>CAMZMU010000117.1:19854103-20447161 GCA_947311845.1 Poa pratensis
GGAGAGGCTAAAATACATGCACTCCACTACTTGGGATTACAAGTACTATATGATTGATTGTTAGAAGCTCCAAAATACTAAACAATGCATTAAGGTTTCCCCAACCATAGCCTTATTTCAATTCAAGGTCCTCTTACTCCCATACGTGCAACTAATCGGTTCGCGTTCTCAGGTTTCTGTCACTCCGGCAGAACTTCCCCCGCTTCGTTACAAATACTACCAACCCTAGGGTGTTTGATCCATGCGCGCACAAGTATAATGGACACCAAAGGACAGCACCATATAGACATACAACTCTAATGAACCTCATGCATTCAATTAAGCAATCAAAAGACAAATAAACTACGGAAACATGATGTAAATCATAGGATAAATATTATAGCATCAAACACCATGTTTACATAGGACGGTACAGAGGTTTGTGGGAGGATGAACCACTGAATACAAGGAGGAGATGGTGATGGAGATGGCGGTGAAGACGGCGGAGAGGGCAGCGCGGCGCAGGGCGGCGGCGCGCCGGCGGCGGGGAACTCCTTTCCCCGCCGCCGGCAAGCTTGGGGAGCGCCGCCCCTTAGCCTCCCTCCTTCATGGCTTCTTGGGAGCCCTCCCCCATGGAGATGGGATCCATGGGGGAGGCAAAAACGTGGCTTTTGGTGGCTGAAATTCGTGGGTGGAGGAGTCCTCCACGAATTAGGTTTCCTCCCTTTATATATCTTCTCGGATTTCCGTCACCCCCTTTTAGGGTTCCACCAAAACGGGCCTACAGGCCGCGTCCGAACTCCGATTGGGCTGATCTCGGGCTTAAAATCTTCGTATGGAAAATTGTGACAACTTTCGTAACAGCCAGGTCTCCATATACGTCATCTTCGAGGGTCAAACTGGCAATCTTCGTAAAAAGTTCTCAGACAGATTTCAGGAAAGTCCCAATTCGACTCCAACAAGGTTTCCTCTTGTATTCTTGATAATTTCTACACATCAAAGAGTAAAACAAGAACATTGTGCACTTTTGCAACTATTAGTAGGTTAGTCCAAATAAATAATAAACTTAATATAAAACAAGTGCTAAAAGCATAAAAATGGCATGAAACAATCAAAAATTATAGATACGTTTTGGACGTATCAACATCCCCAAGCTTAATTCCTGCTCGTCCTCGAGTAGGTAAATGATAACAAAATAATTTTTGATTGTAAATGCTATGATCAGGTCTTTAACAATTGCATGATGTATGGATAATAAAACTTAGCAATCATGTTTCCTAATGAAAAGTATCAACGAACTAAGAGCTTATAACATGAAATTTATAAACATCAACAAGATTGTAATGACCATAATAAAGCATGATAGAGTGGTATCTCGCTTGCCCTTAATTGTGGAGCAAAACATAAATGCCAAGGCACCTCTGAAGTTCAAGTGAAGACTAGATATAGAGATATCAAAGATAAAAGCATCATGGTTATACCTCAATTAATCGTATTCTGGGACAAGCACATTACACTAAGAACGACAGCTATGCTCTCGAAGAAGTGCTCAAAGAAAGGATGGTGACTCAACATAAAAATAAAAGATTGGCCCTTCGCAGAGGGAAGCAGGGATTAACACGTGCTAGAGCTTTTTGTTTTAAAAACAGAGGTAAAAATGTTTTGAGAGGTGTTTGTTAATTGTCAACGAATGGTAGCGGGTGAGAACAGTATTCTACCTGTCAAACGGACTTTTAAGAGCGGCTCCCATGAAGGACGTTATTTCTACCAGCAAGGCAGATCATCCCTCTTTCTCTTTGGTTTACACACATTCAGGTATTTCACTGTTTGTCATTGCTTACTGATGAATCAGGGCAAAAGTGTGAAGAGAATTAATTGGTTAAAGTTGTAATTAATTGGGACTGGGCACCCCGTTGCCAGCTCTTTTTGCAAGTTATTGGATAAGCGGATGTATATGCCACTAGTCCAGGTGTAAAAGTCCATTTGACAAATAGAATAAAGAATAACCACACTAATTCCTCATGAGCTAGTAAACATTGACACAAAAAGAGAAATATTTTGAAGGTTTTAAAGGTAGCACATGCAAATTTACTTGGAATGGCTTGAAATACCATGCATAGGAATTTTTTGGTGGACTCTTTGGGATAACTTGGTTTTAAGGATTTGGATGCACGAGCAGCATTCCCGCTCAGTACAAGTGAAGGCTAGCAATAGACTGGGAAGCGACAACCACGAGAGCGATAACGGTCATAATCATGCTTGCGACAAAATAAAATTAACGGAGGCATAAAAACGATACTAAAACTCTGAGGCAAAATAGATCATCAAGGCTTAATTGACTTTTATTTTTCAGTCATAACATGTGTGAGCATGTGCCAAGTCGATTCAAGTGAATTATTCAGAGGAGGATACCACAATACCATACCATCTTATGAACAGGACAATGCATGTTGATATCAAAATAACATAATATGCACTATTAGCTAGTTGAGACTAACCATAAGAAAACATAAACTACTAAACAGTATTATTCACACATCATTTTTAAGTTTCAACAAGTAATCCATTAACCAAGTAAACATTGAAAACAGAGGATAAATAAAATATGTGACGATCCACTTATTAATGTAACTGGTGTTTGATGCTAAGATAAATAGATAATAAAATACAGCCGCTTCAAGTTTAGTTAAGTTCCTATGTTGCTCAAAAAACAAAGTTTAAAGGTTTGCAAACCGTGGGGTTATTGATGAAGAGGGATGCGGGGACATCCCCAAGCTTATGACTTTGGTAATTCTTCAATATTCCATAGTTTGGTGTTCCTTCATTCTCTGTGAAAAAACTTCAACACAAAAACTTTCCCATTCTTTTCTGCGGTTAGACATTAGTACAATAGATAATATTTCCCAAGTGCTACTATTAAACCAAATAAAATTTTGTTTTTAAGTTACAGAAAGGTTGCTTAAATGGCCAACTTATAAATGAAAGGTAAGAACCATTAAAAATCAAATGAAAACGAAAAGAGGCCACTCTTGCAACAAAAGTCAGAATCTGTCCAGAAAAACAGCAGCTGGAAAACGCAATTTTTAGGTGCACTTAAACATGCCCGAAATTTTAGCCAATTTTTGTACATGCAGAGGATTAGGTGCTACAACATCAGTAATTTTTTCGTGATTTTTAGAGCTTCCAGTAAAATATGAAAAATCGCGCAATAAGCAGTAGATACCGAAAACAGAAAATCACTTTTTACATATGTATCAACTAAGCTAAATGGATAAAACTTGGTACTTTATTTTTGATAAACTAAGAAACCAGAGGCTAAGCAAGACCTAAACATGCTAGCTACAGCAAGGAAAACTCTAAATAAAAATCAAAAGTAAAACCCAAATAAAATTAAAATAAAGAACCAAACAAAGAAGCAAAACAAAAGAAAATATTTTTGTTATTTTGAATTTATAAGTGAAAGTAAAGAAGCAATCGAAACCAAAGGAGCCTAATAAAACTAAAGAAGGTAAAACCAAGACATATAAAAGCAATTATAATACAAGTTAAGACAATACATATCATGTGGACGGGTAATATAGAGTATGAACGAGACAACCTCATGTTAGTTGATGAATAGGGGGATGACTCGGGCATCCCCAAGCTTAGATGATTGTATCTTCTTGAATATGTTCTTGGGATGCACCTACACATCCCCAAGCTTGAGCTCTTGCGTCTTCTTATTCATCTCATATCACCATATTGATTAGATCTTATAAGCTACATCCACATAAAACTTCACAAAACTCATTAGTAGGGTTAGTACTCATTAAATAAAATCCACTCATGTTCAAGCATTGACAAGTTTTATAATTTTACTCAACATTAGCCACTGTATATACTAAGGTGTTCATGATTTCCGTTGTCCGTCGAAAAACTAATGAAACTAACAACAAGTACAATATTGAATAAACAAAGAAATCTGTCAAAACTGAACAGTCCGTAAAGATGGCATTCAACGAGATAGTTAAGTAGCTCAAATCGAAAAACTTTAGTCTAATGAAAGAAAGATAATAATCTCAGGTTTATGCACAAAAATTTTCAAGTCAAAATACTATTCTGAGATTTATCACGATTTTATTTACAGAGAAGCACAAAATCTGTCTAAACAGAACAGTCAGTAAAGATCGAATTTTTCGACCTATCTACGTACCTTAAATCAGAAAAAGTTAGTCTAATGAAAGAAAGCTAATAAGCATCACTTTGCACTCAAGAAATTTCAGATCAAGATCACGTTCTGGTGATTTTAAACATTTAATACGGTGGAGCACAGAAAATCTGTTTCTGGACAGCAAAGTAAAACTATCAACTTTCAATTAACTAAGACTATAATTAGCATTTTATTTTTATGTACAGAGGTATATACACAATATTTACAATATTTACATGTTTTTAATGAAAAGCTTCCATGGAAAGATTTGTTTTGGTTTCATAGGCATGAACACAAGTGTTCAAGGTCGACCCCCATTTAACCATTACTCATCTTTCCAATCACTTTTCTTTTTGAAAACGTTTTTAGATAACAACTACACCTAATTTTTTTTGTAATTCGCATTCCCTATCCATAGTAAGATAAAGAACAACTTAATACTGAAAATAAAAACTACTTAGAGATAAAGCAAACAAGTGCACACAAGAACATTAACCTACGCTATGGCTCCCCGGCAACGGCGCCAGAAAAGGTCTTGATAACCCACAAGTATAGGGGATCGCGTGTAGCCTTTTCGATAAGTAAGAGTGTCGAACCCAACGAGGAGCTAAAGGTAGGATAAGTATTCTCTCAAGTTCTATCAACCACTGATACAACTCTACGCACACTAAACGTTTGCATTATCTAGAAATAAAACTACGGTAGCAATACGGGTATGAGAGGTAGTTTTGCAAGATAATAAATACAAGAAAGTAAATGTTAGTGCTGCAGCAATAAAATACACTAAGTAACCATATACTAACAGTACCATGAGTGTGGAAAAGTGGTGGTAATTGTGGTGGCTTTGTCCAAGATTAATTAGTGAAGGTACTTGGTTCATTGTCTTCGATGCAGTTTTCTATGTGGGAGAGGCTAAATATACATGCACTCCACTACTTGGGATTACAAGTACTATATGATTGGATTGTTAGAAAGCATCCGCAAATACTAACAATGCATTAAGGTTTCCCCAACCATAGCCTTAAGTTCAAGGTCCTCTTACTCCCATACGTGCAACTAATCGGTTCGCGTTCTCAGGTTTCTGTCACTCCGGCAGAACTTCCCCCGCTTCGTTACAAATACTACCAACCCTAGGGTGTTTGATCCATGCGCGCACAATATAATGGACACCAAAGGACAGCACCATATAGACATACAACTCTAATGAACCTCATGCATTCAATTAAGCAATCAAAAGACAAATAAACTACGGAAACATGATGTAAATCATAGGATAAATATTATAGCATCAAACACCATGTTTACATAGGACGGTACAGAGGTTTGTGGGAGGATGAACCACTGAATACAAGGAGGAGATGGTGATGGAGATGGCGGTGAAGACGGCGGAGAGGGCAGCGGGCGCAGGGCGGCGCGGCGCCGGCGGCGCGGGGAACTCCTTTCCCCGCCGCCGGCAAGCTGGGGAGCGCCGCCCCTTAGCCTCCCTCCTTCATGGCTTCTTGGGAGCCCTCCCCCATGGAGATGGGATCCATGGGGGAGGCAAAAACGTGGCTTTTGGTGGCTGAAATTCGTGGGTGGAGGAGTCCTCCACGAATTAGGTTTCCTCCCTTTATATATCTTCTCGGATTTCCGTCACCCCCTTTTAGGGTTCCACCAAAACGGGCCTACAGGCCGCGTCCGAACTCCGATTGGGCTGATCTCGGGCTTAAAATCTTCGTATGGAAAATTGTGACAACTTTCGTAACAGCCAGGTCTCCATATAACGTCATCTTCGAGGGTCAAACTGGCAATCTTCGTAAAAAGTTCTCAGACAGATTTCAGGAAAGTCCCAATTCGACTCCAACAAGGTTTCCTCTTGTATTCTTGATAATTTCTACACATCAAAGAGTAAAACAAGAACATTGTGCACTTTTGCAACTATTAGTAGGTTAGTCCAAATAAATAATAAACTTAATATAAAACAAGTGCTAAAAGCATAAAAATGGCATGAAACAATCAAAAATTATAGATACGTTTTGGACGTATCAGCGGGCTGTGCCTTCGAGCATGAGTCGTATGTATTGCATGGCTGTGATATTTGTGCCTCGCTGGCACGCGACAGCCAGCCTGTAGTCTTCCAGCCACCCCGAAGGTTCCTGTCGACCCGTGTACTTGGGCTGTTCAGATGTAAGTTTGAACCCTTTGGGCATCCGTGTCTCGCGGACGCGTCGAGTGAAGCACAGAGCTCCATGTGGTTCAGGCTCTCGATCAGAGTATGAGTCGCTACTGTAAGATCTTCATGATCTGCTCCTAGACCTGCGCCTACGGGAGCCGCTTCTTTCCTTCGAGTGGTGGCGGCGACCACTGTAATTGTGCTCTTCACGACGCGTGTCGACTAGGACACGGTCTCGACTCCCTCCTGGAGTTTTTGGAATTTGGCGTATGGCCTTCACTGCTAAGGCGAGTGATTTGATCTGTTGGCGATGTAGTTTTGCATTGGGGTCATCAGCTGGAGGCTTGATTGCCTCCAGGTATGCTGCAGCGGTAAAGAGAGCACCCGCAGCGGTTTTGGGTACTGGCACTCCCTCCTCGTCGTATGTCATGAAAGAGTTGCCTAAGTTGCGGGTGAGTGCCGCCCTCTCGTCCGGCGAGAGGTGTGACAGCCTTGATCTGGGCCTTGTATCTGCTCCCGGTGGAGCTCAGGGAGAGCTGTCTTCTGCGCGCACTCGACAAGCTAACCTGCTTTTTGCGTTCTTCGAGTGTCGCTCTTATCTGCTTCAGTCGAAGTGATTCCTGCCAGTTGAAGTACTGGAAGGTCAGCATCTCCTCCGAGTTGCGTCTGCTGGCATCATTGTACACTCTTGATAACTTTATCTGCTTTTGCTGCCATCTCAGCAGTAATTGTGAGGTTTGTGACTCCGTCCGGCATAGTAACCGTGCACGGGAACTCTGTAGGCCTGCGACTGGCCGTAGCATCAGATGATTCCGCGGCGAAGGCAACGTAGACCTGCTGGGGTATCACCGAGGGTATGTGTATGTGTCTTCGAGTCCCATCATGGACTCGACGTCGTCATCAAGGCTCATGTCGGAGTCGATATGCCCATCAAGTGGTCCGTCTGGACGGATCTCGCTGTCGATACCTTCATCGCCTATGCTCATCTCGGCGTCGGCGAAGTTGTTATGAATCTCGAAGTCGAGGTTGTTGTTGTTGGTGCAGATCTCGGAGTCGACGTGGTTGTCGATATGAGTTTCGGGTTCGTCGAAGTCGCTGAGGGAGATCTCGCAGTCGAAACTATCCTCGAGTGGGAGATCGAGCTTGGGATCGTTTGTGCGGTATGTTGATTCGGCCTCCTCGCCCTGGAGTTCTTCAATGAGCTCGTGCATCTCTCGTGTGGACATGGTTGTTGCAGACGAGCAAGCTTGGAGGATCGACGATGGTATGGACGCAGTTGATGGATCCGCGGTCGAAGGAGCCGCAACCGATGGAGTCTCGGGTGCGGAAGTCGCGAGTTAGCGTGGATCCGTCAAGTCCTGCATACCAAGCTTGTTGACGAAAAATTTAACGAACCAACGGTTAAACCCAAACCTGACTCGAGATCGGAGAAGGCCTCCTGGAATTCTGGCGAGTGTGGCTCGAAATCCATCAGAGGATCTGATGCGCTTTTTGCAGGTGAAGCTGGCGTGCTGCCGTTTGTCGAGTGAGTCGGCGAGTTGCCGTGTGCTGCCTGAGCCGGCGAGTTCTGGTTTGTCGATGCAGCCGGCGAGTTGCCGTTTGTAGATCTGATCGGCGAGTCGCCGTTTTCCGATGGAACCGAAGAAACCGCGAGTCCAGCACTATTCTTTCCCACAGACGGCGCCAATTGACGAGGGGTACACTCATCAAATCCCATGGTTAAGGACCTAGGGTTGAGATTATGGGGAGAGAACGTGGTAGTACTGGTAGTTTCGTCGGCTGACAAGCAGAGGCAAAGATTTACCCAGGTTCAGGCCCCTCGGGTGGAGGTAAAGACCCTACTTCCTGCTTGTCTGTTATTGATCGTGTGAGATTATGCGGTTATGAAAGGACACGGATGTCGCCTAGAAGGGGGGGTGAATAGGCGATTAAAATTCTTTTACGGTTTAGGCTTGAATAAATGCGGAATAAAACTAGCGTTTAATTTATCAAGCACGAAACCTAAACAATCTAGGTTAACCTATGTGCACCAACAACTTATGCTAAACAAGATAATCAATTATGTGATAGCAAGATATATTACTTCAACCTCGATGGCTATCACAAATTAAATAGCATAAGTAAGAAGCTCGGGTATAGAAATACCGAGGCACTTGGAGACGATGATTTATCCCGAAGTTCACTTCCCAATGGAAGCTACGTCTCCGTTGGAGCGGTGCGGAGTCACAAAGTGATCCCCGAATAGCCATCAAATGGCACACCGTAATCTCCTTCGTGCCTCTACCAATGTAGAGTGCCACGAGCCACTATGGGACACTTGAGGGTGGTCACCGAACCCGTACAAGGATGAGGCACACTCCACAACTTAATTGGAGGCTCTCACCGGAATCCCGTGGCTCCCAAAGCCACAAGACTCAGAAGGTTGGGGCACGTCTCCACAACTTAATTGGAGTCTCCCAACAATCCCGCGAGCCACCAAAACTCCGAGATCAACAAGGACCGTCTAGGGCACTCCAAGTACCCAAGAGGACAAGCTCTAGGGCACCCCAAGTACCCAAGAGTAACAAGCTTCTCAACTTCGATTTCCACGTATCACCGTGGAGAACTCAAACCGATGCAACCGATGCAATGGGCAAGAACACAAGAAGTGCTCGAAATCCTTCACTCTCAAATCCCACCAAAGCAACTAATGCTATTGGGGGGAGAAGAGAGGAAGAACCAAGAAGAACACCAAATTCCTCCAAGATCTAGATCCAAAAGCTTCCCTCACTTAGAGGAGAGATTGATTGGTGGAATGGTAGATCTAGATCTCCTCCCTCTTTTTCCACTAAATGGAGGCAAGAATCATGGAGGGATAGAGAGTTAGCAAAGCTCAAGAAGGTCAACAATGGGGAAGAACACGAGCTCCAAGAGTTCGAGAACCTTTGGGGAAGAAGACCCATTTTATAGGTCCCAAAAATCCAACCGTTATGCAGTTTTCGTGTCGTCCGGAATGGATCTGTTTTTCACCCGGAATTCCGGAATGTTACGGAATATTCCGGATGTCTACCAACCTGATTCCGGACCGATGCAGTACCGAATCGAGCTGTCCCGAAATTGATCTGTTTTTGGCTCAGAATTCCAAGCCGTCCGGAATGGATCTGTTTTTCACCCGGAATCACCCGGAATTCTAGAAACACACATACGAAAAACGTGATATCTCTTACATACGAACTCCGTTTTCGATGTTCTTGAGCTCGTTGGAATCACCGCACAGAGGATTACAAGATCATGCAGAGAAACATCATAGTCCAACATGGGAGGATAAAACCAAATGTAGAAAGGTAAAACCTTTCTAAAAGGACGAATCGGTAAACCTCCAATATCAAAAACCCAACAAGTTTTTCATACTAAAACCGTTTTTGATGAACTTGAGCTTGTTATGAAGATCACAACAAGCTCCAAAACCCCACACAGAGAAAATCCAAATAAGAACCAAGAAAGATGATGAAGGCAAGTATGCAAAGGTTTGTGCTCTCTCAACTGATACGCCAAAGCTCAATGAGAGCCCCTCTTGATAGTACAGTATCTATCCTATAACCCGGTCTCCCAACTAGTATCAAGAGACCGGTAAAATAGAAACCCTATCAACATCATACCTTTGCCTTGCGCATTCCACTTGAGCTAGATGACGTCGATCTTGATCTCTTCAAGTGGACCACCTTTCTTGATTGCGCTTCGCTTGGTGAAGACTCAAACATTGCTCCCCCATACTCCACTATGGGAGAGCCTCTCTTAGGCTCATCTTCACATGAACATTATCTCCAGATGGGTGGCAAGATTCAAGCCTAGGATTTCTTCGAGATACTCCACTTGAACTTGCGCTTCTCAACATTGATGACGATCACCACTTGACGTCATCGTTTATGGGCTATATGAAATCTTCATTTGATGCAAGCCCATAGAAAGATACCTAACCACACATAGAAATGCTACACACATATCATGGGTTAGTTCACAAAGCTATATGGACAATTGCTTACCATACCAAGAGATACATGATCCCACTTGGTACATCTTGTAGCTTTGTGTGTTGATCAATATTTTGATCAACCTTGTATCTTTTCTTCTCTTTTCAATAGATGATGTCTTGAAGATAACAATGAATGATCACATAATCCTTTTCTTCAAGACATACTTGCAATATGCTCAACTCGCATATGACCAATCATCGGATAACTCCTCTTATAACAACTTGGTCATCACATACTCTTCTTCTTGATCATATCAAATATATCCATACAACTCGATGATCTTGATGCCAAATACTCCATTATATCAATATCTTTATGGCATCAACCTTGAATCCAACATATGGAGTTTAAGCATTTGCCTATGGACAAACACTACAAGAATAACTCAATGCAACCATTAGTCCATAGGGATTGTCATTAATTACCAAAACCACACATGGGGGCGCCATGCCCTTTCAGGTTACAAGGTGGCTGCGGCGAGATGTCGATCTCGCTAGAGCTTTGGTGGTTTGAGTATGGCTTGGTCCTAGATCGGCACCCCTCCCAGTCCTTAAATAGGCTGGGTCCCGGGAGTACGTAACCGACCTGATTTACATATAAGGAAAGTTCTAACCGACTATGCCTATGACTAATCTTGGAGGGTACTCCATCTTCTTGGGCCTCTGGTCTTGAGCTTCGAATTGGCTCTTCGCTATTGGGCCTTAGTCATCATGTGCACCAGGTACCCTCATGGTAGGGTACCCGAGATGTATACCCATGTCAATAAGACTTCCTCTTGTCTAATGATCACTTACAGCTTTGTGAGACTTTTTTCCATTGGCCTTCCAAACCCCCATTATTATTCTCTTTGCCATAATATCCTGGTGCCAAAACCAAATGCTTACGCTCACGGTTGAGTAAAACTTCGAAACAGTTGATTCATGACGTTCATGTTTGCTTTTACTTGACTGGATCCTTTCTGTGTTGTGAAAAATTGCTTGATGCTTGAGTAGAAGGATAGAACTTCTACACTGAATACTTAAATCATGTATAATGAACTTTGTACGGTTTCATGTCTTTAGAGCATCATCCATGAAAGATTTTGACTTGTTTAACTGTCTTGCTTTATCATCAGTTTGTTTAATATCAATATAGACATTTACTTTGAATGATTTGATCTCAGTTCACATGCTTTATATTACTATTTGATCAAGATTATGTAGGTAGCATGTCACTTCAAAAATTATATTTTTGTTATCGTTTACCTACTCGAGGACGAGCAGGAACTAAGCTTGGGGATGCTTGATACGTCCAAAACATATCTATAATTTTTGATGTTCCATGCCTGTTATATATTAAATACCACATGTTTTATTTACACTTTATATCATTTTTATGCATTTTTTGGGACTAACCTATTAACAAGATGTCACAGTGCCAGTTCTTGTTTTCTGCTGTCTTTTGTTTCAGAAATTCTCTTCTGGAAATATTCTCCAAAAGGCACGTCAATTTACCTGATTTATTTCTGCACGGGAACGAAGCACCAGTCCGAAGGAGAAGCCCAGGAGGCAGCCCAAGAGAGGAGGCGGGCCCACTGCGCGGCTAGGGGTGGCCCCGCGCCGCCACCCCGCCTGGCCCACCTGGTGCCCCCTGGCGCCCCTCTTTCGCCTATAAATTACATCTATTTGGGAAACCCTAAATACCCGATCATAAATCCACGAAAAGTTTCATCGCCGCCGCCGTCGTCAACCCTAGTTCGGGAGGGTTCTGGAGTTCTTCCCGGCACCCCGCCGGAGGAGAAATCATCACCGAAGGGCTCTTCATCACCATGTCTGCCTCCGGAGTGATGCGTGAGTAGTTCTTCACGGGACTACGGGTCCATAGCAGTAGCTAGTTGGTAGTCTCTCCACCTTGTGCTATCATGTTTAGATCTTGTGAGCTGTCAAACATGATCAAGATCATCTTTATGTAATGCTATATGTTGTGTTTGCTGGGATCCGATGAATTGTGAAGTTATGATCAAGTTTGTTCATCTATTTATATCCATGTTTTATCTATGTTCCTGCATGCTCTCCGTTGTTAGTAGATGCTTTGGCCAAGTAGATGCTAATGACTGCAAGAGGGGGTATTTATGCTAGATAGTGGGTTCATGCCTCTAGAAGCCTGGGCGCGAGATGACATAAACGACTAAGGTTGTAGATGTGATGTTGCCACTAGGGAGAAAACAACTTTGCTGTGTCTATATGTCATATGCATTGTTTACATTACACACTTTGCTTAATGCTTTCATTTGTTGCTTGCAACTTAATACTCACGGGAGATACGGAAGCTATCCCAGGGGTGGATTATTAGTTATAGATGCAGCTAGTAAGCGGTCTATGTATATTGATGTAATGCCCAATAGATCTAACAATGAACATGTTCTTATCATATCTTGCATTGTCATGCATTTGCACTTTGTCAATTGCGTAGCTATAATTTGTTTACCCAACATATTTATCTGTTTTATGGAGAGACACCACTAGTGAACTGTGGACCCGGTCCTTTATTCCACACTGATAAAAACACCGTTTCCACCACGCTCTGCATTTATTTCCTCATTGTTTATTTTTGCACTCATCATTACTTTCCACACCATACGTTTAATCCTTTGTATTCAGCAAGCCGGGGAGATTGACAACCTTACTGTTTCGTTGGGTCAAAGTATTTTGATTGTGTTGTGTGCAGGTCCACATCAGTGATCGTAACGGCGCCGCTGACACCATGTTGAAGCTCTTCCAATTCCTACTGGTTCGATAACCTTGGTAGATTTCAAGGGAAAATTGCAGCTGCACTACTTCATACCTTCCTCTTGGGGTCTCCCAACGAATGTGTGTTTCCACGTCATCAACTAACGGCATGTTCAGTTAAGTGGCTGGCATGTTAATGTTAAGAGGGCCAGCCTGTTAACATTAAATGGACCTACCTATTAAGTTGAAGTGGTCAGTTGTTAACGTTAAGTGGGTCGGTTGGGTAAGTTCAAGTGGACTGGCTTGATAAGTTAAATGTGTCGGTCTGTCAAGTTAAGTGGACCGGCCCATTGCCTGCATTGATTGTTTCCTTGCCTGAGAGAAACGCGAACACGTTTGGTTACAATGTGTGTCGTGTGCACTAACACTTACTCTCACCTCTAATGTATGATGAAATTATCTCACACCACTTATGACGTTGGTGTCGAGCAGGGCATCTGTGACACCCCTCCCTGGCACATCTTGCCAGAGAGGCAGTCGTCCCGTGCGCCATCCCAAGATAACTGGCCGCACGTCACAACAGTGTAACATAATGGAAATCATTACACAATCAGGCACATCAGTGCTACAAATGGTTTACAAGGCCATCAAGGAATGACAAAATATCAATCCCAGCATGGCACGATACGGAGTTTTAACTGGCAGCGGAAGACATATGAGAGGCTACGGCTTGGAGCGGCTCCACTCCACAGGTTCTGGCTGGGCTACTGATCCTAGCACGCTCTTGCTTCAAATCCTTACTAAGGTGGAAGATGAATCCTCGACAAAACCTGGCCACAATCGCAAGGCCCGTGAGTACATTAATATGCACTCAGCAAGAATCGCCACTCACCACAAACAATCCAACAATCATGTAACAAGATATACATCGGAAATAAAATCTACAGCATGGCAAGAGTCTACTCAAGATAGACCAATATGATAAAATAAAGGTAGCATGGCGTCACAAGCAAAACATGGCATACGCAAACAACAAGAGTATCACCAGTACAGAGTCCAAGCCAGGTGGGGTTGGATCGTATACCGGCAATCAAACAAAGAGGTTACCTGTGACGAGTAGACGAGTGTATCAGTGGGTACCAAATCTTATAATTACTCCTGTCAACACAATCCGGCTTCCAAGCCTCTAGCCAACTCTGGCTATCAATCCAGCCAACTCTGGCTATCTCCCGGGCATGCACGGTTGATGTTGGCTCTGGCCTAACTATAGGCTTCCAACGCATCACACCGCCATCCCATTCACCTCACAAGTAACATTCCCTGCATCATCTTATTGTTCATTTAGTGAAATCAGGTTGTTCATCTTTCTTTCAACAAGCCTTAGGTTTAACCTCCTGACACGACACGGACACACAGTGTGACCGACACTGAACTGTTGTTCCATAACCTTGGAACGAGGCTAGACATCCAGATTTGACACTCTCGAGAGGTTGCAATTACCACCCACCTAAGTGCACCATACTGAGCCGGTACTTTAGGACAACATCCTTAAGGCGAACTCAGCAAGATACACTCACCTGACCGTTCACGCTACCAAGACACTCCCTGTATAGCCACCGACATAACTCTATGCCTTATGCAGAAGTGAATCCGGCACGCTCCCAACTATGGGCAACGCCTAGCTCCGGAACCTTCGCAAGACTAGCCCCGACCAACTATGGTACCGACTAGACTTGCCAAAAGGGTGGCATCAAAGGAGGCTCGTTAGGATTACGTAGGTCAAGGCCCGCCCATGTGAGCGACAGTGGCAGTGCTTTCGATGTTCAGATTAGTGGCACCGTGGACTGACCTATCGTTGTTTGGAGGGGTGTTTCATTTAATCAAGTTCCATCATTCACAAGTCCAAACCAAGAGGATTAGTCCAACACAACAATCACAATATCATAATATATCATCACACGACAAAATATTAGCAACACAATAAATCAAGCAATAGTAGTATCCATGTCCAAACTTAGCAAATAAAAAGAACGTCAACCGGAAGACTACGGCAGCGGTCTTCCGTGGCAAGCGCCTTCTCGTTTGACAAGGAAAAAGAAACGTCAACCGGAAGACTGTGGCAGCGGTCTTCCACTGGCAAGCGCCTTCTCGTTTGACAAGGAAAAAGAAACGTCGACCGGAAGACTGTGGCAGCGGTCTTCCACTCGCAAACGCCTTCACAGATCAACTACAAAAGATAACACAGTGGGTCAATCGGACGACTGTGGCGGTTCCTCCAGCCAGCGCCCTCGCAGATTAATTACAAAGTTGGCGAGGCATGTAGCCTCCAAACAATGAACCGAAAAGCATTCATAAGAAAAAGAAAGCATCCATTCCACTCAAGAATTAACCCGACGTGGTGCCAGCAATCTTGGCCAAAAGAACCAAATGGAAAGCAAATGTCCCAAGCGTCGCAGTCTAGGCGGCTTACGCCAACCACGTTTGACGGAGGGAGAAGAAGCAACTAACTCTTTTGGCAAATGCCCCCAACTCCGAGGATCATAAGACGACATTCGTCCGCTCCTCACCTCGGCGAAGGAGAAGAAGCAAACACTCATAGGAACGCAGGTTTTATAGTTGTTTATTTAGAGGGTTCGACAAAGCCACGCAAGTGCGAGGCGCACAGTTAATTCACACGTCATTCTAATGCATACATGATGATGAACATAACATGGCAGGAGCAATAATCCGACTAACATATTAAACAATACAATACAGACCGACATAATACATACCGAACGCAGACAAATATAAACACTTGGCATGACAATAAACAAATAACAAACAACATTGTGGAACGGCTCATAGCAAGGGGTTAGCTTGCCTTCGAAGACGGGGATCCTCCTGGTTCGGAATGGTCGGCTGATTCCGCAGCGTAGGGCAGCGATAGCCCCGTTCCGCGGGCTCCGGAATGTACGTACAAAGGGCACCCCATAGAACTATTTTGGAATGAGATGATATCAGTACCACCGGAAAGAGCTCGTCGAGACGAAGATTTAGAAATTTGAATCGCGAAAACGGACTTACGGTTCAAAAGTTGTGGCCATTTGAATATTGGTCCAGCAGAGAAAAGAAAAGGGTTTCGCGGAAAAAAAATCCGCACGGGCCGCAGATGGGCCACGGCCGTGCTGCGCGCGCGTGCCAGCGCCGCGCCAGGCTGGGCCACTGGTGGGCCGCGGTCCGCTGCTGGCCTGCTACTTCTGCTGGAAAAAAAACAGGGGGATTGGGCCGCTTCCTCTGCTGGCCAGCTGGGCTGCTCCTGCTGTTGGGCTGGGCCGTGGATGGGCTGAAAAACGCTCTGCAACGGAAACAGAAAACGGGCAACGGCGACGAACGGATCGACACCAAGGTCGTCTCCTTCCTCGCGCGGGGAGACAGCACGGCCGGGTGCGGCTCCTGCGTCGGCCGCTGGGCTCGCCGGCCGCTGGCCGACGGAGGGGACGGAGCGGCGACGGGGGCCGCGGCCAGGAGAGCTGGGCGGCGGGGTCGGTTCCCGCGCGTCGCCCGCGAGCGTGCCTTGCTCGGCCATGGCGGCGCTTCGGAAGACGGCCACGGACGGCTGGGTACAAGAGGACGCCGAGCAGCGGCAGAGATGGAACGGCGGCGGCGGTCACGCGGGGCCGCGCCGCGCACGTCCAGGGCTCCAGAGGCTGAGGACGGCCCGGTGCTCGCCACCTCGAGCTTCCACGCTCGGTAATGGCGGCCGAGCTCGTGGCGCACACGGTGGCGCTCGGCTTGACGACTTGGAGCCGGGAACGGGTGCAGGGGAGATGGGGAAAGGCCCCTGGGTGGTTGGTCGGGCTGGGGGGGAAAGGCTCCGCGCGGGGGCGCGACGAGCACGGCTCGGCCATGGTGGCCTTGAGCATGAACTCGAGCTTCTGGAGTGTGGGGAGGAAAAGGAGAGGAAAGGGGAGGTGTGGGCAGTGGAGAGGGAAGTGAGAGGAGAGCTCGGGCTGCAGCTTCCACAGCCAGGGAAATGGAGGGATGAAATGCACCGGTGCACCGGTCACCGGTGTACCAACTTTGCTCCAAAGTTTTTAAGGAGAGGAGGATAAGGGCAACGAGCTGGATCGGCAGTGGCACACAGGGATTGCACTGCTGCTGGAGGATCACTGCTAGGGTTTAGGGCTAAGTGGATTTAGGTCACGCCCAAGCGGCGTCTAGGGCGCGACACGAATGGCATAATAATTATATTATGGATATATATGAGGAGTGTAGGGGGTACATGTTAGGAAAATATAATTTCCTGACCAACACATGCACCAAAATATTTATCGAGGGTTTTGGAAATATTGCATTTGGTAACTATGCAATATTTTGCGTGTGGAGGATAACAAATGGATCAGGTGATCTTGGAATATTTGGTGGAGTGTTCCAAGCTGGAAAATATGGTTCGGAAGGTAGATGGGATATTAGGATTTTCATATCCCCATATTTAGGCTATAAGGTTTTTAGGAAAAACCCAAGCGGAGGTTTTCAAAGTGGCAAAGAAATCACCGGAGATTCTCTGGAACTATTTTAGAGAGAAAGAACACGAGGGCATCATCTAGCCCCAGAGGGCAAAATAAATCTTAAGATACGAGGGAAAAGTTTTTCGGGTGTGAGAAAACACCGCTAAATTCGGGATCCAAATTTTGGGGTGTTACAGCATCGCGGAGGTGGAGGTCGCAACAATAGTTGCTGCAGTGATGGAGGAGTTCATGGTGGCAGCAACGATGGTGAGCAGAGACAACATGAAGGTTGAAAACATATGTACATCAAGCACATCCTAATAGGTGTTGCTACAAAGGTAGAGCAAAAAACGACATGGAGGTTGAAAAACACATGTACACCAAGCACAACCTAATAGTTGCTGCTACGACGAGGTAGTTCATGACGGCGAGGCGCAATGGTTGAACAGAGACGACAGAGAGGTTGAGAAACACACGTACACCAATCACAGTTTAAACACATATATACGTACAATACTAGATTGATCCAGTCATATATGTTAGCTAAAACAGAAAAGTTACGACATGAAAGTTGTGGGGCACGACGAGATGAATCTACTCGTCAAAAGAAATTCAAACGGTCGATCGAGTGCGACAAATTTGACAAAATTTGTTAATAAAGGTGCAACTTTGGTTAACAGTTGAGAAGTTATAGTAGACTAAAGTCGAAACTTTCACAACGTCAATGTGCATACATTTCATATACATTTTATCTCGAATCAAAACATGATTGTGCAAATTAGAGGGGATTAGGTGAAACACATTAAGAAAGTTGAGCAGATCACAAAGTACATAGCGGACAAGAAAGGTGGGTTCACTACCTCGTATGTCCAAAGCCTGAGAAACGAACGTTTTTCGAGAGGTTGACCCAACGTTGTTTTAAAATTCGTGCTACGCAATATTTTGGTGCGACCCATACAACCAAACATGACTCACTCCTGGATGTTCAACTGATTGAAGATATGTTAATCCAATTGATGTACAGAGAATCCTTCGTATTCCTCTGCACCATATTATGACTGAAGATTTTATTGCCTGGCATCTTACCAGATCGTACTCCTTTTCGGTTAAATCTGCTTATTATGCTCAATGGGAGCATCAGTTTGGACGGCAAACTCGCCGAGCTGATGGTCAAGGATCCTCTAACCGAAATCTTGTTTGAATTTTTTTGTGGAAGCTGCAAGTTCCACTGAAGGTTAATTTTTTTTTGGATGGAAGGCCTTACATGGAATGGTCCCAGGATTATCAATCTTAGCAAATAGACACATCAAAACAACGCACAATGTCCGATTTGTCAACAAGGTCCTGAAGATATAATAACATTTAATGTTTACATTGCTAGGGCAAAACAAGTCTGGAGCTCAATTGGTATTCTTGAAGTTATTAATAAAGTTATATCTATTGATAGATCAGGTTCAGTTGTCCTTGAAGAAATACTGCGAAACAATACCCTCCAAATCCTAGGCTGGGGAAGATTCAAAAACCCGGTACCCCATCTATAATCCTAAAATTTGCTAGCTCCAACAGGACCTCTTTAATTCAAAGGATTTTGATAGGAATTTTGAAGGGTTGAATTCCTTTAAAAAAAATCCTATGTTGCTTGTTTTATTCTAGGATTCAATCCCATAGGAATTTTACCTTAAGATTCATTTTTGTAGTACATTTCATAGCTCAAAGCTTTTTTAAAAAAATTCTTTACTTTTCCTGTGATGGAACAAAAACTAAAATCCTGTAGGATTGCAATCCTGCACATTTATTATTCTTGTGTATTTTCTATAGGCCCTAAAACACAAAGGAAACATGAAAAAAGAAAACTGCGACTATCCTTCTGAACCCATCACGCCATCATCGTACTTTTTTTTTGCGAAACACAGTACAACACATATGCTCACAAACACGCGCATATACTCACCTCTATGAACGTACGCACGCACACCCTATCCCTATGAGCAACTCCGAGAGACTGAGCCGGCGGATCAGTCTTGAGATTGACGAAGTCACCACGGACGTCTCGCTGTCGACGGGAATGTCGCCTCACACTGAAGAATATTTCGCCTAAATGAGAAGCAACAGCGTCAAAACTAAGGTTTAAATTCTGGCGGGTTGGGGTACAACCATCCTCCTAACCATCCTACACAGGGCAGGCTCTCGCCATCACCGTACTCGAGTCCACTTGGCTCCACTAGAAAACTAGATTAGTGGGATGACGGTGCGGCCGGACAAGTGTCGAGGTCAGACAAAAGTCGCAAGAAAAAATTGGTGATGCCGCTGGCTATCCACCATACGCAAACACCAGTCAAAAAGCAGACCCTGCGAGGTGCGAGTGCTCCGAGCTCCGACGACTCCACACGGCACGAGCCATCTTCATTCGTCAGTCCATCGCCCCACCATTCCACCACCGCCAGTCGTCCCGCACCGCCACGCGCCGCCGCGCCGCGACATCAGGTCCCGCGTCCCCTGTTCCACCTCCCCGAGCGGGATCCTCGCTTTTCGCCTCACGTGGTGCGGCCGGGCCGGAGACTCTCTCCCCCACCGGCCCACCCACCCCCTCTCTCCTCCGTCACAAAGGGCCACGCCTCCCGATCCATCACGTCCGACTCCGAACCACTCCCGCTCGTCGGTCGCACGCCGAACCAACCCACAGACCCGCAGCACCGCACACCGTCGCCGGTAAAAACGAAAAAAATCGGAGCTCCGAGACCCGGGTCCAAATCTAGGTGACGGCCGTTGACCGCGACTAGCAGGGGAGTGGCCGGGAGCGAGCGAGCCAGAGGTGGTGGAGGAGTGAGCCGGAAGCAAGCGGAGGCGGCCATCTCGCGCACGCATTTCCCCATACACACTCCTCCCTTATCTCTCCTGAGCACCAACCACCCACCGTCGACGAGGGTCGTGCGTCCGATTTGGCAACCTCCCGGTGGCATGAAGCGTCAGAGGTCGTCGTCGTCGTACGCTGACGACGACCACCCGGACAGCGACAGGCGGAGGTTCTACGAACGCCCGTCCCCGCCGCCGCGGCGCCGCCCCGCCGACTACGAGAGCGACGGCTTCGACCGCCGGAAGGGGTTCGGCGGCAGGTTCTACGACCACCGGTACCGGGAGCCCCCTCCTCGTCGTCGCGCGGGTATGGAAATGGAGGGGACCGGCCGATGCACCGGTCCGAGAGCTTCTCTGGGTTCCGACGGGAGTTCCGCGCTGACCGCGACAGGGACAGGCCGCGGTGGGATGGAGCCGGCAGCAGCTCGGCGTGGCGGCGCCGAGCGGCGGCTGGAGGGATCCCCACGGCTTGGACGGGCACAACAAGTCTGCGGCCAGGCGGCAGGCGCCGTCGCCGCCTACGCCGCCTCGGCGATCTCCCAGTGAGCCGCGGAGGAGGGTAGATGGTGCCAAGGGGGAGAAGCTAGGAAGCCCAACTGCGGCATCAGCGAGATCGAGGAAGGGGAGGTCCCGCCAGATCCCGGCACCAAAGCGCCGCCTGAGCATCAGAAGCGGGTTGAGTCAGCTCGTGCTGATGAGAAGCGGAGTGAGAGATGCGAGTCCAAGAAAGTGGATTCTTCTGGGCTGAGACTACGAGTGGATTCGAGACCTCAAGCTGCTGACAACTTGGCAAAGGAGAAAGGGAAGATCGCGGATGATGCGGTTGCAGAAGCAGGGGAAGTAAAAACTACACAGCACCAGAAATCAGCATCGGAATTTGGCGGAAGAGATGGGGCTCCTCCTAGTGCCGTCAATGAAGGTGGACAGAGCACTTCATCCAGTATTATGCAGCAGGAAGCACAGCAGGAGGTAGTGGTCACACGACACGATACTGCCAATGCTGCTGATGTGGGTGGGCAGAGCACTTCGTCTGGTATCCTGAAGGAGACTACTCAGGAAGAAGTGACAACACAAGATGAAACTGCTGTTACTGCTAATGATGTTGATGTTGTTTCGAAGGGCAGTTCATCCAGTATGCCGCAGGAAGTTCTTCCCGAAGAAGTGAGAGATGTAAATGCCAAATTCGGTGATGGTGTTGGAGATTGCACTTCATCCAGTATCCTGCAGGGGGCGATGCAGGAAGAAGTGAATATAGTAGATGTAGCTGTCAATACTGTTGATGCGCCGAGAGAGGTCAGTAGTTTCAGGATGCTGAAGGAAGCGATGCATGAAGGAGACATCCTGCTAACAGCCAGTACCATTAATGTGGTAGGACATACCAATTCATCTGGCATGTTGGAGGAAGCAATACCTGAGACAATATCCACTCAAGAAGAAACTACTGATGCTCTTGATATAGCTGGGAAAAGCAGTTCATCTTCTCTGCTGCAGGAAGATATCATGACTCCTCTGTTTCAAGAGGCTCAAGAAATTAAAGAAGCTAACATAGGAAGTATGACTATGAGAGGCAACAAGACTGATGAAACAACTGAATCTATCGCTTCCCAGCCAGTGGAAGAGGGACTTGAGAGGTGTGAAAGTAGAGTTGCATCTGGTGAAACCGAAGTCGTAGAAGAAGAGGCAGTTCTTGAGCATGAAATAGTTGCGGAACAAGTAAAACATGATGATCTAGAGGCCAAACTAGTAGGTACTAGTGTTTTCCTTCAACCATCCAAGGACCATATTACGGACAGTAAGGACGAGGGCATGACTTTGGATCTGATTATGGGGAAGCCAAGGGCTGAAGATAAAGGAAAGGGCATAGCATTTGATGTCATTAATAAGGCAGGTACTGCTAGTTTAGTCGAGAGAAGTTTTGACTTGGGAATGCGTCCTGACATAGACCAAAAACATTCATTAAAATATACAGGAATTAGTTCTGTAAAGAAGGAAGATGACACTCTCAAGACAGGGAGACTTGATCTTTCGCTAAATCTGTCAGGTGGTTTACAGAATCCTGAATTCAAATGCTTTATTCCCAGACCTGATGCTCTAGCCCATGGACCATGCTCTCAGTCGTCGTCATCATCATCATTCTGCACAAATTCAGATGGAATAACAGCTTCCATACCGTTGACCACTTCTCAAACATTAGTTCCCAGCCCTAGTTTCTCACTTACCCAACAGCCATTAGACAATTGTGAGCATTCAGTAGGCAGTAAACCTTTGTTTGAAGGAGCTGATAAGGTGGGCAACAGCACAGGAGGGCAAGCTCTGTTGTCGTCAAACAGATCTACCGAGAAAGGGGACGCTACCCCACTACTTCAAAGAGTACTCCAAAATGGTCATTTATCAGATAACACTTTGGTTGGTGTGAACATGCAGAACAATGGGATCTCACGCGTCTTGTCGCCCACACGTAATCATGGTTCTCCTGATGCTGGACCGGAACAAAATAGACATAGAAGGCAGCTCACGAGAGAGAGAAGTAGCAGCAGTCTTTCAAGGGGTGAGCGGCAGCATGAGGAACAGCTTGTTATGAATGGTGATGGTGTTGTTGAGAGGGTCATCTCCAAGATTGTTTCCGAACCTCTGAATTATACAGGAAGGATGTTTCAAGAGATGACAAGCAATTCTAGAGCATATTTGAGGGAGGCCATTTCTGAGATCATAGTTGATGTAGACAAAAGAGGTCAGGTAGTAGCATTGCAGGAGGCACTTAAAAAACGATCTGACTTGAATAGTGATACATTGCAAAGGTGTCCACGGGTGTTGCTGGAGATACTTGTTGCTATAAGGACTGGTCTTCCGGATGTTATAAAGAAAAGCAGTAGCATTGCTACATCCGATTTAGTTGACATTTTTCTGAACTTGAAATGCCGCAATCTCTCATGCCAAAGTGTTCTACCAGTGTTTGATTGTGATTGCAAAATTTGTCAGCAGAAGACTGGTTTCTGTAGTTCTTGCATGTGCATTGTCTGCTTGAAGTTTGACATGGCATCTAATACATGTAGTTGGGTAGGTTGTGATGTATGCCTTCATTGGTGCCATACAGACTGTGGCTTACGCCACTCTCTTATTCGTAAGGGGGGAAGTGGTTCTAGGGCACATGGCACTAATGAGATGCACTTTCATTGCGCTGCTTGTGGCCATCCATCAGAGATGTATGGTTTTGTGAAGGAAGTTTTTCGAACATGTGCTAAGCAATGGAGGATGGAGGCTCTTATCAGAGAGCTTCAGTATGTCGAAAGAATCTTCTCTGCAAGTGATGATCCAAGGGGTAGGAGAGTCAGGAACTTTGTTAAGCAGATGCTGATTAAATTAGAAAACAAGGCTTATTATTCGGAAGTCGTCAAATATGTCATTGCATTCTTTTCTGGTAAGCTACTCATCATAAGTAGTGTGAAATAATAGTTGCCATGTCTATCAATAGTTGCTTTTATTTATATTTCCTTACATAGAAAGAAGACTAGTAACTGGGTTAGCGTCGCCCTTGCTTGATCCTCAGACCAAGAACAATTACCCAGCTTGTAGGATTTCCCATTAAGGATTTTCCAGAACACATGTAGATCCTTGAGAGTGGTAGTACTGAACTAAAGATTTTGTCATCCGTGCTTTCATCACCTTCATGTGTAAATATAGCGCAAGCTGTCATATGTTGGCAAATAAACCATGCTAACACTTAGTTTTCCAAATTCCAGATGACAATCCTAGCGTGGGAATGGGCAGTGGTCCATTAGTACCACTAAAGGGCATTCCATGCAGCATTCCTGAAGGAATAAATGTGATTCCTAGTTCAAGCCGAACGGCAACATGGTTACCATCAGTTACCTTAGAAGGAGTTCCGTATCTAGAAAAAGCAGGTCTACTTTCTACCACTGGGAGCCAATCAATGTCTAGAAAAATGGCTGAAACGGAACTTCAGGCAGTCAACAATAAGCCAGTTTCTGATGAACTGGATGGCCTAGTTAGGTTAAAGCAGGCTGAAGCAAATATGTACCAGGAACGTGCCAATGAAGCACGTAAAGAAGCTGAGAGTCTGAAACAAGTCTCGATGGTAAAATACGCACGCATTGAGGAACACTATGCTACTCAATTGTCTGAACTCCGCATAAATGAGTTACAAGAGAGGCGCGATCAAAAGCTGGAAGAACTTCAAGTCATCGAAAGATCACGCCATCAATTTCTCAGCATGAAAACAAGGATGAAAGCTAGCATCAGGGAATTATTGTTGAAAATGGAGGCAACAAAACAAAATTTAAGCACGTGAACGAGGTTACTGCCCGTGATTAGTTGCAGTTATCAAAAACTTGCTGAGCTTAGTGAAGGCAGCCTCCATACTGTGTAAGTTATAAATCTTTCCTTTGATGCTTCTAAGCTACCATGTACTAAGATTATTTATTCTCTAGTGTTGTTATATCTTCCTTTTAGTTTGTTTTATAATTTAATATTACTAATTTGAGATTTAACATATTCAGTTCTTGAAGCTGATATATCTGTAGAGTTACCTGTTACCAGTTCCTATGTTGTGTCATGTTTGTACCATTCACATAGGCAAAATTGTACAATTAACTTCAGCTGTTGCTGTATTATTTGAATAAATATCTGCACTCACAAGTGCTGTTTTACTGTTGTAATTTTCTTTGAAATAACCTAAACAAGGCCACTGATTGTATTCGAAGGTTTGGTTACTTACTAAATTGATGGACCTATCATGGAGTTCAGTTCTTATTTGGCACAGCATCATTTGCTATGAGCAATAGGATGGCCCATTGATTCAGAGAGTTATCACAATGCCAAGAGCAATAGGATGGCCCATTGATTCAAACAAGTCCGTTTATACTTGTACACAAGAATTAAGTGTGTTTGTAAAATGCCAATGTTACGCATCATTTATTTTAAATAATTTCTCATTTTTCCCAAGTACAATAAATGCTAGAGATATAGTCTCAATTATTTATGAAATTGACGAGGGGCTAAATTGGAACAACATGAAAGAAAGTACATGGGACTTTGGAGTGTGGAAGGACCTGCATTATGTGTCAAATTTAAAAGGCTGAAAGACCTACATTTTTTTTGGATCAAACTAAGTAACAATCTAATCTTCAATCACCCTATGTTTTGCATGCAACTGGAAATTCATGGGAAACACCAACCTCATCATGTAGGATGGTTCTCTTCTGCCTTCGTCTAGGTATACATTATCGTGCTCATGTATGAGAACAAATGGAAATATTAATACTTTTGAATTTCTCTTGTTTCTAGGAGGACAATCCAGTGAGCATAATGTGGCTTACGTATCTGGTCGGCAAACGTCCTGTCATCTTCCTTGAAGAATTGCTCTTCAGAAAACAAGGACGCAGAATGTTAAGATGGTGCAAGCATCACAGATGACAGAAATTACTCAAGAGTATATTTCTCTTGTGAAGGAAACAGACGGGCATATCTCATTCCTAATAACCAGCTTCGCTGATCCAGTTTTGAATGAAGTACGATTTAGTACGGCGGAACAGCGCTGATTTTAGCCAACAGCCCTGGAAGCTCCTGGACACGAAAATTTACTCGGTGCAAGATGGTAGCTGAAGTATGTTAAGAGGCAGGTTGGTGGTAGTGTACGTAGGGCATGGAACTGTATCTGTAAATTATGATACATCTGTGGTTCTCATTTTCGGTCTTGGTGGTAGTGTACGTAGGGCATGGAACTGTATCTGTAAATTATGATACATCTGTGGTTCTCATTTTCGGTGAGAAGATGCATTAGGTAGGCCATGTCTGAATGGCTGCTTAACTGTCTATGCAATGGGGGAACAAATTATCTCGCCGTAATTCCACAGTATTTTCATGATCTTATCTCAGAGATTTGTGCTTTAACTGTTCATACAAAAAAAAAAGCTTTGGAGAATGTTGATCTGGGAATTCTTAATGGAAGTAACTTTTCGCACTGGGTTGAACTGTGTTCCTCAAACAAGCTGTCATGGCAGCTGGCGTTGCTAGTTGATGAATCACAGTGCGGGAGTTCTACGTGAGCGGATGATGACATAGCTTACTGAAAGAGAGGCGAATGCAGAACATCAATGTTTGTGTATTGACGAATCACAACATCTGTTTTACAGGGTACTCGAGTTTCAGAGACAAATTCCACTCGAGCTTGCTAAGACAAAAGGTAGACACATGAATTTGACGAGAAACACTGAAATACTCTTCACTAATCAGTAGTGCTGAACATCAAGGATTACAACCTCACTGCCTGCTGTTACTCTTTGGTGTGTCACGAGTGTCATAGTACTTAAACACGCGACAGAAAGTTCCTACACATGAGATCGATCGATCCATGCATAAAGCTTTTGTAGCATAGGTACAGCCGTACAGGTATCATAACGCGAGTGATCTGCGCTTAAACGGTGGCGTCGTGCTTGCCGTTGCCGTTGGTGATGTGGTGGTTGTCGTCGTCCATGAACCGCTTCCAGAACCAGTGCTGCTTCCACACCCTCTCGGTCATCTCCTCGATGGGGACGTTCTTGGTCTCCGGGAGGAAGAAGAGCACGAAGACGGACATGACGAGCACCCATGCGGAGAAGAAGATGAAGATGGCGAACTTCATGTGGCAGAGCATGGAGAGGAATGCCTGGGCGATGAGGAAGGTGAAGAGCATGTTGGTGCACACCGTCACGCTCTGCCCCGCCGACCTCGTCTCCAGCGGGAAGGTCTCGCTGGGGATCAGCCACCCCAGCGGGCCCCACGACCAGGCGAACGACGCCACGTAGGTGCAGATCATGACCACCACCAGGATGGCCCACCCGCTGCCCAGGTTGTCCGACTTGTCCGTCACCTTGATCCCCAGCACAACGGCGATGACCACCTGGGACAGGAACATCTGCACGCCGGCCTCCAGCAGGAGCACCCGCCGCCCCACCTTGTCGACGGAGTAGACCGAGACGAGCGTGGACAACACGTTGACGGCGCCCGTAATGGCGGCGGAGTAGAGCGAGGCGTCGCTCTTAAACCCGAGCGTGTTGAAGAGCACGGGGGCGTAGAACATGATGGCGTTGATGCCCGTGAACTGCTGGAAGATCTGGAGGAGGACGGCGATGACGAGCTGCGGGCGGTTGTGGCGCTGTAGGAGGTTCCGGAACGGGTGCTTCACCTCCTGCGAGATGCGGCTCGCCTCCATGATCTCGTTGAACTCGGGCTCCACGTTGTCGGTGCCACGGATCTTCTTGAGCACGGCCTTGCCCTCGTCGAGGCGGCCGCGCTCGATGAGGCTGTTAGGGGTGTCCGTCACGAAGAGCGCGCCCACGGTGAGGAGCCCCGCCGGGATGCCGGCCAGGGACAACGACAGCCGCCATCCCCACGGGTGGATCTTGCTGGTGCCGTAGTTGACAAGGTTCGCGAAGAGGATGCCGATGGTCACGTTGAGCTGGAACAGGATGTTCAGCCCGCCACGGATCCGCGTCGGCGCTATCTCCGACAGGAACAGAGGAACAGCCTGCACATGTGTGCTCGTCAGTTAAGAGATTCAGAAAGGACGTGATAAAATCACAGAACAGTCGCACTTAAAAAAATAACAAGTGATAAAATTCGGTTGGCCTTAAAGAGGCCCATTGGTCTCATACGTCTCTCTTCCTTGTAAAATAGTGCTACTGTATGACTGTACAAATAACCAATATCTCTTCTGAAAAAAGGTATCAGAACCGCACCCACCTATCATCATCGGAATATTGATTAACAATCCAAATCAGCATCTTGTGAAATTAACTAATCAGAATTGTTGGACTAATGATCTACTCCTACGATGTCCTACCCGAGTTTTGGCATACATGCATGTTCCTGGCTCGGCTGATGGCTTCGTATAACTGAGTCTAGAGGCATCTCATATATAAATATGTTAAGCTTTTTGTATCCTAGTGTGTGCACAATACGTTAACTAATGCGCAATCAGTGCATTGATCTGTATAGTAATCTAATGCATCCTTCCGTGTGATGACTGAAGACAGGTGCACAGATTCCTGGCGTTTTCAATCGACGAAAGATCTCTGCTCTAGGGTGTAAAGTCCACATACGCATCTTGTAATGGACTTTGGTTATTTCCACGTTCGACAATAACGTAAGCACAAGACTACAAGCCAAGTGCATCTCCTAGTCAAGCATCCTTGCAAGTTGCAAGCAGCCAATGACAGTAACAATTTCGGCGAAGGCCTCCCAAGTTTATGAGGCGCTACTCCATCAGCTAGGCCAGTTTCGACCAAAAAAACGGAAGGATCCAAAGCCGCTATACATGGACTGCAAGTCCAAGTTGACAGCAACTTTGACAGCTCAAGAGCATTCAGCCACATCATTGCTGGATGGAGACTAGTAAAACCGACGAGATAAGATGCAAGTGTACACTACCTATCAGTATCGGTTGGCTCAAACTTCTCCCTACATTTGGTCCAGTAAATTCTAAACTTGGAGTCACCATCGGAATCTTGAAACTTAAAAAGGTTATCGCGCGAAGCAATGGCGTGATCATGCCGCCCGCCAATGGAAAGGTGTCAACGTGCACGAACACAAGTAATGCATGAACATCGATCGGGCACCGTCGCCTATATTTTCTACGCGTTTGACCCTCAAATTCCGGGAAAAATAAGGGGTATATACTATGATGTACCAACAGCACCATGGCACGCCACCGTACGTGTAAAATCTAATACTCCTAGTACTTATTTTAGTATCAATCTTGACGTATGAGATGCCAAGAAATGCAGAGGTTTAATCTTGGCCCAAAGTATATTTAGTACCATGGACGGTGACTGATTGCCACCAAACAAGGAAGAAACTGCCCACGGGCTACGTCTTTTTCAGAGGCGTGAAAAAATGCAAAATTATGTTCCGTGCTGGCTTTACATGCTTGACTTCTTTTCTAGTACCAAGACATTTTTGACTCAAGTGACTAATTAGGAGTGCGTCAATAAGTCCAAGTATTTTGCTAGGTTAACTCGTACGTAATCTTGCTCACTGGTACAATAACAAATGTAAATATATTAAATAACGTGCTCACCTGGTTAGCGAAACCGACGCCACAGCCGAGCAGGATCCTGCCGACGATTAGCATGGCCAGGTTCTGGGCCGCGCCGTTGAAGATGACGCCGACAATGAAGAAGACGCCGGCGATGAGCATGGTGAGGCGGCGGCCGAGGCGGCGGGTGGTGTAGGATGCGAAGAAGGTGGCGGTGAGGGCGGCGAGGTAGAGCGACGAAGTGAAGAGCTGCAGGCCCTGGTTGTCGTACTTGCAGTAGTTGCTCTCCTTGTCTTGCTGCTTCTGCCGCAGCACCGTCGGGAAGAACTTGCCCAGGAAATCGTCCATGGATGTCACGCCGCCTGCAAAAATATTTCATTCTTTCTTTCAGATTCTCGTTCCACTGACCGATATTTATTCCATATGGGTTTTGTTTGCTAAGTGAGCTGGACTCTTTGAGTGAAATGGATAGGATCTTCTTATTGTACTCCCTCCATCCCAATATACAAGGCGACTAAGAGGTTTGGCACAAAAATTAGCGCACGCTAATTTGGACCCTTCTACCCCTGCCTATGTTGATTAGCGATATAACCTTGCAAGGAAAGGAGAGTAATTCTAGGGATTTGTTCCCGTCCCTGCAAAGAAAGTAATAATGGCGTAGATACTGGAACCCATCCATCGCTAGTGACAGAACTACCATGGCACCCAAAGCACGACTCTGGCGACAAAACGACGCCGGCGCGAAGCTCGCCCGATGTGTCCTCGTCGCCGATATCCTCTGCGAGCTCATCGTCGTTTAGGCGCATGAGCCGGTCTGACCCCCTTCGTCACTTGACATGGAGATGAGATGTGTTGTGTGAGTTTTGGTAGCTTTTGAAGGCTTCCTGATGAATCTGTTAGCATCCACTAGGAAAGGAAAATATCGCCCGGAGAGTATTTTGTGGAGAGAGACGAACACAGGGCTGCATGCAGCGGGGGAAGAAACCCAACAAAAAGGCTTACACGCCTTATATTTTGGAAAAAATTATAGATGATTACGCGCCTTGTATATTGAGACGGAGAGAGTACTTGGTAAGAATTTACGTGTCCACACATGGCAGCTTTAGTGACTCAGACGTGATCCGTAGATACACAGATGGGTTGACTTAGCAGCCTGTCAAAGCAGGTGGCTAGCTCACAGCACTCAATTTTTTTCTAAACATAATATTTAACAGACGAATAATGCATGCTGGCTGTCGGATCATCGCAGAATCATATCTCCTAGCTGGTACAAGAGCGAGTATACATATATAGTAATCCTGAGAAAAAAATCTGGACGGTGATCACAAGGGAATTACTAATGATGATCGGCTGGCCGGTTAATGACGAGGATTCACATTAATTTATTTCCAAGTATGGGTAGTTATCTGCTTCGTCATAGGAAGACGAGCGTGCAGTCAAAACTACATCAATCGAGGTAAAATGGAAGCACGCATGTCCATACGCGAAGACGATCAGATGGATCGTTACACCATGCACGCGCGGAGATGATCTAGCTTAGAGAAAACTAGACATGAATAAGTTACCTGAGATGCCAACGTCATAGCCGAACATCAGGCCGCCGGTGGCCGCCATGATGCAGGAGATGATGACGATGGGCGTGATCTTGGCCTCGAACTCGACGCCGGGCGGCGCCGACACCGATAACCCTCCGCCCGTCATCTTCGCTCGACGACGGTGAAGCTCAAGCTAGCTACACAAGAGAGCAATGGACAAGCAGCGAGTGTTGGTTTCCCCACACAGCCACAGGACGAGCTAGCTAGACAGATGAGAGGGAGGGGGAAGATGAAGACACAAGGCTCCAAGCCTCTGGGTTTTATAGAGAATGGAAGCCCGTCGCCGGAGAAATTTCAAACGCATCCCACCGGCCAGACGCGGCCACGTACGTCGCCTCGGCTCGGGGAATAGTCCGGCGGTGGGCCCCCGGAAGACGGCTAGCCGGAAGTAAGGCCAGTCAACGGACGGCTACACGGCCCACGGGCCAGAGTACGTACCAATCCAGAGTGCGACCGTGCATAAGCTCCAAATTCTCAAAACAAAAACAAAAAACAAACATAGGCGGCACGACTTTTCCGTTCCTCCCACAAATTATAGGAAAACTCTATTCTACAACCGGCTGTAGGTACAGCCGGTTTGTCACGCGCGTGCGTCGCTATTCCTCCTCAGCCCATGCGCGTCATGGTCCTTTCCCGTCGTCCATGCAGCCGCGATCCGTGGTCTGTGCACAGCCCAACAAATACGTGCGCGCTATCTCTAGCTGGCTAGCTGCTGCGCTCTCTCTCCTTTTAGCTTGCTAGCTGCTTCGGCTCTCTTTGCTAGCTAGCTAGTGCACTGTCCTCTTTTACCTAGCTACTAGCGCTCCATCTCTTTTTTAATAGCTGTTGTTCTTTATGTTACATGGCACGTCGCAAGTTTTTACATATTTGTAGAAAAATATTGCAAAATAATTTCGCATTTTATTACATGTATTGTTAATTTTTGCTACATGGTCATGTCCAAAATGTTACATTTGATTTTTGGCACGTCGCAAGTTTTTACATATTTTAGAAAAATGTTGCAAAATAATTTCGCATTTTGTTACATGTATTGTTAGTTTTTGCTACATGGTCATGTCCAAAATGCTACATTTGATTTTTGGCACGTCGCAAGTTTTTACATATTTGTAGAAAAATGTTGCAAAATAATTTCGCATTTTGTTACATGTATTGTTAGTTTTTGCTACATGGTCATGTCCAAAATGCTACATTTGATTTTTGGCACGTCGCAAGTTTTTACATATTTGTAGAAAAATGTTGCAAAATAATTTCGCATTTTGTTACATGTATTGTTAGTTTTTGCTACATGGTCATGTCCAAAATACTACATTTGATTTTTGGCACGTCGCAAGTTTTTACATATTTGTAGAAAAATGTTGTAAAATAATTTCGCATTTTCTGAAAGGCTACGTACACAAGGAAAAATGTTACGGCAACAGAAAACATTAGCTTGTGTTTGTACACGGTTAACCGATCAGCTAGCAGGTACGGAGTAGGTGCTACGGGCAACCATGCATGCAATTAACGAATCAATATGCAGCGAGGCTCCACATGATCACATCCCCTGGCTAACATGCATGCAGCAGCCCAGCAACCGGTCAAAAAAATGAGAAAAGTACTAGTACGCGTAGAGGATCCGATGGAGTGGAAAACTGGAAAGCAATCTCTCGCGTGCAGGTTGAAAGCGACATGTCGCATCGCGTCGCGCACGGAATCAGACCGGCTGTAGCTACAGCCGGCTGACGCTAGCGCGCACCCAAATTATAACTTGTCCAGCACTGCCCATTCTGATCCTTTTTGCGCTCCTTTTGGAAAAATCTAAAGAGCCAGTAGCGTAGTTCGGAGAAGTTGGAGGATTTGTATTATCGGACGCCGACATCATTGACAACGAGATCACTCGATCGGGCAGTTGTCAAAAAAAGAAAAAAAAATCACTCGATCGGGCCCACATGCAAGTGACCGGATTTTCGAAGTGTCAACAATGCGCGCTGCTTCTTTTTGCCTGGTGATTCATGTGAATGGAGGGCCCTTGACTTTGAATATTAATTTTGGGAAAATTATGCGTCACGTGTGGATGGATCCATATGGAAAATTCTGCGACGATGTGGACAAAAGAAATTTGACTCTTTGTCGGCTGAGCAGCCTGAGCTACCGTTGCTTGTAGCTAGGGTTGCATGGCGGCACCCGTACCCGACCCACATAATGTTAAAATAGGCAAAACATTGTTGGACTGTGGCGGCACCCGTACCTCCTCATATTCAATTACTTAGAACTAAATGCGTGTTTAGCGGGCCGTGGCGGCGCCGCTAGCGCAACCCTACTTGTAGCAATAGACGGCGATGTTTGCAAGAGTGCGTGCGTGTACTTTCTCGCACATGCAAAAATGATCTTCGCCAAGTGGTGCTAGTTTATGTTTAGTTTTGGTATCGTTCGGGATCTCATCCAGATACGATCGTATGTATATATAGTTGTATACTCTCACGATGTCGACGAAGAAGGTGCTAGCTAGCCAGCCGTCGTGGAAATGATGGTACAGTCATATGGCACTGCTGTAGATTGCACTATCAATTTTTCTAATCAGTTCTCGCGTACCACTACTTAAAAACGCAACAAATTATCCACGTTAGCCTTGCTCACGAGAAAGGATCATAAAAAGGCCGTGGAATTAAAACATGTGGGCCAACGACCGGTCACAGTCCAAGTAGCATGCACATGTATCTCCGCGAAACCGAATTTCGCCATGACCTCTACACCAGCAATTCAAGTACATTTGCACGTTCTCACTGATCAGCAGTTCATCAGACGTACCCTGATTTCGAAGTCAACTGATCTTATCACCTGAAATATTCAAAAGCATAAAAAACTGCAGCGCCCCGGCGGCAATTAATGCCGTCAGCGTGTTTTGGGGGATCGAATGATCTCGTCGAAAAGAAAATAATACTACACACATGAGCAAATGAAAACACAATGATTCTGCACGGTTTACACGCTAAAACTCCCACCCGTTTGGCTGCAATGTTCGACGGGCGAAACTATTCGCGCAACCAGAAAATTTTACGAATCTGAAGTTTTTGTCGGGGCAGGCTAAGATCCGGGCAACGTGAGGTGTACCAGTTTATTTAACTGTAGTAGTTAAGCTGCGTGTATAATATAGCAGCAGAGGGTACGTAATCAACGCCACGTACAGATTCCTCACGTACGTACGCTTAGAGCACCGTGGGGAAATCCTTAACTATCTCTGGATTTCGGCGCGTACGAACAAACGGCCAGTCACCCTCAGGCAAAGTCGAAAACTACTACACCACGCATGCCGGTCCAGGTACAGCTTGACTCTGCGGTAACTGGTGACGTAAACACGCCAGTTTCTCCTGACACGTCCCGCTTCACCTTCGACCTATAGTAGTAGTTAAAAAAATAACTGCACTGTACTAACTGCTCACATCAGTGCAGAACAAGTTTGAACAGATCGATCAGGTTATTCTTATCCTGGAGCTCAGAGTCACCGGAGGTCGAGTGTTACAGCATCGCGATTGTCCTCTGCGCCGCACGGCGCCCAAGTCAAGGGAGCGAGGGTAGAAATCTTGTTAAGTTCTTTATTTTGAAACAATGAATTTTGTTAAGTTCAGTGCGGCGTCTAGCTGTCCACAAAGAACGTAACGACTAGAAGCAGCACGCGATACACGCGTTCTAGACCTCGTGGCACTGACAGGGAGCAATCGTCACTCGCAGATCAGTAAGTCGTCCACTAGATTCTCCTAATCAGCACCCAGTAAACTGATGTGTTTGCCCATGATCTTTACACGCATGATTTAGCCCGTTTCAGGCCACCCATTGGCCGACTGAATGTGGCAGCCGGCACACATCCAGTCACTGCCCATTTGATACTTGATATAGTCAGTTAATCCTCCTGGAATATGGACAGGCATGATGAACTGAAAATGATGGGCAGTATCGGACAGCAATCGCACTTGGCGAATTTATGAAGTGGCTAGCTTACGACCAAAGGTACCCAGAAGCCTCTGATTTATTTATAATGTTTCACACGAGTACAACAAACTCTCAGAGGAAACAGCACACTGCCTGCACGCGACACAGCATTGTACAGACAACACTAGCATTTATTTGTCTACATGTATTCTACACATCTCACACGACATATGACATCGTCGAAAACACGATCCGCAAACTAGCTTACTGGAGAACACACTAGTCTATAGCCGACGATAAGCAAGTCTTACGGCTGCATCTTCTTCGGGAGAACAGCCAGGTCCAGCTCGCTGCCATATATCTTCGCCAGAGCCTGCCCGCACCAGCCATGGCCGTCGTCCAGCGTGGGCATCCTCACCTCGATGAACGGCGGAGCGGCCTGGCCTTGCGGCTTGACGACACCAGCAAACACCCTGAGGACGTTGGCGGCGTCGATGTCCATGCATACATTGATTTCCACGGTTCCCTTGGCTCCTGGAGGAATACTGGTTATCTTGAAGTACCCCAATAGATGGTTCGCTTCCGCCTGCATACCTTCACCTTCGTAGACAGCGATCAGCGCTTCAGTCTGGTTGTCACGTGTCGTTGTGAACAGCATTTCCCTTCTTGCAGGAACTGTGGTGTTCCTTGGAATGATCGCGGCGAAGCTGTCACCGTCAGCGCGGATTCCAAGGTTCATCGGGGTGGCCTGGATCGTCAGCAGATCTAGGATCCCTGCAGGATCGGTGACTCCTGAAGCAATGGCCCCTTCCAGTGCAGCACCTGAAACAGCAGCCTCTAGAACGTCTATGCTCTCATAGGAGTGCTCCTTCTTGCATAATCCCAGGACGAGGCTTCTGATTTTAGGCATTCTGGAACACCCTCCAACCAAGATTACATCATCGACGTCCTCAGGTGCTAACTTTGCATCTGACAAGCATTGCTTGATGATCCTCTCACATTTCTCGAAGATCATCTGATTCACTTGCTCAAATTCTGCACGATCCAAAACCTTGGACACTTTGTGGCCACCCCCTACATCAACATTGATCTCGATACTTTCCTGGGTGGCCAGTTTGTGAATTGCATCCTCGGTAGCAATACGCAATACACCCATTGACTTGATTCTATCCACTGTTTGACCAGCATTATCATATAAACTGTCGAAATTGGGTAGGAGGTGGCGCATAACATTCAGAAGTATGTCCTCTCCACCAACGGTGCAACCTGCGAGTGCTCTTATTTGAGAAACACCTCCAGCAGTAGCAGAAACGGCAACGTCACAATAACCAGCACCCATGTTAAATATCAGAGCGATTTTCTCAATGCCACTCCCCATGTTATCATGCACAAGTTGTTGCTGCTGCTGAGCATACAGAAGAGCAACAGCAGTAGGCTCTGGCATAAGCCTCAGCACGTTCAGTCCAGCCATTGCACATGCTCTCTCAATCCTGGTCTGTTGGAACCGGCTGAATGCAACTGGAATGGTTAGAACAGCGTTCCTAACTGGATGTTTAAGATGCATTTCCACCAAGGCCTTCAATTCAAGCAGAAAGATGGCAAGAACTTCCTCAGGAGTTGTGGACCGCCACATATTGTTCACCAAGGCTGCAATGAATGGTCTCACACCAATACCCAAAGTCTGCACAAGAAAAGGGAGGGCCTTGCTAGCTTGAACCACTTCATCCGTGTCCATTCTCCCAATCAAACGTTTCATATTAAATATTGCGCTTCCTGACAGGATATCCCTTTCCTCGTGTGCATGTTCCTTTGTTGCTCCTCCAGTAACACCAGCTGAAAGGGTGTCATCTTTGAACATGACATATGACCTCATCCCTTTCTGGCTCCGAGTATTTTTCAGCAGCTCCACTTGATGACCATTCCAAACAGCAACACTGCATCTGGAAGTACCAATATCGATGCCAATAGCAACATCAGGGAATGATTGCTGTGCTTTATCTTCCCCAGTGGTTTCACCATCAGAGACCACAGTGTAGAACTGTTCAGCCATCCTGCAAACATACATATAGTTGGTTCAGGGTTCAGTTACAGATTGCCTAGGACAGTAAGTAAATCATCTATGATGGAGCTCCCAGTTATACATTACAAAACATTGAGAGAAAATGTTAAAAATAAATGGTAACTCCAACTAGGCACTAACAACAGCCAATGAAGGACATTAAACAACATGAAATGGCGCTTTTCTTACGTTTGAAAATAAATGAATGGAACTTTGCGTAGCAGACTCAGATCAACGTATAGAACATAGTAGTCAAGTTTCTACATCCATCATACATTGCAAGGTGCAAACAGTATATTGCTGAATTATAGAGCATTCAAACATTTAATCTGAATAATCAAACGCACATTCCTAATTTCTGGTTATCCATGATCTATGACTAGAATCCAACTTCGACATGATGCATGCCACCCAGGGAGCATGAATTATAAACACCCATTGTTTAACTTGAACCGACTATTTTGATTTCCTTCTTCAGTCTTCCCCAGTCATATACTAAAAACAAGTGGGCAGCATATACACAATGATTTACTAAAAAATCAGACGACCACAAATACTATGGCAGTTAGAAAAATACAGAACTCCATCCTCCATATTAAACCATGAATGAAGTCGACATCAGATCCCTTTGGTTCACAGCCTTAAGTATCCAATTGTGCCAAACCTTGTTTACAACCCAGCTAAACTGTCTCTCAAAAAAAAATCTAAACTGTGACCACGAAAAATGGCAAACCAACTTAGCTTTCCAAACTGATTGTTATACAACTAACAACTCCATGTAAATATGATGTGTAGGATTTGCAAATCTAAGCCAGATTGATTAAACATTTTGTACGGGAAGGAGAATCAGACATTTACTTAATGCAACGTTTGGGTTTAAATAAACAGGCTGGCACAACCACACACATGAAAACACGATCTCTGCTGCGATGTCCTTTGTTCTACGCAAAAGGCAAAATTCAGGACCTGACCACCACGGACCATCCCGCATTGTGCGATAAAATCCGCACACAGACCAAACTGTACATCATGTTCTCTCAAATACTAAGTAGCTTTTAGGGAAACGTGGCACTACCAATTGACGACATAATGTGACCGTGGGTTCATCAGAGAACATAGATTGCACACCTACGAATGAACTCAGGGCAACTCGCTCATTCCGATTAAATTAAACAGGCACAGGTAAGATTATAGCATGCTCTACAATTAAGATACAACTTTGTCATGATGCATGCCACAGATGGTAGCATGAATTACGAACATCCATTGCGTAATTTGAACCTGAACCAACTAGTTTGATTTCCTTGTGCAGTTTTCCCCTGTCAAATACTGAAAACTGGTTCGGCATTTACAGTCATGAACGGATGTGCAGCTCCAGCTTGCTAAGATAATCAGACGATCACAAACACTACCGAAGTCAGCAGAGAGAGAACTCAATCCTCCTCCGCACTAAACCATGAATGATCATTGAAGTCACCATGAAGGTGCCTTTAGTCCGACCGCCAAGTGTGTCCTATTGTACGAAGCCTTCTTCCTAATACATCTAACTTGTGACCGAGAAGAAAAAAACTCATCTTGACTTTCCTAACTGATTGCTGCACATGTAAGAATAACCCAGCGAGAACAAAATCATGTTCTCGCAGACTACGTACTACTCCATGATTTTGTTCTGGCTGGGTTTACATTTAGGGCTCACATAACCACATGGACATTTTAATACCAGTTGACGGCATATTGTGACCGCGAGTTAACACAAATTGAACACCTAAGAATGAAATCAGGGCAACTCACTCGATGTAAAAAAAAAAACTCAGGGCAGCTCACACACTCCGAACAAATTAACCAGGCACAGGTAAAATTATTGCATGCTATGGGTGTGGAGATGCCTTACCGGACAGGGCGGCGGATGCGTTCTTGGAACTCGATTCGCTGGCCTCGCTCGTTGATGCTCCTTCGCTGTAGCGCAAAACGCAGTCAGTGTGTGTGCCTGACGGGGCGAGCAGAAGTGGGGAGAAGGAGGGGCGGGAGAGGTAGAAGAAGTGGGGAAAGGCATTTTCTGGAGAGGCCGGGAGAGAGCACGACACGCGGGCGCCTCAGGCAAGCCGCCGCCGAGGTTCCGGAAGCGTCGGGAAGCGGTGAGACGCCGCTGGAGAGTTGGGGCCTTGGGGGGCGGCCGCCCCGCCGGCGACGCACTGGGCTGAAAAACCTGGGCTAAACTGGATCTCTCGACAATTTTAATTCCAGTGGATTTTGCGTACCTGGTTTAATGATGGCCATGTTGCTGTGTTGGGTCGGACCAGGAGTCCATTAGGCTTCAGCCCCCAGAAGCCCACTTGAGCATGGGTTAGAAATGTGAGAACGTCGTTTTGGCACCGGAGCAGGGTGCCCGGTATTTAAAAAAAATGAAAAATGTTATTTGGAAGTGTTAAAATTCTGATTTTTTTGTACGTGGATAGATACGAACGGGATCTACATATCTGTAAATTTATCTCAATAATACGCCGTATTTTGGACTACACAAAATCAACAATATTGTGGATCTAAAAGAGGGAAAAACAACTTTGTTTTGAGCTCCACATTGGTCTTTTTTTGGTTTAGATCATGTATGATGATATATTTTGAGGAAACTTGGCTTACATATACTAGACATGTATATGTACTCATATATGTTTTTGTTTTGTAATGTGGCCGAGCGTCGAGACACCGCCAGGTTCGATAGCACAGCACGACAAGAGGGTCAAAGCGATGGCAGAGTGTGGTGAGATGCAACAACGGAGAGTGGCAGCCGACGGGGAGCAGTTGGTTGAATGTGGGCGGCTCCGGGTCGGCGTTAGGGTAGGGGTGAGGCGGCAGGGGCTTGACGTGGATGTGGAATGCATCAAGTGAGGAGGCCTTCGCCGGTAATTCCAGTTCGGCTGCTAGGCGGAAAAAACAATCCGTGCGGAACTATCCTTAATTAATCGTGGCGCCAAAAAATGTGCGCCCCTCTAAAGGAACAAGTGCAGTTTTTACTTATTTGATGAAGTCATATTGTGTGAAATCCACATTGATTCCCTGGTGCATATGCACCTAGGAGTTATCAAATACATTTTAAAAATGTCGATTTTTTTTATTGAAATAAAATTCCTCAAGAAACATGTGCAGCTGAGGATTAAAAGCAATTCATATCCTACTCTCTCCGTTCCAAATTACTTGACACACATTTGTCTAGACATGAATATGTCTAGACACTAAATAAGTATAGATGCATCCATATTTGGACAAATGGAAGTCAAGTAATTTAGAACGGAGGAAGTAACTCAAAAATGCATATGGACGCACCATACATGCATGCATGTGATCAAGCTCCCAGAAAGAAAGGTTACTGATCGAAGGTGCCATCTGAATCAGATACCGCACCAAATCAAAAAAAGAAAATCGCCATCAAGCTTTCTACGCCGATGTGTGCCAATAATCAGCACCGCCATGACAAGTTGGCTCCAACAAGACGAACCACGCTCATGCATGGTCATGGATCCCCGTACATGCAACATTAATTGCCTCGTCTGTCCCCGGCCGTGCAGCCGCAGTCAGCTAGCCCCACGGTCGGACACTAGTACAGTACTAGCGGGTGGTACAGTCAGCCAGTACCACGTACCCCGGCCGGTACAGCACTCCCGTGCAGCGAACCTTTATTCCATCGATCAAACTCCCTCCCGGCCAGATGAACCAACACTGGGAGCTCGAGCCGCTGCTGCTGCTTCGCTAATCGCTAGCTAGGTATGGCATAGCAGGTAGATGCCGGAAGTGGTCTAACGCTAAGATTAGCGCCATCATGGCATCGCTGCACCAATCATGCTGGTCGGATCTGGAATAGTACTGCTATATGACATGGGTCGTGGGATCGATCAATCGTCCCCTCAAAAAAGGAAAAAAAGAACTGATCGATGCGGCATGGAGCGCACAAAAACACCCACGAAAGTACAGACAAAATCCATCCATCCACGTACGCTTTGACGAATTCGAAAGAGGGAGAGGACAATCCACGCGCGCGGCTGTGGGAAAAGGGCGACCGATCGAGTTTCAGATTCTCCACTGTATATACTGTAGTAGATGCCTGATGGCACTACACATCGCTCACTCACTCGCTTGGCCCAGTGGACTTTTGCTGCGGTGAGAACGTACGTGGTCGCCAATCCGATCGATCCGTGGACTGCATGCGTTTCAAATTTGAAAACTCGGTCGACAAGGTTCGTGCTCGGCCTGCCGGATCGACTCAAGAGTCACGGCCGATGATGATCGACCAATGGATGGCAAAAGCGGAGCTGGACTGGACAACAACCCCCGGATTCCTCCACACACACAGATGTACTTGATTATGCATTTATGCTGCCCTGCCAAGTGTCATGTGGCCATGTGATTTGGCAATTGAAAATGCATGTGCACACGGCGTAATAGTCAATGATGATGCCCGGATCCATGCACACCGATCATGTACTACGACTGTAGTTACATTATACCGACATTCATTCATTCATTCAAACACGGTTCAGTTGACCCAACAATATACAACTGTAGTTACCATGTCATCATTCAAGTACATACTCTTTGGGAGTATGCTAGTAGTAATAGTGATGAAAAATTCGAAATACTACAATTAGCCATGGCATCAAGTACAGTGCGAAAGGATCCACCTTTGCCCGTAGGAGGAGTAGGTGAAGCATGTAGCCAGGCGGACCCCGCATGCATGCATCCGACATTCCGCGTGATCTCCGTTGGTCCACCCATAGGTTAATTGTATGTATCCCAGTCCTCTCTTTTCTGAATCGAACAAAAGCGGTGCTGTACCTGAGGCTCACTTCAGACACTACACAAACACCCAAATTTCTCTAGCTAGCATCTACTCCCTCCGTTCCGAATTAGTTGACTTGAGTTTGTTCAAACATGAATGTATCTAGACACTAAACAAGTATAGATACATCCGTATTTTGACAAACCCAAGTCAAGTAATTTGGAACGGAGGGAGTAGCTAGCACGAACGACTCGTACTGTATCGATCGCTTCGATCTAGTTTAGGTACAGTTCTACTCCTTCAAATCGCACCGAGATGGAATGAATATTCCCAACACGAAATGGTGGCTACATATGCAGCGTCGTGGGCGGTCCTTCTGGTTTCACGCAACCTGTCGAACGTGGCAATGATGAAGTTTTCTCTCTAGCCTTTTAGAAAGACTCGAAAAGGAGTCGAGTCTATTTAAAAAAAAAATTATAACATTGTGTATTACTTTTTTTCTGAAACACGGTGTATGTAGACTGTAGCACGTTTAAATTGGACATTCATGCATGCCTCGTCATTGACTGCTCGGTCGACATCACTGACCGTTAATTTATTTTGACTCTGCGGTTTCAGACCGTTCCGCTCAGCTAAGTTGGATCTTGGCGTGCAGGCTCAGCTCAGCTAGCTTACCAACTCTCCTCACGAGACTGACTGAAAATGGCTGCTTGTTGGAGTGCAGGACTCCAGTTTCAGTGATCAGTTCGTACAAAATGTTCTCCGAACGGGAAATGTTCGTACGGACTAGCAGTTCTGAACCGAGCTCCAAGTGCGGCAGGCTGCTGAGTAGAATTGCTGACTGAATATATCCTTGTCACGGATAAGTTTTGGTCTTTATTGTGAGAGTAAAGTCGTGGCAACCATTTTGTTTTTCTGTTGTTGCATGGAGTCATTTTTTGCTGTTGTTGGACATGGTGGAAACCAATCATGCAACCGTGGAACTTGGCAAAGCTGATCGAACACACAGACACGCAGCCGGGAACAATACCGGATCAATCAGTCACATCGTCCATGCATCGATCGGTGGATGGATCGATCTGAATGCAGCTGGCAGAGCTCGATCCACGTGAAAAATCACAAAATTAACCTCGTGACGAAATTTAAGCACAAAATAACCCTATTTTAAAACTATTTTCAAAAATAACCATTTTTAGTAGCGCTGCAGCCGGGCGCTACACTCTATATTGTAATGCCGCAGACGGCGGCGCTACGGTCCGTGGCAGCGTGGGCCCATGTTTGGTTGTGTAGCGCCGGCGCGCAGGGCGCTATGCTTGGCAACGCAGCGCCGCTCCGTGGGGCGACATCCTTCGCCCATGCATGCGCATGTGTTTGGTGCAGGAGAGCAGAGCAGAAGTAGTGTCGGGGTGCAATGCATGCATGCAGAGGCTGACGGTCCATCATGCTCGCATCACCAGCCACCGGTCATTAGGCTATTAACTGCATGCATGCATCTGAATATCAACCACGCGAGACTCTTTTTTCGTGCAACCACGTGAGACCTTCCATGCATCAATGCATGTATCATGTTGCACCCGTTTGTAAGCAACTTCTACACACATCTCTAAAAAAACTGCAAACATAATTCTAATACTTCTACTTTTTATCTAGTAATTTTTTAGGATTTATATTAGCCATAATTTTGTATTTTTTTAAATAGTACCCGAGCTACATGGAGCCTTTTTTTCTTAAATTTTAAATTCATTTTTGAAGTTCAAAAAATTCCAAAAAAAAGAATCCAACATATAGACAATGATATTGATATATTCTACAAACTCGCAAAATCTGAACACAAAAATAAGTAATATTCTGAGTTACACGAAAATGGAAAAATCTTACAGATTTTGGAGCTTTGAAATTTGTAAAGTTCATTGCTTTAAATGTCGATTTTGTCTTTTTTTGTAACCAAAAATATAAGATATTTTGGGTTGTGATTTCATATGCTGGTAAGAGCATCCACAACGCACGGCTTATATGTCGACGCTAGGATCGGAATCCCTGGCCAGCCAGCAGTTACGACAACAAATCATGGCGTCAGGTTTGGCATCGATGCAAACTTTTACATCCGACACTTGGACTTTTCTCTATGTGGGACAGTTTTGGCTCCCGAGATAAGCGCCCAACATTGCGACGATACACGTTCGGCTACCTATTAAATCTCCTTTAATTTATTTTTAATAATTAAGCGCCAGTTGCATTGTGGATGCTCTAATGCACCAAAGAATGGCTATGGCAAATACATAGTGCATGGACGGTTAGGAAATAACTACTCCCTCCGTTCTAAATTAGATGACTTCCATTTGTGCACATGCGGATGTATCTATACATGCATGTGCACAAATGGAAGTCATCTAATTTAGAACGGAGGGAGTAGCTCTCAGGTAGGGCTATGAGTACTAGCAAAGCTAGCTTCCTGATGTGAACAATGTGAGGTAGTGAGTAGTGACTAGTGAGGGGTTGCTGTGTGTACTTGTGTCGGAGGTCAATTCCTCAGCCTCTGCATGCATGCATTGGCTCCCTCACACAGGCCCAGCTCACGAAACCATAGGCATCCATGCATCTGTTCTTTGCTTGAACCAGCGGGTAAAGGAGGACACATGACGCTCCAAATTTTCTGACGTACAAACTGGGCGAGGCGATCAAGCAAAAGATAGCGCCCCAGTGCGCGGCGCTGCGCAGATTAGGGTAGCGCCCTTGCCACCGGCGCTACACAATCAAAGTTGGGCCCACGGTGACACGGATGTAACGCCGCGGTTATATAGAGTGTAGCGCCCCCGATACTGGCGCTACCAAAAAAGGTCGGTTTTGAAAAAAGTTTTGAAATAGGGTTATTTTCTGCTTAAGTTTCGTCATTAGGTTAGTTTTGTGATTTGGCGCTCGATCCACCGCGCTGAACGAGGTGCCGCGCCGCGCATGCAGACTGGGAAAGGCCTCGGTGACAGACACGACGGATGCGGACGTCGACCAACTCGATCGACCGGCTTTGCATAAACGAAAATCGATGCCGAACCATCCCCGACGTTTACAGCACATCCGGGATTCCACGGAGCGCAACACGACGCCGCGCTCGCCTCCAACCGCCTCCCCGGCAGCGCCATCCATTAGTCAACCGCTCGCCCATGCATATCCACGCACCCTAGCTCCCTCCCTCGGGAACCGTAGAAAAGACCGGGCCGGGCACTCGATCGATCCCATCCCACCGGTCGATCGTTCGGCCTGGCAGAACTCAGGCGCCGGGGCCGCGTCGCAGCGAGAGGCGAGTGAGGCACGCATGCATGCTCGCGTGGCGTGGGGTGGGAGCCGCCGATCAGATCAGGCTGTGGGTACGTAGCTAGCGAGCTCTGCTCCGCCTGACGAGACCTTTGCCGGATTCCCGCACTTTCAGCGTTATAACCCTTTTGTGTCGCATGGCAATTGATGGACGTGTTTTTGGCGTGACATCGTCAGCGGCCCGTCACTGACTGACACGATGGCCGGAGTAGATAAGATCAAGGATATTTTGGTAGAACCTTGGACTCAATTTGAGTGCTTACTGATGAATTGCAGTTCAATACATGTGGAGGTGTTCTTGTACACCTAGGACCGCAACAAGTAAAACTAAATTTCCACTTTTAACTATAGTCATTTTGTTGTCCGATTTGTTATAAAGTTGGTGATTTCTCTGATAGAAATCGGCGAGGGGACTCTTTTTTTCTAAAAAAACTAACATATCATTTTCATTCGCCAATTCATTATTCGTTTTAATTTCTTACGTTAATCTATGTATTTATTCCGTCATATTGATATTTAATGGCACAAGTTTGCTTTTCGGGGCAAAACAATAGATATAACAACATGTTTGGTCACTTACTATTGTCAGAGTAAATTTTGGTCTATTTTTTGTTTCGCATATTCTCCATAGGTTCTTCATGTATCAAAACAATAACTGGATTCCTTGCCCTGGTGAATTGCTTCGGTGGTAACGTAATGGTGATCTCACACATGTCATGTCAAAGATAATCAACACATAAATAAATAATTATTTAATCGCAAAAATCATTTCCGCGGTGCTTAGCCATCTTGCTTGGCGGGGTGTTGTGGTGTTACTAACACCAAGGTTTCTCCAATAATAATGGTTGATCAATGAAAGGTATAATTATCAAAACCAGTCCTCAATCTGAGTCGCATACACGATGTATTTGTCGAAAGAACTTTGTACTTAATGGATTTCAACCCGCAATCCAGCATCCGCAAGTTTCTTATAAGGAATTGGGAGGAAACTTGAATCTTAGATAAGTTACAAATACAACCGCCATTGTGCACAAATCTCAATGTAGTGCGCGGTCCAGATTTTGGCAACATTGGACATACTTCAAATTTTACTTCCGCGAAGTCATAGAACCAATGTGACCACGTGAGACCTGTCAATATTTGCCCAAGCACATATTTTCATATATAGAGATGCTTGTTGAGATGACACAACAACATATCGGGAGAACACTCTTGGTCTGTTGCGATGCAAATTTTCGGCGGACACGTGTGTACCCACATATGTATTCTACTCCCGCCGTTTTTAAATATAAGATATTTTAGTTTTTTCTCAGATTTATACGCATTTAGACGTGTTTTAGTTTTTTCTAGGGCACATGGCACTAATGAGATGCACTTTCATTGCGCTGCTTGTGGCCATCCATCAGAGATGTATGGTTTTGTGAAGGAAGTTTTTCGAACATGTGCTAAGCAATGGAGGATGGAGGCTCTTATCAGAGAGCTTCAGTATGTCGAAAGAATCTTCTCTGCAAGTGATGATCCAAGGGGTAGGAGAGTCAGGAACTTTGTTAAGCAGATGCTGATTAAATTAGAAAACAAGGCTTATTATTCGGAAGTCGTCAAATATGTCATTGCATTCTTTTCTGGTAAGCTACTCATCATAAGTAGTGTGAAATAATAGTTGCCATGTCTATCAATAGTTGCTTTTATTTATATTTCCTTACATAGAAAGAAGACTAGTAACTGGGTTAGCGTCGCCCTTGCTTGATCCTCAGACCAAGAACAATTACCCAGCTTGTAGGATTTCCCATTAAGGATTTTCCAGAACACATGTAGATCCTTGAGAGTGGTAGTACTGAACTAAAGATTTTGTCATCCGTGCTTTCATCACCTTCATGTGTAAATATAGCGCAAGCTGTCATATGTTGGCAAATAAACCATGCTAACACTTAGTTTTCCAAATTCCAGATGACAATCCTAGCGTGGGAATGGGCAGTGGTCCATTAGTACCACTAAAGGGCATTCCATGCAGCATTCCTGAAGGAATAAATGTGATTCCTAGTTCAAGCCGAACGGCAACATGGTTACCATCAGTTACCTTAGAAGGAGTTCCGTATCTAGAAAAAGCAGGTCTACTTTCTACCACTGGGAGCCAATCAATGTCTAGAAAAATGGCTGAAACGGAACTTCAGGCAGTCAACAATAAGCCAGTTTCTGATGAACTGGATGGCCTAGTTAGGTTAAAGCAGGCTGAAGCAAATATGTACCAGGAACGTGCCAATGAAGCACGTAAAGAAGCTGAGAGTCTGAAACAAGTCTCGATGGTAAAATACGCACGCATTGAGGAACACTATGCTACTCAATTGTCTGAACTCCGCATAAATGAGTTACAAGAGAGGCGCGATCAAAAGCTGGAAGAACTTCAAGTCATCGAAAGATCACGCCATCAATTTCTCAGCATGAAAACAAGGATGAAAGCTAGCATCAGGGAATTATTGTTGAAAATGGAGGCAACAAAACAAAATTTAAGCACGTGAACGAGGTTACTGCCCGTGATTAGTTGCAGTTATCAAAAACTTGCTGAGCTTAGTGAAGGCAGCCTCCATACTGTGTAAGTTATAAATCTTTCCTTTGATGCTTCTAAGCTACCATGTACTAAGATTATTTATTCTCTAGTGTTGTTATATCTTCCTTTTAGTTTGTTTTATAATTTAATATTACTAATTTGAGATTTAACATATTCAGTTCTTGAAGCTGATATATCTGTAGAGTTACCTGTTACCAGTTCCTATGTTGTGTCATGTTTGTACCATTCACATAGGCAAAATTGTACAATTAACTTCAGCTGTTGCTGTATTATTTGAATAAATATCTGCACTCACAAGTGCTGTTTTACTGTTGTAATTTTCTTTGAAATAACCTAAACAAGGCCACTGATTGTATTCGAAGGTTTGGTTACTTACTAAATTGATGGACCTATCATGGAGTTCAGTTCTTATTTGGCACAGCATCATTTGCTATGAGCAATAGGATGGCCCATTGATTCAGAGAGTTATCACAATGCCAAGAGCAATAGGATGGCCCATTGATTCAAACAAGTCCGTTTATACTTGTACACAAGAATTAAGTGTGTTTGTAAAATGCCAATGTTACGCATCATTTATTTTAAATAATTTCTCATTTTTCCCAAGTACAATAAATGCTAGAGATATAGTCTCAATTATTTATGAAATTGACGAGGGGCTAAATTGGAACAACATGAAAGAAAGTACATGGGACTTTGGAGTGTGGAAGGACCTGCATTATGTGTCAAATTTAAAAGGCTGAAAGACCTACATTTTTTTTGGATCAAACTAAGTAACAATCTAATCTTCAATCACCCTATGTTTTGCATGCAACTGGAAATTCATGGGAAACACCAACCTCATCATGTAGGATGGTTCTCTTCTGCCTTCGTCTAGGTATACATTATCGTGCTCATGTATGAGAACAAATGGAAATATTAATACTTTTGAATTTCTCTTGTTTCTAGGAGGACAATCCAGTGAGCATAATGTGGCTTACGTATCTGGTCGGCAAACGTCCTGTCATCTTCCTTGAAGAATTGCTCTTCAGAAAACAAGGACGCAGAATGTTAAGATGGTGCAAGCATCACAGATGACAGAAATTACTCAAGAGTATATTTCTCTTGTGAAGGAAACAGACGGGCATATCTCATTCCTAATAACCAGCTTCGCTGATCCAGTTTTGAATGAAGTACGATTTAGTACGGCGGAACAGCGCTGATTTTAGCCAACAGCCCTGGAAGCTCCTGGACACGAAAATTTACTCGGTGCAAGATGGTAGCTGAAGTATGTTAAGAGGCAGGTTGGTGGTAGTGTACGTAGGGCATGGAACTGTATCTGTAAATTATGATACATCTGTGGTTCTCATTTTCGGTCTTGGTGGTAGTGTACGTAGGGCATGGAACTGTATCTGTAAATTATGATACATCTGTGGTTCTCATTTTCGGTGAGAAGATGCATTAGGTAGGCCATGTCTGAATGGCTGCTTAACTGTCTATGCAATGGGGGAACAAATTATCTCGCCGTAATTCCACAGTATTTTCATGATCTTATCTCAGAGATTTGTGCTTTAACTGTTCATACAAAAAAAAAAGCTTTGGAGAATGTTGATCTGGGAATTCTTAATGGAAGTAACTTTTCGCACTGGGTTGAACTGTGTTCCTCAAACAAGCTGTCATGGCAGCTGGCGTTGCTAGTTGATGAATCACAGTGCGGGAGTTCTACGTGAGCGGATGATGACATAGCTTACTGAAAGAGAGGCGAATGCAGAACATCAATGTTTGTGTATTGACGAATCACAACATCTGTTTTACAGGGTACTCGAGTTTCAGAGACAAATTCCACTCGAGCTTGCTAAGACAAAAGGTAGACACATGAATTTGACGAGAAACACTGAAATACTCTTCACTAATCAGTAGTGCTGAACATCAAGGATTACAACCTCACTGCCTGCTGTTACTCTTTGGTGTGTCACGAGTGTCATAGTACTTAAACACGCGACAGAAAGTTCCTACACATGAGATCGATCGATCCATGCATAAAGCTTTTGTAGCATAGGTACAGCCGTACAGGTATCATAACGCGAGTGATCTGCGCTTAAACGGTGGCGTCGTGCTTGCCGTTGCCGTTGGTGATGTGGTGGTTGTCGTCGTCCATGAACCGCTTCCAGAACCAGTGCTGCTTCCACACCCTCTCGGTCATCTCCTCGATGGGGACGTTCTTGGTCTCCGGGAGGAAGAAGAGCACGAAGACGGACATGACGAGCACCCATGCGGAGAAGAAGATGAAGATGGCGAACTTCATGTGGCAGAGCATGGAGAGGAATGCCTGGGCGATGAGGAAGGTGAAGAGCATGTTGGTGCACACCGTCACGCTCTGCCCCGCCGACCTCGTCTCCAGCGGGAAGGTCTCGCTGGGGATCAGCCACCCCAGCGGGCCCCACGACCAGGCGAACGACGCCACGTAGGTGCAGATCATGACCACCACCAGGATGGCCCACCCGCTGCCCAGGTTGTCCGACTTGTCCGTCACCTTGATCCCCAGCACAACGGCGATGACCACCTGGGACAGGAACATCTGCACGCCGGCCTCCAGCAGGAGCACCCGCCGCCCCACCTTGTCGACGGAGTAGACCGAGACGAGCGTGGACAACACGTTGACGGCGCCCGTAATGGCGGCGGAGTAGAGCGAGGCGTCGCTCTTAAACCCGAGCGTGTTGAAGAGCACGGGGGCGTAGAACATGATGGCGTTGATGCCCGTGAACTGCTGGAAGATCTGGAGGAGGACGGCGATGACGAGCTGCGGGCGGTTGTGGCGCTGTAGGAGGTTCCGGAACGGGTGCTTCACCTCCTGCGAGATGCGGCTCGCCTCCATGATCTCGTTGAACTCGGGCTCCACGTTGTCGGTGCCACGGATCTTCTTGAGCACGGCCTTGCCCTCGTCGAGGCGGCCGCGCTCGATGAGGCTGTTAGGGGTGTCCGTCACGAAGAGCGCGCCCACGGTGAGGAGCCCCGCCGGGATGCCGGCCAGGGACAACGACAGCCGCCATCCCCACGGGTGGATCTTGCTGGTGCCGTAGTTGACAAGGTTCGCGAAGAGGATGCCGATGGTCACGTTGAGCTGGAACAGGATGTTCAGCCCGCCACGGATCCGCGTCGGCGCTATCTCCGACAGGAACAGAGGAACAGCCTGCACATGTGTGCTCGTCAGTTAAGAGATTCAGAAAGGACGTGATAAAATCACAGAACAGTCGCACTTAAAAAAATAACAAGTGATAAAATTCGGTTGGCCTTAAAGAGGCCCATTGGTCTCATACGTCTCTCTTCCTTGTAAAATAGTGCTACTGTATGACTGTACAAATAACCAATATCTCTTCTGAAAAAAGGTATCAGAACCGCACCCACCTATCATCATCGGAATATTGATTAACAATCCAAATCAGCATCTTGTGAAATTAACTAATCAGAATTGTTGGACTAATGATCTACTCCTACGATGTCCTACCCGAGTTTTGGCATACATGCATGTTCCTGGCTCGGCTGATGGCTTCGTATAACTGAGTCTAGAGGCATCTCATATATAAATATGTTAAGCTTTTTGTATCCTAGTGTGTGCACAATACGTTAACTAATGCGCAATCAGTGCATTGATCTGTATAGTAATCTAATGCATCCTTCCGTGTGATGACTGAAGACAGGTGCACAGATTCCTGGCGTTTTCAATCGACGAAAGATCTCTGCTCTAGGGTGTAAAGTCCACATACGCATCTTGTAATGGACTTTGGTTATTTCCACGTTCGACAATAACGTAAGCACAAGACTACAAGCCAAGTGCATCTCCTAGTCAAGCATCCTTGCAAGTTGCAAGCAGCCAATGACAGTAACAATTTCGGCGAAGGCCTCCCAAGTTTATGAGGCGCTACTCCATCAGCTAGGCCAGTTTCGACCAAAAAAACGGAAGGATCCAAAGCCGCTATACATGGACTGCAAGTCCAAGTTGACAGCAACTTTGACAGCTCAAGAGCATTCAGCCACATCATTGCTGGATGGAGACTAGTAAAACCGACGAGATAAGATGCAAGTGTACACTACCTATCAGTATCGGTTGGCTCAAACTTCTCCCTACATTTGGTCCAGTAAATTCTAAACTTGGAGTCACCATCGGAATCTTGAAACTTAAAAAGGTTATCGCGCGAAGCAATGGCGTGATCATGCCGCCCGCCAATGGAAAGGTGTCAACGTGCACGAACACAAGTAATGCATGAACATCGATCGGGCACCGTCGCCTATATTTTCTACGCGTTTGACCCTCAAATTCCGGGAAAAATAAGGGGTATATACTATGATGTACCAACAGCACCATGGCACGCCACCGTACGTGTAAAATCTAATACTCCTAGTACTTATTTTAGTATCAATCTTGACGTATGAGATGCCAAGAAATGCAGAGGTTTAATCTTGGCCCAAAGTATATTTAGTACCATGGACGGTGACTGATTGCCACCAAACAAGGAAGAAACTGCCCACGGGCTACGTCTTTTTCAGAGGCGTGAAAAAATGCAAAATTATGTTCCGTGCTGGCTTTACATGCTTGACTTCTTTTCTAGTACCAAGACATTTTTGACTCAAGTGACTAATTAGGAGTGCGTCAATAAGTCCAAGTATTTTGCTAGGTTAACTCGTACGTAATCTTGCTCACTGGTACAATAACAAATGTAAATATATTAAATAACGTGCTCACCTGGTTAGCGAAACCGACGCCACAGCCGAGCAGGATCCTGCCGACGATTAGCATGGCCAGGTTCTGGGCCGCGCCGTTGAAGATGACGCCGACAATGAAGAAGACGCCGGCGATGAGCATGGTGAGGCGGCGGCCGAGGCGGCGGGTGGTGTAGGATGCGAAGAAGGTGGCGGTGAGGGCGGCGAGGTAGAGCGACGAAGTGAAGAGCTGCAGGCCCTGGTTGTCGTACTTGCAGTAGTTGCTCTCCTTGTCTTGCTGCTTCTGCCGCAGCACCGTCGGGAAGAACTTGCCCAGGAAATCGTCCATGGATGTCACGCCGCCTGCAAAAATATTTCATTCTTTCTTTCAGATTCTCGTTCCACTGACCGATATTTATTCCATATGGGTTTTGTTTGCTAAGTGAGCTGGACTCTTTGAGTGAAATGGATAGGATCTTCTTATTGTACTCCCTCCATCCCAATATACAAGGCGACTAAGAGGTTTGGCACAAAAATTAGCGCACGCTAATTTGGACCCTTCTACCCCTGCCTATGTTGATTAGCGATATAACCTTGCAAGGAAAGGAGAGTAATTCTAGGGATTTGTTCCCGTCCCTGCAAAGAAAGTAATAATGGCGTAGATACTGGAACCCATCCATCGCTAGTGACAGAACTACCATGGCACCCAAAGCACGACTCTGGCGACAAAACGACGCCGGCGCGAAGCTCGCCCGATGTGTCCTCGTCGCCGATATCCTCTGCGAGCTCATCGTCGTTTAGGCGCATGAGCCGGTCTGACCCCCTTCGTCACTTGACATGGAGATGAGATGTGTTGTGTGAGTTTTGGTAGCTTTTGAAGGCTTCCTGATGAATCTGTTAGCATCCACTAGGAAAGGAAAATATCGCCCGGAGAGTATTTTGTGGAGAGAGACGAACACAGGGCTGCATGCAGCGGGGGAAGAAACCCAACAAAAAGGCTTACACGCCTTATATTTTGGAAAAAATTATAGATGATTACGCGCCTTGTATATTGAGACGGAGAGAGTACTTGGTAAGAATTTACGTGTCCACACATGGCAGCTTTAGTGACTCAGACGTGATCCGTAGATACACAGATGGGTTGACTTAGCAGCCTGTCAAAGCAGGTGGCTAGCTCACAGCACTCAATTTTTTTCTAAACATAATATTTAACAGACGAATAATGCATGCTGGCTGTCGGATCATCGCAGAATCATATCTCCTAGCTGGTACAAGAGCGAGTATACATATATAGTAATCCTGAGAAAAAAATCTGGACGGTGATCACAAGGGAATTACTAATGATGATCGGCTGGCCGGTTAATGACGAGGATTCACATTAATTTATTTCCAAGTATGGGTAGTTATCTGCTTCGTCATAGGAAGACGAGCGTGCAGTCAAAACTACATCAATCGAGGTAAAATGGAAGCACGCATGTCCATACGCGAAGACGATCAGATGGATCGTTACACCATGCACGCGCGGAGATGATCTAGCTTAGAGAAAACTAGACATGAATAAGTTACCTGAGATGCCAACGTCATAGCCGAACATCAGGCCGCCGGTGGCCGCCATGATGCAGGAGATGATGACGATGGGCGTGATCTTGGCCTCGAACTCGACGCCGGGCGGCGCCGACACCGATAACCCTCCGCCCGTCATCTTCGCTCGACGACGGTGAAGCTCAAGCTAGCTACACAAGAGAGCAATGGACAAGCAGCGAGTGTTGGTTTCCCCACACAGCCACAGGACGAGCTAGCTAGACAGATGAGAGGGAGGGGGAAGATGAAGACACAAGGCTCCAAGCCTCTGGGTTTTATAGAGAATGGAAGCCCGTCGCCGGAGAAATTTCAAACGCATCCCACCGGCCAGACGCGGCCACGTACGTCGCCTCGGCTCGGGGAATAGTCCGGCGGTGGGCCCCCGGAAGACGGCTAGCCGGAAGTAAGGCCAGTCAACGGACGGCTACACGGCCCACGGGCCAGAGTACGTACCAATCCAGAGTGCGACCGTGCATAAGCTCCAAATTCTCAAAACAAAAACAAAAAACAAACATAGGCGGCACGACTTTTCCGTTCCTCCCACAAATTATAGGAAAACTCTATTCTACAACCGGCTGTAGGTACAGCCGGTTTGTCACGCGCGTGCGTCGCTATTCCTCCTCAGCCCATGCGCGTCATGGTCCTTTCCCGTCGTCCATGCAGCCGCGATCCGTGGTCTGTGCACAGCCCAACAAATACGTGCGCGCTATCTCTAGCTGGCTAGCTGCTGCGCTCTCTCTCCTTTTAGCTTGCTAGCTGCTTCGGCTCTCTTTGCTAGCTAGCTAGTGCACTGTCCTCTTTTACCTAGCTACTAGCGCTCCATCTCTTTTTTAATAGCTGTTGTTCTTTATGTTACATGGCACGTCGCAAGTTTTTACATATTTGTAGAAAAATATTGCAAAATAATTTCGCATTTTATTACATGTATTGTTAATTTTTGCTACATGGTCATGTCCAAAATGTTACATTTGATTTTTGGCACGTCGCAAGTTTTTACATATTTTAGAAAAATGTTGCAAAATAATTTCGCATTTTGTTACATGTATTGTTAGTTTTTGCTACATGGTCATGTCCAAAATGCTACATTTGATTTTTGGCACGTCGCAAGTTTTTACATATTTGTAGAAAAATGTTGCAAAATAATTTCGCATTTTGTTACATGTATTGTTAGTTTTTGCTACATGGTCATGTCCAAAATGCTACATTTGATTTTTGGCACGTCGCAAGTTTTTACATATTTGTAGAAAAATGTTGCAAAATAATTTCGCATTTTGTTACATGTATTGTTAGTTTTTGCTACATGGTCATGTCCAAAATACTACATTTGATTTTTGGCACGTCGCAAGTTTTTACATATTTGTAGAAAAATGTTGTAAAATAATTTCGCATTTTCTGAAAGGCTACGTACACAAGGAAAAATGTTACGGCAACAGAAAACATTAGCTTGTGTTTGTACACGGTTAACCGATCAGCTAGCAGGTACGGAGTAGGTGCTACGGGCAACCATGCATGCAATTAACGAATCAATATGCAGCGAGGCTCCACATGATCACATCCCCTGGCTAACATGCATGCAGCAGCCCAGCAACCGGTCAAAAAAATGAGAAAAGTACTAGTACGCGTAGAGGATCCGATGGAGTGGAAAACTGGAAAGCAATCTCTCGCGTGCAGGTTGAAAGCGACATGTCGCATCGCGTCGCGCACGGAATCAGACCGGCTGTAGCTACAGCCGGCTGACGCTAGCGCGCACCCAAATTATAACTTGTCCAGCACTGCCCATTCTGATCCTTTTTGCGCTCCTTTTGGAAAAATCTAAAGAGCCAGTAGCGTAGTTCGGAGAAGTTGGAGGATTTGTATTATCGGACGCCGACATCATTGACAACGAGATCACTCGATCGGGCAGTTGTCAAAAAAAGAAAAAAAAATCACTCGATCGGGCCCACATGCAAGTGACCGGATTTTCGAAGTGTCAACAATGCGCGCTGCTTCTTTTTGCCTGGTGATTCATGTGAATGGAGGGCCCTTGACTTTGAATATTAATTTTGGGAAAATTATGCGTCACGTGTGGATGGATCCATATGGAAAATTCTGCGACGATGTGGACAAAAGAAATTTGACTCTTTGTCGGCTGAGCAGCCTGAGCTACCGTTGCTTGTAGCTAGGGTTGCATGGCGGCACCCGTACCCGACCCACATAATGTTAAAATAGGCAAAACATTGTTGGACTGTGGCGGCACCCGTACCTCCTCATATTCAATTACTTAGAACTAAATGCGTGTTTAGCGGGCCGTGGCGGCGCCGCTAGCGCAACCCTACTTGTAGCAATAGACGGCGATGTTTGCAAGAGTGCGTGCGTGTACTTTCTCGCACATGCAAAAATGATCTTCGCCAAGTGGTGCTAGTTTATGTTTAGTTTTGGTATCGTTCGGGATCTCATCCAGATACGATCGTATGTATATATAGTTGTATACTCTCACGATGTCGACGAAGAAGGTGCTAGCTAGCCAGCCGTCGTGGAAATGATGGTACAGTCATATGGCACTGCTGTAGATTGCACTATCAATTTTTCTAATCAGTTCTCGCGTACCACTACTTAAAAACGCAACAAATTATCCACGTTAGCCTTGCTCACGAGAAAGGATCATAAAAAGGCCGTGGAATTAAAACATGTGGGCCAACGACCGGTCACAGTCCAAGTAGCATGCACATGTATCTCCGCGAAACCGAATTTCGCCATGACCTCTACACCAGCAATTCAAGTACATTTGCACGTTCTCACTGATCAGCAGTTCATCAGACGTACCCTGATTTCGAAGTCAACTGATCTTATCACCTGAAATATTCAAAAGCATAAAAAACTGCAGCGCCCCGGCGGCAATTAATGCCGTCAGCGTGTTTTGGGGGATCGAATGATCTCGTCGAAAAGAAAATAATACTACACACATGAGCAAATGAAAACACAATGATTCTGCACGGTTTACACGCTAAAACTCCCACCCGTTTGGCTGCAATGTTCGACGGGCGAAACTATTCGCGCAACCAGAAAATTTTACGAATCTGAAGTTTTTGTCGGGGCAGGCTAAGATCCGGGCAACGTGAGGTGTACCAGTTTATTTAACTGTAGTAGTTAAGCTGCGTGTATAATATAGCAGCAGAGGGTACGTAATCAACGCCACGTACAGATTCCTCACGTACGTACGCTTAGAGCACCGTGGGGAAATCCTTAACTATCTCTGGATTTCGGCGCGTACGAACAAACGGCCAGTCACCCTCAGGCAAAGTCGAAAACTACTACACCACGCATGCCGGTCCAGGTACAGCTTGACTCTGCGGTAACTGGTGACGTAAACACGCCAGTTTCTCCTGACACGTCCCGCTTCACCTTCGACCTATAGTAGTAGTTAAAAAAATAACTGCACTGTACTAACTGCTCACATCAGTGCAGAACAAGTTTGAACAGATCGATCAGGTTATTCTTATCCTGGAGCTCAGAGTCACCGGAGGTCGAGTGTTACAGCATCGCGATTGTCCTCTGCGCCGCACGGCGCCCAAGTCAAGGGAGCGAGGGTAGAAATCTTGTTAAGTTCTTTATTTTGAAACAATGAATTTTGTTAAGTTCAGTGCGGCGTCTAGCTGTCCACAAAGAACGTAACGACTAGAAGCAGCACGCGATACACGCGTTCTAGACCTCGTGGCACTGACAGGGAGCAATCGTCACTCGCAGATCAGTAAGTCGTCCACTAGATTCTCCTAATCAGCACCCAGTAAACTGATGTGTTTGCCCATGATCTTTACACGCATGATTTAGCCCGTTTCAGGCCACCCATTGGCCGACTGAATGTGGCAGCCGGCACACATCCAGTCACTGCCCATTTGATACTTGATATAGTCAGTTAATCCTCCTGGAATATGGACAGGCATGATGAACTGAAAATGATGGGCAGTATCGGACAGCAATCGCACTTGGCGAATTTATGAAGTGGCTAGCTTACGACCAAAGGTACCCAGAAGCCTCTGATTTATTTATAATGTTTCACACGAGTACAACAAACTCTCAGAGGAAACAGCACACTGCCTGCACGCGACACAGCATTGTACAGACAACACTAGCATTTATTTGTCTACATGTATTCTACACATCTCACACGACATATGACATCGTCGAAAACACGATCCGCAAACTAGCTTACTGGAGAACACACTAGTCTATAGCCGACGATAAGCAAGTCTTACGGCTGCATCTTCTTCGGGAGAACAGCCAGGTCCAGCTCGCTGCCATATATCTTCGCCAGAGCCTGCCCGCACCAGCCATGGCCGTCGTCCAGCGTGGGCATCCTCACCTCGATGAACGGCGGAGCGGCCTGGCCTTGCGGCTTGACGACACCAGCAAACACCCTGAGGACGTTGGCGGCGTCGATGTCCATGCATACATTGATTTCCACGGTTCCCTTGGCTCCTGGAGGAATACTGGTTATCTTGAAGTACCCCAATAGATGGTTCGCTTCCGCCTGCATACCTTCACCTTCGTAGACAGCGATCAGCGCTTCAGTCTGGTTGTCACGTGTCGTTGTGAACAGCATTTCCCTTCTTGCAGGAACTGTGGTGTTCCTTGGAATGATCGCGGCGAAGCTGTCACCGTCAGCGCGGATTCCAAGGTTCATCGGGGTGGCCTGGATCGTCAGCAGATCTAGGATCCCTGCAGGATCGGTGACTCCTGAAGCAATGGCCCCTTCCAGTGCAGCACCTGAAACAGCAGCCTCTAGAACGTCTATGCTCTCATAGGAGTGCTCCTTCTTGCATAATCCCAGGACGAGGCTTCTGATTTTAGGCATTCTGGAACACCCTCCAACCAAGATTACATCATCGACGTCCTCAGGTGCTAACTTTGCATCTGACAAGCATTGCTTGATGATCCTCTCACATTTCTCGAAGATCATCTGATTCACTTGCTCAAATTCTGCACGATCCAAAACCTTGGACACTTTGTGGCCACCCCCTACATCAACATTGATCTCGATACTTTCCTGGGTGGCCAGTTTGTGAATTGCATCCTCGGTAGCAATACGCAATACACCCATTGACTTGATTCTATCCACTGTTTGACCAGCATTATCATATAAACTGTCGAAATTGGGTAGGAGGTGGCGCATAACATTCAGAAGTATGTCCTCTCCACCAACGGTGCAACCTGCGAGTGCTCTTATTTGAGAAACACCTCCAGCAGTAGCAGAAACGGCAACGTCACAATAACCAGCACCCATGTTAAATATCAGAGCGATTTTCTCAATGCCACTCCCCATGTTATCATGCACAAGTTGTTGCTGCTGCTGAGCATACAGAAGAGCAACAGCAGTAGGCTCTGGCATAAGCCTCAGCACGTTCAGTCCAGCCATTGCACATGCTCTCTCAATCCTGGTCTGTTGGAACCGGCTGAATGCAACTGGAATGGTTAGAACAGCGTTCCTAACTGGATGTTTAAGATGCATTTCCACCAAGGCCTTCAATTCAAGCAGAAAGATGGCAAGAACTTCCTCAGGAGTTGTGGACCGCCACATATTGTTCACCAAGGCTGCAATGAATGGTCTCACACCAATACCCAAAGTCTGCACAAGAAAAGGGAGGGCCTTGCTAGCTTGAACCACTTCATCCGTGTCCATTCTCCCAATCAAACGTTTCATATTAAATATTGCGCTTCCTGACAGGATATCCCTTTCCTCGTGTGCATGTTCCTTTGTTGCTCCTCCAGTAACACCAGCTGAAAGGGTGTCATCTTTGAACATGACATATGACCTCATCCCTTTCTGGCTCCGAGTATTTTTCAGCAGCTCCACTTGATGACCATTCCAAACAGCAACACTGCATCTGGAAGTACCAATATCGATGCCAATAGCAACATCAGGGAATGATTGCTGTGCTTTATCTTCCCCAGTGGTTTCACCATCAGAGACCACAGTGTAGAACTGTTCAGCCATCCTGCAAACATACATATAGTTGGTTCAGGGTTCAGTTACAGATTGCCTAGGACAGTAAGTAAATCATCTATGATGGAGCTCCCAGTTATACATTACAAAACATTGAGAGAAAATGTTAAAAATAAATGGTAACTCCAACTAGGCACTAACAACAGCCAATGAAGGACATTAAACAACATGAAATGGCGCTTTTCTTACGTTTGAAAATAAATGAATGGAACTTTGCGTAGCAGACTCAGATCAACGTATAGAACATAGTAGTCAAGTTTCTACATCCATCATACATTGCAAGGTGCAAACAGTATATTGCTGAATTATAGAGCATTCAAACATTTAATCTGAATAATCAAACGCACATTCCTAATTTCTGGTTATCCATGATCTATGACTAGAATCCAACTTCGACATGATGCATGCCACCCAGGGAGCATGAATTATAAACACCCATTGTTTAACTTGAACCGACTATTTTGATTTCCTTCTTCAGTCTTCCCCAGTCATATACTAAAAACAAGTGGGCAGCATATACACAATGATTTACTAAAAAATCAGACGACCACAAATACTATGGCAGTTAGAAAAATACAGAACTCCATCCTCCATATTAAACCATGAATGAAGTCGACATCAGATCCCTTTGGTTCACAGCCTTAAGTATCCAATTGTGCCAAACCTTGTTTACAACCCAGCTAAACTGTCTCTCAAAAAAAAATCTAAACTGTGACCACGAAAAATGGCAAACCAACTTAGCTTTCCAAACTGATTGTTATACAACTAACAACTCCATGTAAATATGATGTGTAGGATTTGCAAATCTAAGCCAGATTGATTAAACATTTTGTACGGGAAGGAGAATCAGACATTTACTTAATGCAACGTTTGGGTTTAAATAAACAGGCTGGCACAACCACACACATGAAAACACGATCTCTGCTGCGATGTCCTTTGTTCTACGCAAAAGGCAAAATTCAGGACCTGACCACCACGGACCATCCCGCATTGTGCGATAAAATCCGCACACAGACCAAACTGTACATCATGTTCTCTCAAATACTAAGTAGCTTTTAGGGAAACGTGGCACTACCAATTGACGACATAATGTGACCGTGGGTTCATCAGAGAACATAGATTGCACACCTACGAATGAACTCAGGGCAACTCGCTCATTCCGATTAAATTAAACAGGCACAGGTAAGATTATAGCATGCTCTACAATTAAGATACAACTTTGTCATGATGCATGCCACAGATGGTAGCATGAATTACGAACATCCATTGCGTAATTTGAACCTGAACCAACTAGTTTGATTTCCTTGTGCAGTTTTCCCCTGTCAAATACTGAAAACTGGTTCGGCATTTACAGTCATGAACGGATGTGCAGCTCCAGCTTGCTAAGATAATCAGACGATCACAAACACTACCGAAGTCAGCAGAGAGAGAACTCAATCCTCCTCCGCACTAAACCATGAATGATCATTGAAGTCACCATGAAGGTGCCTTTAGTCCGACCGCCAAGTGTGTCCTATTGTACGAAGCCTTCTTCCTAATACATCTAACTTGTGACCGAGAAGAAAAAAACTCATCTTGACTTTCCTAACTGATTGCTGCACATGTAAGAATAACCCAGCGAGAACAAAATCATGTTCTCGCAGACTACGTACTACTCCATGATTTTGTTCTGGCTGGGTTTACATTTAGGGCTCACATAACCACATGGACATTTTAATACCAGTTGACGGCATATTGTGACCGCGAGTTAACACAAATTGAACACCTAAGAATGAAATCAGGGCAACTCACTCGATGTAAAAAAAAAAACTCAGGGCAGCTCACACACTCCGAACAAATTAACCAGGCACAGGTAAAATTATTGCATGCTATGGGTGTGGAGATGCCTTACCGGACAGGGCGGCGGATGCGTTCTTGGAACTCGATTCGCTGGCCTCGCTCGTTGATGCTCCTTCGCTGTAGCGCAAAACGCAGTCAGTGTGTGTGCCTGACGGGGCGAGCAGAAGTGGGGAGAAGGAGGGGCGGGAGAGGTAGAAGAAGTGGGGAAAGGCATTTTCTGGAGAGGCCGGGAGAGAGCACGACACGCGGGCGCCTCAGGCAAGCCGCCGCCGAGGTTCCGGAAGCGTCGGGAAGCGGTGAGACGCCGCTGGAGAGTTGGGGCCTTGGGGGGCGGCCGCCCCGCCGGCGACGCACTGGGCTGAAAAACCTGGGCTAAACTGGATCTCTCGACAATTTTAATTCCAGTGGATTTTGCGTACCTGGTTTAATGATGGCCATGTTGCTGTGTTGGGTCGGACCAGGAGTCCATTAGGCTTCAGCCCCCAGAAGCCCACTTGAGCATGGGTTAGAAATGTGAGAACGTCGTTTTGGCACCGGAGCAGGGTGCCCGGTATTTAAAAAAAATGAAAAATGTTATTTGGAAGTGTTAAAATTCTGATTTTTTTGTACGTGGATAGATACGAACGGGATCTACATATCTGTAAATTTATCTCAATAATACGCCGTATTTTGGACTACACAAAATCAACAATATTGTGGATCTAAAAGAGGGAAAAACAACTTTGTTTTGAGCTCCACATTGGTCTTTTTTTGGTTTAGATCATGTATGATGATATATTTTGAGGAAACTTGGCTTACATATACTAGACATGTATATGTACTCATATATGTTTTTGTTTTGTAATGTGGCCGAGCGTCGAGACACCGCCAGGTTCGATAGCACAGCACGACAAGAGGGTCAAAGCGATGGCAGAGTGTGGTGAGATGCAACAACGGAGAGTGGCAGCCGACGGGGAGCAGTTGGTTGAATGTGGGCGGCTCCGGGTCGGCGTTAGGGTAGGGGTGAGGCGGCAGGGGCTTGACGTGGATGTGGAATGCATCAAGTGAGGAGGCCTTCGCCGGTAATTCCAGTTCGGCTGCTAGGCGGAAAAAACAATCCGTGCGGAACTATCCTTAATTAATCGTGGCGCCAAAAAATGTGCGCCCTCTAAAGGAACAAGTGCAGTTTTTACTTATTTGATGAAGTCATATTGTGTGAAATCCACATTGATTCCCTGGTGCATATGCACCTAGGAGTTATCAAATACATTTTAAAAATGTCGATTTTTTTTATTGAAATAAAATTCCTCAAGAAACATGTGCAGCTGAGGATTAAAAGCAATTCATATCCTACTCTCTCCGTTCCAAATTACTTGACACACATTTGTCTAGACATGAATATGTCTAGACACTAAATAAGTATAGATGCATCCATATTTGGACAAATGGAAGTCAAGTAATTTAGAACGGAGGAAGTAACTCAAAAATGCATATGGACGCACCATACATGCATGCATGTGATCAAGCTCCCAGAAAGAAAGGTTACTGATCGAAGGTGCCATCTGAATCAGATACCGCACCAAATCAAAAAAGAAAATCGCCATCAAGCTTTCTACGCCGATGTGTGCCAATAATCAGCACCGCCATGACAAGTTGGCTCCAACAAGACGAACCACGCTCATGCATGGTCATGGATCCCCGTACATGCAACATTAATTGCCTCGTCTGTCCCCGGCCGTGCAGCCGCAGTCAGCTAGCCCCACGGTCGGACACTAGTACAGTACTAGCGGGTGGTACAGTCAGCCAGTACCACGTACCCCGGCCGGTACAGCACTCCCGTGCAGCGAACCTTTATTCCATCGATCAAACTCCCTCCCGGCCAGATGAACCAACACTGGGAGCTCGAGCCGCTGCTGCTGCTTCGCTAATCGCTAGCTAGGTATGGCATAGCAGGTAGATGCCGGAAGTGGTCTAACGCTAAGATTAGCGCCATCATGGCATCGCTGCACCAATCATGCTGGTCGGATCTGGAATAGTACTGCTATATGACATGGGTCGTGGGATCGATCAATCGTCCCCTCAAAAAAGGAAAAAAAGAACTGATCGATGCGGCATGGAGCGCACAAAAACACCCACGAAAGTACAGACAAAATCCATCCATCCACGTACGCTTTGACGAATTCGAAAGAGGGAGAGGACAATCCACGCGCGCGGCTGTGGGAAAAGGGCGACCGATCGAGTTTCAGATTCTCCACTGTATATACTGTAGTAGATGCCTGATGGCACTACACATCGCTCACTCACTCGCTTGGCCCAGTGGACTTTTGCTGCGGTGAGAACGTACGTGGTCGCCAATCCGATCGATCCGTGGACTGCATGCGTTTCAAATTTGAAAACTCGGTCGACAAGGTTCGTGCTCGGCCTGCCGGATCGACTCAAGAGTCACGGCCGATGATGATCGACCAATGGATGGCAAAAGCGGAGCTGGACTGGACAACAACCCCCGGATTCCTCCACACACACAGATGTACTTGATTATGCATTTATGCTGCCCTGCCAAGTGTCATGTGGCCATGTGATTTGGCAATTGAAAATGCATGTGCACACGGCGTAATAGTCAATGATGATGCCCGGATCCATGCACACCGATCATGTACTACGACTGTAGTTACATTATACCGACATTCATTCATTCATTCAAACACGGTTCAGTTGACCCAACAATATACAACTGTAGTTACCATGTCATCATTCAAGTACATACTCTTTGGGAGTATGCTAGTAGTAATAGTGATGAAAAATTCGAAATACTACAATTAGCCATGGCATCAAGTACAGTGCGAAAGGATCCACCTTTGCCCGTAGGAGGAGTAGGTGAAGCATGTAGCCAGGCGGACCCCGCATGCATGCATCCGACATTCCGCGTGATCTCCGTTGGTCCACCCATAGGTTAATTGTATGTATCCCAGTCCTCTCTTTTCTGAATCGAACAAAAGCGGTGCTGTACCTGAGGCTCACTTCAGACACTACACAAACACCCAAATTTCTCTAGCTAGCATCTACTCCCTCCGTTCCGAATTAGTTGACTTGAGTTTGTTCAAACATGAATGTATCTAGACACTAAACAAGTATAGATACATCCGTATTTTGACAAACCCAAGTCAAGTAATTTGGAACGGAGGGAGTAGCTAGCACGAACGACTCGTACTGTATCGATCGCTTCGATCTAGTTTAGGTACAGTTCTACTCCTTCAAATCGCACCGAGATGGAATGAATATTCCCAACACGAAATGGTGGCTACATATGCAGCGTCGTGGGCGGTCCTTCTGGTTTCACGCAACCTGTCGAACGTGGCAATGATGAAGTTTTCTCTCTAGCCTTTTAGAAAGACTCGAAAAGGAGTCGAGTCTATTTAAAAAAAAAATTATAACATTGTGTATTACTTTTTTTCTGAAACACGGTGTATGTAGACTGTAGCACGTTTAAATTGGACATTCATGCATGCCTCGTCATTGACTGCTCGGTCGACATCACTGACCGTTAATTTATTTTGACTCTGCGGTTTCAGACCGTTCCGCTCAGCTAAGTTGGATCTTGGCGTGCAGGCTCAGCTCAGCTAGCTTACCAACTCTCCTCACGAGACTGACTGAAAATGGCTGCTTGTTGGAGTGCAGGACTCCAGTTTCAGTGATCAGTTCGTACAAAATGTTCTCCGAACGGGAAATGTTCGTACGGACTAGCAGTTCTGAACCGAGCTCCAAGTGCGGCAGGCTGCTGAGTAGAATTGCTGACTGAATATATCCTTGTCACGGATAAGTTTTGGTCTTTATTGTGAGAGTAAAGTCGTGGCAACCATTTTGTTTTTCTGTTGTTGCATGGAGTCATTTTTTGCTGTTGTTGGACATGGTGGAAACCAATCATGCAACCGTGGAACTTGGCAAAGCTGATCGAACACACAGACACGCAGCCGGGAACAATACCGGATCAATCAGTCACATCGTCCATGCATCGATCGGTGGATGGATCGATCTGAATGCAGCTGGCAGAGCTCGATCCACGTGAAAAATCACAAAATTAACCTCGTGACGAAATTTAAGCACAAAATAACCCTATTTTAAAACTATTTTCAAAAATAACCATTTTTAGTAGCGCTGCAGCCGGGCGCTACACTCTATATTGTAATGCCGCAGACGGCGGCGCTACGGTCCGTGGCAGCGTGGGCCCATGTTTGGTTGTGTAGCGCCGGCGCGCAGGGCGCTATGCTTGGCAACGCAGCGCCGCTCCGTGGGGCGACATCCTTCGCCCATGCATGCGCATGTGTTTGGTGCAGGAGAGCAGAGCAGAAGTAGTGTCGGGGTGCAATGCATGCATGCAGAGGCTGACGGTCCATCATGCTCGCATCACCAGCCACCGGTCATTAGGCTATTAACTGCATGCATGCATCTGAATATCAACCACGCGAGACTCTTTTTTCGTGCAACCACGTGAGACCTTCCATGCATCAATGCATGTATCATGTTGCACCCGTTTGTAAGCAACTTCTACACACATCTCTAAAAAAACTGCAAACATAATTCTAATACTTCTACTTTTTATCTAGTAATTTTTTAGGATTTATATTAGCCATAATTTTGTATTTTTTTAAATAGTACCCGAGCTACATGGAGCCTTTTTTTCTTAAATTTTAAATTCATGTTTTGAAGTTCAAAAAATTCCAAAAAAAAGAATCCAACATATAGACAATGATATTGATATATTCTACAAACTCGCAAAATCTGAACACAAAAATAAGTAATATTCTGAGTTACACGAAAATGGAAAAATCTTACAGATTTTGGAGCTTTGAAATTTGTAAAGTTCATTGCTTTAAATGTCGATTTTGTCTTTTTTGTAACCAAAAATATAAGATATTTTGGGTTGTGATTTCATATGCTGGTAAGAGCATCCACAACGCACGGCTTATATGTCGACGCTAGGATCGGAATCCCTGGCCAGCCAGCAGTTACGACAACAAATCATGGCGTCAGGTTTGGCATCGATGCAAACTTTTACATCCGACACTTGGACTTTTCTCTATGTGGGACAGTTTTGGCTCCCGAGATAAGCGCCCAACATTGCGACGATACACGTTCGGCTACCTATTAAATCTCCTTTAATTTATTTTTAATAATTAAGCGCCAGTTGCATTGTGGATGCTCTAATGCACCAAAGAATGGCTATGGCAAATACATAGTGCATGGACGGTTAGGAAATAACTACTCCTCCGTTCTAAATTAGATGACTTCCATTTGTGCACATGCGGATGTATCTATACATGCATGTGCACAAATGGAAGTCATCTAATTTAGAACGGAGGGAGTAGCTCTCAGGTAGGGCTATGAGTACTAGCAAAGCTAGCTTCCTGATGTGAACAATGTGAGGTAGTGAGTAGTGACTAGTGAGGGGTTGCTGTGTGTACTTGTGTCGGAGGTCAATTCCTCAGCCTCTGCATGCATGCATTGGCTCCCTCACACAGGCCCAGCTCACGAAACCATAGGCATCCATGCATCTGTTCTTTGCTTGAACCAGCGGGTAAAGGAGGACACATGACGCTCCAAATTTTCTGACGTACAAACTGGGCGAGGCGATCAAGCAAAAGATAGCGCCCCAGTGCGCGGCGCTGCGCAGATTAGGGTAGCGCCCTTGCCACCGGCGCTACACAATCAAAGTTGGGCCCACGGTGACACGGATGTAACGCCGCGGTTATATAGAGTGTAGCGCCCCCGATACTGGCGCTACCAAAAAAGGTCGGTTTTGAAAAAAGTTTTGAAATAGGGTTATTTTCTGCTTAAGTTTCGTCATTAGGTTAGTTTTGTGATTTGGCGCTCGATCCACCGCGCTGAACGAGGTGCCGCGCCGCGCATGCAGACTGGGAAAGGCCTCGGTGACAGACACGACGGATGCGGACGTCGACCAACTCGATCGACCGGCTTTGCATAAACGAAAATCGATGCCGAACCATCCCCGACGTTTACAGCACATCCGGGATTCCACGGAGCGCAACACGACGCCGCGCTCGCCTCCAACCGCCTCCCCGGCAGCGCCATCCATTAGTCAACCGCTCGCCCATGCATATCCACGCACCCTAGCTCCCTCCCTCGGGAACCGTAGAAAAGACCGGGCCGGGCACTCGATCGATCCCATCCCACCGGTCGATCGTTCGGCCTGGCAGAACTCAGGCGCCGGGGCCGCGTCGCAGCGAGAGGCGAGTGAGGCACGCATGCATGCTCGCGTGGCGTGGGTGGGAGCCGCCGATCAGATCAGGCTGTGGGTACGTAGCTAGCGAGCTCTGCTCCGCCTGACGAGACCTTTGCCGGATTCCCGCACTTTCAGCGTTATAACCCTTTTGTGTCGCATGGCAATTGATGGACGTGTTTTTGGCGTGACATCGTCAGCGGCCCGTCACTGACTGACACGATGGCCGGAGTAGATAAGATCAAGGATATTTTGGTAGAACCTTGGACTCAATTTGAGTGCTTACTGATGAATTGCAGTTCAATACATGTGGAGGTGTTCTTGTACACCTAGGACCGCAACAAGTAAAACTAAATTTCCACTTTTAACTATAGTCATTTTGTTGTCCGATTTGTTATAAAGTTGGTGATTTCTCTGATAGAAATCGGCGAGGGGACTCTTTTTTTCTAAAAAAACTAACATATCATTTTCATTCGCCAATTCATTATTCGTTTTAATTTCTTACGTTAATCTATGTATTTATTCCGTCATATTGATATTTAATGGCACAAGTTTGCTTTTCGGGGCAAAACAATAGATATAACAACATGTTTGGTCACTTACTATTGTCAGAGTAAATTTTGGTCTATTTTTTGTTTCGCATATTCTCCATAGGTTCTTCATGTATCAAAACAATAACTGGATTCCTTGCCCTGGTGAATTGCTTCGGTGGTAACGTAATGGTGATCTCACACATGTCATGTCAAAGATAATCAACACATAAATAAATAATTATTTAATCGCAAAAATCATTTCCGCGGTGCTTAGCCATCTTGCTTGGCGGGGTGTTGTGGTGTTACTAACACCAAGGTTTCTCCAATAATAATGGTTGATCAATGAAAGGTATAATTATCAAAACCAGTCCTCAATCTGAGTCGCATACACGATGTATTTGTCGAAAGAACTTTGTACTTAATGGATTTCAACCCGCAATCCAGCATCCGCAAGTTTCTTATAAGGAATTGGGAGGAAACTTGAATCTTAGATAAGTTACAAATACAACCGCCATTGTGCACAAATCTCAATGTAGTGCGCGGTCCAGATTTTGGCAACATTGGACATACTTCAAATTTTACTTCCGCGAAGTCATAGAACCAATGTGACCACGTGAGACCTGTCAATATTTGCCCAAGCACATATTTTCATATATAGAGATGCTTGTTGAGATGACACAACAACATATCGGGAGAACACTCTTGGTCTGTTGCGATGCAAATTTTCGGCGGACACGTGTGTACCCACATATGTATTCTACTCCCGCCGTTTTTAAATATAAGATATTTTAGTTTTTTCTCAGATTTATACGCATTTAGACGTGTTTTAGTGTGTATATTCACTCATTTTACTCCATATGTAGTCCATGTTGCAATATCTAAAACATCTCATAATTAGCAATAGAGGGAGTAGGACTCAACAAAGCTAGCTGGATTGACCGAAGATACTTTCCAACGACAGTATCAACCTAATAGATGAAACAGTACATTAAAGCAGCAAACGATCAACGGTTATGTTGGAAGAGCCAGGTCGTTACGTACGGACGAGCTAGACGAGTCCCACCCAAAGCGGAAAAGCGAAAGGTGTCTAGTTCTCGTGCATCAATGTGTCTGTGTGGTGGCGCAAATTAAGCTGCAGCCAAAACGGCAAAACATGGCTGGATATATATAGAAGAGTCCCACGATGCATGCCCCAGCTAGCTAGAATAACACACACGAATGATTGCGTGGCGCAAAGCTGCCAAACCTAAATAAACGGCAAAACATGGCTGGATATAGAACAGTCCCACGATGCATGCCCCAGCTTGCTAGAATAACACACACGAAAATGATTGCAACCCAACAATCAAACACCACGGATCATATCAATCGATCAATCCCGTCATTGTCAAAGCTCTCGCTCGCTGTCTGATGTCTTTGGTTTCGCCCCTCGAGATCACAGGCTAGCTGATGCAAGCCGATGTGGATTTGGCAAGCATTTGCAAGCATGCGTACAGTGATGTACTACATTCATATTCATATATGTATATATATATATATATATATATATATATATATATATATATATCCAACCTCTTGCGTTGCAAGTAGGTAATCCTGGACAAACAGCTAATGGACAGCTTCTGATCACAGGTTGCCCCTCTTGTGCCTCCATTGGTAGTTACGTACTCCCTCCGTTCGGATTTAATTGACACACATTTTGTTAAATATGGATGTATCTAGACATCAAACAAGTATAGATACATCCATATTTAGACAAAGTCAAGTCAATTAATTTGGAACGGAGTGAGTAGCTGATACCTACGGCCGGACCCTGCCCCACGTGCGAACAGAAGCCGCGCATACGTACGTCGTCGTCTACCTTCGGCTGCACGCCTGGCGAGTACAGTAGGTGGCTAGCTTGCGAACCTCCAGGCTGCCAGGTGAGGAACAGTTGCTCTGTTCTTGAACTCTTGCTGCAGGTGAAGGCGACAGGCGAGCCTAGGCCGATCGAATGGTTCATTCAGTCACTCAGCACTGCGGATCGATCGGTGCTGCATGCTGCATGCTACAGTATGGACCAATAGGTCCAATATACGTATGGGAATTTTTGGATCGACGACGCATTTCTTCTCCGTCTGAACCACGGCAGCCATGACTTTGATCTTTCCACGAAGAAGAGTGAAGACATGTTACTCTTGTAGCCAAGGCTGGTTCAAATCAAACTGTCTTTCTAAAAAAAAAAAATCAAACTAATTGTAAGAAAAACCGTTGATATGTACAGTACGTATATGCCTGTTATTTCGGCCAAATCCATTGGAGTGTCTATGCCCGCCGGCGACGCACTGGGCTGAAAAACCCGGGCTAAACTGGATCTCTCGACAATTTTGATTCCAGTGGATTTTGCGTACCTGGTTTAATGATGGCCATGTTGCTGTGTTGGGTCGGACCAGGAGTCCATTAGGCTTCAGCCCCCAGAAGCCCACCTGAGCATGGGTTAGAAATGTGAGAACGTCGTTTTGGCACCGGAGCAGGGTGCCCGGTATTTTAAAAAAATGAAAAATGTTATTTGGAAGTGTTAAAATTCTGATTTTGTTGTACGTGGATAGATACGAATGGGATCTACATATCTGTAAATTTATATCAATAATACGCCGTATTTTGGACTACTACACAAAATCAACAATATTGTCGATCTTTGCCAGTAGGAGTAGGTGAATCTAGGTAGTGCATGCAGCCAGGCGGACCCCGCATGCATGCATCCGACATTCCGCGTGATCTCCGTTGGTCCACCCATAGCTAATGTACTATCCCAGTGCTTTTTTTTCTGAATCGAACGAACAAAAGCGCTGCTGTACCTGACTGAGGCTCACACACTAATAATTTACTCCTGGGGAACTTCGTATCAGATGGTCATGGATATACACTGGAGTAGTAGCTGGCTGCTGCTGCTACTCTAGCCAGCATCTAGCTAGCTAGCACGACCGACTCCGTATATCGATCACTTCGATTCGATCTAGTTCTAATCCAGATGGAATATACAGTAAGTACTGTTGCAGGAACAGTATTGAATCCCCGCCGTCGGCCGGCGATCGGACGGCCCACAGAAGACGTCCGTGCCGGCTTTGCAAAAAAGCCCCTCCTAAACCTACAAATCAACCCGCACTCTACGAAAACGCGAGACAGGGGACCGATTCGCAAATTGCGAAAACGTAACGGACTAATTTGTAAACATGACCCCTCCCTCTTCTCTCTCTCGCGACCGTGGCGCCGCCGCGCTCCCCCGCCGCTCCATTGCTCCCCGCTCAGATTGACCAGCACGGAAAGCTTCGCCGTCCTCTCCTTTCCCTCCTCGCCGCAGATCAGCCGGCGGGACGCCGCACGTTGGCCGGAATCGCCGCCGCCGTGCACGGCTCCCTCCGCCGCGTCCGTGCGCCGCCGCCGCCGCTCCGGCGACCTAGGCGTGGCGGCGCCGCCACCTACGTGCTCCCCGCGAGCAGGCGCGTCGGGCGCGCCCACGCGCGCGTCCCGGAACGCGCGGACGCGCCGCCGGCGAGCACGGCGCCGCCGCGGCCGAGCCAGCCTGCTCTGGCCACTGTGACGTGAAAGGATCGGTATGACACCTAGAGGGGGGGGGGGAATAGCTGCTACTCCAATTTTAGTCTTTTTCAATTTAGGCTTGACACAAAAGGTAAATTCTCTAGATATGCAACTACGGTGAATTTACCTATATGACAAGCTAGCAACTAAGCACGATATAATAAGGCGGTAAACAAGGATAGAGGTAACCGAAGTCAAAGCACGCGGAGACACGGATGTAATCCCGAGTTCCTCCTTTTTAGGGGAGTACGTCTCGTTGGAGAGGTGTGAACCAACACAATGGTTCAACGGCCACAAAGGCCTCACCCTCTTCTCCGGTGAACCGCACCACAAAGGTTTGGTTCACTTCAACTATCGGAAACCTTCGAGGCGGAGTCCGGAGCCTTTACAACAACGACTTGGGGCACAACCCACAAAGGATTGGGGGCTCCCAAACAGCTACAATCTGTCACAAAGACAATCAAGTGAGTACAATAGGGGGCTAGGTTTTCCTAGTGGAAACCCTAGCTAATGGTCCCTCAAGTGAATGAGGGGGAAATGACAAACGGCTCGGTGAAGATGTAGATCGGGGCCTTCTCCTTCAATCCTCCAAAGATCAACGAGTTTGGGTGGAGGGATTGGGAGATCTAGTGATTCTTGAGCTTGCAACAATGGGTCTTGAATTCTGGGCGAGCTACTCAGCTGGAGGTAGGTGGAGGGGTATTTATACCCCTCCAGAAATTCTAGCCGTTGCCCTCAGTTTGACACAGTTTTCACTTAGGCCGGAAGTTCCGGTTGGGCCGGAAGTTCCGGCCAGCCGGAACTTCCGGGCAAATCTCCGGCCGACCACAGTACCCTTTTTCTTCGAAAAAAGTCGGCCGGAAGTTTTAGGCCGGAACTTCCGCCCTTGGGCCGGAACTTCCGGGCCAAACCGGAACTTCCGGCCAGTATAAAACCTGAGCATTTCCACAAGCATAAAACTTCTTTGTTTGTGAACTTTGAACCTGTCACAAGCTTAACATACTGTTAAACACGGCTTTTGTTGTCATAATCACCAAAACAAGATTACGGGCAAGTTTGCCCTTTCAATCTCCCCCTTTTTGGTGGATGATGACAACAAAAGAAAAAAGATTTGCAACATATAGACGGGCTCCCCCTAAGCATGTGCATAACTTGAAAAGATGCATTTGAATACAATATGCACATAACTTAGGATCAACACTCCCCCTATATTTTACAAGTCAAGCAAGTAAACAAGTAGACATAGAAACACAACTTGCACAAACAAAGATACAAGACATAGAGGATACACAACATAGTCTTTACATAAATAAGTTCACAAAAGGTTCCACATGTCTTACCACATGCATAAGATAGGAGGTTCAACAAAGGCGACAAATACAAATAACCGGAGCACAAAACATAACGGAAACAAATAAAAGACGAGACTTTGTGCTCCACCCATGCAAATCCCGCAACCTAGGAGATAGACTTCTCCCCCTTTGGCATCAAGACACCAAAAAGGGAAAAGAAAGCGAATCTAACGTCCCTCACTCATCATCCGACGAGTCCGTCGCAAGCTCCGCATCATCCGGCACATGAGTAGTCCACTGAACTGTCGCGTTGTTCCAACGCTTGTATGGAAGGTGTGGAGGAGGAGGAGGAGGACAGTTGGGGACCTTGAGATGCTGCATCATCATGTAATCATTCATAAGACCACGGTGCCTCTCCACTGACGCGTGAAAGTTCTCTTTGTGAATGCAAACATTCATCCTTAATATCTTGTCAAGTGCACGCTGAGCCCATGTGCGTTGCTTGGGTTGACCGGGCTTCTTCACTCTTGGATCACTTGGGATATGAGACCCACTAGCTCCATCATCGGTGGCCATAGGACCTTTATCCTTGTTGAGATTGAGATGAGCAGCCTTCTTGTGCATCAAAACAGGCTTATGAATAATGTCGCAGCCGAGGGCTGCATCGGGGTTAAGCACATCATGATCTCCAAAAGGGAACTTGGACTTGATGAGCCTCATAATGTAAGGAGCATATGGAGGCACTTTCCTTCCTATCACGGCATCATATATCTCATGAAAAATGAAGTCCATCACATCAATAGGAAAGGCATTCGCTTGGGGATCATCTTCCATGAAAACAGTGTGAGCATAGACCATGAGATTGACAAGACCACCACGGATTTCATTGTTGTTGCCTCCACTTGGAGCAATAGTGTGACGGAACATGCGAAGCAAGATGTCATAAACGGGAAGGAGTCCCGTTGTGCTGCCAATCACTCCATCATCAGCATATAGGTCACTCATCTCATTCTTATCATAAGCAGCCCCTTGAATGTGCATGCGTTCACCGGAAGCCCTGGTGCAGCTAGCAAACCCATACCGGTGGCCATCATGCTCAAGAGCATCAGCAAAGTCATGAAAGTTGGCGGAGAGCTTGTGATTGCCGCACATCCAAGTCATACCACGGGCAGGAGTCTTGTCAAACACCACAGTGGAATAGAACTGATGAATCATGTGGATGTTGTAGTCGGACTGAATCTCCATCAGAGGACGCAAACCAAGAGCCTCCACCACAGCTACAGCCCCACCAAAGTATGCTTGTTGCTTCTCCAAGTGTTCAAAATCAATGGGCTGCATAGGGCACACCTTGTGCTTGCCAAGCTTGCAATATACCTCCTTGTACAGCACCTCTTGCTCAACATGATAGAAGCAAGAGTCCAAATCAGGGTCGCGCTCGCCTTCATTGGTGAAGGCTAAGCGCCAAGGAATGAAGTCCCTTTGATGCTTAGGAACAACAGGCACGGGTGCTTTTTTCTTCTTCTTTGACATAGGTTTCTTCGACACAGGGGCAGCAGTCTCACCACGAACAAGATCATCCTCTCCTCCACTAGTGGGACGGGACCGGGAAGCGGTACGCTTGGCAACAGCTCGACGGACACGAGAGCCACTAGGTGCTGAGAACAGATAGAAGATAGCATAAGATAAGTGCTCAAGTCAGATGATAAAAGAAACAAGAAACAAGTGGATTGAATGTTAGCATTTTTCCTGTTTCAGGGCGGAAGTTCCGGTCGCAGCGGAAGTTCCGGCCAAGCCGGAAGTTCCGGTTTGCACGGCTGCGAGAGGAACAAGAACCTCAAACAAAAAATTGCTAACAAAAATCAAATCGTTTCTAGTATATGTTAGGGCAAGCCTAGAGGATTGTTTTCACCAAAGGAATTCAAGTAAAAGGCTCTATTTCTACTAGGTTAAACGAAAAGTGCATCTCGTCCTAGATGTGAAATAGAGGAAAGTACCGGCATCCATGGTGAAAACCGCTTGGAGGAACGGGATCCCCTCGTCGAGGAGATGCAGATCCGACCGGAAGCCGGAGGAATCCGCGGCGGGAAGGCCGCGGTGGAGATGGGGTGGTGGGGGAGTTCCTGGGCGAGGAGAGAGAGAGCACGGGCGCGGGGGTGGAAGAACTGCTCGGGAAGAAGCAGTCCACCCCGCGGCCTGGCATAAAAGCGCCCAGAAAACTTAACCCGGAAGTTCCGTCTCAGCCGGAAGTTCCGGTGGCCGGAAGTTCCGGGCAAAGTTCCGGCAAAACCTCCGGGCAAAAACAGAACAGTTTTAGCCCGGGGACTTAGCCGAAATTTTGACTGAAACTTTCGGGCGCCGGAGGTTCCGAACCAGATACGAAAATTCCGAGGTACCCCCACTACCACAAACTCCGGAAAGGCAACAAATGACTTGAGCAAGAGTTTTAGCATGTTTTTATGGAAGGAGCAATGCATGGCTTGGGATAGAAATAGTCACTGGAGATGGTACTTCACACTCAAACTTGGTAAGAGGCACAAAAAAACATTTAAAGAAGCATCATTTGAGTGTGTTTTCCATAAAGACCAACGGATAGGCAAAAAGGCCATAAAGCTCCAAAAGATCAAATCTTCACAAAGAAGATGGCGGTGGCCTAAGCCACCATGTATGAGTGTATGTGGTGTGACACCGCGAAGATATATCTTGGGTTCACCGCCACTACTCGTCATTTAAGCTCACAATTCATAAAATGAACAATATAGAGACAAAATGAGTTCTTACTATCGGCATAATGGGGGGAGGGATAGTCCAATGGATTAGGACCGCACTCCCCCTATGTCCATGCCTACACCTAAACCAAACATATAGCTAAGATATAGGTGTGTATGCAAGATATTCAAGCGACGCTCCCCGAATCGATGATATTTAGCTCATGCCTCAAATAAGTGAACCTTGCTTCATCAAGTGGCTTCGTGAACATATCGGCAAGTTGGATCTTCGTGGGAATATAGCCAAGCTCAATGTCACCCCGGTTGATGTGATCACGGATGAAGTGATAGCGAATCTCAATATGCTTCGTTCTTGAGTGCTCCACCGGGTTGTGGCCAATCTTGATAGCACTTTCATTGTCACATAAAAGAGGCACTTTGTCACAATGGACACCGTATTCCTTTAAAGTTTGCCTCATCCACAACAATTGAGTGCAACAACTAGCGGCCGCCACATACTCGGCTTCGGTGGTGGAGAGAGATATGCAATTTTGCTTCTTAGAAGACCAACTCACCAAGGACCTACCAAGGAATTGGCAAGCCCCGGAAGTTGATTTCCTATCATCCTTGCAACCGGCCCAATCCGAATCCGTGTAACCGGCAAGAGAGAAAGTTGAGCCTTTAGGATACCACAAACCAAACCTTGGGGTATGAACCAAATATCGAAAGATTCGAAGAACCGCCGTTTGGTGGCTTTCTTTGGGAGCCGCTTGGTACCTTGCACACACTCCTACACTCAACACAATATCGGGTCTAGATGCACAAAGATAAAGCAAAGAACCAATCATAGAACGATAGAGCTTTTGATCAACATCCTTATCTTTACCCTTTGGATTAAGTTCAAGATGACACTTGGTGTCCATAGGAAACTTCTTCTCTTTAGCATTTTGCATCTTGAACCTCTTGAGCATGTCTTGGATATATTTGGCTTGAGAGATGAAGGTCCCTCCACTCAATTGCTTGATCTCAAAACCAAGGAAGTACTTCAACTCTCCCATCATGGACATCTCGAACCTATCGGTCATAAGCTTTGAAAATTCATCATTAAAAGCTTTGTTAGAAGAGCCAAATATGATATCATCAACATAAAGTTGGCATATGAAAAGCTCCCCTTTAACCCTCTTGGTAAAAAGAGTGGGATCGATTTGCCCCACTTCAAAGCCACGGTCTACCAATAGCTCTCTTAGGTGCTCATACCAAGCACGAGGTGCTTGTTTGAGACCATAGAGCGCCTTATCAAGTTTGTAGACATGGTTAGGGAAGTGTGGATCCTCAAATCCCGGAGGTTGCTTAACATATACCAACTCCTTTAAAGGACCATTAAGAAAGGCACTTTTCACATCCATTTGTTGCAACTTGAAATTATGATGTGATGCATATGCAAGAAGGATACGGATGGACTCAAGGCGAGCCACGGGAGCATAGGTCTCTCCAAAATCAATGCCTTCAACTTGAGAGTACCCTTGAGCTACCAATCTTGCCTTGTTCCTCACAACCATTCCATGCTCATCTTGCTTGTTCTTGAATATCCACTTGGTGCCTATAACATTGAGGCAATCTTTTGGCTTCTCCACTAGATTCCACACTTTGTTGCGCTTGAAGTTATTGAGCTCTTCATGCATGGCTTCCAACCAATCCGGATCTTCAAGAGCTTCAAAGACTTTCTTTGGTTCCACCATAGAGATGTGGCTTGATGTTCATTGAAATTTGCCAATTGTTTTCTTGTGGTGACCTTGTTCTTGACATTAACAATGATATTTCTAGATGAAGACTCTTTCTTCTCCAATCCTTTTTGACTCTTGCTATACGACGGGTTTCGATATCCTCATTGATGCGAGGAATTTCGCTTGATCATCTTGATCATTTGAGTCCCCGTCTTGACCGGATGTTGACCTTGATCATCTTGAAGCATCTTCAACAAAGGAAGGAGAGGGTTGATCTTGGTCTTGACCTTGGCTAGTCACAATAGGAGAACTTGGTTCTTGATAGCACTGGTCAACTTGAGGAGGGTCTTGAACTTGTTCTTGGGTAGGTGCATCATTTGCTTCCATAGAAGGTGCAACTTCAACTTGTGATGATGGAGTCTCCACATGAGTGGAGCTAGGACTTGCTTGAGGAGGCTCATGATGGATTTCAATGGGGCGATGGAAACCAACCCCCATTCTTCTTATTGCTTCTTGAGGTTCCTCATTATCTACATCACAAACATGAAATTGCGCCACTTGGGAGCCGTCATTCTCATCGAACCTCACATCACAAGATTCTATGACTTTCCCAACGGTCTTGTCATAGACTCTATAGGTGTGAGATTCGGCACCGTAACCAACAAAAACACCCTCTAAAGCTTTAGATTCAAATTTAGACAAACGAACACTTTTGTTCTTATAGAAACACTTACAACCAAAACTCGGTAGTAGGAGACATTGGGCTTGTTGCCGGTGAGCATCTCATAAGATGTAAACTTCTTGCCAACACGAAAGAATAACCGGTTAGATGAGTGACACGCCGTGGAGATAGCCTCGGCCCATAAGAATAGCGGAGACTTAAACTCCGCCAACATAGACCTTGCCATATCCATGAGAGTCCGGTTCTTCCTTTCGGCTACACCATTTTGTTGAGGGGTATATGCAGCGGAATATTGATGACGAATCCCCTCTTCACTAAGAAACTCATTTAAGGTGTAGTTCTTGAACTCGGAGCCATTATCACTCCTAATGACCAAAATAGGGACATTGTATTGGCGTTGAACAATATTGGAAAAGTCGATGACGGTTTGTTGGGTTTCATCCTTCGTCTTGAAGAAATAAACCCAAGTAAATCTTGAATAGTCATCAACAATCACCAAACAATATTTCTTCCCACCAAGACTAGGTTGAGGCACGGCACCAAAGAGATCAACATGAAGAAGTTCCAAATCCTCTTTGATGAAATATGGTCTTGCCCGGATGGGGAGAATCATGCATCTTTCCTTCAACACAAGCCCTACAAAGACGATCTCTAGAAAAAGAAACATCCTCTTTTAGTCCAAGAATGTGGCCACCCTTGTGAAGACTTTGCAAAGTTCTCATGTTGACATGGGACAAGCGGCGATGCCACAACCACCCCACGTCGGCCTTTCCGAATAGGCATATTGCTTGAGTGTTGGTAGACCCCGAAAAGTCTACCACAAACAACTCATTTTCAACATACCCAACGAACATGACCTTTAGAGTCTTGCTCCTCAAGAGTACCACCATATCAATAGTAAAATGGACATCAAAGTTCATCTTATTAAGAGCACGAACGGACATAAGATTGTAACCTAGAGACTCAACAAGCATGACATTTACAAGGGTGATATCCCTTGCAACTACCACCTTGCCGAGACTCTTTACCTCGGCTTTGACTTGTCACCATAAGAGACGGATGAGTTATTTAGATTTGGTCTCAACTCCGTCATAATCTCCTTGCTTCCGGTCATATGACTAGTGCATCCACTATCAACCACCCATTTCGATCCACCGGAAGCATAGTCCTACAAGAAATCATTGCTTGGATTTAGGTACCCATTTCTCAATGGGTCCTCTTTGGTTAGCAACAAGGGTCTTAGGAACCCAAATAGAGTAATCAATGTAACCATCATATGGACCAACATATTGAGCATAAACATCCCCATAATAATCAACATAAAGAATATAGTTGGGGTTGTTATGCCCCGCAAAGTCACTACGAGTGGTCTTGCCCCTTGTGGCACTACCACCGCAATGGAAGTCTTGGCTTGTGCGGGCTTGGTCTTGATCTTCTTGTTGTTGCCCACTTTCTTCTTGGGCTCGGCTACATAACCAAGACCCTCCTTCCCTTTGTGTGGTTTTTGCTCAAATAAGTAAGCAATACCCTTATCTTTACCTTTGGGAATAGAGGTCTTGGCACTAACATTTTCTTCAATAACATTTTCATGAACACGAGGAAGAATAGATATGCTAGTTGAGCTAGATTTAGAAAGTTGAGTTTGAAGTTGCTCATGAGACTTGACTAAAAGGGAGTGAGTTGTTTCCAAGGCCTTGTGAGCCTTGTCAAGCTTCTCCATATCCTCAAGAAGTCTAGCATTAGCAACCCCAAGTTCAACTTTCTCCTTTTTAAGCACTTTATATTTAGCAAAGACATGATCTCTATCCTTAATGATTTTATTAATGATATCATCATTTTTAGCATCAAGAGACTCAAGTCTTTCCTCAAGAGAACATCTTTCTTCACTCTCTTCATCAAGAGAGGCATTCAAGGATGCTACGGAAGCATTCAAAGAGGCAATGGTGAGAGAATCCTCTCTCTCAATCTTACTCTTTTCTTGAAGAAGTTCTTCGGCCGCACATAGTTGTCTCATGAGAGACTCAACATGTTCCTTAGCTTCACCTTGCAAGTTAGTCATGAAAGTATCGAAGCAACAAGTTCTTCTTAATCACAAGACTAGATTGATCACTCATTTCATGCATAGTCTTGGGAGAAGGAGATGATACCTCGGTGACATTAGCCATGAGGCAACGAGCGTTGTTGGTGGAGAAGTTCTCATTGGGGGATTCAAAGAGAGAAGATGATGAAGTTGATACAATAGCCAATGCGGCTACCTCTTTAGTAGGTGCATCTTCATCTTCGGAATCACTTGTGGCATATTCTTCTTGTGCCACCAACACAATTCTTGGTGCCTTCTTGAAGAAAGGCTTCCTTGGTCTTGCGGGCTTCTTTTGGATCAACTTGAATGGTCCTTGGGGATGAGCTTCCCACCATTTTGCTCTCGGTTCTCATAAGGACACTCTCTTATGTAGTGGTTCTTGTCATGACAATTGTAGCACGTCTTCCACTTTGAGGCTAGCTCTTTCTTCCCACTTGAGTTGTTCTCTTTATCAACCTTGGCTTTAGCTTTTGCCGGGTCTTGCCAAAACTCTCTTGTGGCAAGAGCTATATGACCATTTAGAGCCGGTTCAAGATCATTTGGAGCAATGTTGCTTGGGCACGCTTCAACCTCATCAAGACATACCACCTTGGCCTTCAAAGCAAGTGAGGGGCCTTGTTTCATCCCCATGGCCCTAGCACGGTTATCTTCGGCATTCTTGGTGGCAACCTTGGAGGCTTGCACTTCTTGCATAACTTCATTGGATGTCATTTCGTTGTAGTTGTGTCTTCCTTGAATGGCCTTCACTCGATGGGCTCGAAGGCAAGAGAGCATTCACATACTTCCTCTTGACATAAGCATCATCCACATAGGTTGCCCCCACATCAAAGAAGGCCTTTGCAAGAGTCTTGAGTCTTCCATACATGTCTTCATGATTCTCATTGTCAAACATGTAGAAGCCTTCGGCATCATTGCTCAAAGACTCATATCGGTTTCTCTTCATGCTTTCATTCCCAAGAAATGCAACCTCAAGACAATTCCAAGCTTCTTTGGCGGTGGTGGCATTGAGAACATAATGCTTGTCACTTTCACTCACTGAAAGTTCAATCATATGGAGTGCGGAGGCATTGAGTTGCTTTTCGGCAAATCTCTTCTTGTCACATTGCTTGGATCCGCAACCTTGTACCATCTTCAATGATCCTCCAAAGCTCGATAGAGGCACTGTTAATATGAGATTTCATTGAGCGTTGCCAACTAGCAAAGCTAATGCATTAAGCTTAGGTGGAGGACCAATGGGGTTTATGCGGGTGGTGATAGGTGGGTCGATAGGGTACCATCCCGGAACGTTATGGTACTCTTCCTTCCCATCTTCATGCTTGGTAGGAGGTGGAGGAGTTGGTTTAGATCCGGAGGTGGTTTCCACCCCCTTCTCATTTTTCTTTTTACCCTCCTCGGAATCACCTTCATCGGAGTTAGAGATGCCCTCTAGTGGGATGGTTTCCGAAACCTTGGCATTTGTGAGTTTCATGAGCATGTCACGCAACTCATCAAATTTGACATTCATGTCATTCATGGACGATGTCAATGTTGTTTCCAACTTTGATATCGGCCATGGATGCCATGGTCTCTTGGCCTTGGCAAGATCGGCCTCATCCTCACTTTGTGTCATACTTCTCTTAGGCGGTTAAGCCCAAAACAAGAGAGCCTAGCTCTGATACCAATTGAAAGGATCGGTATGACACCTAGAGGGGGGGGGTGAATAGGTGCTACTCCAATTTTAGTCTTTTTCAATTTAGGCTTGACACAAAAGGTAAATTCTCTAGATATGCAACTACGGTGAATTTACCTATATGACAAGCTAGCAACTAAGCACGATATAATAAGGCGGTAAACAAGGATAGAGGTAACCGAAGTCAAAGCACGCGGAGACACGGATGTAATCCCGAGTTCCTCCTTTTTAGGGGAGTACGTCTCGTTGGAGAGGTGTGAACCAACACAATGGTTCAACGGCCACAAAGGCCTCACCCTCTTCTCCGGTGAACCGCACCACAAAGGTTTGGTTCACTTCAACTATCGGAAACCTTCGAGGCGGAGTCCGGAGCCTTTACAACAACGATTTGGGGCACAACCCACAAAGGATTGGGGGCTCCCAAACAGCTACAATCTGTCACAAAGACAATCAAGTGAGTACAATAGGGGGCTAGGTTTTCCTAGTGGAAACCCTAGCAAATGGTCCCTCAAGTGAATGAGGGGGAAATGACAAACGGCTCGGTGAAGATGTAGATCGGGGCCTTCTCCTTCAATCCTCCAAAGATCAACGAGTTTGGGTGGAGGGATTGGGAGATCTAGTGATTCTTGAGCTTGCAACAATGGGGATCTTGAATTCTGGGCGAGCTACTCAGCTGGAGGTAGGTGGAGGGGTATTTATACCCCTCCAGAAATTCTAGCCGTTGCCCTCAGTTTGACACAGTTTTCACTTAGGCCGGAAGTTCCGGTTGGGCCGGAAGTTCCGGCCAGCCGGAACCTCCGGGCAAATCTCCGGCCGACCACAGTACCCTTTTTCTTCGAAAAAAGTCGGCCGGAAGTTTTAGGCCGGAACTTCCGCCCTTGGGCCGGAACTTCCGGGACAAACCGGAACTTCCGGCCAGTATAAAACCTGAGCATTTCCACAAGCATAAAACTTCTTTGTTTGTGAACTTTGAACCTGTCACAAGCTTAACATACTGTTAAACACGGCTTTTGTTGTCATAATCACCAAAACAAGATTACGGGCAAGTTTGCCCTTTCATGACGTCAGCACGACGTCACAGAGGGCCCACGCGTCAGATTTTTTTCTTTTTCCCGAATCTTTTTTTTAAACCGTTAAATGATGTAAATTCAATAAATTTAAATTTAAATATACCCACTAGGACAATACAACAAATATATCAAAGTGGCCACCAAAAAAAATGTTTACTACTCATGTCGCACGACAAAAATTAAAATTTGAATATTTCAAAATTCTAATTACCTTCCAAATTTGTCCATTTCGTCCAGCGGAAAAATATGCATAAAAAATCCTCTATTTATGGATTGGATTTAAATTAAACCTAAAAAATTATCAAATAATTTATTTCCTCTAATTATTCAGCTAAAATAAACATATACTACAAATTCAATAAATTCACAAATTTCCACACTTTCTAAAAAAAAGATTTTTCCAATTTTGAATTTTACCACACTATTAGAATGAGCACACAAAAAAATGACCACAAAATTGAACACCGCCTATTTATGTCATATGACCAAAATTAAAATTTAAGATCTTCAAAATCCAGACAAACTTGCCAACACACAATATTTTAAAATTCCAATAGATTCGAATTCGAAAAATTTCCAATGTGACCATTTCGAAATTAAAATTCTTGACACCGCGTTATTTCCAAATACGGGAAAAAATGACTACAGGAATAAACAGCGCCTATTGATGTCATATGACTAAAATTAAAATACGAGGATTTAATTTTCGAATGCCTTTCAAACCAAGCATTCAATAAACAAAAGAAATAATTTTAAAAAAACTTCCCAATTTTAACAAATTCTAAAATTTAAACAACTCATAGCTGCAAGCATTTCTAAAAAAAGAAAAATAAGCACATTTAAATTTAGCCATCATTCAAATGCAAACGTTTTAAAATTCAAATTTCACCACACGGGCCGCGGCATCTGCCAACACAGGCTTGGGCTGGCCAACGGGCCGTCTGCTGGTCCGGCCTGCTCTTGGGCGCCTGCCTCGGCCCTCTAATTTTTTTTCCATTCTGTTTCTTATTTTCCAAAACTTTTCAAACTTTTGGAATACAGATCCAAATCAATTCAAACAAATTTCCAAGTATTTGTAAAATTAAAGTAGTCATTCCAAATGCTTTAGGACCTTTTCCCAACTTATTTAAAATCTCAAATTCCAAATAAATATAATTGACCCGAAAACCAAATTTTAAGAATTTCTAAAAAATTGTGAACATCAAAATAGTCATTTCATATGCCTTCGAACCTTTTCCAAATTATTTTAGAACTTATTTTCCAAATAAATATGATTGAATCAAGAAAGCAAAAATTGTAAATATATATATATATATAATGCTTCACATAACTTAAAACACTTTACATATGCTGTTCCACGGTATTTAGACAATTTCAGAAAAAAAACTAGATGCTGCAAAGTCATAAACTTATTCAGCCTAATATTTGAAAATATTCCAAAATCAGTTCCTCTAATTATGGATTGAATTTCATGAATACTCACGTAATGTATTTCCTCTAAATATGAAGTTACATTAAATTTTTTAACCAACAACACTAACTTATTGCACCATTTGAAATAGATTAATATTCAGATGTAGTTTAACTTAACTCTCTCCGATTAATATTTAAAGGTAACTTAACTTAACTCTCTCCAAATATGCATATAAATAAAATAAATGCTAAAAAATAGTCAACATTCCCACATAATCATACTATATTCCCTCTTACTATGATGCTTAATAAGAAAATTATGGCAAAATATAACCATATTTGACCATTTCGATTTAGCTAACATATTTCGAAGGAATATAACTTACATTCCCCTAATTCTGTACTTACACTTAAAAAAAATGTTTGCTCTGATGATTATTAAACGAAAGTGCAAGTTCACTTCTTCAAGTTATGGATTGAGTTTAAATTGAATTTAAGAAATGCTCAAACAATGTATTCCCTCCGATTAGTAAGTTAAATTAAATATGTAAAACAAGACACAGACCACTAACTTATTGCATCATTTGAAATAGATTAACATTCAGATGTAATTTAACTTAACTCTCTCCAATAAATATTTAAAGGTAACTTAACTTAACTCTCTCCAAATATGCATATAAATAAAATAAATGCTAAAAAATAGTCAACATTCCCACATAGTTATACTATATTCCCTCTTACTATGATGCTTAATAAGAAAATTATGGCAAAATATAACCATATTTGACCATTTCGATTTAGCTAACATATTTCGAAAGAATATAACTTACATTCCCCTAATTCTGTACTTACACTTAAAAAAAATTGTTTGCTCAGATGATTATTAAACGAAAGTGCAAGTTCACTTCTTCAAGTTATGGATTAAGTTTAAATTGAATTTAAGAAATGCTCAAACAACGTATTCCCTCCGATTAGTAAGTTAAATTAAATATATAAAACAAGACACAGACATATCATATCAAACCGACTACATTAGCATTTACAAACAATATAGCTAAACTCGCTCCAATATGCAATTCAATTTACTAAATGCTCAAATTGAACTTAACTTTCCTTAAATATGAAATTAAATTTAAAGAATGCTTTATTACATGCACGTTTTTGGAAATCTCAAATTCTTTTCCACCAAAGATAAATAGAATTTAATAGTTGTTAATACAGTATATCTCCTCTAAGCAAAGATCTAAATTACATAATTACGACGAAGCACAAACATAATATTTACACATAACCATGATATATTCCCTCTAAATGTGGTGGTAAATATAAAAAAATATGACAAAATGGAACCATGCAACATTTAGACATAACCATGCTATATTTCCTCCAAATATGATGGTCAATAAGAAAATTATGAAAAAATGGAACTATATTCCATCGTTCCAATTTAGCTAGCATATTTAGAAGCAATATAACTTAATTCTATCTAATTATATGCTCACAATAAAAAAATGATTAGATGAATACTTTGATTAAATACAAATTTATTCCTCCTAATTGCGAAATGATTTTCGAATTGAATCTAAGCTAAATACAATATACAAATTATAGCTGCCTCCTTTCCTTACAATATATATATATAATGCAATTGGAAATAAAATAACTTACATTCCCCTAATTTTGTACTTATGATACGTCTCCAACGTATCCATAATTTCTGATGTTCCATGCTTATATTATACCATTTGCTACATGTTTTATATACACTTCGTATCACTTTTATGCATTTTCTGGGACTAACCTATTAACAAGATGCCACAGTGCCAGTTCCCTGTTTTCTGCTGTTTTTGGTTTCAGAAAGTTACTTCTGGAAATATTCTCGGAATTGCACGAAACAAAAGGCCAAGTCCCTATTTTTCCAGCACGTACACGGAGTCCGAAGGAGAGACGAAGAGCCACGAGGTGGCCAAACCACCAGGTGGCGCGGCAGTGGGCCCAGCCGCGCCTGCCTGTGGTTTGGGCCCCTCGGGGGTCCGCCGACATCGCCCCTTCGCCTATTTATTCCCCGAGACGCGAAAACCCTAAAACACCGAGCCTTTCATCCAGAACATATTCGCTGCCGCCGCCGTCGTCAACCCTAACTCGGGGGGTTTCTGAAGCTCTTCCCGGCACCCTGCCGGAGAGGGGAATCATCACCGGAGGGCTCTACATCGCCATGCCCGCCTCCGGAGTGATGCGTGAGTAGTTCATCCTTGGACTATGGGTCCATAGCAGTAGCTAGATGGTTGTCTTCTCCACTTGTGCCATCATGTTTAGATCTTGTGAGCTGCCTATCATGATCAAGATCATCTTATTGTAATGCTACATGTTGTGTTTGCTGGGATCTGACTTATATTGATACCTATGTGGAGCTGAATATTATATTATCATGTCTATGTCATTTGTGATCTTGCATGCTCTCCGTTACTTGTTGAAGCCTTGGCCACGTGAATACTTGTAACTCCAAGAGGGGGTATTTATGCATGATAGTTGGGTTCAACCTCTATTTAACCTGGGATAGTGACAGCAAGTTCTAAGGTTGTAGATGTGTTGTTGCCACTAGGGGTAAAACAGCAATGCTTTATTCAAGGATGAATGTATTGTTTACATTACGCACATTACTTAATGCAATTGTCTGTTGCTTGCAACTTAATACTGGAAGGGGTACGGATGTTAACCGGAAAGTGGACTATTTAGGCATAGATGCATGCTGGATAGCGGTCTATGTACTTTGTCGTAATGCCCAAATGAATCTCATAGTAGACACCACAGCTCACACATGCATGTTATATGCACTTATCAATTGTCAATTGCCCAGCTGTAATTTGTTTACCCAGCATGTTAGTTATCTTATTGGAGAGACACCACTAGTGAACTGTGGACCCCGGTCCATTCTTTTACATCTGAAATACAATCTACTGCAATCATTGTTCTCTACTGTTTTATGCAAACAAACATCATTTCCATTCGATACGTTTAACCCTTTGTTTTCAGCAAGCCGGTGAGATTGACAACCTCACTGTTAAGTTGGGGCAAAGTAATTTGGTTGTGTTGTGCAGGTTCCACGTTGGCACCGGAATCCCTGGTGTTGCGCCGCACTACACTCCTTCACCAACACCTTCGAAGCAAACCTCGTTTTCCTACTGGTTCGATTAAACCTTGGTTTCATACTGAGGGAAAACTTACTGCTGCACTCATCATACCTTCCTCTTGGGGTTCCCAACTGACGTGTGACGTACAAGCATTGTTTCTGGCACTATTGCCGGGGAGATATTCCCTCGTCAACTTAGAGCCACCAACACGTTTTCTGGCGCCGTTGCCGGGGAAAACCGAATTGCTTCTGCAAGGGGAGTCTCTCACCCAATCTTTTACTTTGTTATTTGTCTTGCTTAGTTTATTTTTATTTAGTCTTGTTTGCTCTCTTTATCAAAAACACAAAAAAATTAGTTCCTTTTTATTTCGAATTACTATTATGACTAGTTGTTTTCAATGTCTTATCTCTATGAAACTGGGTCTCGTTATAAGAATTACCGCTTCTCTCCAAAAGGAAAACATCTATGGGAACAAATAAGAAGATTGAATGGTTTTGCTAAGAACTTGTGTTCTACATATGATGAATCCTACTGCTTTAATGAATCTCTTTGCTATAGAAGGCACAAACATCTCCCTTTCCAATGTGAGTATACTGATAATGAAACCTTGGCTGCCTATGCTAAAGGAAACTATGATTTTGGTAATCTTGAACAAATTGAAGAGTTTATTGTTTTTAAGGGTGCCCTTGAAATTAGTTCTTATCTTGAACATAAAACTGATGCCCCTTATAAATCTGAATGTATTGCCATACTTAAATATTGTTGTGATACCTACAAGGATAATAATTCTTACATTACTGAACATCTTGAGAGGATGTTTCCTCAAAAAGATGAAACTTGTGCCTTGCAGGAACCTGAGGAAGAGGAAATTGCTGAAACTGTGATCTCATTGGATGAAAAAGAGGAGGAGAGTGAAGAACAAAAGGAGGATCTACCTTCTAATGACAGTAACTCTTCAACTCTTACACTATTTAATTGCCCTCCATGCCTACCTAAGGAGGAAGAGTGTTATATTGTTGAATGCCATGATTCTTTTGAAATATCTCCTTTTGATAAATTTTACGTAACAAGCTCCTTGACTCAAGAAAACGAAATTTCAGAAATAAAACAATGGCTCCCTAATGCTATATATGATAATGCTCTTGATGATGGTCCTATATTGCCTAATGATATTTATTATACTACTATTGTCAAAAGTGGGTTTAATGACCCCACTGTTTTTGAACTTAATAAAAATTATGTGTTTGTAGATCATGAAAAGCATGCTTTATGTGATAGTTATATAGTTGAGTTTGTTCATGATGCTACTGAAAGTTATTATGAGAGAGGAAAATATGGTTATAAAGTTTTCAAGTCACTAAAACACCTCTCTTTATGTTGAAAGTTTTGAAGTTGTACTTGTTTCATCTTTCTATGCTAGTTGCTTTATGCTTCAATAATTTATTTTGTTACAAGGTTCCCTTGCATAGAAAGTGGGTTAGACTTAAATGCGTTTGATATTTGCCTCTTGATGCTCTCTTTTGTTTTTCAAGTTCTATTCCTATGAGAGCATCATTAAAATCTTTTAGCCTAGCTAAAGGCATTAAAGAAAGCGCTTTAGGGAGGCAACCCTTTATCTTTTATTTTTAGTTTTTCTCAAGGAGTTTTGTTACTTCTGTAGCAACTCCTTTGTATCTTTATTTTATCGCAATGTTGTGCCAAGTAAAGTTCTATATTGAAAGTTGATGCAAGATTTGGATTTCTGCGCAGTGACAGATTTTTAGCTGTCACGGATTTGAGCTTATCTCCCTGTAGAAAATTCAAAAAATTCTGAGAAAAATCACGCATATTCCTGAGATATGTACGCAACTTTCATTATTTTAGGCCAGATCCATCTGAGCAACTTAAGTGCCTCGAAAAAATTCGTCATTCCAGACTGTTCTGTTTTTGACAGATTCTGCCTTTTGTTTTGCATTCGCTCTTTTACTGTGTTTGTGTGGATTTCTTTGCTCCACAAAGCATTGGTGGCTGTAGCTAATGTCCAGAAGCTTTGGGATTGATTGTATCATTACAGAATATGAGAATTTTTGATTATGCACTAACCCTCTAATGAGAACTGTCTTGAGTTTGGTGTGAAGGAAGTTTTCAAGGATCAAGCGAGAAGGGTGATATTATGTGATCAAGAAGAGTGAAAAGCCTAAGCTTGGGGATGCCCCCGTGGTTCATCCCAACCATATTCAGAGAGACTCAAGCGTCTAAGCTTGGGGATGCCCAAGGCATCCCCTTCTTCATCAACAAACTTATCAGGTCATCTCTAGTGAAACTATATTTTAATTCTTTCACATCTTATGCGCTTTACTTGGAGCGTCTGTGTGTTTTTATTTTTGTTTTTGTTTGAATAAATTCGGATCCTAGCAATCCTTGTGTGGGAGAGAGACACGCTCCGCTTTTTCATGTGAATACTCATGTTCTTCACTTATATTTGTTGAGTATTCTTAACTAGCTACTGCAGTGCTTTTAGCTCCTGTTTTTCATGCATCTCTTCGAGCTGTTAGCACTTGTTTATAAATACTCTCTTGCTGCATTATATTATCATTTGGAGAGTTTATGTTTAAATAAATTATTGGTGTTTGTTTGGAAGAAAGAAAATGCTACATGTAGTAGTTGGTATTGGAAAAGACATATGCATTCTTGTAGATCATTGTCTTGTTTTGATTTGATGCTTTGCAATTGTTTTGAGCTCTCAAGTAGATCATGTTTAAGCTCTTGCATCATGTAGTTAAAGCCTAGTAGTGGAGAACTACCGTAGAGCTTGTTGAGACTTGGGATGCATATTTGTTCTCTCTAAGGTCTAGATATTTTCTGGTAAAATGTTTGAGCAACAAGGAAGACAGTGTAGAGTCTTATAATACTTGCAATATGTTTTTATGTGATTCTTGCTGTACCGGTTTATACTTGTGTTTGCTTCAAACAACCTTGCTAGCCTAAACTCTGTACTGAGAGGGAATGCTTCTCGTGCATCCAAAACTTGAGCCAAAACCCATGCCATTTGTGTCCACCATACCTACCTACTATGTGGTATTTCCTGCCATTCCAAGTAAATATTTCATGTGCTACCTTTAAACTATTCAAAACTTTATTACTCCTTATTTGTGTCAATGTTTTATAGCTCATGAGGAAGTATGTGGTGTTTTATCTTTCAATCTTGTCATTTACTTCTGACAGACTTTCACCTGGACTAGTGGCATATACATCCGCTTATCCAATAATTTGCAAAAAGAGCTGGCAACGGGGTGCCCAGCCCCAATTAATTACAACTTTCATTAATAATTCTCTTCACATGTTTTGCCCTGATTTATCAGTAAGCAACTTAATTTTGCAATAGACACTCCTCCATGGTATGTGAATGTTGGAAGGCACCCGAGGATTCGGTTAGCCATGGCTTGTGTAAGCAAAAGGTTGGGAGGAGTGTCATCTATAAAGAAACTAAAATACATGTGTAAACAAAAGAGAAGAGGGATGATCTACCTTGCTGGTAGAGATAACGTCCTTCATGGGAGCCGCTCTTTGAAAGTCTGGTTGACAAGGGGGTTAGAGTGCCCACTACCATTCGTTGACAACAACAAACACCTCTCAAATACTTATTTTGTGCTCTCTATATGCTTTCGAAAACTTAAAAAGCTCTAGCACATGATTTAATCCCTGCTTCCCTCTGCGAAGGGCCTATCTTTTACTTTATGTTGAGTCAGTTTACCTACTCCTTTCTATCTTAGAAGCAAACACTTGTGTCAACTTTGTGTGCATTGATTCTTACATATTTACTTATTGCACTTGTTATATTGCTTTATGTTGACAACTATCCATGAGATATACATGTTACAAGTTGAAAGCAAATGCTGAAACTTAATCATCCTTTGTGTTGCTTCAATGCCTTTTACTTTGAATCTATTGCTTTATGAGTTACCTCTTATGCAAAACTTTTTGATGCTTGTCTTGAAAGTACTATTCATGAAAAGTTTTTGCTTATATGATTCATTGTTTACTCTTTATCTATTTGTTAGCAAACTATAGATCATTGCTTTGAGTCACTTCATTCATGACATGAGCCTTGCAATATATTGATCAAGATTGTGTGAAAGCATGTCTCCTCAGAAATTATTTGTTGTTATCGTTTTACCTACTCGAGGACGAGTAGAACTAAGCTTGGGGATGCTTGATACGTCTCCAACGTATCCATAATTTCTGCTGTTCCATGCTTATATTATACCATTTGCTACATGTTTTATATACACTTCGTATCACTTTTATGCATTTTCTGGGACTAACCTATTAACAAGATGCCACAGTGCCAGTTCCCTGTTTTCTGCTGTTTTTGGTTTCAGAAAGTTACTTCTGGAAATATTCTCGGAATTGCACGAAACAAAAGGCCAGTCCCTATTTTTCCAGCACGTACACGGAGTCCGAAGGAGAGACGAAGAGCCACGAGGTGGCCAAACCACCAGGGGCGCGGCAGTGGGCCCAGCCGCGCCTGCCTGTGGTTTGGGCCCCTCGGGGGTCCGCCGACATCGCCCCTTCGCCTATTTATTCCCCGAGACGCGAAAACCCTAAAACACCGAGCCTTTCATCCAGAACATATTCGCTGCCGCCGCCGTCGTCAACCCTAACTCGGGGGGTTTCTGAAGCTCTTCCCGGCACCCTGCCGGAGAGGGGAATCATCACCGGAGGGCTCTACATCGCCATGCCCACTGTAACGGACCGATTTTTGGAGTTTTCAAAAACTTTTATCCAAAAATGAGGACGAGAAAAATTCGTTTAATAAAATAAAACTTAACTCAACTTTTCTTAAACATGAAGCTTTAAAATGAATTTAGCATCAACTTGTACAAATATTTTTCTTATTTGTCCTTCAAGTTGGATCATATTTTTTTCCTTGGTTCTAGATATTAAAATATCCTCTTTTGAAGTTGATTCAATTTAATAAATTCATTTGGTATTTTTCAGAACTTATATCATTTTGTGGATTTCCCTAAATGGAAATCTATTTCTTTTATCTCTTATTTCATTCCTCTAAAATCCTAATTGGATTTGGTCCTTCAGATGATCACACGTATGCACATGCAGGCTTTAGCGATGCACATACATGCCAATACCTAACTAGTACAACATCGATCCATTTCTTTCCTTGCTATTTCTTGATGCTCTCTCTCTCTCTCTCTCTCTCTAAAATCCCATTGGGCACATGCATGTACATGCAAGTTTGGTTGTTGACCTTAGTCATGCTGGATACTACAAGCACGCACTGGCTGGCTAGCACACCTACGTAATAAGTCCATGGATCCATTCCCTTGTACCGTTTCTTTTTCTTTCTTTCTTTTCTAGCATCAGTGTATGTAGCTCAACCGGACCCAAGCTTTGGCTGATTGCAACATATTCAGTAATCTATTCTTTCCCTCGTTTCTTTTATTTTCCTTTCCAATCGATGCACTAGTTCCTTTCTTCCTCGTGCCTGTTCTTTTCCAGCGAGTTGTGCTTCCCCGAGTCACCCAGCCCAAATCCCAGCTAGCTAGACTGCTCGCTCTAGCTCGCACGCGCCGGTCATAGGCCAAGTCGCCCAAGCCATGCGCTGCTCCTTCTTCTTGCACGCACGGACGCACTGCTTCGCCTTCCTCCACGGACGCACGCACACAGCAAACAGAACGGCAGCTCGTCCTTAAACTGCCGCATCAATTTCTCTTTACTCCGGCATTTATGTTTCCAACGTCGCACTGCTTCACGCACCCAGGTGAAACGCCAGTGAGCCAAGCGTTGCTCTGAAGCCTCGCCCCTGCCTATCTAGTGCACCCAGTCGATCCATCCTTGCTCTTATTTTCCTTCCCGAGCCTCCAGCACAAGTCCTAGCTCACCCACGACCTAATCTCGCGAACCTCTGTCAAACCATCAACAGACGCCGCCCGCGTACCCAACGACTCCGGCCACTCCGTGAAGAACTGATGTGCCAGAAGTACAACGAGGATCAGGAGGACCAATTCAGGCGACCAGACTTTCGATTGGTTCGTCACAGTGGACGAATTTCGCGACCACATCTACTTGGTTCATCGACTTCATCGGATGAACTCCTCACACACGGTGAGAATCAGATCAATTCCCTTTGCTCCTTTTCTTATCTTACATGGCTCCACTTTCTAGACAAGTTTTTACAGCCCATCTGTTCCATTGTCCGCGCCAACTTATAGCCATGTCATCCGATGTAGACATCGTTATGCCATCTCCCTTTTTGGGCACAATTTCCTGAAATCCTTCCGTGTCATATTATGCAATCTATCTACGGGAGTCCCTATGAGAAAACGAATGTTCAATCCAACCACCCGAGACAAAACACCACTGATGCCAATTCGTCGAATACCGACATTGTCATGGAAATCTTTCTCTGTTCATCATCTCTATACTTCCATCTAAACATGTGAAAGTTTCTAGTTGACCGTAGAAACCAGATGGTGGTGTTGGATTTTAAATCCATTGGGTAGAAGTTAAATTAGGCTTTTATATATTTAAATTTAGGTCCAAATCAAATGGTATTTGATTTATGCGCTTGGTTTTGTGTATGATGTATTTTCCATAGTTAAATCACATGTGTAGGAGTCATATGTAATTCTGTATATTACTTTATGACACGTATAGATTATCGTTTATATTTAAATAGTAGTTTGTGGTTTATTATAAATAGAATTGCATGTGTTACTTTTATTCGTCACTAGCATGATTACGATGATGTCTTGTAGTAATAGACTGTGTGATGTGTTGATCCATGTTTAATCTCTTATTCAAGCATGGCTTGTTACTATTAGTTTGTCATGTTAATATATGTTTAGCTATGAGTTTGCTTCGTAGCATATTATTTGTTTCATACTTTATATGATGATGTCCTTCTTTGTTTCCTATTGCTTGCTTAGTAGCTCATGCATCGACTTGGTTGGTGTATTCGTGTTATAAGTAGCTTATTGTTTGAATACATGTACATTGTTTGTCTAGTTTACTATTCTCATGAGTAGCTATTTTTTTTGTATCTTGTATATCATGTGATATATGATGCATAGTAGCATACTTTCTTATAGTACGTGTATCCATGCTTTCATAGTACAAATAGTTATATAGGATTTCATTCTTTGTTTATCCATTGGTTGCTACTTTGTGTTATTTACATAGACGTTTGACTTATTGTTATCTTGGTATCCCATGTTATACAATGCTTCAGCTCTATGTATGTTAGCATAGATTTACCCGTTGACTAGATAATGTTACGCTTTTAGTGGTTGTTTGATTCTAGATGTACATAGTGTCTCATACATGTACGTATGTTATCTATTTGTGTGTTACTTGTTGTATTAGATCATCTTGTGCTTATGATAGTTTGTAGGTCATGTTAGTATTGCATGATAATATCATATCGTTGTTTATGCTTGTGAGCATGCGATTTCTTTTAAGTAGAATGTTGAATGGCATGTGTGTGATCTTGTAGTATATAGTTGTATGCTTTATCTCATACTAGTAACGTTAAACTTGACTATTACTTGGTACGATCCTATAGTATCTCTCAAATGTGTAGTCTTCTACATCCTTTGTGATTTGTCATATAGTGTTATGTTATGACCATGCTTAGTATGTGCTATGCTTTGTTGTTGTATGCTTGAATAATATTCTTGTTATGAAATGTGTCTATAAGTTGTTCATATAGATATATATATATATGTTTTTTTGATGTCGCGATATAACATGATTCAGATGTATTAGATATTGTCACGTCAAGTTTAGTTCTTGGCTTCTTATTTTTGAATTATAGCTATGGTACTATTGCTTATTGTTTATGCTATCATTAATTGTTGTGTTGTATAGCTATATGTTTCGCTAGTGTTATGTATGTTTTCCTACGATGTATCAACGTTGGATTGTTTTTATTATTGTTTTATGATGATATTTAGCTTAGCTTTGGTATTGCTTTATATGCTTATGTTAGCATGCTAGACACTCATAGCTACCGTTTGTATCACTAGTATGACACGTATTGTTTGATGATTGCAAATTAGTAGGACGTGGTTCATTGCTATGTCGTGTTTACATATTTGCTAGTTATCTAGTTTTACTACTCTATGCTATTTGTGTTGTTGGGTTACATGGGTATGACCAACTATGTTATAACCCCTATGTCGAGTTAGTAGGGAGTTAGACAGTATAACATCTATCTATTTCTTTTATGACGACATTCTATTATGACAATCTATCCTAGCATCCTATCCATGTCATTTCATTCATATGTGAGTTGCCACAACTCACTTTCACAGTCAAGTTTTCCTATCTTTTTCTTCAACTCCTACTTCATTCATTCTCATTTGTATTTCATTTGGATTTGGTAATTATTGCTTTGGTATTTATTTGGTTGCCATTTGTTATCGTTACGACGAGTAGGGTGTGACGTGGTTGGCCGTGGATATGATCAATTTATTGAAGAATGTCGATTAATCAGCTTATTGAAGAACATGGATATAATCAGCTTAGAGAAGAAGAAGATGATTCATCAACGAAGGCATGCCCCCCCTCTCATGTTTTTATCCTATGTTTTTAAAAGGGGCATTATTTATTGTTTTAAAATTATGCATGCTATTTTCAATTTACTGGCGTGTCGATTGACACACCAGCCTGATCCGCTTGTCGCCTTATATACTTGATACCCTGAGTAGAAATTATATAGTAATCCTGTAGAGTAGAAATGCTTAGCCATGCCTAATATCCAGTAGGATATCTTTATCTTGCCTCTTTGGAGGAATTGGTTGACCCTTGGGTCACAAACATCTTTATGAACTTGATGAGCTCGTTGAGCTTGGCTGATAAGCCGTTGTTGCTTCCTCTACTCTACCTTCTACTCTGGGTGAAACTTACCATCTAAACATTGGCGCGGGCGACTGCTGGATCAACTGATGAAGGAGCGATTGGCTGCCCTTCACAAGCTGAAGGGGGCAATCCGTCGTCCGTGCCGCATAAGGGCCTAATAAGTCTCGGATTTGAAGATTGTGACCACCGTACAACCACATGCTAATGGGCTCTGGCTGGGTCAAGTAAGTTAGTCAGCCTTTGGTGTCGATGTCGCCGTACCGCAGATGGGGTGTCTGCCTACGGGAGAACCTTCGGCACAGATGGGGGGACCGGTTTGGGGACGTACTCTCAGTTCCGGCGCCATACCCGGTGGGCATGTCACATCTTTGGGGGATCTAGCTAAAAGACCTTGTCACGAATTCTCTATTGCTATGCTAGCGACGGCTGGTTGCAATTTGGCGAGTTTGTGACGTGTGGTGAAAGTGTACCACCTCTGCAGAGTGTAAAACTATTCGAATAGCCGTGTCCACGGTCATGGACGACACATGAATCTTTCTTGACATACAGGAACCCTGTTTTGCTACTTCCCTCTACCCCTATTCTGGAATCTTATGGAGAACGTGAGGTGTCGAGGACACTCACGATGTTGAGAAACATTACACTGAATACAAAATCTGTTTTCATCTAAAATTGTTTTTATCAAAACTATTATGGTATTGCAAATAAAATTGGCTTTTATGCAAAAGAACCATACAGCCTTCCTTTGAAGCCACATGTAGCTATTATAGGTCTTGCATGAGGGGGCACGCTGAGTACATTATTATGTACTCATCGCATTGCTTTGTTGATTATTCAGAGCACGACCAAGAAGGAGAAGACTACGACAACAACGACGACGCTTAGGAGTGAGGCCTCGTGGACTACATCGACTGCCTGTGGCTAGATGGAGTCACTTCGCGTTTATATTTCCGCTGAGCTTTCTGATTGTAATAAATGTCACAAGACATTTCTCCATCGTTATTCGAATTATGTAACTGTACTTTTTGAACGTTCTGCAATGGTATCATTTCGCTGTGTTGTCAACATTGATCTTGGGATTGACATGATTACACAGGAGGTCTGGAAGTGTAAGTTCCGGTCCTCACAGAAGTGGTATCAGAGCCGACGTCGACCTAGTCGCGTGGCCTTAGTTAGAAATGGAAAGCTTTAGAGACTGTTTTGACGAAATAAAAACTATTTTCATAAATCCTCGTAGTCTAATTCTCGACTATTTCTATTCCTTGTCTTCTCTTGTTCTACATTGTGTTTAACTGCTTCTTCCCTAAACTACCTCTTTAGTATACCATATCCTATCCAAGAGAAGCCGTCTCAAGAACTCAAGGATTCAAGAGTCATCAACCACACGCTGCGTTCTTCAATGTCAAAGATCGACACCAAGACAAGTGATAACCAAACAATATAGGATAAGATTGGAAAGACCCTGATAGGTATATAGTTTATATCGTTTAGACTTAAAAAAGTTTTTGCTTGAGCAATGTCTGCATATTTTTGCCTTCCGCACCTTTTTATGTGCAGTCATGCTAAAATCCTATGTAATTTCAAAGAAACAATTTTTGCTTCTGAATTCTTGTTTAAAAGCCTTTTGGTTATTCTCATATTTTATTCTTGGATACCCCTCCTAAGCTAGGTTATGTCACCCATCTTATTCTTTTCCCTCTTACCTATGAGCCCTTGGAATCAAAACAAATAGTGAATGTTGATGACACCGATTACCATGAAGCTCTCAAGACCCACACGATGAAGGGAAAAGAATGTGTGCTACATGCATACGAGACTTTTCCCACTTTTCACAATAATCAAGAAGGAAAAGGTGTGCATGTGAACTGTGAGGTGAAATCAGACACACTCTCTGAGGAGATCCAAGTCACAAACAAAGCAAACAAAGCTTGCTCGCGCAAGAGTTAGTCGTACGTTCAAGGAGTAACTGCAATTATAATCAGCACTGAGAAACACGAAGACTTCATATATATGTTCTAGCAAACGAAGCCCAACAGAAAAGTAGCGACGCCTACCACATTGAAGAGAAGACGTGTTTGAGTGGTGGTGAAGAGGAGCATAACCAATATTTGCATCAACAAGTCGAAGAAACCAAGAACAAACAAGGCACCTTGTCACACATCCTCAACAATTCCGAATCGGAATTAGACCAGGCTATTTCCATCACTACAGGAAAGATATGCCACTCCTATGGTGATGATGGATAGTTTGTCAATGCTTGTCCAAGAAAGAAGGGAATACCAATCTCGACTGGAGTTAAACTTTGATTATACATCAAAGATCTCAAGACCCAAAAGTCGATGTATGCAATGCCAAGATGTTAGATAAGCATTTTTTTTCAATTGTTGCAGCCTATGACGATTTGACACCAATGACCCATAGAGAAAAGACCTAAACAAGGCCGATGAAATTCAACAAGGAGAATAATAGATCACTTAAGGATTATCTAACGTATGATGGTGTTGTATGAAAAGCCCCAATGAGAATTCTTTTAAGGGGGGTAGCGGACATGTATATGAAGTAATAGAAGATTGCAAAGGCTCCAGCAACACATCAATGGTAAAGCCAACCATCCAAAACCCAATCTATAGTAAGCCCGAATCTCGGGGACGCGATTCTTTTAAGGGTGGTAGAATTGTAACGGACCGATTTTTGGAGTTTTCAAAAAACTTTTATCCAAAAATGAGGACGAGAAAAATTCGTTTAATAAAATAAAACTTAACTCAACTTTTCTTAAACATGAAGCTTTAAAATGAATTTAGCATCAACTTGTACAAATATTTTTCTTATTTGTCCTTCAAGTTGGATCATATTTTTTTCCTTGGTTTCTAGATATTAAAATATCCTCTTTTGAAGTTGATTCAATTTAATAAATTCATTTGGTATTTTTCAGAACTTTATATCATTTTGTGGATTTCCCTAAATGGAAATCTATTTCTTTTATCTCTTATTTCATTCCTCTAAAATCCTAATTGGATTTGGTCCTTCAGATGATCACACGTATGCACATGCAGGCTTTAGCGATGCACATACATGCCAATACCTAACTAGTACAACATCGATCCATTTCTTTCCTTGCTATTTCTTGATGCTCTCTCTCTCTCTCTCTCTCTCTCTCTCTAAAATCCCATTGGGCACATGCATGTACATGCAAGTTTGGTTGTTGACCTTAGTCATGCTGGATACTACAAGCACGCACTGGCTGGCTAGCACACCTACGTAATAAGTCCATGGATCCATTCCCTTGTACCGTTTCTTTTTCTTTCTTTCTTTTCTAGCATCAGTGTATGTAGCTCAACCGGACCCAAGCTTTGGCTGATTGCAACATATTCAGTAATCTATTCTTTCCCTCGTTTCTTTTATTTTCCTTTCCAATCGATGCACTAGTTCCTTTCTTCCTCGTGCCTGTTCTTTTCCAGCGAGTTGTGCTTCCCCGAGTCACCCAGCCCAAATCCCAGCTAGCTAGACTGCTCGCTCTAGCTCGCACGCGCCGGTCATAGGCCAAGTCGCCCAAGCCATGCGCTGCTCCTTCTTCTTGCACGCACGGACGCACTGCTTCGCCTTCCTCCACGGACGCACGCACACAGCAAACAGAAACGGCAGCTCGTCCTTAAACTGCCGCATCAATTTCTCTTTACTCCGGCATTTATGTTTCCAACGTCGCACTGCTTCACGCACCCAGGTGAAACGCCAGTGAGCCAAGCGTTGCTCTGAAGCCTCGCCCCTGCCTATCTAGTGCACCCAGTCGATCCATCCTTGCTCTTATTTTCCTTCCCGAGCCTCCAGCACAAGTCCTAGCTCACCCCACGACCTAATCTCGCGAACCTCTGTCAAACCATCAACAGACGCCGCCCGCGTACCCAACGACTCCGGCCACTCCGTGAAGAACTGATGTGCCAGAAGTACAACGAGGATCAGGAGGACCAATTCAGGCGACCAGACTTTCGATTGGTTCGTCACAGTGGACGAATTTCGCGACCACATCTACTTGGTTCATCGACTTCATCGGATGAACTCCTCACACACGGTGAGAATCAGATCAATTCCCTTTGCTCCTTTTCTTATCTTACATGGCTCCACTTTCTAGACAAGTTTTTACAGCCCATCTGTTCCATTGTCCGCGCCAACTTATAGCCATGTCATCCGATGTAGACATCGTTATGCCATCTCCCTTTTTGGGCACAATTTCCTGAAATCCTTCCGTGTCATATTATGCAATCTATCTACGGGAGTCCCTATGAGAAAACGAATGTTCAATCCAACCACCCGAGACAAAACACCACTGATGCCAATTCGTCGAATACCGACATTGTCATGGAAATCTTTCTCTGTTCATCATCTCTATACTTCCATCTAAACATGTGAAAGTTTCTAGTTGACCGTAGAAACCAGATGGTGGTGTTGGATTTTAAATCCATTGGGTAGAAGTTAAATTAGGCTTTTATATATTTAAATTTAGGTCCAAATCAAATGGTATTTGATTTATGCGCTTGGTTTTGTGTATGATGTATTTTCCATAGTTAAATCACATGTGTAGGAGTCATATGTAATTCTGTATATTACTTTATGACACGTTTAGATTATCGTTTATATTTAAATAGTAGTTTGTGGTTTATTATAAATAGAATTGCATGTGTTACTTTTATTCATCACTAGCATGATTACGATGATGTCTTGTAGTAATAGACTGTGTGATGTGTTGATCCATGTTTAATCTCTTATTCAAGCATGGCTTGTTACTATTAGTTTGTCATGTTAATATATGTTTAGCTATGAGTTTGCTTCGTAGCATATTATTTGTTTCATACTTTATATGATGATGTCCTTCTTTGTTTCCTATTGCTTGCTTAGTAGCTCATGCATCGACTTGGTTGGTGTATTCGTGTTATAAGTAGCTTATTGTTTGAATACATGTACATTGTTTGTCTAGTTTACTATTCTCATGAGTAGCTATTTTTTTTGTATCTTGTATATCATGTGATATATGATGCATAGTAGCATACTTTCTTATAGTACGTGTATCCATGCTTTCATAGTACAAATAGTTATATAGGATTTCATTCTTTGTTTATCCATTGGTTGCTACTTTGTGTTATTTACATAGACGTTTGACTTATTGTTATCTTGGTATCCCATGTTATACAATGCTTCAGCTCTATGTATGTTAGCATAGATTTACCCGTTGACTAGATAATGTTACGCTTTTAGTGGTTGTTTGATTCTAGATGTACATAGTGTCTCATACATGTACGTATGTTATCTATTTGTGTGTTACTTGTTGTATTAGATCATCTTGTGCTTATGATAGTTTGTAGGTCATGTTAGTATTGCATGATAATATCATATCGTTGTTTATGCTTGTGAGCATGCGATTTCTTTTAAGTAGAATGTTGAATGGCATGTGTGTGATCTTGTAGTATATAGTTGTATGCTTTATCTCATACTAGTAACGTTAAACTTGACTATTACTTGGTACGATCCTATAGTATCTCTCAAATGTGTAGTCTTCTACATCCTTTGTGATTTGTCATATAGTGTTATGTTATGACCATGCTTAGTATGTGCTATGCTTTGTTGTTGTATGCTTGAATAATATTCTTGTTATGAAATGTGTCTATAAGTTGTTCATATAGATATATATATATATATGTTTTTTTGATGTCGCGATATAACATGATTCAGATGTATTAGATATTGTCACGTCAAGTTTAGTTCTTGGCTTCTTATTTTTGAATTATAGCTATGGTACTATTGCTTATTGTTTATGCTATCATTAATTGTTGTGTTGTATAGCTATATGTTTCGCTAGTGTTATGTATGTTTTCCTACGATGTATCAACGTTGGATTGTTTTTATTATTGTTTTATGATGATATTTAGCTTAGCTTTGGTATTGCTTTATATGCTTATGTTAGCATGCTAGACACTCATAGCTACCGTTTGTATCACTAGTATGACACGTATTGTTTGATGATTGCAAATTAGTAGGACGTGGTTCATTGCTATGTCGTGTTTACATATTTGCTAGTTATCTAGTTTTACTACTCTATGCTATTTGTGTTGTTGGGTTACATGGGTATGACCAACTATGTTATAACCCCTATGTCGAGTTAGTAGGGAGTTAGACAGTATAACATCTATCTATTTCTTTTATGACGACATTCTATTATGACAATCTATCCTAGCATCCTATCCATGTCATTTCATTCATATGTGAGTTGCCACAACTCACTTTCACAGTCAAGTTTTCCTATCTTTTTCTTCAACTCCTACTTCATTCATTCTCATTTGTATTTCATTTGGATTTGGTAATTATTGCTTTGGTATTTATTTGGTTGCCATTTGTTATCGTTACGACGAGTAGGGTGTGACGTGGTTGGCCGTGGATATGATCAATTTATTGAAGAATGTCGATTAATCAGCTTATTGAAGAACATGGATATAATCAGCTTAGAGAAGAAGAAGATGATTCATCAACGAAGGCATGCCCCCCCTCTCATGTTTTTATCCTATGTTTTTAAAAGGGGCATTATTTATTGTTTTAAAATATGCATGCTATTTTCAATTTACTGGCGTGTCGATTGACACACCAGCCTGATCCGCTTGTCGCCTTATATACTTGATACCCTGAGTAGAAATTATATAGTAATCCTGTAGAGTAGAAATGCTTAGCCATGCCTAATATCCAGTAGGATATCTTTATCTTGCCTCTTTGGAGGAATTGGTTGACCCTTGGGTCACAAACATCTTTATGAACTTGATGAGCTCGTTGAGCTTGGCTGATAAGCCGTTGTTGCTTCCTCTACTCTACCTTCTACTCTGGGTGAAACTTACCATCTAAACATTGGCGCGGGCGACTGCTGGATCAACTGATGAAGGAGCGATTGGCTGCCCTTCACAAGCTGAAGGGGGCAATCCGTCGTCCGTGCCGCATAAGGGCCTAATAAGTCTCGGATTTGAAGATTGTGACCACCGTACAACCACATGCTAATGGGCTCTGGCTGGGTCAAGTAAGTTAGTCAGCCTTTGGTGTCGATGTCGCCGTACCGCAGATGGGGTGTCTGCCTACGGGAGAACCTTCGGCACAGATGGGGGGACCGGTTTGGGGACGTACTCTCAGTTCCGGCGCCATACCCGGTGGGCATGTCACATCTTTGGGGGATCTAGCTAAAAGACCTTGTCACGAATTCTCTATTGCTATGCTAGCGACGGCTGGTTGCAATTTGGCGAGTTTGTGACGTGTGGTGAAAGTGTACCACCTCTGCAGAGTGTAAAACTATTCGAATAGCCGTGTCCACGGTCATGGACGACACATGAATCTTTCTTGACATACAGGAACCCTGTTTTGCTACTTCCCTCTACCCCTATTCTGGAATCTTATGGAGAACGTGAGGTGTCGAGGACACTCACGATGTTGAGAAACATTACACTGAATACAAAATCTGTTTTCATCTAAAATTGTTTTTATCAAAACTATTATGGTATTGCAAATAAAATTGGCTTTTATGCAAAAGAACCATACAGCCTTCCTTTGAAGCCACATGTAGCTATTATAGGTCTTGCATGAGGGGGCACGCTGAGTACATTATTATGTACTCATCGCATTGCTTTGTTGATTATTCAGAGCACGACCAAGAAGGAGAAGACTACGACAACAACGACGACGCTTAGGAGTGAGGCCTCGTGGACTACATCGACTGCCTGTGGCTAGATGGAGTCACTTCGCGTTTATATTTCCGCTGAGCTTTCTGATTGTAATAAATGTCACAAGACATTTCTCCATCGTTATTCGAATTATGTAACTGTACTTTTTGAACGTTCTGCAATGGTATCATTTCGCTGTGTTGTCAACATTGATCTTGGGATTGACATGATTACACAGGAGGTCTGGAAGTGTAAGTTCCGGTCCTCACACCCGCCTCCGGAGTGATGCGTGAGTAGTTCATCCTTGGACTATGGGTCCATAGCAGTAGCTAGATGGTTGTCTTCTCCACTTGTGCCATCATGTTTAGATCTTGTGAGCTGCCTATCATGATCAAGATCATCTTATTGTAATGCTACATGTTGTGTTTGCTGGGATCTGACTTATATTGATACCTATGTGGAGCTGAATATTATATTATCATGTCTATGTCATTTGTGATCTTGCATGCTCTCCGTTACTTGTTGAAGACTTGGCCACGTGAATACTTGTAACTCCAAGAGGGGGTATTTATGCATGATAGTTGGGTTCAACCTCTATTTAACCTGGGATAGTGACAGCAAGTTCTAAGGTTGTAGATGTGTTGTTGCCACTAGGGGTAAAACAACAATGCTTTATTCAAGGATGAATGTATTGTTTACATTACGCACATTACTTAATGCAATCGTCTGTTGCTTGCAACTTAATACTGGAAGGGGTACGGATGTTAACCGGAAAGTGGACTATTTAGGCATAGATGCATGCTGGATAGCGGTCTATGTACTTTGTCGTAATGCCCAAATGAATCTCATAGTAGACACCACAGCTCACACATGCATGTTATATGCACTTATCAATTGTCAATTGCCCAGCTGTAAATTGTTTACCCAGCATGTTAGTTATCTTATTGGAGAGACACCACTAGTGAACTGTGGACCCCGGTCCATTCTTTTACATCTGAAATACAATCTACTGCAATCATTGTTCTCTACTGTTTTATGCAAACAAATATCATCTTCCATTCGATACGTTTAACCCTTTGTTTTTAGCAAGCCGGTGAGATTGACAACCTCACTGTTAAGTTGGGGCAAAGTAATTTGGTTGTGTTGTGCAGGTTCCACGTTGGCACCGGAATCCCTGGTGTTGCGCCGCACTACACTCCTTCACCAACACCTTCGAAGCAAACCTCGTTTTCCTACTGGATCGATTAAACCTTGGTTTCATACTGAGGGAAAACTTACTGCTGCACTCATCATACCTTCCTCTTGGGGTTCCCAACTGACGTGTGACGTACAAGCATTGTTTCTGGCACTATTGCCGGGGAGATATTCTCTCGTCAACTTAGAGCCACCAAATTACACCTTAAAAAAAATGTTTGCTCAGATGATTATTAAACGAAAATGCAAGTTCACTTCTCCAAGTTATGAATTGAGTTTAAATTGAATTTAAGAAATGCTCAAACAATATATTCTCTCCGATTAGTAAGTTAAATTAAATATGTAAGACAAGCCACACAGACATATCATATCAAACCGACTACATTAGCATTTACAAACTATATAGCTAAACTCGCTCCAATTATGATATGTAGTTAATACAGTATTGAACTTAACTTTCCTTAAATATGAAATTTCATATAACTTAACTTTCCTTAAATATGAAATTAAATTTAAAGAATGCTTTATTACATGCACGTTTTAGGAAATCTCAAATTCTTTTCCACCAAAGATGGATTGAATTTAATAGTAGTTAATACAGTATATCTCCTCTAAACAAAGATCTAAATTACATATTTACGACGAAGTACGAACATAATATTTAGACACAACCATGATATATTCCCTCTAAATGTGATGGTAAATAAAAAAATTATGACAAAATGGAACCATGCAACATTTAGACATTCACACAAATTTAAAATGTAAAACTTCCAACTTTCAATTTTACCACGCATGCACGGTACCAACATTGGAAAATTTTAGATATTTAAATGCATTTTAGATTTAACCATTTTACAACCTTTAAAAAAAAATCTGAACAACTTCTCACAAAAATTTGAATATACTCGATATGGCAAATTGCTTTTCCTACGCTAAAATATATCATAATTGTCACAAAAAATACATGCCACACATTTGAAAAATTCAACTTAAAAAAAAATATATATATTCAAACATTTCAATTTGGCCAAAATTTTGACACCATACGAATGAACTTTCCCCAAATGTGCAATCAAATTCAAATAGTTTTTCTAATTACAATTAAATATTGACATCGAAATACAAACATGTTTGAACATTTCAAACCACTAAAGATTTCAATATCCTACACAATATATCAAAAAAACTCACAAAAAAAATGGCTGCCTATTCATACCAAAATAAAAAACATGTTCGAACACTTCAATTTTGGCTAACATTTTGCTGAACGAAAAACAAAAATATTATACAAAAAAATCACAAAGGGCGTGGCGTGACGCCACGCCAAAATTCAACTAGTTTTAAACTAACAGTGTGTTCTTTTATAGAAACACGGCGTAGTACGTTCAAATTGAACATGCAAGACAGGCCATTGACTGCTCTGTTGTTTTATGGTGGTCCAAATTTATAAAAAGATAGAGGCTAACTTCGGAGCGAAACGGAGGCCCGTCGTCGGAGGCTTGGTACGGATCGTTTCTGAGTTGGACTACAGCCGACTTAGGGTTTTGCCTCCATATAAATACATCTTGTAAGCCGTCGGTTGGGATAAGTCGCACTGTGTAAATCCCCGGCGTTTGTAACCTCACCCGATATAGTGAATTTTTGCTGGTTGGCGCCCGTGGTTTTTTCTCTCCCATTGTTGGGAGGTTTTTTTTCACGTTAAATCTCGTGTCCCCATTGGTTTGATCTTCCGCTTTCTTCATCGTTTCTTTGCTATCGTTTATAACACTAGCATGGTGGCCCTCGCAAATGCGAGGGCATCTCTTTATAGTATTGAACTGGTAGATAAAATTATAGCTTTATAGGATATGGTAGAAAACTATGCCCACCGAAATGTTATGATAAATAAAATATCACATTTATAGAATGCATTTTAAATTTTTGGACGAATTATTAGGAACAAAATTATTGATGTTCGTTGTTGTTTAGCATTATGTTGAATCAATTCACATGTATAGAGTTGGTTGTTACTTTTGTTGTGATCCTGAATCATTATGCATGGTATTTTGTTTTTGTCCAATTATTAATTGTAACTGATCTTGAAAAGTAGAAAGATGAGGATGAGAATAAGAAATATTTTTAATGAATAAATTTATCGTTGTAAACAGTTAGACCAAATAAAAATCAAGAAATGTATTTAGTTGGTGTAGACTATCTATTATCATTGACTTCTAATCACAACCATATTTATTGGTATTCATAATTTATGTCATGATGTTCTCTTTGTCAATGCATGCTCCTAATTATCAATCATGCGGTCTTCATATTCATGCACATCTCGGCTCTCTCTCCCTCTCTTCCGCCCTTCCCACTCTATGTATCTCCCAGACCTAACAATCCAAGTACAAATTCAAAACTTTCAAACACTATATAATTAAGAATATAAAGAGAAAATTGTCATTATTCACCCTCTGATGCCACTTCAAGTGTTACATCTTTAGATAAGGTGCAGCATGTATATGTTTTTGGGTCTATGTGATAATTAGGATCCACCAGACAATAGTTTGATGATGATTTTACTATCTGGTACACTCATAAAATCTATTAGTTGTGATTTGTTGAGCTTTAAAATTGGTGAATGCATGTACATCTTACTCTTAGATAAAATTATAAAGATCTATCAGTTGTGACATATGTAGGTACAGTTCAAAAGATATAGCTGGTGTGATTTCTCGAAGTACAAATATGAAGTTCTACTTGATTTACTATGTTGGATACGATATGATTATTTGTATTTGATTTTGATGTTTAAGAAAAATGAAGATATATCGATTGTGTTCTTTAAAAATAAAGCGAGTTTTGCTATATTGACAGTCACAGATTTTAATTTTGTATTATGATATCAGACATCTAGATCTTTTTTTGGCAGTACTGAGCCTACGAATACATTTTGATGGAGCTATTGTTCTATAGACATTCTGAGTGTAAACGAATAATCCTATCTATTCAATATGTGCATATATACATGTTTATTTGAAGCCACAAATCGGAGTAGAGACATCTCTTGTTACCGATTTCACGTAAACTCTTTCTAATAAAGGCTTAAATCTTGCGGTAGATAAACCACAAATGTGGTCACTGAATCTTGTAAGTAAATAGGTCTAAGATGGGCCGTGACATGGGTATGCCTATCGGGTACCCTACCATGAGGGTACCTGGTGCACGTATCGACTAGGCCCAACTATCAGAGCCTACATGAAGCCCATGAAGGGAGGCCCACGAAGATGGAGTATCCTCCAAGTTTGGCGAAGCAATAGTCGGTTTAGAGTTTCCTTACTTGTAAATCGAGTCGGTTACGAACACCCGAGACCCAGCCTATTATTTAAGGACTGGGAGGGCCATCGAACCAGACGACGAACCACCAGAGCCACAAACCCTAGCGAGATCGACATCTCGCCGGGATCCTTGTAACCATCATATTCACAAAGCAATAACAGACAGACATGACGTAGGGGTGTTACCTCAACACGAGGGCCCTGAACCTGGGTAAAATCTTTGCCCTGCTTGTCAGCCGACGATACTTCCAGCTCTACCACGTTCTCTCCCCCATATTCATAACCTAGGGACCTTAACCATGGGTCTTGATGAGTCTACCCCTCGTCAGGCCGCATTAGATAGTTTGCGTGTTCTATAATATATGTGACACGTCATGTTGGGTTACTATTTCATTGCCAAAGGCAAAACAATCTTAATCTAAATTCTCCGCTTCTCTAGCCGCCCGTCAATTTTATGTGAGCATGTCGGTATAGTGCAAGTCTATTTAGGTATTACTTGATGTTCTCCAAACAAAACAAAATGTGTAATATGTTGTAAAACATATCTTGACATTTCTCTCCAAAGTTCTACACTGTATGATTTTATAATTTTACTTTACTTGCATGTCATCAAATGTTGGTCGATGTTTCTGTGTCTGCAAGAATCGGTTGTCACCCGTTGAGTGTCGTTCAAAAAAAAAAAGGAAATCTTATTTGCTCTTCATGTCTTGCTTAAACAGATCTCGAACAATATCGTTTATAATCGTTTGGTTGCCAATTTGGTATGCATAAATCGCCATGTAGAATTTTTTTAGTTATGATCAAATTTCTCTTATTACTCAAACATGCATAATTAATAACATTGATATATCTTTGTATTTTGATTTTTTTTCTTACTTTTCGTGTATGTAAATGTGCATGCCCTATTTCCACGCTGGACAACTGTTTTTGTTGTCTACATATTTGTTTCTTTGTCCTAAAATTGAAGAGTGGCATCTTTTTTTATTCATCGTGATGGCTGGAGTTATATACGTGGTGGATAAGGGATTGTATAGTATACGCACACTCCAATTAGCGCTGCGGCCAGCCGGACGTAAAGATTAACGAATTAATACATTAAATAGAAAATAAAACATACCGACTCCGGCCAACAACTTTTTATCTTTGGGTTCAATTCCATAATGATATTTTCTCGTAGTATTAAACACGGACACCTTTCTTTGACTTGGTGAAATTGAGTTTTGTTGAAACTATCAGCTATAGACTATTGATCGTGTTATTCTTCAAGACCTGTATAGCTTATACTTCAATCTTAAAAAAACATGATAACAAATCTATGCAAGCGTTGTTCCTAGGGGTCATATGGAGCACATGATATTTGCAAGATCGATTAGCTAATTATACATCCAGCCGGATTATACGGATCACAAGATTTTATATATAAAATAACTACATCCGGCCGGATTGCATGCAAGGAGAATTACCTCAGCTGTTCATCTCTGGCCAGTGTACGTGATAGGTACGTAACCTGTTGGTGTTGCATGCACATACGGAACGTGGTTTGTTTTCTTTTTTAAAAGCGAACGGTACATAATTTTGTTTACAGGATAAGCGAACGGTACATAATTTGGTTTACGGGGTGTGTTTTTTTGGCGGAACGGTACGTGACAACTAATTTGTACCCATTAAAGTTGCACGTAACTTTTCTATCTTTTAATCTCAACCGTCACAATCAAAATCAACAGATTATATATTTTCTAACCTATGTGGCTTAACGTGGTGGCTCTATTAAACACCCTTATTTTGTTTTTAGTATATAACTAGCATGGTGGCCCTCGCACTACTGGGAAAATAGCTATCAGTGGCGCACCAAATTAGAATTCTGTGTCGCACCCCCAGAATTGCTGGGTGCGCCACAGAATCTTCGCCACTAAATTTTTTTTTCTGTGGCGCACCATGGGCGTGCGCCACAGAAATCCACTTTCTGTGGCGCACCTGCCTGGTGCGCCACAGAATTCTGAAAAAATTCAAAAACTGCAAAAAAAAATTAAAAAGTTTCAAAAAAATCAGAAAAATCAAAATATGAAATAATATGAAAAATCCTAATTATTAGAATTATTTTCAGATTTTTTGAATTTTTTGAACTGATACCTTCCCGCTAGGTCACCCATACTCAAATTGCTCCAACCCTAGCACGCTTAACTTCTAAGTTCCACCCACTTCACATACCCTTGTGCTACTCAATTTCTTATTGATATATATATCATATGTATCCTGTTAAGTCTTGTATGTGTATATGTTATGTATATGTTATAAACGTGCGTTTTAAAATTTCAGATTTTTCAAAAACTTCTAAACTTTCAAAAGGAGATTCAAAAGTTTCAAAAGATCCAAAAAAAATTCAAAAAAAATCCAAAAATTCAAAAAATCTAAAAAATCCAAAAAAAATAAAAAAAGTCAAGAAAAGTCAACAATCTTCTTTGTTATACATTTCTGTGTCTTTTTTGGAATTTTTGAATTTTTTATTTTTTTGAATTTTTTGAATTTTTTTGATTTTCCTGCGAAAAATCGTCTGTTTGAAATATCTTTTTTTTCTTTTGGAATTTGAGGAATCTGTGAATTGCTGACCGGGTAAACCCCGGTGGATTCGAACTCGGATTTTTCTCACGTTTTTTTTGACATATTTTTTGCGTTATTTCGACGTCGTATGCAAAAGTTATGGCCGTTAAAAGATTTTTTTCTGTTTGTTGCAGAAAAGGTCAAAATTCATATTTCAAAATTTGTATACCTACTAGACACTCATACGTAACTACATGTTAAAGGATTTTATTTATTAAATTTTTTATCATTTTCTTTTACTTCCTGCAAGACAAAAAAGGCGATCCCAGGGGGGGTGGGATTTGAAAAAAATAACCTTTCTGTGGCAACTTTCTGTGGCGCACGTGGCAGGTGCGCCACAGAATTATTTTTTTCAAATTTTAACCCGCCCCCGGATAACTTTCTGTGGCGCACCTCGCCATGTGCGCCACAGAAATGTGACTTTTTGTGGCGCACCAAGCCAGGTGCGCCACAGAAAGTCACATTTCTGTGGCGCACCAATTAAGGGTGCGCCACAGAATGTAACCTACCTATAAGGGTTTTCCCAGTAGTGTCGCATTGCGAGGGCAATGCCTGAATATGTCTAAAATCGTTTGTATGGTTCTATACAAATTTATTTTATATGATTAGAATTAAACATGCTTATGTAGTCACCATAAATATTATTCTAAATGAAAACTCACTTGAGCGGAGAAAACAATGTTTAACACAGGACAATAACCTTTAATGGATATAACAAAAATATTTTGTTAGTGAGACTGTTAGGGCAATGGCATAGGATCGATTATGGTGAGAAGTAGTTTAGGCATATGAAATATATACTTGGTACAAAAGTTTCTTGTTTTATTTTTTTCCATCTAATGTCCAATCATGTAAGTTTATTTATGGCCATACGTTCCTAGTATGTTTCTTTTACTTAGGGATAATATGTTTCGTTGAGCATTTGTTAAATTTTGGGAGGATTGGAGTAGTGTTTTTCTACCTATTCACCTTCACAATGTTTTAGAAAGTAGTTTTTCAATACACTAAAATATCTCAGTATGATTTTTTTTGTTGGTACAAATTAAGTTATTGAGAGTCAGATTCCTTGCGAGGGCAACATCTAAAAAGTTTGTTATAATTTTGAAGGAGTACTCTTATTTTAATACTTTATACATCATAACATTACATAATTACTTTATGTAATTATTAAATCAACTATATCTAAACAGTCTTATGAATCTTACCAAGTAATTTTTTTTGGAATTTTGCTACATTTTTGTTGCTGAACTATCAGTGTTTGTGTGATATGCCCGTTCATATTTGTGTCTTGCTTTCACCATGTTTCTGCACAATCGGCCACTAAGACGTGACTTAGTTAAATATAGAGATAACTTTTCGGATTGTATTATGTAACAAGTAGACGTAAATGTATTTCAGAATATTAAAATTCAAACTATCACACAACAATAATAGTCTATTCTAATGGTACTTATTTCCACATAATTAATTGCACTACAATTGAATGATTTTTCCTTGTCGGGTTTTCTAAGTGCAACCTTTTTTTCAAGCATTAATTGTCGCGACCATAATCCAAGTCACGATTGTACTTTACTTTTAAAGTGGAGCAATTTTTTACCATATAATTCATTGGCCAAATGTGAGGTGAGATTGACATTTTTTTGTCCAAACTATTTTCTCTATAAATTTATTTAAATATTTAAAACATTGTAAAATTATAATGTAAGGTGTTCTTTAATTGATGGGTCCTCCTGATTGTGACGTGCACTATTTTCAGATTACCTCCCAAGAAGTAAAGTTGTGTTGATTGTTACCGACCCTTCCAAGAAGAGCGACTCGACTGGCCTGTAATTTTGTAACTGGCGCGCTTAGAGCATCCACAATGCAAAACACTTAATGAGGCGCTTAAGTAATAAAAATAATTGAAGTAAATAAAATATGTTGGGAAGTGCTTATTCTACGCAGCGAGGCAGGAAAAAGGAAGTAGCGCCGGGCGACTCTTTTTGCGTCTGACGGCCGGGGTCGACCGCGGCAACTATGGAACCGGATTCTAATCATGGACGCACTGCGGAATCTCTTAGCAATCTCATCTCGGGTTGCATGACACGATTTGAGACAAATTAAGATGCAGATATTAGGCTGATGGCATGAGAAAATATGGCATGCTCTAGAAAATACAAAAACTACTCGGTACTAATTTCTATAAAATACCTAATACCTAATACAATGCTAACCTTTTCTGATGCACTTGTATTAGATAGATCATGTGTAACCGTAACAAATCTGATCGGACTCCACCACATGCATATTCTGAATATCTGATCAGTGTCTGCATGGAAAAAAAAAACGATCCGTGTCTAGCTAGAAAGTGTGGGCCAGCCTATCACAGGGGATGCCGTACCACATGCATGGATCTAGGATTTCCATCGATCTATTTAAACGTGTCAAGCAGACTAAGTCATGGCCTAGTGGTGGGGAGGGGCTGATGCTTTCCCACCCATCCGAGTTCAAATTCTCATGCTTGCAATTTCGGTGACGTTGCACCCTCCTCTATCAAAAATCACGTGGTTCTTCCACATTGAAATCATTTTTATTTAAACGTGTCAAACGAAAACTGAACGGTTACGTAATTGTTAATCTAATGTTAAATCTGAACCGCTCTTTTTAGATCCAACTATTTGAAATAATCTTAATGATGTGGTTTAACGTGGTGTCTCTGTTAGACTTCCTTATTTTGCTTTTAGTATATATAATAGATAGATAGATAGATAGATGCTCAACATCACTGATCGTTAATTGATTTTGATAGTTTTGATCTTGATAGCTTTGGCGCTAGTCAGCTGCGGTTTCAGACCAACGTCACCTAAGTTGGATCGTGGATGCCATGCATGCAGGCTCAGCTCAGCTCAGCTCAGCTAGCTAGCTCACGAGAGTGCAGCGCAGCGCACGGACCTTGGTCAAGGCTGACTGAAAATGGCTGCTTGTTGGAGATCGAGCAGGACTACAGTTTCAGTGACTCAGTTCGTGTCTCGTGCGGTACGCAAACTGAAACTTATGCCCGCACAGTTTCGAAAAAAACTTATGCCCGCGCGCACAGATGAGGTAAGCAAGCAGTAGTGCGATAAATGGGTTACCAGCGATGGCACAAAATGTTGTACAAACGGGCAATGTTGGGCAATTTTGACACTGTTGACCTCTGGGTGAAACTTTAGCACAAAATGAACCTCGGCCGAAACTATTTCACAGATCTGACCCTTTTGAGTAGCGCCTCACGATCAGGCGCTACCCTACACAGGATAGCGCCTCGTGATCAGGCGCTACACTAGTTGCCAGCGTGGCGAGCCGGGGCCACAGGGGGCCCAGTCTGGGAGGATAGCGCCTCGTGATCAGGCGCTATGGTGCGATCAGGTAGCGCCTGATCACAAGGCGCTACCCTTCTGTTACATGTAACCTGCCTGGTCTGCTCGCGCTCCTTCTTCGCACTGGCCTCGCGCGCGTTCGGAAAAGGAAAAAACCAATCGCATGCATGTCTGCAGGCCGGGAGGATCGGAGTGATCCATTAATTAATTATTGCGTGACCAAAGCTGACTCACCTCCCTAGCTAGCTAGTAGTACAGTGTACAAGGATCCATGCATGCATATGGACACAATACGAATTTTTTTTCGTGTATAAATTTTTTAACGGTACCAAACAATGATTTTCACCAGGCAAATTAACCTAAAGGTCGCGTCGTGCACCGCGTCAATTTTAAACATGTTTATGCACAGGAGCTAAATCATCCATTTGTATAATACAAACTTTATCTCCATTTAACTGTCTAAAATTCGAAATTTTCAAATCTACAATTGAAATTCAATTACATAATATACCAAATTCTGTAAAATTCATAACTTTTTGTGTGCAATTCAAGAAATTGTCAACACAAAATCAACACACCCAAACATTCCAATTTGCTACAGAAATTGGAGATACTCTTTAAATGCAAACTCATTTGGACAATTCAATTTGCTAAAGTACTATATTTCACAAAATACTAAAACAAATTAAAAATGTCCAAAAAAAATGTCACAAATCTTGACATTCCAAACAGCTTCAAATTTTTTTTTTAAAAATAAAATATATCATCATTCCCACGTTCCAATTTGCTAAATGTTTGGAAATACGATAACATATTTCAAAAAACTCATAAAAATCATAATTACAATACATTTGAACATCACAATTTGCTAGAAAAACGGCTTTAAAATATCAAAATACGAATACCACAAATATAAATAATGAAAAATAGCTATTCCAAACTTACTTCCCAAATAAACATAATTGAATCAACATACAAAATTTAAAGTAAAACATGTTCCGAACAATTTAAAACACTTTTTATATATATTGTTTTAGGGTATTTATACAATTTTCAAAAACCTACTAAATGCTGCAAAATCAGCAACTTAACCTATATCCATCAACAAAATATGAAAAAACTGACTATTTATAGCGTACGATAAATTTCAATTTTAGATATTTTAAACTTTTAAATATCTTCCAACTCTGGCCATTTCGCAAAAGTATATAGAAATCAAATCTATAAAACACCCCAACTTGAACAATTTTCAAAATCTAAACAATTTCAGAACGCAAACTTTTCTAAATTTCAGAAATTTTCAAACCTATACAATTTCTAAATGCGCACGTTACCAAATTTAAATTTTATATACCACACAGGCGCGGCGGTTCCAGGCTTCGCCGGGCGGTGAGCTTGTCTTTGTACGCGTGTGTGCGTTTGTATTCCTTCTGATGATGTATGCGTACTCCCTTCAAAAAAAAAAAAACTAGTACTAGGTGCATGTGAGGCTGGCTGTATATACACTAGATCGAGGTTGTTGCATGCATGCATGGATCCTTGTACACTGTACTACTAGCTAGCTAGGGAGGTGAGTCAGCTTTGGTCACGCAATAATTAATTAATGGATCACTCCGATCCTCCCGGCCTGCAGACATGCATGCGATTGGTTTTTTTCCTTTTCCGAACGCGTGCGAGGCCAGTGCGAAGAAGGAGCGCGAGCAGACGGCAGGTTACATGTAACAGAAGGGTAGTGCCTTGTGATCAGGCGCTACCTGATCGCACCATAGCGCCTGATCACGAGGCGCTATCCTCCCAGACTGGCCCCCCGTGGCCCCGGCTCGCCACGCTGGCAACTAGTGTAGCGCCTGTTTAGGGTAGCGCCTGATCGTGAGGCGCTACTCAAAAGGGTCAGATCCGTGAAATAGTTTCGGCCGAGGTTCATTTTGTGCTAAAGTTTGAGATAGGGGTCAACAGTGTCGAAATTGCCGCAATGTTGGTACGAACTGGTAGTTCTGAACCGAGCTCCAATTGCAGCAGGCTGCCGAGTAGCATTGCTGACTGCCTGACTATATTATATAGTCACGGATCAGCTGGTCGATCGTGTCCGGCCCCTGCACCCGAACTTGTGACTGTATTATTTTCAGTCAAACAAACTGCGCCGGCCGATCGATTTTGTGGGAGTGATCGAATATATCGTGGAAATCAAATCATTTTCTTTGTTGGTTGGACATGGTGGAATCAAACCAATCATGCGATCGTGGAACTTGGCAAAGCTAGCCGAGCACACCCGGGAATATATACCGAATCAATCAGTCCTGTCGATCGTCCATGCATCCATCGGTCGATCAATCTGAACTTGAGAGTTCAGAGATCGATCCGCCGCGCCGAACGAGGTGCCGCGCCGCGCAGACTGGGAAAGAAAGCATGGGTGACACGACCGATGCGGACGTCGACCCACTCGATGGATCGATCGGCTTTGCCGAAACGATGGAAGCCCGCGAGGCCGCCGAACCAACCCCAACGGGTCCGGCACGGCGCATGAGCGCATCCCGTCCCCGGGATTCCACGGAGCACAACACGACGCGGCGCTCGCCTCCAACACGAGCGCACCATTAGTCAACCGCTCGCCCGTGCATATCCACGCACCCTCTCTCGGGAGCCATAGAAAACAGCGGGTTGGGCTTGGGCACTTGATCGATCCACCGGTCGATCAGCCGCCGGGGCCGCGTCGCAGCGAGAGGCGAGCGAGGAAGGCCGGGGCGTGCACGCATGCTCGCGTGGCGTGGGGTTGGAGCTGGGTGTGAAATTTGACAAAAATAACCATGTAACGAAACTTCAGTAAAAAATAACTCTTTTTTGTGGCTCCTGTACCGGCGGCGCCACACTACACAACACCGCGCCCCAGACGGCGGCGCTATGCCCCTGCCAGCGAGGCATCGCGGGCCCCAGGCCTGGTCATGTAGCGCCGGCTGAAAGGGCATTACACATGTGTAGCGCCAACACCCGTGGCTGTGAACGTGAAGGTGTGGCGCCGGCGTTGCACATTGACTTAGAAATTGCAGCCACGAACTGGGGCCGGGGCCTCTCAGGTTCTTTTCGGCCAAACTCACCGTCGCTGCGTCGATCAGGCTCCCGTCCGGTCTACTTCCTTCGCTTTTGGTGCAAAAAGAAGTAATTTCAGAAATAAACAGAGTCACCAACACTGTTGATTTCAGAAAAATAAACAGTATGCACGGTGCAGAAACATTTTTACGATTATTTCATTCAGATCGCGATACATCATTGGACATTTACTGAAGGATCTATTTACAGCCTCTACACGATCCCTTCTCTCCCACGAACCTCCGGTCGGCCACCTCACTACCGTCCCATCATCGCGTTCTTGAACCTCCTCACGAGCTCCTTGCTGCACGAACCAACAGCAAACCAGTCAGGAACACAAGCTTGAATCAATCGATTTTCTGCAGAAATTTTGCAGTTCAGAACGAGAGATGAATGCATCGGTCCTTACCGGAACAGCTGCCTGTCGAAGGACGAGGCGGAGAGCAATCCTCTGTTCTCCTCTGCACGCCTGATGAGGTAGGGGATGATGTGCTCCACGGGGCCGTAGGGCAGGTACTTACTCACCTGGAAGCCGGATCGACACGAGCTGCCGAGCTGGTCGCCGGACGGGAGCTTGATCGACGAGTGGATCGACACGATGCCAAGCTGGTCGCCGGACAGGAGCCTGATCGACGCAGCGACGGTGAGTTTGGCCGAAAAAAACCCGAGAGGCCCCAGCCCCAGTTCGTGGCTACAATTTCTAAGTCAATGTGCAACGCCGGCGGCGCCGGCGCCACACCTTCACGTGCACATCCGCAGGCTTCGGCGCTACACATGCGTAACGCCCTTCCAGCCGGCGCTACATGACCAGGCCTGGGGCCCGCGATGCCTCGCTGACAGGGTCATAGCGCCGCCGCCTGGGACGCGGTGCTATGTAGTGTGGCGCCGCTGTTACAGGAGCTACAAAAAAAAGGGTTAGTTTCAGATTTTTTTTCAAAAAAGGGTTATTTTTTGCTGAAGTTTCATCACGTGGTTATTTTTGTCAAATTTCACGAGCTCTAGGTAGCTAGCCAGCTCTGCTCCGCCTGACTACTATACCGACCACCTTTGTCGGATTCGCGCGCTTTTGGGTCGCATGGCAATGGCTCTATCGTCAGCGGCCCGTCTCTTATTGACACGATAGCTTTGAAGCTTTATTACTCACATCATACCGCAAAAATACATCGATTTAGACATATCTCATGGAATATTCGATCATTCGCCACATTTTTTCGTTGTCCACCGCATGTCAGTGACACAAGGGTGTAAAAAATGATCAAATTTGCGAAATAAAGTGTGGCAGGTTGTCAGATCCCCCGTCATACTTTGGTTGAGGACATGCGAATCATATATATGTTTATATTTGCGTAGGAAGGACATTCATAAAATAATGTTTGCGTGTGTTTTATACTACGTATATTATACTTCCTTCATTTTTGTTTACATTGTGTTCTGGGTTTTGTCAGAGTCAAAATTTTGAAAGTTTGACCCATTATATATGAAAAAATATCAACACCTAAATATCAAATGCATAAAATATATTTAAAAAGTTTGAAATAATATTAAATTTATATTGTAGGCGTTGATATTTTTCCTATATATTTGGTCAACTTTTACGAGGTTCGATCTTGACTTAATCCAAAACACAAGATAATAGTGAATGGAGGAGAGTACTAGAAATTGGATTTTAAAGAAATATCTTGATGACAGTGTAAATATCTAAACTGAAATCGATGTGTACTAGGGAGTAGCGGTTATCGATAATCATTAGACAAAAACCATTACTCTTTTTTTCTCTTGCGGGTTAAAGAGATTTATATTAAGTACATATCGATCCTCTACTTGCTGAAAAAACAAGAAAAGGCCTTGAAGCCAAGCGTAGACACATGCATGGCTAGGCTCCTGCTCCTGCTGCGGGAAGACTACTGACAACCTGAAGTTCACGTTTGGAGTGCTTGCTGATCATAGTTGGTTGTTCGTGTGTTTGCTAGAATTGCTTGCGCATACAAGCGTCAGTAAACCCTACCGTGTCGGAGTGTACAAACACAAAGGTTCCTCCAATAATAAAGCTGGACTGAGATTTGGGGTGGAGCTAGCAATGCAAAAAATTTGACAAATAATGAGACATACAATATGCATCATCAACCCACGTGGCCACACACAGTGGATGTTATCACTTAAAAAACAAATTAATAACTTATCAAAACCAATTCGCAATCGACCTAACTTTGAGTATCATCTACGTAATTGTCATATTTGTAGAAATAATTTTATTTTACCAAATTCAACCCACAGTCCACCATCTGTAAGTTTCTTATACGAATTTCGATGAAACTTTAGAAAGGTTCCAAATACGACCGGCAATGTGCACAAATCTTGATGTAGTTAGTGTGTGGTGCAGATTTTGGCAACATTGGACATAGCTCAGAACTTCAAATTTTGCTTTTCGTGAAGTCATAGAACCAATGTGAGACCTGTCAACATTGCCCGACCAAATATCTACCTGTATATTATGCCTGCATAAAAGACACACCAACATACAAATTTGTATACTTATCACTATTATGAATACAAGTAATGTATACCTACGTGTGTACTTTGTCAAAAAAGAGACACACCAACATAACTGGACTACACTCTTGTCTATTGGAACCCGAAATTTCGGCGCACACGTATGTACCAACGTGTATATTCTACGGAGTACGACTCAACAAAGCTGGATAGACTGAAGATACTTTCCAGCGACAGTATCAACCTAGGTTCTCTTATAATTTTCTCTAGATGAAACAGTACATTAAAGCAGCAAACTATCAACGGTCGTGTTGGAAGAGCCAGGTCGATAAGTCCCACCCAAAGCGGAAAAGCGAAAGGGTGGCTCAGTTTGCGTGGTGGCGCAAAGCTGCATGCCAAAACGGCAAAACATGGCTGGATATAGAAGAGTCCCACGATGCATGCCCCAGCTAGCTAGAATAACACACACGAATGACTGCAACCCAACAATCAAACACCACGGATCATATCAATCGATCAATCCCGTCATTGTCAAAGCTCTCGCTCGCTGTCTGATGTCTTTGGTTTCGCCCCTCGAGATCACAGGCAGACGCAAGCCGATGTGGATTTGGCAAGCATTTGCAAGCATGCGTACAGTGATGTACTACAATCATATTCATATATGTACTGTATATATATATCCAACCTCTTGCGTTGCAAGTAGGTAATCCTGGACAAACAGCTAATGGACAGCTTCTGATCACAGGTTGCCCCTCTTGTGCCTCCATTGGTAGTTAGCTGATACCTGTTGTTGCCACACAGGCCTGCTCTAGCTACTCTCTCTTCTCAACTCACTCGCTCGAACGGTGGAGAAGGAAGGAGATGAACACAGTGGACAAATTTCTCGGGCCGGTGCACGAACGCCGCCGCGGGCGCACGAACGCCCCAATCTTTGTTGCTTTGCAATGTCTACATCTCGGCAACTCGATCTTTACAACGAGCAGTACATGGTGACTTTATAGCCAGGGCAATCGCAGCACCCACGCACCCACGCACTCCATGCACTCACAGCACTAACACACGCAAGCATGCACACCGGCCACTACCGCATGACCCGGCTAACTAACCACTGCATGCGGCTAACCACTAGTCTAACAAGATTACTGCTACTCCCTCCATTTTTGTTTAAAGGGCGCAGCTCACAATTCTCTGGGACCAAGGTGTGTATCTATTGGATGAAAATCCTAGGCGTGGGAGCATCGGGGTAACAGAGCTGCGCCTAACTAATCGCTATATTAACGCTTAGTAAACAGAGCTGCATGCAAATTGTAAACGTTTTCACACCTCCACAAACCTAAACGTGTTTGAGAACTTGCCTGTGGCAAGATGGTTAGGTGGGTGGTTGTACCCCCAGCCCACCAGAGTTCAAACCCCAGGTTTGACGCTGGTGTTTCTCATTTAAGGCGGAATATTCTTCAGTGGGAGGCGACGTTCCCGTCGACAGCGAGGCGCCCGTGGTGACTTCGTCAATCTCAAGACTCGACCCGCCGACTCAGTCTCTCGGAGGTGCTCATAGGGGTAGGGTGTGCGTGCGTGCGTTCATAGGGGTGAGTGTGTGCGCGTGTATATGAGCGCTTGCGTTGTACTGTGTTTCGCAAAAAAAAAAAAAAAAAACCTAAACGTGTTCCCACTTGCATGCACACACCGGAAGGGAAAAGGAAAGAGAGAAATCAGTGGGCCTAAAACGCCTCAATTAATTTCGTAATTAATGGCATGCGCCTTATTTCACTCCTATTGTGAAAATGCATGGATTTGGAGATGCGCCCTTTAAACAAAAATGGAGGGAGTAACAATACCTACGGCCGGACCATGCCCCACGTGCGAACAGAAGCCGCGCGCGCATACGTACGTCGTCGTCTACCTTCGGCTGCACGCCTGGCGAGTACAGTAGCTAATGTACTATCCCAGTGCTTTTTTTCTGAATCGAACGAACAAACAAAAGCGCTGCTGTAACTGACTGAGGCTCACACACTAATAATTTACTCCTGGGGAACCTCGTATCAGATGGTCATGGATATACACTGGAGTAGTAGCTGGCTGCTGCTGCTACTCTTGCCAGCATCTAGCTAGCTAGCACGACCGACTCCGTATATCGATCACTTCGATTTGATCTAGTTCTAATCCAGATGGAATATACTGTACTACCCAACATGAAATGGTGGCTACGCAGCGTGATCGTGAGTGGTCCTTCTGGTTTTACGAGCCTGGCAACGAGGAAGTTTTTTCTCTAGCGTTTTAGAAAGACTCAAAAGTGTGTTAAATCTACGAGTATTTTAAACTAACAGTGTGTTCTTTTATAGAAACACGGCGTAGTACGTTCAAATTGAACATGCAAGCCAGGCCATTGACTGCTCTGTTGTTTTATGGTGATCCAAATTTATAAAAAAGATAGAGGCTAACTTCGGAGCGAAACGGAGGCCCGTCGCTGGAGGCTCGGTACGGATCGTTTCTGAGTTGGACTGCAGCCGACTTAGGATTTTGCCTCCATATAAATACATCTTGTAAGCCGCCGGTTGGGATAAGTCGCACTGTGTAAATCTCCGGCGTTTGTAACCTCACCCGATATAGTGAAGTTTTGCTGGCTGGCGCCCGTGGTTTTTTCTCTCCCACTGTTGGGAGGTTTTTTTTCACGTTAAATCTCGTGTCCCCGTTGGTTTGATCTTTCGCTTTCTTCATCGTTTCTTTTTGCGTCGGACGGCCGGGGTCGACCGCGGCAACTACGGAACCGGATTCTAATCATGGACGCACTGCGGAATCTCTTAGCAATCTCATCTCGGGTTGCATGACACGATTTGAGACAAATTAAGATGCAGATATTAGGTTGATGGCATGAGAAAATATGGCGTGCTCTAGAAAATACAAAAACTACTCGGTACTAATTTCTATAAAATACCTAATACCTAATACAATGCTAACCTTTTTCTGCTGCACTTGTATTAGATAGATCATGTGTAACCCTAACAAATCTGATCGGACTCCACCACATGCATATTCTGAATATCTGATCAGTGTCTGCATGCAAAAAAAAACGATCCGTGTCTAGCTAGAAAGTGTGGGCCAGCCTATCACAGGGGATGCCGTACCACATGCATGGATCTAGGATTTCCATCGATCTATTTAAACGTGTCAAACGAAAACTGAACGGTTACGTAAATGTTTAATCTAATGTTAAATCTGAACCGCTCTTTTTAGATCCAACTATTTGAAATAATCTTAATGATGTGATTTAACGTGATGTCTCTGTTAGACATCCTTATTTTGCTTTTAGTATATAATAGATAGATAGATAAATAGATGCTCAACATCACTGATCGTTAATTGATTTTGATAGTTTTGATTTTGATAGCTTTGGCGCTAGCTAGCTGCGGTTTCAGACCAACCTCACCTAAGTTGGATCGTGGATGCCATGCATGCATGCAGGCTCAGCTCAGCTAGCTTACCTACTCTCCTCACGAGAGTGCAGCGCAGCGCACGGACCTTGGTGGCTGCTTGTTGGAGATATATACCCAATCAATCAGTCCCGTCGATCGTCCATCAGTCTGAGTTCAGAGCTCGATCCACCGCGCCGACTGGGAAAGAAAGCACGGTGAGACGACTCGATCGATGATCGGCTTTGCCGAGACGAAGGAAGCCCGCGCGCGAGGTCCCCAACGGGTCCGACACCGCAACTACACGGGATTCCACGGAGCGCAACACGACGCCGCGCTCGCCTCCAACACGAACCCCTCATTAGTCAACCTCGACGCACCCTACCTCGGGAACCATAGAAAACAGCGGGTCGGGCACTTGATCAATCCACCGGTCGATCATTGGCCACACTTTTCGTTGCAATTTGATTATTTGCCCCGTGACTAGCACATGTCAGTGACACGGGGTAGGAAAATGATCAAATTGCAAAATAAAGTGTGGCAAATCGTCATGTTTTGGTTGAGGACATGCAAATCATATGTTTAGATTTGATGTTCTCTTGGTTTTATACTCCATTTGTTTTTATTTACATTGTATTCTGAGTTTTTGTCAAGAGTCAACTTTTGAAAATTTGTCCAATATATATGAAAAATATATTAATAAAGACTGCATGCATCAGTTGATGACAGTGTCAATATCTAAATTGACATCGATGTGTACTAGGGAGTAGCGGTGATCGATAATCATTGGAGAAAACCCTCTAATATTTTTTTTCTAGCGGGTAAAAAGAGATTTATATCAAGAACCTATGGATCCTCTACTTGCTGAAAAACCAAGACAAGAAAAGGCCTTGAAGCCATAGTTGAAAAGATCAATAATATTTTGCGAGAAGCATAAACCACATGGCTGGGCTCCTATGGTAGGAAGACTACTGACAACCCGAAGTTCACGTTTTGAGTGCTTGCTGATCATAGTTGCTTGTTCGCTGGTTTGCTAGAATTGCTTGGCGCGGCCAAGCGTCATTTAAACTGTGAGATCCTGACTCAGGGTTTAATAGGATTGATAGAATACTCATATCAATAAGTTGTAACTTCTTTTTCGGAAGCTCATTCGGAAAGAACTCCGAGGTTAACCATGCTTGGCCCGGAGCGATTTCAGGATGGATGCCCGACCGGGAATTAATTTCCGGGTGCGCACGAGTGAGGGCAACGTGCGTACAAAAAGACCGACGTTGATCTGTGGGGCCAGTCTAAAGATCCTATAGCTATGAGGGGTGACAGGCCCGGCCCGGGGTGTTACATTAACCCTACCGTGTTGCGGTGTACAAACACAAAGGATTCTCCAATAATAGAGCTGGACTGAGATTTGGGGTGGAGCAATGCAAAATCTTTGACAATTAATGAGACATAGAAGATGCATCATTAACCCACATGGCCGCACAGATTGGATGTTATCACTTGAAAAACAAATTTATAACTTTGCAAAACCAATTCGCAATCCACATACCTCTGAGTATCATCTACGGAATTGTCATATTTGTAGAAAGAATTTCATTTTACCAAATCCAACACACAATCCACCATCTGTAAGTTTCTCATACGAATTTCGATGAAAGTTTAGAAAACTTCCAAATACGACTACCAATGTGCACAAATTTTGATGTAGTTAGTGTGCGGTGCAGATTTTGGCAACATTGGACATAGCTCAGAACTTCAAATTATGCTTTTCGTGAAGTCATAGAACCAATGTGAGACCTGTCAACATTGCCTGACCAAATATCTACCTGTATATTATGCCTGCTTAAAAGACACACCAACATAACGGGCGACACTCTTGGTCTATTGCAACGCGAAATTTCGGCGCACACGTATGTAGCAACGTATATATTCTAGACTCAACAAAGCTGGATTGGCTGAAGGGACTTTGCAACGACAGTAATCAACCTAGGTTGAAGTACAATATTAATTTTCTCTAGATGAAACAGTACATTAAAGCAGCAAACTATGAACGGTCGTGTTGGAAGAGCCAGGTCGACAAGTCCCACCCAAAGCGGAAAAGCGAAAGGGTTGATCTCTCTCTCTCCCGTGTGCCATTGCGTGGCGCAAAGCTGCCAAACCTAAATAAACGGCAAAACATGGCTGGATATAGAACAGTCCCACGATGCATGCCCCAGCTTGCTAGAATAAGTGAATAACACACACGAATGATTGCAACCCAACAATCAAACACCACGGATCTATCGGTCGATCAATCCCGTCATTGTCAAAGGCTCTCGATGTCTGATGTCTTTGAGATCACATCACAGGCTGATGCCTGTAGAATTATGAGATTGACGGAATATGATGGATGTATTATTTAGCCTCATGGGCGAGTATATATAGCGGTACAGGGATCATCTTGGAGTACAAGTCAAGTCAGGAATAGATGAGAACTTGCCTGTGGCAAGATGGTTAGGTGGATGGTTGTATCCCCAGCCCACCAGAGTTCAAACCCCAGGTTTGACGCTGGTGTTTCTCATTTAAGGCGGAATATTCTTCAGTGGGAGGCGACGTTCCCGTCGACAGCGAGGCGCCCGTGGTGACTTCGTCAATCTCAAGACTCGACCCGCCGGCTCAGTCTCTCGGAGGTGCTCATAGGGGTAGGGTGTGCGTGCGTGCGTTCATAGGGGTGAGTGTGTGCGCGTGTATATGAGCGCTTACGTTGTACTGTGTTTCGCAAAAAAAAAAAGTCAGGAATAGATGGACACGAATCCTAACTCTATCATATACTACCATAATAATCATATACGTGTATACTCTAACATCCCCCCGCAGTCGTAGCGGGAGCGCCGTGAACAACTGGAACGTCGCGGACGGTCAGACCGGAGAGAAACCGAAGTAGATCCAGTGGGCTGACATCCCCCCGCAGTCCGAGCGGGAGTGTCGTGGACGGTGTCGCGGCGCGAAGCTTGGACTGTAGAGGACGCTGATGATGCTCAAGCGAGGTGGTAGCCCTTGTGCCGATGTCGAGAGAGCCGAGAGCGTTGGGCGGTGCCGTGATCGGGGTAGCCGCGCGAGGGGTTGCCGTTGGTCGATGTCGTGGCCGGTGTCGAGGAAGCCGCACATGAAGCCGCATGCGCATAGTGCGCGAGGAGGATGACGGAGACGCGTCAAGGCAGTCGTCGAAGATGGGGCCGACGCCGTAGCCGATGCAGTCCGAGCCGTCGAGGACGAGGTGCGGCCATAGTTTTGCCAGAACTAGGCGCACGCCGGGGACGAAGGCATACTCCGGTTTTGCCAGAACTGAGTACGCAAAGAAGAACTCGTCGGTGACGCGGTCGAGGCGGTCGTAGAGGGGTCGATGCCGTAGAAGACGTTGTCGAAGCCGATGAAGACGAGGCGCCGATCCGAGTTTGCCAGACTCGGGAACGCGTCGGGGACGAAGGCACTCCCGGTGTTGCCAGTACCAGGCGTGCGAGGGGCAGGGACCATCATAAACTTGTCGCCATGTCAGAGAAAGACTAGCAAAGGAGGACTCCACGACGGTTGCGACGCGCAGAGCGGCGAGGGAGAGATGCCGATGCTGTCCGCGATTGTCGGAGTAGAGTAGCAGGTGGTGTAGTCGGGGACGAGGCGATGACGCTGGCGACGAAGTTGTAGTGGACGTAGACGTAGAAGGCGGCGGAACCAGCGGTGACCTGGGGTGGTCATGCGGGACGCCTAGATCGATGATGGGGTAGTCGGCGGGACCTGCGACAACGAGAAGTCGCCCTGCAGGTTACCTTGTGAAGCGCGGCGGCGGTGCTCGAGGGAGGTGAGGAAGAACCCGGCGGCGTGACGAAGACCGTGCGCAGATGGCGGCGATCCGCGCCGTGGGAGATGGCGCGGTGGAAGCCGAGGCCGTCGATGCGCGGGGACGGCGAAGAAGACTGCGTGCAGCGACGCTACGACCCGAGGGGGCGGCATAGCTGCAGGGCGTGAGTCGGTGCAGCGGCTGGAGGCCACCGGCGCGTACACGCTTGGGAGGCGCGTTGGCCGCCGGTAGGCGCTGACCAAGGCAGCGGCGCTGCGGCCCGTAGGGGCGACGCAGCGGCAGCCCGTAGCTCGATCGGTGGTTGGCGCGTTCTCGGGGACGTGCTTGGCGTAGACGGGCGCGAGATTGGTTGATCAGACCGACGGTGCGCCGTATGCGCCATGGCGGGGACTACGCGTAGATCGGAGTCGATGGCGGCGTTGTCGGTGAAGTCCCGGGCGATGACGACGAAGACGATCCGAGGGGGACGGCCGCAGTACCCTCCCGAGGAAGGCGCAGCAGCCGGCCGCGGTGCGCGGCAGCCTGCCGTGAGGCCGCGACGGCCTACCGAGGCAGGCACGGCGGCGCAGGTGGCAGGCGCACGGGCGCGGTGTAGATCGTCGATGCCGATGGTCGGAGTGGAGGCGCGGCGATGACGACGGCGGTGGGCAACTCAATCCGATCTAAGATCGGTAAACCAAAAAAGAAAACCGATCAAGAGATCGGAAAAAAAAGACTTACAGGGCAGCCGATCACGGATTGGCGGACGAACCCTGCGTACGGGTTGCGCGGCCCCCGGGAGAAATCATGGAGATCGATCTCCCCGGGGGCGGCGCGGTGCGGAAGCGCGGCGGCGGCGGCTAGGTCAGAGGTCGTGCCGCTCTGATACCATGTAGAATTATGAGATTGGCGGAATATGATGGATGTATTATTGAGCCTCATGGGCGAGTATATATAGCGGTACAGGGATCATCTTTGAGTACAAGTCAAGTCAGGAATAGATGGACACGAATCCTAACTCTATCATATACTACCATAATAATCATATACGTGTATACTCTAACAATGCCGATGTGGATTTGGCAAGACCTTGAGACGAGCTGGCCGGGTGTCTATGCATGCCTACAGTGATCCTGGACAAACAGCTAACGGACAGCCTCTGATCACAGGTTGCCCCTACTGTGCCTCCATTGGTGGTTAGCTAAATACCTTCCGCCCCACGTACGAACAGAAGCCGCGCATACGTACGTCGTCGTCTACCTTCGGCTGCGCGCCTGGCTAGTACAGTAGGTATAGCTAGCTTGCGAACCTTGAGTCAAGTGCCAGGTGAGGCACAGTTGCTCTGTTCTTGAACTCTTGCTGCAGCCTGCAGGTGAATGCGGCAGGCGAACCAACAGAACCAGGCTAGGCCGATCGAATGGTTCATTCAGACATTCAGTCACTCACTGCGGATCGCTGCTGCCATGCATGCATGCTGCATGCTAGCAACAGTATATAGACCAATATACGTATGGGAGGTTTTTGGATCGATCATTTCCTCTCTGTCTGAACTCTGAACCACGACGGCCATGGCTTTGATCTTTCCAAAACGAAAAGGAAAAACATGTTACTCTTGTAGCCAATGCTGGATCAAAATCGAACTAATTGTAAGAAAAAACATGGATAGGTGCACTTAACTAATGGTGAGTGCTCGCGCTAATATGCCTCTATCTCAGCCAAATCCATTGGACTGTCTATGTCTCGGTGGATTTGGATGCGATGCTTCGGCTCACGAGAGCACCTTCTAGTCTCACTATGAAAAATGCAATTTTTTTAAAAAATATTTAAATGTAAAAAATGTTGAAGAAAAAATTCAGGTATACACGTGGACGTTTTGTATTCATCTCGCAAAGCTTCACGAAAAAAGACACTATTACTGGTTCATGTAAAAAAGACAAATTTCTGTGTTCTAAAATGACTAGTCACAAGACATTTTTTGTCTTTTTTATGCATGTCACAAAATATACTCCCTCTGATCCAGGACTATTGACGTGAAAGATTTGCTACGGCAGTGTAAATTTGTATACGGTTGGCGACAGAAAATTCGGATCGGAGGGAGTATATTTTTTTCGCGAAACTTTGTTTGCGGACATAAAATGTCTGGATGTGCACCCAAAAAAGTCCCAATAGCCAAAATGGATTTCCGGGTTGGTTATATTTCTAAGTATATTTTTCTGGACGTTGATTCTTCATGCAACGAATAGAGGAGTAGTTGTCCCTAAAAAAAAAGGGTTCAACTAGTCCTCACCGCAATACGGCTTTTCGTCATGTTAAATGTAAAGGAAGTCCCATGCATAATAGGATCGTTTCTTTAAAAAATGATGAAGGGTTGTGGTGCTCCGGCCAGTCTGAGGAAAGGAAAATTCTATGTCGAACTCTTCTCTCAAGATGAAGCTTAGCCTGATGAGATCTTGCGTGTGGTAACCGAGGCCATGAATGATTTCTCTTAAAATCCTTTGATCCGGGCGACTTCGAGGCTGCTTTGTTCATGATGAAGCCCAACGAGGCCTCGGGGACGGATGGGTTCACGGCGGGCTTCTTTCAACATCATTGGGCCCTCGTGAAAGATGAGGTATATGATGTTGTGCTCAGGTTGCTCAACGGTGGCGATATGCCCTCTGACATCAACAACACATGTTCTTATTCCAAAGATCAAATTTCCTCTTGATATGACTCAGTCTTGGATGATTGCCCTTTGCAACGTTATTTGCAATACTTGTTCAAAAGCTCTTCCTACAGACTTCGACCTATTCTTGATGAGATCATCTCGGAGGAACAAAGTGCCCTTGTACCGGGTGGGTGGTGGGGGAGGGATTACTTCTGACAACGTTCTCATGGATATTCATTATTTGAAGCGCATTAAGGGGAACACGGGAACTTGTGCTGTCAAGCTTGACATGTCAAAGGCGCATGACCGCATTGTATGGGATTATCTCAGGAAAATCATGCTAAAGGTTGGATTTCTCCTTCCTAGGTTGAGCTTAGCATGAAGTGTGTCATTACTATGAGTTTATTTGTCAAAGTAAATGGCTAGCTCTCAGATGTACTCCAATCAAGGCCTATGATAGGAGGACCCAATTTCCCCTACATGTTCCTCCAATGTGCTCATGGCCTCCCGAACCTTCTAAAATCCAGAGATCCTCAATTCCTGTCCAAAGGCATTCGTGTTGGCGTGCATGCACCCTGGATGTTTGCAAACAATTGCATCATCTTCAAATATGGGAGCAACAAGAAGTGTCGAGATTCTGGACTACTACAATCGGGGATCGGATGAATTGGTTAATGAAGCCAAATCAGCCATCTTCTTCAGCAAAAACACTGAAAAAGATGACAAGTTGGTTGTCTGACAAGGGATGGAGATCCAAAAATAACTCTGGAAGAAAGGTACCAAGGCTTGCTTACTGCCATCTGAAAGAATACCACGACTATTTTTGAAAAGTTAAGCAGTTATGTGTAGAATTTACTGGGCGGTACATGAGTAGCAGAATTTATATTCCAATGCCCAACCTAGGAAATCGAAGCGCAAGTTATGTGCGCACCGTCCACATAACACTTTATTATTATCTCATCCAAAAAATGAATCCCTACTGTATTATTATTTTGAACAAGAAGCTTGATTTCATTATAATCCTTCTCTTATGATTGATCATGTGCACTGGCGGTACTATGCTCAAGTGGGGGGCAGTGCCCCTCCTCCTTATTTTTTAGGTTAAGCACGATATATAATCTAGATTTAGATAGAGGAATGGGTAATAAGCTCATCAACAACCAGGCCATCTTACATGCAAAAGGGCGACATGAGGTATTCAACTCTCCTTGACGCATCATCGCCACATCTTGTGCATCAGGAATGGTGTCACTTGGTGCATTATTGGTTTTATTCATTTGGTAATAACAAGGATGGGTGAGACGTGTCTATCATTTTTGCATGTCCCATCTCTTCCTAACCGTGCCCTTCTACTTTCTTTCTTTTGCAACCCAGCTAGCTAATCGATGTGTTAGGATAGCCTCCATACCTATGCGTCAACAATGGGAGTTTGCGTGACTAGAATCATATCCGTAGGCGGGCTGTTCCTTGCTTTGATGGCGGTCCATTGGTTTTTCTTGCCTTGGCTGGATAGCTATGCCAGCGTTGGCCGGCGGGCCATCAAAACGGAGCATGCACTGAGAGCAGGGAAGCAGATAAGCATTTTCATAGTGTCACAACCTTAAAGACAATTGTGATCATGACCATAAAGTCTAACAGATTGCCAATTTATACATGTTTGAAACTCAATCACCGGGAAATCAGGACAATTGCACAAAATCACTATCAAAATGTAAATGTACGTACATCTCTATACCTGCTACCGGTGGAATAGACATCATTTATATCACGATTTGTTTGTGGAATTCGATTGTCACAGATCTAGGTAACATACGAGACCATGACAACAAATGAGTTAGACAAGAATGTGTGTGTATATGGCTGTACTTTTTGCCACGCGCCAATGCAGGGCATGAAGATGGGACCATTTCAACGGATCAGTTTTATGTATGACCATCATCTTTATAATTCAAAATTCAAATTTAGAGCGTATATGTAACGCTTGGACCGGTCCTATCACATAATGAATAGGTAGATAGAATACACGACGGCTATAATGTTCCAATTTTAGATGAAGAAGGCTTGAGGCAAGTGTTTCTCATGTCCTCACGGAGTTTGGTCGACGTTTTTCGAATCAGACGGCGTCACAAGTAGTATCACTTATATAGGAACTTCCATCTCTCAAAAGATAGTGACATGTGTAATTTATTTCTACATACGAATATGCTCATATTTTCCTTAAAACAAATATCTTGTCCCTTTACACATTGTCGCCATCATGGTTAAACTCAGAGTCACACTCAAAGCACAAGTCGTAGGTTAGCTAGAAATGTTACTACTATATATAGGAGTGAGGAAATTTAGACACCAACATGATGAACGGAGTCAAAGTATATTTTTTCTTACAACTGAAAAAAAAAAGCTAAACCCAGATATCGTCACGGCCGTAAAGCACAAACCCATGAGTGATATGAAGCTATAGTACCCATCATGATTCATGACATGGACAATGATGAGGTGACACAGAAATTCCGAAAGCACGGAGAATTCAGTGATACAAAAGTAAGGAAAGCCGTAAAAGGGCGACCCCTGAATAATCAGACGCCACTAACCACGGAGAGCAGTCAGTAATCGCCGAAGCCGGCCGGGGACGACGACCAAACAAAACAAACGTCCGTCACCGTCGCCGTCAGCGCCCCGTCTCGGCCGCGACGGCCTGCTTAAACGGCACCCCTCCCCGCTCCGCCTCCCCCAGCTTATAATACTCTCTCCTCCTCCTCCTCCTTCTCCCTCTCAGGCCATCCATCACCTGCTCTTCCGCGGTTCCGCCACCCATTCTCCTCTCCGCATTTCTCCCACACTCGCCCGCCCAGCTCCTTCACATCTCCTCACCGCTCTTGGCGAGCTGGCGAGGGTCGCTGCCATGGCCATGGAGAAGGTGGACGGCACGGACCGGGAGAAGATCGAGGCCGTCCGCAAGGCGATGCGCAAGCAGGCGCCGCTCTCCGCCAAGCAGGTACTACTTCTTCCGTGCCCGGTGTTCCCTTCTTCCTCGATCTCTCGGCAGAGACAGCGAGTACCTTCGATCGTTTTCCTGACGCTGCTGGTTGGTTCGTGCTTCTCTCTGATGTCAGGCGCTGTACTGCAACGATGCGTGCGTGGAGCGGTTCCTCCGGTCGCGCGGGGACAGCGTGAAGAAGGCGGCGAAGCACCTGCGGGCCGTCCTCTCCTGGCGGGAGACCATCGGAGCAGGTTCGTCCAACTTCCATTCTCTCTACCTGAGTCCTGAGAATGCGATTTTCCGGCCGGTCCTGTTATTTTGAAATCCGTGGGGCGTGAACAGAAGTGGCAGTTCATTAAATGGGTGTGCTGTGTTTTGTTCTCTTCTCATACCTACGGCGCAGTGCATTTTAGTCAAGTCACTGTGCGTCCGATTAATTGCGCCGAGTTATTTGCTTGCTTGTTTCCTTCCCATATGCAAGGAAGTCTGCAACAGTGCGTCTGCTCTTGTTGGTATTCATTGAGTTGTGTTATGTTGAGCAGATCACATCATCGCCGACGAGTTCTCCGGCGAGCTGGCCGACGGCATGGCGTACGTCGCAGGGCACGACGACGAGAACCGCCCCGTCGTGGTACGCTTATACTAGCAACCAACTCTAGTTGGGCATAAATGTGCATAGCTCTAATTGGCAAGATTTCTCTTGGCAGGTGTTTCGAATCAAGCAGGATGACTACCCGAAGTACCAGCCTCAGAAATCGTAAGAAACAAGAACCCCTAAAAATCTTTCTTAGTTCTGCTTCTTGGATTTGGACCGAGCTAGGTAGCTAACAGTGGTGGGCAATGATTCTTGGTTTCAGGTTCGTGCGGTTCCTGGTGTTCACGCTGGAGGTGGCCGTAGCCTCCATGAACCGCTTCGTCGACCAGTTCGTCCTCCTCTTCGACGCAAGTAAGCACACACTGACACACACCTCTGCGATCTCCACTCCGCCTATCAAGTTTTGATCAAAAAGGAAAGTGGAAGCAGGAGCAGATAAAGTAGTGGTCGCTCGCATTTGACATTGCCCTGCAATCGCACTGACTTGGACTGGCACCAGTCATCAGAGTACCCTCTCATCCACCCAGTCAGAGCCGCGCACATGCGGACGGCCGGAGCGGAGAAGGAAGAAGCACATTCGCATTGCACGAACTGCACTTGTTCTGCGCTCTGTTCACCTTGTCTCCCCTACACTTGCTCGGTGCATAGTCAAGCGCGGTCCCCGGGCTTGACCACCATGCTCGGAGTACACAGTTATCGCTACAGTTTTATGTTTGGGGGCGAGCTCATCTTCCCGCCGGGCACGGTTTGAATCGTGGAAAAATGATTGGGTTTGCCGAGCTGCGTGGAAAGCAAGAGCCGTAGAATCTGCAGCAAAGTAGGAGTATGGGCCGTTGACGGGACGAATCGAATCTTACAGTGCAATCTGTGATGCTTGTTTCTCGCAGGCTTTTTCCGGTCGGCGTCGGCTTTCCTCAACCTGCTCATGGGCACGCTCAAGATCGTCGCCGACTACTACCCCGCCCGCCTCCACCGCGCCTTCGTCATCGACCCGCCATCCCTCTTCTCCGTCATGTGGAAGGTAACAAAACATCAGCCATGAAATGATCACATATGCTGCATTACTATCGTCCTTGTTAGTGGAAAGCGGGAACGTGATGAATCGTGTTCTGTTTTGTTATAGGGAGTGAGCCGTTCGTGGAGCTGGCGCCGGCGACGGCGACGGTGTGCTCGCTGGACTTCGAGGACTCGCTGGAGGACGCGTCCTTCACGGCCTACCCGCGGACTGCCTCCCTGCGGTTCGAGCCCTCGGGGGCGGCCGTGCTGACGGCAATGGGGAAGGTCACGGGCGGCGGCGGCGCCGTGGGCTCGCCTCGTCGCGCTTCGCTTCAGCGTGTCCGACAACGCGCTCAAGCCGTGGTACCTCTCCACCACGCCAGCGGCGGCGCCCGTGGGGGCGGGCCCGCGCTCCGTCGTGCCCTCTTCGAGCCCTTCCCTCGTCGGCGCGTCCCCGCTCTCCGCGCGCTCTTCTCCTTCGCCTCGCCCGCCGCGCGCTCCACGCCGCCCATGCCCAACCAGCAGCAGCAGCGCGGCGGCCGCGCGCGCCGATGCCGCCCGCACCCAAGGGACACAAGACCCCTCCTCCTGCCCTTCTCTCGACACCGCCGCAGCAGCAGCAGTTCCCGAGGACGCCGCGGCCGTCGTTCCTGCAGTCGCCGTTCACGTTCCGGAAGGACGGGCAGGCCAGCCGCGGGGAGCGCGAGCGGGAGTCCTTCCTGCCCTTCCTGCGCTTCTACCGCCGGCCCTACGATGAGATATCCTACCGCGCCAGGATGCGGCCGCCGCTCGGCGGGCTCATAGCCATCGTCGACGACAAGTTCAGGCAGAAACCGCAGCAGCAGCCCCTGCGCCGGCACGTCGGAGTGCTCCACCATCACCACCAGTACCAGCAGCAGCAGCACCATCACAACCACCAACACCAGAGGATCTGATCAGACATTCAGACTCGTGCTGCCGTACGTGCCGGCCGCCTGAACCCGATCGATGGATCGAGCCGCTTCGATCGATCTCCATACAGCTTACAACATAATGCAATGCTACATCTTGCTAAGTTAAATCTTTTTGGCAACATTCCCCCCTGTAGTATTTAGTATGCCTATGATGATACCTTCTTAATCGAGCCAGTGTAAAATAACAGCCATGAAATTGTGAGTAAAACCGATCCCCTTTCTGCTCCAACCGCTTGTTTCTCTGTGTCATACTACTAGAATGCTAATTTCCTAATACTATTTGTCGATCAAGCATGTTCTCGGGTCAAAACTTTCAAACAAAATGTCTACTCTTACGCCGTTAGTGATGAACTCACGTTGGCCATTGTCACGCCCTGCCACGCCCAGGTGGGCCAAGCCCAGACAAGGAACCCAAGACCCGGCCCAAGCCCAGCAAGGAGTAGTTGGCAGCGTCGTCACGACAGCTACTTAGGGATCCGAGATCCTCCGTTCCCAATCTGAACCAGATAAAACTGATCCGAGATCCTCCGTTCCCAATTGAACTAATAGAACTACTGTTCCACTGTTTTCATTCAGGAGCTTCGTCTCTTGTATCAATCCGAATCCCTGTATCGAATTAATCCATATATCTGAGAGATTTATCGAGGAACCTAGCTGGGTCCTTACATCTGGTATCTAGAGCCCAGCATCCGCTTCCCAAAAAATTTCTGGTTGGCAATTTGGCGTGAGGTCGGCGGCTGATCTCGATCGGCTGCCATAAATCCGAGCAACGGTTCGATCGGAGGATTTGGACGGCGCTGGCCCCTAAGAAACCGACGGCGGCGAAGCGTCAGATGTCGGAGACCATGGCGACGGTCACTGAGCAGGCCCAAGCCACAACGAGAAGTTGGATGCGCTGGTCTCCAAGTTTGAAGGCTCTCCACCTGGATGCAGACGGTGGAGAACGCCGTCACGGGCCTCACCTCGACGGCGGCAACGCTCAAGCTCCACGCCGAGGATACGGCCGCACGGTGGGCGCCATCGAGTCGCGTCCGCCCCAACCACCTTCGCCACCCGTGACGCTCTCTACAGCGTCGCCTATGGGTGCGGCGACGCGACGGCCTGAAGGGCACGACATCGACACCACTCCACGGGGGCAGATCAATGAGATCCCTGGATCTCAGCGATTTCCCCGGCTAACGGTACGATTGTTCCTCTCCATTACAACGTGGCTATGGGGATGAGGAACACTATGATCGCTCATCGAATCATTCACGCAATCATTCAACTCCTAAAATGGATTTTCCCAAGTTTGATGGGACGGATCCAACAATTTGGAAAGATAATTGTGAGCTGTACTTTGAAATCTATGGGATTTCTGAACCAATGAAAGTAAAATTTGCGATGATAAACTTTGTGGGCAATGCGGCTTTGTGGTCAAAACCTTGCAGGCAAAGCAACACATAGTGCTCTGGTCTGATTTATTCATGGCCATTGATGCTTACTGGGGCAAAAATAAGTTTAATCTGTTTATGAGACAAATTCTTATTCTCAAACAGTTAGACTCTGTAGAGGCATACACGAGAAATTTAATCAACTCAAGCATCAAATCCTGTTGCACGATCCTAGTACTAGTGAGGTTTTCTTTGTGGAGCGTTTCATTGCTGGACTTGCTGATGAATTACGTACTTCTGTTCTTTTGCACCTTCCTGGCGACGTCGATACTGCTAGCCTTCATGCTCAATTGCAGGAAACAGAGTTGGAGAACACAAGATAGCAGCCATCTCGCTCTCATTCGCGCTCAACTTATCGCGCGTATCAACACTCTGACAAGAACAAGGCTGAATCTCATGGGGAGGACCATAAAAGATGGACAAGCCCCGCTGGGATGAAAAACTCGAGCAGCTGCGTGCTTATCGCAAGTCCAAAGGACTCTGCTTCACCTGCGGCGATAAGTGGAACAAGACGCACAAATGTCCAACTCACGTTCCACTTCATGTCCTCGAAGAGCTCCTAGATACTCTTCCTCCGGAGAATGACAAGGGTGATGACACGAGTGACACTAGTTCTGATGATGAACTCATGACTGTCGAAGCAACAACAAATGATTCTCCGACTCCAGCACGTCGTCGCACAATTCGCTTACACGGACACATGGGATCTCATGAAGTTCTGATACTGGTGGATTCCGGCAGTGGCGCCTCATTTGTGGATGCTGCCTTGGTTGACAAGCTGCACTCTCCAACTTCACCTTGTACACCATCTCGCTTCGTGGTAGCAAATGGAGAAGTGATGACAAGTGATCAGCAAGTGCCAAACCTCTCTTGGTCTGTACAAGGCATCACATTCGTATAAGACATGAAGATTCTTCCGCTTACTTGCTATGACATCATCTTGGGAGGAGACTGGCTTGAACAGCATAGCCCGATGTGGGTGCACTGGCGACAGCGTCGTATGAAGTTCGATTATCAAGGGAAGAGAGTCACCTTGCAAGGTATCCAAGAAGAAGCTGCACCTGCAACACCAATAACCCCAGCCGAGCTGCGGGGTCTGCTCAAAAAGGGAGCGATAGCTCACTGTACTCAGGTGTTGCCAGTTCATCAGAAGGGTGTGATTTGCCGTATAACTCCTGCACCTCCAGAAGGTTTGTCACCAGAGCTTCAGAGTTTAGTACAAGAATAGCCGAGCTGCGGGGTCTGCTCAAAAAGGAAGCGATAGCTCACTGTACTCAGGTGTTGCCAATTCATCAGAAGGGTGTGATTTGCAGTATAACTCCTGCACCTCCAGAAGGTTTTCACCAGAGCTTCAGAGTTTAGTGCAAGAATACAGTGACCTGTTTACCCCTATAGTAAATCTGCCACCACGACGTCAGCATGATCACCAGATTCCTCTAGTCCAAGGAGCTCAACCTGTGAATGTGAGAGCTTATCGTTATGCTCCTCACCAGAAAGATGAGATTGAGGCAAATCCATAAAATGATGGCACAAGGGATCATCAGACACAATTCTAGTTCCTTTGCTTCACCAGTTCTGCTTGTTCGGAAGAAGGATGGTGAGTGGAGATTTTGTATCGATTACCGTCAGCTTAATGCCATCACAATTAAACACAAGCATCCTATGCCAGTGGTAGAAGAATTGCTGGATGAACTTGCTGGCGCTAAATGGTTCACCAAGCTGGATCTTTCTTCCGGGTATCATCAGCTACGAGTTGCCGAAGGGGATGAGTATAAAACAGCATTCCACACTCATCAGGGGTTGTACGAGTTCCTCATGATGCCTTTCGGTTGACGAATGCACCAGCAACCTTTCAAGGCGTGATGAACACAGTCTTTGCAAAACTTCTGAGGAAATCAGTGCTAGTCTTCATGGACGATATACTAATGTACAGCAAATCCAAGGAAGAGCATGAACAGCATCTTCGTGAGGTGTTTGATATTCTTCGAGAGCACAAATTCACATTGAAGCGCTCGAAGTGTTTGTTTGGACAACAAAATCTGGAATATCTGGGGCATGTCATTAGAGTGAATGGGGTAGCCACTGACAGTACAAAGTTGCAGCTATGCAAGCATGGCCTCGGCCTCGAAATCTGAAAGAACTAAGAGGAATCCTGGGTATGGCAGGATATTACCGTCGTTTTATCGAGAATTATGGCATAATTAGCAGACCCTTGACTCAATTGCTTCGCAAAGGTGCACAATTTCAGTGGACGCCAGTCACAGAGGAAGCTTTTCTAGCTTTGAAGAAAGCACTGAGTGAAGCACCGGTGCTGGCCCTGCCGGATTTCACACAACCATTCGTCTTGGAAACAGATCGCATGTCAGTATGGGGTAGGAGCCGTGTTGATGCAGAAAGGGCACCCTATTGCTTATTTGAGCAAAGCACTAAGTCCTCGCAACCAAGCATTGTCAACTTATGAGAAGGAATGCCTGGCGATTTTGATGGCAGTTGAGAAATGGCGTCCCTATTTGCAGAGTCAAGAGTTCACCATTCGTACTGACCAGAAAATCTATTGCATCTGACTGAAAAAGGTTAAACACTGGCATACAACACAAATCGTTTGTGAAGCTCATGGGCCTCCGCTATACAATTCAATATAAGAAGGGGATCAACAACACAGCTGCAGATGCTTTATCTCGTGAGTGCCTGACAATGACATGGTAGCTCTATCTACAGCTATACCATCCTGGTTAGATAAGTTGGTGGCCGGATATGCTGATGATGCCAGCACCAAACAACTATGGACTGAGTTGAGTGTCACTAGCCCTAACAAAGAAGGATTTTCCCTGGACAAAGGTGTCCTTCACCGCAAGGTCAAAGTCTGGGTTGGAGGTAATGAGCTTGCCCAGCAACATATACTGCAAGCTATGCACGCTAGTGGCATTGGTGGTCATTCTGGGGTATTGGCAACTTACCAACGCGTGAAAAAGTTGTTCTCCTGGCCAAATTTGAAGCAGACAGTGGAGTCGTTTGTTCAGAAGTGTGACACATGCCAGCGTGCGAAGGTGGAGCACACCAAATTGCCGGGCCTGCTTCAACCATTACCAGTGCCACCTACAGCCTGGCACACAATCAGTCTTGATTTCGTGGAAGGATTACCCAAGTCCAATGGTTATGATGTGATCTTAGTAGTCGTCGACAAGCTAACCAAATATGGGCATTTCATTCCCCTGAAACACCCCTTCACAACAATGCAAGTGGCTGAGGCATTCACCAACAACGTTTACAAACTCCATGGTCTGCCTCACTGCTTGATCTCTGACCGTGACAAAGTATTCACAAGCAACTTGTGGCAAGAGCTCTTTCGTCTCACTGATACTCAGCTATGATGAGTTCCGCTTACCACCCTCAGACAGACGGCCAAACCGAACGGCTGAACCAGTGTCTGGAGACATTTCTTCGCTGCACAGTGCACGCGTGCCCTACGAAATGGTTCAAATGGCTCGCTCTGGCTGAGTTTTGGTATAACACATCCTTCCACTCGCGATTGGGCGTGCACCCTTTGAAGCTCTCTATGGACATCCTCCACGACATTTCGGCATCTCTGCAGCAAGGCATGTCAAGTGCCTGATCTGGAGTTTTGGCTCCAGGAACGGGAGTCCATGACGGCTCTCATGCGCCAACATCTGCTCCGTGCTCAGTGCATGAAACGGCAGGCTGACAAGAAGAGGTCTGAACGTTCCTTTGTCGTTGGCGACATGGTTTTCTTGAAGTTGCAACCCTATGTCCAAACCTCTCTAGCACCTCGAAGCAGTCAGAAACTGGCATTCAAATTCTTTGGTCCATACAAAGTTCTGGCCCGCATTGGAGAAGTGGCTTACAAATTGGATCTGCCGGAGTGTAGCAAAATTCACAATGTGCTACATGTCTCTCAACTTAAACGGCGTCTTCCGGCAACACAGAAAGTAAGTGATGATGTGGCTTTGCTTAACCTTGATGATTTCGCCTTGTTGCAGCCGGCCACAGTGCTGGCCCAGAAGAAGATCCAGAGAGGGGGCGTCTATGTGGATCGGGTGTTGATCCGTGGCACGGGCTACCTTCATCGTCGATCACTTGGGAGGATCTCTCGGCGATGAAGCATCGTTTTCCGCTGTCACTGGCTTGGGGTCAAGCCAGTTCTCAGAGGTGGGGAATGTCACACCCCTGCCACGCCCAGGTGGGCCAAGCCCAGACAAGGAACCCAAGACCCGGCCCAAGCCCAGCAAGGAGTAGTTGGCAGCGTCGTCACGACAGCTACTTAGGGATCCAAGATCCTCCGTTCCCAATCTGAACAGATAGAACTACTGTTCCACTGTTTCCATTCAGGAGCTTCGTCTCCTTGTATCAATCCAAATCCCTATATCGAATTAATCCATATATCTGAGAGATTTATCGAGGAACCCTAGCAGGGTCCTTACAGCCATATGACGCTACAAGCCAACACATTTCGACGGAGAAATTAAACCAGATGTGCGGGTTCCATGGATGATGATGATGCATGATTTGTTAGTACTCTCAGCCTGTGATGCAACCATGGACCGTTGCAAATTTTCAAATGCTGAGAGAAAAGCAACTTACGTGGAGTCACGACGGTTTCTTCCTTTTCCGATCTTTCGCAGTAACCTTGTCGGCTCTGCCTCGGTAAGCACTCACTGATTATTAAGCACAAGTATCTCATGGAGCCTACTTGTATATACGAGTTCCAATGCCTTTTTGTTTGTTTTTCTTCCTGCCTAAGTACTTTGAGGAGATGATCGATCAGAGCAGGGTTAACGCTTTAAGCCTTTTTCCCGCAAGACTTACAAAAAGGAGCACCAAAGCAAAGCAGGCTATGCATGGAATTGAACGACGGTGCACATCATTTCATTTCTTGACTACTGAATTCAAGTTTAAACTTTTAAATCGGTATAGTAAGCATTGCGATGCAGCCGGCGTGAACAGCCTCTTTTCCTCGAGCTCTGGTAAAGCCATGAACAGTGGGCATGCATCTCCCATGCATGCAATCTTCTTTTTGCGCCAAAAACAATTGATCGATCGCCTGCAAAACTAGTGTGAGCGAACCAGTTTGCTTTCATTGATCCAGAGGCAGGATCTGGTTCGTGTCGTGTGGACCTAGATCGCTGGCTATATACTAGGAGGAGCTGCTTGCTTTGGTTATGTCGACAAGGATCGACAACGCTCCAATCGTGTTTTAGTAGTAACACAAATAGATTAGAGCAACAGTCCATCCTTTTCACGTGATTACATTAAACACAGCACGCTTTTTAATGGACCGTGTGCTGAAAATTTTCCAAGTATTCTACGCCTGCCCTGAAATGTTGCTGGATTCGAGAGCGCCTCTTGTGTAGTTAAGTGGAGTATATCTGTATATGTGTATTGTGAATTGTGATGTAATGTAAGATGCAATATCCGCATGGACCAGTTTGTATGACTCATCTTTCCACACAAGGAGCTCGCTCATCCAGTGCACTCTTGAATACGCACCATGTTTGTAGACACCTTGATGACTTCCAAAGAGCCCTCAAAAGAACAAAAAAGACTGTCTATATATACCATGATTGGAATCGTCTTGAATTCAATCTTGTGTTGTACTCGATAGATATCCTGAATTCATTTTCCGTAATAAGAGATGGAAGAAAAAATAAAATTCAAAATAAAATTCAAAATTTTCTTTTGTCGCCTTTTTGAATATACAAAGGGAATAACCTGTTCATTAAGGGCACAATACCACATGGCATAAATGTAGGACTAACAATGTGAAATGCTCAGCGACACATTAGAGTTCACGCAATTGAAACTCACGAGATATTCTTTGATTCAAAGGAATTCGATATGTTACTAAAATGTTTGTGAATTCGAGAGTGTGCACATGTAGTTAAGTGGAGTATATGTGTATTGTGTCGATATGTAATATATGGGCAATATCGTCATGGCCCGATGTGCATGACTCATCTTTCCACAAAAGGAGCTCGATCATCCAGTGCGCCCTTGAATGTGCACTATGGTTGTAGACACCTTGATGACTTCCAAAGGGCCCTCAAAAGAACAAAAAAGACCATCTAACTACACCATGATTGGAATCATCTTGAATTCAATCTTGTGTGGTAGATCATATATCCTGAATTTATTTTCAGTAATAAGGGATATAAGATAGGCCATGTGCATCATTTTTATGTAGAGGCTGAGACGATGCTCCCATTTCGAAAAAAATAAGGGATATAAGAAAAGGTAAAAATATATTTCAAATGATTATTTTGTCTGCCTTTTTTGAATATACGAAGGAAATAAGATGCTCATCAAGGTCACGATACCTCAAAGTTGAAATGTATTTTAACTCACCAATATGAACTGCCCAGTCCGATATTAGAGTTTGCGCAATTGAAACTGACGAGCTATTCTTTGATTCAAAGGAATTTGATACGATCTTGTAGTTCGTAAGGCTGTAATCTTAGGATATTGTTCTCCTAATAACACTATTTTGGAGGAGATTTTCCATCCACTTAAATTTCTTGCTATAGTTTCTTTGTTTTCCTTTTGTTCAAACACTCATGATCCTAATTCATCTGGGGCTCCTTGGATACAAGGATTCTCTTAGCGTGACGAAGGATTTGGATCTTCAGTAATTTTTGTACTTAGGTCATTCAGTTTTCAGGACTCTAATTTTTACGAATTTTTGCTAGGGATTCCTTTGTACTCTAATTCCAGAAGACTTTTCCTCCACTCAAACCACTTGTTTTATTTAGTTTTTCCTACGATTCCAAACACTCGTTGGTCTAATTTTTTGTAATTTCCTAGAGTTCGAGATTCAGAGTACATACACTCTAATCCTGCATTTTTTTATCATTCATATGTTTTGAGAATCCCTGAAATCAAAGAAGCATAGATGGCCTCTTTGGCTTAAAAAAATGTTATTTCGCAATATCCCAATTCATAAGAGTTTTTCATATATAGAGTTCATTTGGGTAAAAAAGAATATGAATCTTTGAAATTCCTATGGATTGTTTTTGTACAGTACACTAATTCCATAGAATTTCTCGCAAGACCTCTTGTAAAATTTCTTTTGTTCCAAGTCATCAGCCATCTACGCTATACCATCGCCCAGACTTTCTGTGGGGCAAAAGTCTCTGTTGCAAGATCTTTTGAGGCGTGGCATAGGCGCGGTGCATGGACGGATCTGCAGTGGTTCATGGGTGTGCAGCTGCACACCCAAATTTTTGTGCAAAAAAATTCATATGTACAGTGTATATGAACATATGTATAACTAGTGGTAATTTTAAGCACGTATACATACGTTTTCTTGTCCACTGGGCCAAAAGTTCGAATTAGCAGAGAGGAAGGCCCAAACTAGCCTCTAGCCCAATCGGCAAAGGATATGCCTTCCTTGGTCGCACACGGACCAGCTCAAACAAGGCAGCGAGCCTGTGTCAAAGAACAGAAAATAGGGTAGCGACTAGCGAGGCAGGGACGAGATAATCCAAATCGAGCAGTCAGAGTTAAGCTTGCACGGCTTTATCCTATGGATTTCTCAGAGGAAGAGTTGATTCAACTTCCATATTAAGTTACTCTTTTTATTGCTGATATGCATATAGATGAGAGGTTTAAAAATCTCCAAAATATCGTTCAGCTCTCTATTTTGCTTGTTGAAACAAACAAGAATATGACCTATAACCTTGTTTAAAAGCTTCTCAAATTGGTGTTAACTCTACCATAGCAACAGTCAGTGTTATTTCATGAATGACTTTTGTGAAGAACAAGCTAAGAAACAAAATGGGGAACTAACTATTGAATAATCATTTGCTTACATTTATTGAGAAGGATCGTATGGTCATATTGTAATTTTCTTTACTCCCTCCGTTCCTGAATGCAAGGAGTATAGTTTTGTTGCACGGATATTAAGACGTGAGTCATTTTGTATATGGTGGACTCATTTTCTCTTGAAAAAATCAGGAGAGAGAAGTCCCTAATAGCCACAAATTGAAAATAATCCTTTAAATCCCTTCTTTATATATCAAAACTCATTTGTAGATAGATAAATTTATCCATAAATCTCAATACACCTTATAGTTTGGATTTTTCCTAAAAAAAATACGCTTTACATTCAGGAACAGAGAGAGTATTATTTTGTAAGTTTCTTGTCCTTTGAGAAAATGTTGCTACAAAGGTCCATCTGTACTTTTATTGGCGTATCAATAATCTACCATCTTTAGTTTTTCTCCTTCATATTTTGTGTTGGTTGAAGTTTGAACGCCCAAAGTTAAATTTCTAGATCCGTCCCTGGCGCGGTGCCTCCCTTCCCTGGGTTCCGTGCATGTGCATGTCTCTATATACGTATTTTCAGACTACATACTGAAAGTATACGGATGCCTCATGCATACAGTTTGCTCTTCCCTTGCTGCATGACTGTACGTAAAGTGCTCGCAGTAGTTTTAAGACCGAAAATCAAGAAGAGGAAAGAAATGCTCTTTCTCTCGTGAAATTTTTAGACGCATTTTGATGAAGTGCCCCAGCTACAATGTCTCAAATAATCTGCCGTGGCGTAGTGTGGATTCCGTGCATGTGCGTATCTGTATGTATTTTTTGCAAACCAACATGTGGTTGGATGGATAAGAGGGTGGTTGTACTTTCAGTTCATCAAAGTTCAAACCCCAGGTTTGACATCTGTGTGTTGCATTTAGGCGGAATATTATTCAGTGAGAGGCGACGTTCCCGTCGACAGCGAGACGCCCATGGTGATTTCGTCAATCTCAAGACTCAATCCGCCGGCTTAGTATTTCAGAGTTACTCATAGGGGTAGGGTGTGCGTGCGTGCGTTCATAGGGTTGAGTGTATGCGCGTCTATGTGAGCGTCTATGTTTGTACAGTGTTTCGAAAAAAAAAGTATCTGTATGTATTTTCAGATTGCTTACTAGAGTATATTCATACCTGAAACTGGCTCAGATTTTAAGCGTGCCGTGGTGTTGACCCACACTGCAAGAGAATCCAGATTCAGATGAAATAGGCACGGTGCTCCATTCTCAAGAAGAGTATGCACCGATCTGGAGCTAAATAATTTGCTCTTTCTGTCATGGACAACGGCTAAACGCAAGGCGTGTACAGTGAAGTCACGGACCAGCAGAGACCCGATGCATTGATCGTACGGGGTTACAACGGGACAGCAGATAAACGGTCGGCCTGCTCGCCGCATCGGATGGCACACGCTGCGAACAACGGTGTCGCCACGGGCACGCGGTCACCGGCGAAGCCGAGGCGGAGGGAGTAGGACGACACGGCAGAAAAAATACTGCCCCTGAACCCACGAATGCTTTCGCGCGCCCGCCGTCTCCCCACGCAGACGACCGCGCGCACGAGCGCACGGCCGTCGTCGTTCCAATCGCCAGCCGTTCCAATTCCAGGCGGCTCGGACGCCGCCACGTGCTCCGGCCGCGTTTCTTTACTTTACTCCCTCGAGCAGTCGAGCGAACACCGACCACCGTACGTGTAGGCTGGACTCGGGCCGTTGGTCGCGTCAGTTTCTCTTCTTTTCCCAGGTCCACCATCCGATCGTCGATCGAGCAGCTTCTACGTGGCCTCGGGAGCGCGCGCGGGCGGGTGTCCGTAGCCGCCGTCGTGGCGCGACGCCGGCATCGCGCTGCCGCCGCGCGCGCGGCGCCAAGCGGAAGCGCCAGGGCCTCCGCTTCGATCGGGGCCAGTGGTAGTCGGGCGCGCCGCGAACGCCGGCGATGGCATCGTTGTCTGGGCACGTGCACGTACGTACGCACGCTGTCGCTTCGTCCGTCCTTGGCGCCTACCGCCGTGTCCGGTTCCCGTCCAGGCATTTCTTGCTCAGCTTAGCTCTGACCTTGGCATCAGTATTGTGGCCCAAGCCGGGAGTATATTACTTACTACTGAACCGTAAGTCTATTGATGTTGCTCTGTTCTCTTGCCCTTGTTTCATCTTCTGCCGCCAGCTGCTAGTGCTTGGCTTGCGTGTCTCGGGAGTGTGATCGTTCACGTTCACGGCTGGCCGGTGTTAAGGACGTCATGTACTGTACTGTGAAGGTTACTTAATTATGCGGTACTGTGTTTGATTATTGTGAGCTTGGTTAAAACAAGATTAGGTGGGTGAGCACTTTTAAGCACTTGGTAGCGGGAACCAAGTATCTCAAACAAACTGAGATTGGCCGAATTGGGCGCGGTGACACTTGGATACAGTCATACACAATCTTTCTATCCCCCGCAAGGCATTCAGTAACATTACCATCTGACAACGAACCTTATGTGAGAGGGTTCACATATTGCGATTTCAAAAACAAAACAAATTGCTACCGCCTGGCAAGTTCAGGACTGGACAAGGTTCATGGAAGTTCTTGCTAACTTTGTTTCCCTTTTATTCAGGTATTGAGAGTATTGTATACATATAATTCTATGAACACGGTCATATTACAACAACATGCATAATGTTCAAGTGTCCAGACTCCAGAACGACGACATCATTATTTCCCTGAGCACACCAGTACCGACAGGAACAACTCCAATGGACTTAGTTAAACAGCAGGTTGAATTCCAATAATACCTACAATTTATTGGAAGGCATATATATAAGTACCATCACAATGTCAGAGAATCGTCTATACAAACTAGCGATTTGCATGTGCATTCGCTTAGTATTGCTATTTCTGTCGGGCTCTTTCCTGCAGATTAGAAAACAAAGGAAGGTGACATTTACCACATCCAATTCTGGCTCCTGCATTTCCTGTTGATTTACTGAGTTCATGGCCACCTACAAAATATTAGAGGAACATGGTAAGGAGCAGTAAAACATGCAGAGCCGCCTAGACCTATACCGAATGGTCAAACAGATGTTCACAATCTAAAAATCACCAATTGTTCCAGAAAACAAGGAGAAATACATGCTGATGTTTCAAGTGCAACAGAGGATACATTTGGACATGTGCAGGTAAAACCGTTGGATCAAACATTGCATGTACGTACTCGTAGCATCCATCTTCTCTCTTTATGAAATTATGAGGTCAAATATTACAATAGAAGTTTTTTCTCCTGGCATCCAAATGATTACTCCAAATGATTACTGTGGTCGACTAAGTCACTAAACCCTGTAGCGGGACATTTTTTTAGATATAAGGGGTTCAAACTAAACAGCAATGTTTAGTTTAAAAAACTAAACACTGCTTGACAACTGAGGCAATTTAAAAAACTAAACACTGCGGGACATTTAAAAAACTAAACCTGTAGCGGGACATGCATACAACACCAAACACTGCTTGACAATTGAGGCAATTTAAACATGAAAGAACTCATTACAAATGCTTTTCTTCATCCAAAGTGGTAACAGTTTACTGCTAGGCTATTGTGATTAAAAGAGTATGAGATCTCAGCAAGCCTATATTATGCACAACAGGAACATATTTTAAAATACTGAATAGTGGTTCAGTGCCTTCAAATGTTCAATGACTCATGGTACAGTATTGATGCGGTACTATCTTTGCCTACTCAGTTATGATCTGTAGATCGCACCATATTATCAGTACCATCATAATAGGCTTGATCAATCTCATATCAGTTGGATTTTGTAATCCCAAATTAATTTAGTATGGTTTTACCTAAACATGTTTACTATCCCTCTGTTCCATATTTGTACTAAATCAGCGACAACTAATATGGAACGAAGGAAATAGCTTGCATTGTCAAAATGCAAAGAACCAGAATTTCACTTACACACAATGGTACAGAAATAAACTTCAGCAGCTAGTTAGAATCCAATATCACCCATGATCAACTGATTTAGACTGGTCTTATATTTTGAAAGAAATATCTATCTTCCAGCAGTGATGTTAAAATGCTTACCCCTTCCTAGGTCATCAGAATCAGCATGAACGACAACTGCCCTTCCGAGTATGGAATGAGGCCCACTTAGTGAAATCTTCATACAACAACAGAAATGAATTACCAGTACATAAAGATTATACGAAGATGATCAAAAGAACTATTTTTCATCATTAAAGCCTATGGAACCTGTAAGTCCTTTATGAAGACTTCAGCAACGCCTGAAATAAATAACTGGCGTATTATTAAAGGAAAGGGATTACTTCAAGACTGTAACTTACTACGTATAATTGGCTAGCGCTAAATGATCGTCAAATAGTCATATTACTAACCATCATTGTTTGCATGTATGTTTCCCAGGTCGCCCACATGCCGTTCAGCATCAATTGGTGCTCCATGGGACTTATTATGAGGATTAAAATGGGGTCCTGTTAAGCAAATATATTTGGTAAGCAGGCATAAAGTTAACACATAACACACCTTTTATTTCTTCACAACTTAATTTTTATCTTTGGAATATAATGTTTGCAACAAGTTTAGAAGATAACTCAATGAGTTTCAGATCCAAAAAATTGTTGTTAGAAATAAGCCACCATCCATTACGTGAAGAGATCCAAAAGATGCACTGAACTACAATATCCTATGAACAAGCTCACTGTACCATCTATAAGTAAGACACTAGGAGACTAATCTGAAGTAGCCAGTATTCCCATATGATGACTGGAAGGAACAGAGAATTCAACACTTGAACTTATATTACTCCACAGCCAGCATGTGCACTATTCTATGCAAATTCTACCAGTACAGTGCAAACTGGCTGCTGGTCCATTCCACCAACAGTTACTGAAGTAGTTCCATTGGCCAGCAAAGGTGTAATTTTCCAAATGCAAGATTTGTGCGGATAAAGTTCCATAGGCAAGACAATGCGTTGGGCGATCCCCTCAACACCCAGACTTCTCTCTGGCAGATGATTCAAAATGCTATTCTTCCCGGATGATTCAGGTTATCACCAACTTGGTGTGGGCAGCATATCTGCTTCTCGTGGTATTTGGTGTCCTTTCCTGAGAGCCTGAAACAATCTGTAGTGTTTCTAGGAAGTCATGTGGGAACTTCTGCCAATCTTGAGGGAGCATCTGTATTGTGTGAACTGTCGAGGCATGTTTCTTTACAACTGTGGAGGCATGTTGGTGGCACCAGGTTTTCAACTCATAATCTGTGTGCTTGAGGCTGAGCACAACGTGAATTTCCTGACAGTGCCCTAATTCGTTTTCCTCTTTATTCCAACTCATATATGTGTTGAACTATTTCCATTATAAAAGTACCTAGTAATCAACTTGTTCTGCCACACGAACTTGAGATAGTATCTATTTAGTTACAGTATTGTTTAAAACTTATCTGAAACCTTTTTATTAACTATTTGTGAATTTTAAATTTCAAGATATGTCCTTCTGTTATATACTATTATCTAATTACATTCGAGAGAAATTACATACTTCAAGAGAATTAATAGAGAGAAAAATATATATTTATGGCCATATATCTAGTGTACAGGTTATAAGTGTTCAGATCAAATCTGGTGTCAATGATTTCTTTTCATTTAACAATGTAGATTCTCTACTGATCATCTACCAGTGATGCGAACCACAACCTTGATGCATACCTTGGGCAAACAAAAAGGTATGCCTATAGTGTATTACAATTTGCAAGGTATGTCTATTACAATCAAATAATTAACCGTTCACCATTTAGATTCATTTGTCCAACATGCAGATAATATTCTAAAAAAACATGTATATGAACACCGTATTTGGCTATGCAAGAGCACATGTTGCACCAGTTGTATTTTTTTTATAATTTTTTTGAACAAAACGGACAGCATTGCCTCATTTTATTTAAAAAAGTAGAGGAGAATTGACCAGTTAATTAGCGGGAAACTGGCCTAAAACCGATACAGACATCCCCGCCGACCGTCATGGAACACGACCGTCTCGAGGACACACACAGCCAACCTGGCTACCAACACAAACTCCACACACACTACCGAGAACCAGGCCATCATCGAGATTGCCCAAGGTGTTGTCGTCATCATCACTCCTCCACGAGACAGCGACTCCGATTTCACCGAGATGCGCCCGCCAAAGAAGACCTTGCCGCAGCAGCCTCGTGACGCCCAAGTCGGCTTATGCCAAACAGTCGACCCTTCACATGATAGCCTCGTGATTTTTGTTTATAATAACAGGGTTGTAATTTTTTTCTCCGTGATAGCTTAGAATTCACATGATAGACTTCTTTTATCTAATCGGCATTTCTGTATGGGGCCTGGTTTGTTTGTATTTACCTTAATTGAACCTCTAGTACTCCCACTTCTCTTTGATTACCTCTATTTCATATGTAAGTGAAATACTCCAAGAGAGCATTATTTGCATCCTGTTCAGCAGTAACTTCACATCAGATTTGTTCTGTTGTGTACTTGTGTTAATGGAGCATGTCTAGTGCTTTGTTTTCTGCCATACCATATGAGGACTCAGACAACGTGCAGGAGTACTGGAGTAGTACTTTTGTGTTCGATTGTAGTAAGAATTTTTTTTAACTTAATTGTAATGAGAACTTCAAACCACTTCTCGTATCATTATCACATACAGAAATATTGTCCTTATGCAGAAGAGTACCAATTGATCTGATCGTTCCCGTTTATTTGTCTTTAGTTTTTTATCTCACTTTGAGGATCAATGCGGAGACTCAAAATGAGCCTCCGAAGGATAAATTTGATAGATTTGCAAAGGTCTGAAAAAAGACCTCTGCACAGGACATTACCAACTAAACCTGCAATTTTGGCCATCCCTTGCCGCACAGCTGAATTTGTGAAGCAGCTGTAATGGCACACATTCTTTTACACCGTATGTCGGTATGTGTGTTTTTTATCATAAGAGATCAGTTGAGACACGAAGGTTCTCTTGTGCGAAAATTACAAAACGTTGGATTTAGGATAATTTCATGGTAGTGATGTGAAGTATGTTTCTACTTAATGGAGCAGTTGAGTCACTTGCAGGGAGGTAATTCCGGGCTGCAATTCTATCTTAACTACCAGTATCCCTGATTCGACACAGTAAGTCACAACTCACAGAGCAGGCCACCGTGATTGGGCGGAGAAGGCTACTGACCGGTGGAGTTGCAGCCGTTGGTGGTGTCACCGAAGGCGTGGATGTGGAAACCGTGGAGGCCCGGGGCGAGGCCCGCGAGCCTTCCCCTCACCTCGGTGTACCCTAGCACGCACAGGGAGAACAAGTTTTATCACCCTTATCAGCAAGCAGAGGCGGCTGTAGAGAGCAGAGTTTTGGGCCACATACCGGTGGAGGGGTCTTGGACGAAGTGGAGGGCGCCGGCGACCGTGCTGTTAGCGCCACCGCCGCTGATGAGGGCGACGCCCTTGAGGCTGCCGGGTTTGCCTGCCATTTTTCCGTGCCCTTCCGCCGCCCCAGCTCCAGCGGTTTGGCCCTCTGCTGCGGTTTTGCCTCTAGTTTTTGGCTTGTTCTCTTTCGCTATTCCACGATTAAAAATAGCTGCATAAGTAGGAATTAGTTTAGGAAAAACAGAGGCATGGAGAACTGAGAAATGAGTCTGTGCAAATTATTAGTGATTTGAAAGATACTAGATGTAATATTTTTCAAGCAAGTCAGAGGAAAGTGGAAAAGAATGTGTTACAGTGATAGACTTAATAATTTATGATTGCTAGTCCTGCTAGAGTTAATTAAAGAAAAAGTCCCGATGTAAAGATTAAGAACTTTAGAAGTAATATGAATTTTTTTCCTATTTTACATCTAGCTATTTGAATTTGTGTTTGATACGTTTCTAGCGCACGAATTTCATTGTGCATCTCGTTTGTGTTTGTCTCGTGTGCGTCATGGGCGGGACCGTGTCTATCCGGGTGTCTTCATTTTTTCTTTTTTGAATTTTCATTTCTATGTAACTGCCATGTCGGAGATGGTAGGTGTGAAACCCCATCACGCGCTGAGCCCGAATTGGAGAGTGTGGCGGTTCACAGGCGCGGAAGCCATGCGTCACCAACCAGATGGGTACTTATCCGTCTCTCTCTGTGTGCTCCATCAATCTATTAATTTTTTCGATGGCGCTAGGGTTTAGGGTCACCATGTGCGGTGGTTTAGGTGGGCTATGTGCGAGTTTTGAGAGGTTGCTGCTGTAGTTGTGCATGCATAATATAATTCATGGCGGTCTATATTTGTTCGGGGATGTGAGGGTTTGTTTTCTCGTGGTAGTTGGTCAGTTTGCGCTTGGCATGATCGTCGGGGTATATGCTCATTTTGTATCTGATTTTTATAGGGTATGAGTTCGGGTTTGGGTCGATTTGAATACTTTAGTGTTTAGATCCATTTTTTACGTGTTCTTCTCTTTTACCATATGTTTTGCCTTCAATCTGCGTAGTCTTACTCGTTTAGTTGGTGTTGTGCAGCTCTGTGTTTGTGGGAAGTGTTCATTAGAGGTGCTAGGGTTTCATCATAGCTTCATGTTTTTTGTTCATGAGGTTAGTTTTAGTTTTGTGCCTTGTATATTTGTTCAGATAACTCCAATTTTTTAGTTTGATCAGAGATTTATTCATATTGGCGCTTGAGCATTAACTTTGTTATATATATATGTGCTCTATCATTGTAAGTTTATCTCTAGTGTATGTTTGATGCCCTTTAATCAGTTTTGGTGCAATGGGATGTATTTTTTTTGTCTTGAAGTCATCAAACAGTCGGGAGTTTGGTGATAAGTTGACATAAGGGCATTCAAGAGATCTTCTCTCATCATTGGACGAACCTGATTATGGTTTGTGTCATATGGATAGCTTTCAACATAGCTATCATCAAGCAAAAAGTACGATTTTATTGTCTTATAAGCTCACGTTCCAATAGTATTGTTTTGAGAATGTTCTTACACGTGTATCTAGTTGTCTGGTGAATTTGTACCTTTTTTATTTGTAATAGGAGAATGCAAAGCCAGAAAGGAAAATAAATTTGGATGATGCGTTGTACGGATCCTTTCGTAAAGAGGTTTGTTTTGTTTGTTATCCTAATCTGGGTACTATCACTATGTTCATTTCATAGTTTTTGGTCTGAGCAGTGCAATTGCTCACTTTTTTTTCCATTTGATGTAATCAGGCTATAAATTCACAAAACATGGATTTCTCCCAATTTTGCAATGACTTTGCCATATGTGCAAAGGTATGTATCGGTATTCTTATCAAATTTCTGTTTGTGTTTTTTATATTCAACCTTTTGAAAGAAATATTATGTCTGTAAGGAGAATACGTTTTATTCTATTTTCCTCTCATGGAAGTTTTTCATAGAGAAAGAAAGGGGTCAAAAGTCCAGTCTTCAAGTAAAGAACCCGCCATCTAGCTTTTTCTAGTAGTGTTTTGGGATCCCATGCTTGTGTATTTAATTTTTTTTATTTTCTATGTGTTTTCAGAATAAAGTTTTAAGAGATCATGTTATTGCAAGAGATTCGTTCTATTCCATTAAGAAACTTATGTGAGGTACCAAAATTCATGTGCAATCACCAAAAGAAGGTCATTACTAAGTTTGGCTTTAGGTGCCTCTTGATGTATGGAAAATATGACATTCCGTCAGTGTTTGTTCGTTGGATTGCTCACTGCACAGACCTAGTGCCGTCTCAGATAATCATTTTACCATTGCAAGATCATATCATTATGAAACGATTTTGTGCATTATGTCCTGGGTTACCGAATAGTGGTTCCATCCCCATGTCTGATAGATCATGTGGAGCAATGTTTATCATGTAAGTATTTTGTCTGCCAAAGTTGCTTCATATCACTTTCTTTTCGTCTGGTCAAATTAAGTTTATCGGGAATATAGTGAGCCTTTTTAAGGTCTAGAGAAGCCCATCGAAGGCTCGTGTAGGAGTGCGGCCACAAACACGCCATGTTAGCTGCAAAAGGTGCTACGGTACCAGTGTGTTGTGGGGCGATAAGTTGTTTAGCCATTATCTTCATATATATATGTACAATTTATCCGATGAAAGTTGTAGCGAACAGATCGAGAACTATATTCAGAAAAATTACAACAACCAAGTCAGGTGAGAAATGGAGGTCAGGAACTCCTGCGCAGTTCATGAGAACCATATGGCTGTATTTTGATGGCATATGGCATGACAAGTTTTTCTACTAAGCATATTCTAACAACACAAAGTTTTGAACGCAAAACTAAAATGTATTCAATGTAGACAACAAAGGTTATTAAGGAATTTTTCATGGCCAAATATAATTCATCACTACATGAAATTCTTCAAAGAACAAATATGATAGGAGTATTAGATAACTACAAGCAGCATAATAGTTTTGAACTCACATTCTTATTCAATCCAATAAAATCATTACATTGCAAATTTATTGGAAACATTATTACATTTCATCTTCTGACTACAAGATGTTTACTCATGGATTGAATCACGGGCAATTGACTTCGCATTGTGTACGGTCTCTGTAGCATGGACCAGTATAATTAAAGTACTGACAACACCACGTCGCCGGTTGTGGCCATGTCAACTTCTTTTTCTTACATTCAGTATTTTCATTCGGTTGTACATCTTCTTTGCTGTTCTCGAGGTTGTCAACTTTTTCAATGCTCCTTCCTAATGTGAAAAAAAAAAGTATATCATCTCAATTTCATTATATGAACATGCACATAATATCTATGTGGAAAACCACTCCCGATCTTACCAAGGGGTGAATACTCAACAATGACGAAACAAATTTAAGCATAATGATGACCATTGCAATTTCATGAAAAACTACGTATGATTGTTAGTTACCTTCTACGAGTGAAGGAATTTCCAAGCAACTGAGAACAACCAAGGAAAGTAGGAGGATAACTTGGAGACTGTGCTTGATGTGGTTCGCCATTGTGTGAGAAATTCACTAAGTGTTGATTTGTATCCTTTACTTGCTCGCTTCCATTTATATAGCCTAGTTGGAATTAATATGGTTTTAAATGCCATAGCTAAAGAATGGGTAGCTTTAAATGTCGTTTTCTGAAGTAGGATAGTTTTGAATGTATTAATTAATTGAAAAATGGGTAGTCTTAAATGTTGTGGCTAAAGATTGGATAGTTTTGAATATATTAATTAATTAAAAATGCATAGTTTTAAATGTTGTGGCTAAAGATTGGATAGTTTTAAACACAAGATTTTTCATGGTTGAAAATCTTTTTCATTTCGTCAATTTTCGGTTTTACAACTGTCAGCTTCTTATTGGATGGTAAAATGTGTATGCTACCAAATTGAAAAAAGCTAGCTGCTCATTAGTCGCTCCCAATATGAATTTTTCAAATGTCAAGATTTGATGCCTTGTGCCTTTTGGAATGCTAGAGGCTTGGTAAGCCACTGTAGCTTTATTCGTTAGAGATCTTGTTTATGAAATTGATTTGTATTTTCTGGGAATTACATAGACAAATAGAGTCGCCTTTAATGGCTGGGTGTAGTTATCCTTGTTTTTTTTCGAAAGGCTTGTATGGTGGCTTCCGTTTGATGTGAAATATGACATTTTTTATTTTTTACACTCTGAAAGTGAGTAGTTACATATTAGAATGTTGGTAAACTCTTAAGAGTTATGGTGATGCTTATGGAGCACCTCATGCTACAGATAAAGAGTGATTTTAAGTGCATGTTTTTAGCTTTGATAATTTTCCTATTATTGTAAGAGGTGCCTTGTGGTATCATTAGGAAGTTAACTGAAAACAACAAACACAGAATCAAAATTGTCCACTTTATTTAATTATACAATTGAGCATTGGAGCTTAAAAAAGACATGCATGCCTCTAGAAGTCATCGGTACCAAGAAAACAAAAAGAACCGAGAAAAAGTTTTTTAAAACATACCCATGTGTGTACTCTAGTTTTGAAGCCCCATCGACGAGCTCTCATGGTTTAGGTTGTAAAATATTTTCATTTGAGAATGTTAATTTGTCTATTCGATTTTGCTAATTCGTTAACTCATACGCCATTGGATTTACATGCAAATTTGTGCTAGTCAGTTGCAACCCGCAGTTACAACTGACTTTCGGTTGCACTATATAGTTGTAACTGTATTACTTTAGTTTCATACTTGTTGCTACTAAATTTTTCATTTTAAACTGAAAATTTACAACAGGCAACTCTGAATTGCCGTCACACCTTCTTTCTCTGACAATAAAAAACTTCTTTAATTATAGATGTACCGATACAATCTTCTGCACAAATCTGCCGTACAAACTCCCCACATCCGTGGCACCGGACCATCAGAGCACACGAACCAACCTGACTTTTTTTCTGCACTCTGGTAACACTGAACAGCACAAATGCAACATCAAACGGGGACAGAGAAGAACAAACGGCAGCCAGCGTACAACAATTCCACCCAATTAAGCACACGCTGATCAACTAACAGGATCCACACACGAAAGTGTGTCCAGCTGATCCAGGCAACTCGACTCAGTAGTCTTCGTCTTCGTCCTCGTGGTCTTCACCCTCGGCTCCGACCTCCTCGTAATCCTTCTCCAGGGCCGCCAGATCCTCCCTGGCCTCCGAGAACTCCCCCTCCTCCATCCCTTCGCCGACGTACCAGTGCACGAACGCGCGCTTGGCGTACATGAGGTCGAACTTGCGGTCGATGCGCGAGAACACCTCGGCCACGGCCGTGTTGTTGCTGATCATGCACACCGCCCGGCGCACCTTCGCCAGGTCACCTCCCGGCACCACCGCCGGCGGCTGGTAGTTTATCCCGCACTTGAAGCCAGTCGGACACCTTGATAAATTTGCACGCAGCAGCAAAGCAAGAACAGAGAAAAACAGAGTCAGCGTCAGGTGATAACAATGAAGAAATTTGGGACGTAATGTACGCACCAGTCGACGAACTGCACGGTCTTCTTGGTCTTGATGGAGTGGACGGCGGTGTTGACGTCCTTAGGCACGACGTCGCCACGGTACATGAGGCAGCAGGCCATGTACTTGCCGTGCCTGGGGTCACACTTGGCCATGACGCTGGACGGCTCGAACACGGAGTTGGTGATCTCGGGGACGGAGTGCTGCTCGTGGAAGGCCTTCTCCGCGGAGATGATGGGGGCGTAGGAGGAGAGCATGAAGTGGATCCTCGGGTACGGCACCAGGTTGGTCTGGAACTCGGTGATGTCCACGTTGATGGCGCCGTCGAACCGCAGCGAGGTGGTCAGGGACGATATCACCTGGGAGATCAGCCTGTTCAGGTTGGTGTACGTGGGGCGCTCGATGTCCAGGGACCTCTTGCAGATGTCGTAGATGGCCTCGTTGTCCAGCATCACCACGACGTCGGTGTGCTCGATCAGCGAGTGGGTCGAGAGCACGCTGTTGTATGGCTCGACCACCGCCGTTGAAATCTGAAACAGCAACTGGTTTCAGCGACATGGTGTGGTCTACCACCTGAAACTTGACGGAGGGATTGTGGTACCTGTGGTGAAGGATAGATGGTGAAACCGAGCTTGGATTTCCTGCCATAGTCTACTGATAGGCGTTCCAGAAGCAATGAACCAAGTCCCGAGCCAGTTCCACCACCAACAGCATTGAAAATCAAGAAACCCTGGAGGCCAGTGCAGTTGTCCGCCAATTTTCTTATCCGATCAAGGCAAAGGTCCACTACTTCTCTTCCAACTACAGCACGAAAACAGGTTTTTAAAAGGAGCATTTATATGAGCAGGAGCATAGGGCTGTTTCCCAAGCATAACAAGTTAAACTAATCAGTTTGGTTCCTTGTGTGAGCGGTAAGCTTAGCATAGAATGATTAAACTGTTTGTCAGACATTTTCAATGCACATTATCTATGCTGAAATTCATTTGACGCTTCTGAGTTCCAAATTCCATTTCGACTCTTGTGTAATGTATACATCTTAAATATTAAGAATATTGGATATTTGTTAGAACTAATCTTGTCATATATATATGCAAGAAGAAGTTTCTAGCTTAATCATGAAGTATTCAGGGTATGTAGGAGAACTCTAGAATTAGGAATGTTCTAGAGTAAGATATTTAGGAGTAGTATGAAATATCTACAGTTTGTAGAGTATTCTAGAAGTATGGTGTAGGGTTTGGATTGTGCCACATGGCAGCAATCTTAAGGGTCATGTACAAGTATAAATAGGGGTACCACCCCTCCCACGTAATGAAGTAGGAAAGATTGTAAGCCAAGATGTAGGCTCAAGCATATATATGAAATATAGAGCATATATGTGTCTGTCATATATGCATATGTGTTAGTGTGTGTGAAACACAACCTTATTAGAAGAGAGCTAAATGATTTAGCTCCAACAATTGGTATCAGAGCGACAAGGTTCGGGGCCGTGGTGCGCGGCGGACGGAGGCTGCGGAGGCGCTGCGTGGTGGCGTAGCGGCCACGGCGGCGCGGCGAGAAGGTCGCGGAGGTCCTGTGTTGGGGCGCAGGAGCCGCGGTGGCGCGGCATGGCGGCGGCGTGGTGCTGCGCGGCCACGGAGGCCGTAGCGGCGCCATGCGACGGCCATGGAAGCAGCGACCAGCGTGAGCACGGTGGCGACCGGCGAGTGTGTGCGTTCCGGTTGTTCCGTGTGTCACCGGCGGAGAAGAAGCTCGGCGTGTGTCGCCGAGGAAGAAGACCGCGTCCTGGGCACGCAGGGCCGGCCGTGTTGATCGCGTCAGCGCGCGGTCATGGTCACGAGCTGTGGCGTGTGGAGCGTGGCGACGAGCGAGTTAGGGGGAGGACCAGATCGAGCTGCTCGAGACGGCCGCGTTGCCTGCGTCAGTGCGCGGCATGTGCGTGAGCTGAGGGCGTGCCGATCGTGGCGTAGTGGGTGCGTTGACGCGTGAGTGCGCGTCGTGGTCGCGGTCGTGGCGACGTATGTGCGAGCCACGGCTATATATCTCCACCCCCTGTAACTCCGTTGAAGCACCACGAGGTTGAGCTCGGGTGGAAGAAAGGCGTCAGTGCGCCGAAAAGAGAAGTTGCGGCGTGTGTCGCCGGAGCTTGGCGTTTGTCGCCAAGGAAGAAGATGGAGTCCACGTCAAGCTTGGTAGTGGTCGTGGTGGCGGCCACGACGACGACGATGACGGGAGCTGCAACAACTCCGGCGACGGCAACAGATATGACAAGATTAAGGGGGAGATTGTTAGAACTAATCTTGTCATATATATATGCAAGAAGAAGTTTCTAGCTTAATCATGAAGTATTCAGGGTATGTAGAGAACTCTAGAATTAGGAATGTTGTAGAGTAAGATATTTAGGAGTAGTATGAAATATCTACAGTTTGTAGAGTATTCTAAAAGTATGGTGTAGGGTTTGGATTGTGCCACATGGCAGCAATCTTAAAGGTCATGTACAAGTATAAATAGGGGTATCACCCCTCCCACGTAATGAAGTAGGAAAGATTGTAAGCCAAGATGTAGCCTCAAGCATATATATGAAATATAGAGCATATATGTGTCTGTCATATATGCATATGTGTTAGTGTGTGTGAAGCACAACCTTATTAGAAGGGAGCTAAATGATTTAGCTCCAACAATATTTTATTTCTCAGTCATCTTATAGATAACCAAAAAGAAAGTGTACAAATTCTCTACAAAAGAACTGTCAGGTTAAAGGATCACACCCGACCCGAGCCTCCTCCTTCCCGCTACAGTAGAAGAGAGGGGCGATTTTTCTGGAACCCGCCTGGTCGCCGCACTCTCGCCGCCGTGGATCCGTGGGATCCCTCTCTCCCCGTCCGCTCCGGCGGCGGTGGGGTGGGGGATCCCCGGATCTCGTCGTGTACATAGAGTAGGGGTGAGTGGGTCCCGTCGGCGGCGCTGTGGAGACGGCGGAGCGGCCGGTGTGGTGTTTGGTGTCGGCGACCTTCCTCTCCGGCGGTGGAGCTCCGGTGGCGCTCCGTCGCGAGGTGGCCGACTTGCGGGAGCTCGGCGCCCGGTGCGGTGTTCGAGATCTCCTGCCTACCGCCGGATCCGAGGCGGCGGATCTGGCCGGTGGGTGGCTGAGCCAGGAGGGCTTCGCAGCGGCGTCGATCTGCGTCGAGCTCGAGGTCTGCTGCGGCAAGGAGGTGTTGCTGGTGGAAGAGGGGCTGCGCCGTGCTCGTTCACCGCCCTAAGCTCCGCCGCACGCGGTCGTCGGGCCGTGTCCGTGCGGGAGTCAGGCCTTGCGGCGCGCTTCAACTCTGGATGCTCCTCGGGCAGTGGATGGATGGTGGACGGCGAACCTCTTCCTCGACGCCGGCGATGTTGCTGTTGCTTTCCCAGGCTCGGTTTCCTCTACGTATTTCGTTTCTGTACTTTGTATGTGTACTGTGTACGATGTATGTGGTACCTTGGTGATTAATATACGTAGAAAATTCAAAAAAAAAAAAAAAAAGAACTGTCAGGTTGTTCATTTCATTTGATAAGGAATTGACGATCAACGTTCAAGTTCGTCGAATTATAAATAAAATTGCACAGCTGACTTATAAATATTGGTCTCTATACAAGATATTTGTGGCAAAGGGTAGCTGAGGTCGAAGCATGTTACCTGTGTAGTGTCCACGGGCAAAGTTGTTAGCCGCGTCTTCTTTGTGGGAGATGAGCTGCTCTGGGTGGAAGAGCTGGCGGTATGTCCCCGTCCTGACTTCGTCAATGACGGTCGGCTCCAGATCGACGAACAAGGCCCTTGGAACGTGCTTCCCTGTTCCAGTTTCACTGAAGAACGTGTTGAATGCATCCTTTGCAACGCCAACAGAGGTATCACTGCAAGCCGGTGGAGAACACTTTACATTTGGGTATTTTAATGTAGGATTTCATCGTTAGTAGTAGTATATGTATGTATGTAACTACGGATGCTCCTGAAGAATTTTTTCACAAAACTGATATTCTCTTGAGCTTTGATCATACAGAAGAAATTATTTCTAACGCAAGCCGTGGCATCAAATCACCAACATGCAGTACTCAGATGCATGCTAAAGAATAAACGGGGTTACCAAACGATCTAGTAACAAAAATCCCCCAACTATTACATCTGTTCATCACCGCAATTCAAGATTACCGTCAGAATTATAATCAAGAAAATACTCTTTTTTGGGAGAAGAATTCTTGTCAAGACAAATCATGATCTTCGGATCAGTATTCCTCAGAGCCCTGAAAGCAGAGGTGCAAGAAGTGGAGCAGAGAGGAACCTGGGCATGATGCCGTCGGGCTGGATGCCATGCTCGAGGCAGTAGAGCTCCCAGCAGGAATTCCCCACCTGGATGCCCGCCTGTCCTATGTGGATGCTTATGATCTCTCTCATCTCTTCTGCTCTGCTCTTCTGCAGCCTCCGTTCTTCAGAATTACCTGCACGAGGAAGGAAGCAGCCAGAAGGGAACCGGAGAGGGGCTACCGGCAACAGGACAGAGATAAAAAGGTGAAGGAAGAGGCGAGGCTGCACAGCGACCTTAACCGGAGCTTATAGCGTCCTGAGGCAGCGGAAAGCGATGGATGATGGATTACACCGCACGCACGTCGGCCGGAAAGCGACTCGTAGTAGGGACAAATTCAGTGTCTAGTGGTGGACGACCTGGACCATGTCTCGTTCCCACCATCGATTCCAAATCGAGAATGCCACCATGGACGGATCCGTCGCTGCCGTCGTAGGCTGGTAGCCCGCAGCAGGACGCTCTGATGGAAGGTTGTCGTCTGTATGATGAAGACGGCACTGATGATTAATGAGTTCAGTAGTGATCGGGCTGCTGGCAAACTTGATGGTTCGCTATGTACGTCGGCACATAACCATGATGTTTATTGGAGTGTGCCGATGGCACCACTACTCAATTCACATCTACTCCCTCCGTATCATATTTTGATACTGAGGGAGTACAAGATTACAACCGTAGGGATCCCAGCATCACTTGTAGTACAATGCAAAGTGACTACAGAGGTGCTTAGAGCTTGTACAACGCGGGGCGCTACCGCCGACGCTAGGATAGAATTCCTGGTAGTTAGCTACGAATCCCATCCGAATCCAGGAAATACACTAGCGTCGACGCAAAACCTGGCGTCGGGCGCCTCATCCTATTTTTATCGTACGGGCCAATTTTACTCTCTACTCTTTTTCTTTTGTTATTTTTTTAACTCGCATAAGCGCCGATGCTATCGTATCAGCGTTGGACCCTTCGACTCCTGCATGGTCGCTAACAGTTTTTGCCAGTTTTTTTTACCCTAAGCGCCTAACTAAACGGCTACCGCTGTACATGCATAAACCGGTTATCGTTTAAGCACCGGTACTTAATTATACTAGGCAAATGTTTAACTACTAACTAGAGACCTCTTCTTTTTTTTTTTTTTTTTTTTTTTTTTTTTTTTTTGAGAACACAGTACAACACAGACGCTCACAAATACGCACATACACTCACCCCTATGAACGCACGCACGCACACCCTACCCCTATGAGCACCTCTGAAGGACTGAGCCGGCAGATCTTGAGGTTGACGAAGTCACCACAGGCGCCTCGCTGTTGACGGGCACGTCACCTACCACTGAAAGAATAGCGCCGGATAATCCTGGAATAAATCCAGGTAAATGCAAACGCCCATGCCAAGTCTAGGACTTGAACCTGGGTGGGCTGGTTCCACCACAGGGAACCCAACCATCAGAGCCAAGCTCCGTTTGCAACTAGAGACCTCTTCTGTACAAATAAGCACTCGTTTGGTTAATTTTTATAAGCACCTACCTAAGCAATGTACATGGCCTTAAAGACTTGCTCATATTATTGTGCATCCGATGTACCATGTGTTCATATAGGGGGCACTAGAGCTCGGGAGCAAAAAGGAATTTTTACAGTGATTTTTGCCTCCTGAGCTGCGGTGCTCCGTTTAAAAAAAATTTGAAAATCGTATTTACAACTTTCAAAACGTTTTGGGAAAAAATTCTGGGTGTACTCAATGATATGTCCTACGAACATGCTAAACCTCAGCATAGAGATAAAATGAAAAAAAAAATATGGCATATTTCAAAACTACAAATTCATACAATTAGTCGTTTTTGCATAGCCTAGAGATAAAATAATTTACCATTACGATTTTGCTTGCTTGTAGAATATATCATTGACTACAACTACTATTATTTTGAGTTTTTCTTTAACTTGTAAATATGATTTTTGATTTTTCAAAATAAAGAGACACTGAAGCTCAGGAGCCAAAAGAAATTTTCGATCAAGTAGATGCCAAACCTGTTCAGTGTCAATTACAGCAACCAGGCACAGAAGGGACTCTTTTTTTTTTTTTTGCGAATGAGGCACAGAAGGGACTCTGATATGCCTAACCCGGAAACTCTGCTTAACAACGAGGTTCCTCCTAAAAAACTGAAGCAAAACAAATTTTGGTGGGTGACCTTGGTTTATTTTGCATTTTCTTGATCATCCAGTATTCACTATGTTGATCACCGATAGATGCTGATCCCCTTCCATGTTCCAAATCTCTGTAGGTGTGCCAGTTCGATCTCTGAACATTCTTCCCATTTTAACGCAGCACTGCGGCAGACAGCAAAGCAGGCCAGGTCGTCAGGCTGCAGCTACTGCGAGAGGTTGCACATGCCAGGGTGCAGCGGGCACCACAGCGGCTGGAGCGGCTCGGCGCGGATGCCGCGCGCCACCATCCGGTACCTCCAGTCGTTGAGCCGGTCCGTGGCATTGGCGTACCGCTTCCTCCCGCTGGCGCCCTTGTTCCCGGACCACAGCGTCTCGGCGGCGGCGGCCGCCCTCGGCCAGAGCCTCCCGTCCAGCACCGCGGCGTCCGACTGCTCCGACCACAGCGCCACCTCGCCGCCCAGCACCAGCGTGGCCTCCTCCTCCGTGAGCCCGTGCAGGATGTCGTAGTCGTACACGCGCTGCCACGTCTTGAACGGCGCGCACCACGACCCGCCCGTGCCGCCGGGTCGTTGAACAGCGGCGCGCCCTCGCCCTCCTTCTCCTGCTTGTCGTACCTGCTGTCGTTGCCCACCCACCCGCCGTGCCCGCAGTCCAGGTAGTAGTACGCCGCCGAGGACACGATGGCGCGGTACCCGCGGCCACGATCCGCTTCGTGTTCTCCGCCCCGTTGTTCCACGTCTGCAGCACGGTGGTCTCCCTGGGCAGCACCGTCGGGCCAACCATCACCTTGGGACCCAGGAGCACGTCCTCCCAGTACACCACCGTGCGGTTCAGCTCGTGCACCATGAACGGCCGGGTCGCGTTCACGAACAGCTCCAGGAGGTGGTCGTGCGTGCCGCCTTCCCCGAGGAAGCGGCGCACCACGGGGTCGTCCTCCCAGCACGCCGTGTTCACCTCGTCGGCGCCCCCGTGGAGGTACGGGTCCGGGAACAGGGACGACAGGTCGCGCAGAACGTCCTGCGCCACGCGGTACGCCTTGGGGTTCAGCGGGTTCAGCTGCCCCGTGCAGGGCTCCGCCGCTAGCGCGGGCTGTGCCGTGGGCGCCCAGAACTTGTTCGCGCATGTCACGATCTCCGGGTACGCTCCCGCCCACGAACCCGCGTGCCCTGATTGGAGCACCATATAAACAATTGCATTGAAGAGATTAATTGCGGTCGGGTAGAAGATAATGCAGCAAAGACGAGTTCGGAATTTCGTACTCACCAGGCATGTCGATCTCGGGGATGACGCGGACGCCGAAGGCGGCAGCATAGTTGACGATGCGGCGGACGTCCTTGTCGGTGTAGCGCATGCCGGGGGAGTAGGAGCCGAGGTTGGCGAGGCTGGGGACGGTGGGGAGGACGAGGGGGAAGGACTGGGCGTCGGTGATGTGCCAGTGGAAGACGTTGAGCTTGTTGAAGGCCATGGCGCGGATGGTGTGGAGGATGTCACGTACGGGGTAGAAATTGCGGGCGGTGTCGAGAAGGATGCCGCGGTGAGTGAAGTGGGGGCGGTCGGAGATCTCGATGCCGCTGGGGACAATCGACTGGCCGCCCGTAGCTTCGCCGCCGCCGGCCCATGCGAGCTGGGAGAACGTCTCGAGGCCGCGGATGGCGCCCCAGGGCGTGGCCGCGGAGATGTCGGCGGAGGCGGAGTCGTCTGGCACGGAGAGCGTGTAGGACTCGTCGACGGCGGGGCCGAGCGGGACGTCGGCCTCGGAGACGGAGATGGTGAGGACGCGGACGGGGACCCGGGCGAGCGTGTAGTTGGGCGGTGTCACCAGCGGCGCGTGGCGCTCGGTGCGGATGAGGCGGGTGTAGTAGGCGATGGCGTGGCGGAGCGACGGGTGGGGCGGCACCGCGTGGATGGTGAAGTTCGGGGTGAGCGGCGCGTACACGACGGACGGCCACGAGATGGACGTCGGCTTGGGCCACACGAACACCTTCTGGTTCGGCTGCGGCGGCGGAGGATCCGAAGGCGGCGGCGCGCGTGCGGCGGGTGTGGCCGCTGGACGGAGGAGTAGGAGGAAGAGAACGAGGTACGGCAGCGCGTCCATGGCCCGCCGGCGCATAGGAGTGGATGAGGGATTTCAGCGTCTACGGTGGAGTGAGCAGCGGCCATCGGGATCTGCTCAGTCGCTCTGACTTTGCTTAGGTTGACTTGGTTCGAAGGGCTTGGCCCTATCCGCAATAAGCGGAGGTAGGAATCCGGAAGGCGTAGATCCTTTCTACTGAAAGCCCGTCAGTTTTTCAGTCCAGCCCGTGAGTTCTTGCGGCCGTCGGGCACTACTGCTCTAGCTCTAGCCCAATAATAGAACACAGGTTATCCGGTCCAGGAAGACTCAAAAATAAAAAACGAACGGAAGGTTTTGAATGCTTATTTCTTGGAAACACACAATTTTCTCCAAACATAATTGGAAGATGTTCATGTCCCATATTAATAGTTCTCATTAATGACCGATTTTTCCCCCATAAACTCTAGGATCATATATGTGTTAATCCAAGAAATCAAAATCGTAGAAGTTTTTTTTTTAGTAACATGGCAGTCGTTCTGCCTTCCGATTAGATAGAAAAGAGTGTTATGTACAGAATTTCATGCTAGGGAAGAATCCCTTTACAGACAAAACAAAAAACTATGAGTCTCCCGGATCCTGCGTGTGGGCGAAACCCGCATCGCCATCTCTTCTCACACCAAAGCCGCCACCTTCATAGGCGAGATCGCCACATTGCGGAAGGCCCGTCGGTTCCACGCATTTCGTATCCCCACATCGAGTGGATGATGGTGGCCCCGCTAGCTGTCGTCCTAGCCTCGGGTCCTGCAAGCGCTCGCCATGACAACAACATGCTCCGATCAACAACACGCTGACAACCCCTCCTAGCGGTTGCGCGGCGCATCGGTCTCATCAGGCAAATCTGAACCCCACAAACCCAAGCACCTCCTTGCAACAAAGGCAAGGAGGAGTGTCCAGGCATCTGAAGCCTCAGCAACTAGCTAGGCCATCCCCAGCGGCAACTGCCGCTCCATCCCGGTCCCTGAAATTTTCTTCTTCTTGGGCTTCTTCATGGAGAGGACGAGGTCATCAATGGCAGCAGCCGCCTCATCCGAGAGTGGTCCATCGAGCAAGGCCAAGTATTCATGTCGCTGACGCTCCGAGGGGCTGGCCAGCTCAGGCCGCGAGCCGAGACGGCGCGCCACGGCCTCCTTGGCAAGCTGCTCGATGTTGGCGCCTTCGGGTGCAGCTTGGCGAACCTGACGCTCCTCCGCACAGATGGCGCTTCCACCTCCATCTCGTGAACCAACGCCTTGACCGGTGTGCCCAAAACGGAGGCCTCGAGCGGGGCCGTGATCCGGGCTATGAAGGCCGACAAGGGGCACACAGGTGCACCCACCTGCAGGCCCTGTTGTCCATGCACCGGCGCGATGATATCCGTCTCGAGCTGGTGCCCGGCCTCCTCCCCAGTGGCATGCTCACCCTGATCGGTCGCCTCGGGTTTGGCGATGCCCATCTCTTCCTGCTCCGCCTCCTCATCGTCCAACGGCGCCGCCTGCTCACCCAGCTCGGTGATGCATAGCACCAGTTGCTGCATCTCCCCATCAGCAGCCTCAGCCACGCCGTCGTGTCCCCTCTCACACGGCGCGTCGTCTGGCGAGGACAGCACCATGCTGAGGCCCGCACACAGAGAAAGCGGCTCGTCGTGATCAGCAAGTGGGGAGCACGCCGAGGCCGGACGTGAGACCCGCGCCAAGGTCTGGCCGAGCATCTCCTGCTGCGACGTCACCTCCCCTCTCGCTGCTGGTGATAGCCGCACATGCACCTCCCGCTCGTTCTCATCTGTGAGTGCTCCGTCCACGCCCTCCTTGTAGCACCGTTCGCTGACCATCACCACCTCCTTCGCCTTGGTGTAGCACACATCCAGCTCCGGGTGCGACATGAGCACCTCCGCGAATGAGTGAAGCGGACTGACCGACGACGAGCGATGTCGAGGAAGGCTTGCCGGTCACGGACAATCTGGTGGCTCCTTGCAGTCCCTGGCTAGGTGCCCGACCTCCCACAGCGCCAGCAAGCCCGAGGGTGGCGGCAGGAGGCGACCCGGTGTCTTGAGCTGAGGCAGCGGAAACAGCGGCCTCGCATCCTGGGCAAGAAGGCAGCTCGCCGTGCCAGGCCGCTGTGCGCCCTGGAAACATGACGGTCTCCGGCTACCTGGATGGCATGGTCACCGTCCCGCGGCCCCACCTGCGCCGGGCGCCGTGCACGTTTGCCATGTATGGGCATGGCGCCGCCATCGTGCCGCCCCCCTTGACACGACCGGATGGGCAGCCGGAAGGTGCAGCGCAGAGCCCAAACCAGCCGGGCAACGAGGCTCCCTCTGACGGCTCCAATCCTCGAGGAAATGCCGCGTGGCTGACCCACCGGCGGCGAACCAGGGGCGGCGGCGGGGGCATCTCTCCACGAGCAGAAGGATCCAGCAGCAAAATGCGGCGGAATTTCGGTTGGAAGCGAGGAGGAGTTCCCACCGGCGGGGGAGGAGCCGCACGAGCGAGCTTACCGAGCGGCAGAGCCCCACCCCCGGAGCCGACGCCGCCAGAGACCTTGGACGCCCGCGGATCTGACGGGGTGCAGCCCGCCGCATCCGGCCGCGAATCCAGCACCACCGAGACCTCCTCGACGGCGTCCTCCGCGCAGTCCGCCCAGAGGAATGGGCAGGGTGAAGGGAGAGAGTTGGTGGTGGCGATCTACGGGGTGGCGGGGTGGAGGCGGTGGTCGGAGCGGTCGCCGCCTTGGTCGCCTCCCGCGGGTCGGGAGCGCACATGACTCCCTAGGGTCAACCAAAATTCAATCGTAGAAGTTTATCATTGAGATAAAGTAAACAAGTTTTTTCGCCTAAAAACCTCACCCTCTCCATTTGACATTACCACTCCGCATGTTGTCCACACTCTCTTCATCGAACATTACCTCTCCTTCATGTGCATATTGTCCAAATCCTCCACATCGCAAGATGGTTCACCATTTCTAACTCGTCGTTAGTCGTCGACGCGATATATTAGCTTACCATCTGAAATGACAAGGATGTCGCCTAGAGGGGGGGTGAATAGGCGATTAAAACTTTTCCGGTTTAGGCTTGATAAATGCGGAAATAAAACTTAGTGTTTCACTTATCAAGCACACAACCTAAATATACTAGGCTTAACTATGTGCAACAACTTATGCTAAGCAAGGCAAGTAACAAGGTGATAGCAAGATAAAAGACTTCAAGCACGAAGGCTATCAAAATGTAGAGTGCATAAGTAAAGAGCTCGGTTATAGAAATAACCGAGGCACGCGGAGACGATGATGTATTCCCGAGTTCCTCCTTTTTATGGGAGTACGTCTCGTTGGAGAGGTGTGAGCCACCACAACAGGTTGGTCTCAACGCCACAACAGGCTTCACCTTCTTCTCCGATGAACCGCACCACAAAGGTTTGGTTCACCTTCCACTATTGATTTCCTTTTGGGCGGAAATCGAGTCCCTTACAACAAGCTTGGGGCACACAACCACAACTTAATTGGAGGCTCCCAAATGACCACAAAAGGTCTCAATCACCACTAAGGCGTCTAGGGTCCAAAGACCCAAGAGTAACAAGCTCACGAACTTTCACTTCCACGAATCCTCGTGGAGAGCACAAACCGATGCACAAATGCAATGGTAAGAACACAAGAAGTGCTCAAGTCCTTCACTCCTAAATCCCACCAAAAGCAACTAATGCTTATGGGGGAGAATAGAGGAAGAACAAAGAAGAACTCAACAAATGGAACTCCAAGATCTAGATCCAAAAGCTTCCCCTCACTTAGAGGAGATATGGATTGGTGGAAATATGGATCTATATCTCCTCTCTCTTTTCCCTCTAATTTGAGGCAAGAATCATGGAGGAATAGAGAGAAAGCAAAGCTTCAGGAGGTCAACAATGGAGGGCAAAACCGTGCTCTAGTGCTAGAGAACCGTTGGGGAAGAAGGCCCCTTAAATAGGGGGTCAAGAAATCTTCCCGTTATGTTCTGGACAGTTTTAGGCCGGAGATTCCGGCCTAACCCCGGCCTATCTCCGGACTGGACATCAGAGGCGCACCCCAAGTTGCCTCAGCTCGAAAATGAAGTTTTCTCGCCTGAGCCGGAGACTCCGGTGTGTTTACACCGGAGACTCCGGCCTATAAAAACTGGAGAAACACCCAACACGAAAACGAACATAACTTGAGTTTCTGAACTCCGTTTTTGATGTTCTTGGGCTCGTTGGACTCACCACAACGAGCACTAAAAGATCATGCAGAGAAACATCATAGTACAACATGGGAAGATAAAACCAAATGTAGAAAGGTAAACCCTCTCTATTAAAGAACAACCGGTAAATCCTCCAACATCAAAAACTCAACAAGATATTCATATGAAATCCGTTTTTGATGAACTAGAGCTTGGTATGGAAATGAACACAAGCTCTAAATGCTAACATGGATAAAAGCCAAATAAGAACCAATAAAGATGATATGCCAAGTATGCAAATTTTTGAGCTCTCCATAAAGATGCGATCAAGTTACTCACTTAAGAGCCCCTCTTGATAGTACGCCTATCGATCCTATAACCCGGTCTCCCAAGCATGAGACCGGTAGAATAGAAAATCTATAGAGATCATACCTTTGCCTTGAGCATTCCACTTGAGCTAGATGATGACGATCTTGACTCCCTCAAGTTGGAACATCTTTCTTGATCGTGCTTGCTAGCACATGCTTAATAAAGACTTCTTCAAATACTCCCCCCTACACCATTATGGGAGAGCCTCGTTTAGCTCTGGCTTCATGTATCCATTGCAAGCTTCAATCAAATGATATCTTCTGAGATGGATCATATCACTAGTACAGAACGACACATCAGAAACGGGCCAAAAACCCCATCGGAAACGGAAAAAGGGTCCGTGTCCCCGATCCCGTTACTGATGTGAAGGCCCTCATCGGTAACGGAGGCGAAAAACCGTCGCTGATGAGGCGTCGGTTTGGCAACGGTTGTGCACAACCTCCGTTTCTGATGTGTCGGAACATCAGTAACGGAGATTCTGTTTCTGCTCGTTTGCATTGAGGTTTCTTCATAAGCCTAGAGCAGGAATAGATTTGGCACTGGACATTTAAAATTTCACAGCAGAAGCACAAAAAGGCTAACAAATTCATTCATTCATAAGGTATAACAAATGTCACCGATACATTGCATCACAAGACAACCAATTACTTATCTTCATTGTCATGCCTCTCTAAATCTATCATTGACATGTCTAGCTAAATCTATCTATGTCATGCCTCTCTAAACTTATCCTTGTCATTTCCAACTTAATTTATCTTCATGACTTGCTGTTAGAGTTCATGAATTCAATCTTCTTCTTGGACGGTGTCGCCAAAATATAATCAACTCGCCGCTTTGTCCCCGACATTGTATTTAGCTCATTTAAATGAGCTAAACGGATCAGCACCATGCTCTGCACATAGTGCAATAAGCGAGTGCTGATGTACTGAAGGTGCCTCTTTTGTAAAGTGGTCACTGAAATGCAAAGAGAGAATATATGACTCCATGTTAGCTCACTATACATCTAGCATAAATGACATACAACACAAAAGGATGTATAAGACAGAATAACAAACTTACAAATCCATTGCATAGTTGTTGTGTACCAACAATTATGCCGGACGACAAGCGCACCTTGGCTAAGGACCGGCTTTTTATACAGTGTCACCGAAATGTACATCTGTTTTGCAAAGGAGATAAGTCAGCATGAGTTTCATACAGTACCGATTTGTGCTAGTTATGTTCTTTTCGAGCGACACTACGTAGTCGTCCTCAGTGGCGGAGCTAGAACATATTGAACCAGGATGCACACATGTTACCACAATACATTTAAAACAATTTTTAGGGGTGCATATGTGATGAAAAATTGCTAATTTACAAAGAAAAATTCCTTCTCCCGGTGTCCTGTGCACCCGGCTGGTTCAAGGTGGATCCGCCAGTGGTCGTCCTCATCGTCCTCGGATATATTACAACCCTAGTTCTAGTTCTGTTCATGAGTGTCCTATGGAAGAAAACCTAAGCAGAACAATGACAACAACCCTAGTTCGTCGGCACGACGGCCGGTCACAAATAGATGTATTACCTTTGGATCTGGCGGCGGGAGTACGTAGTCGTCCTCGTCGTCCTCGGATCGACACGCCATGCGCCCTCCAGCTACAGATCAGGCGACGAGATCTGCTCGGGTGGAGCAAAGAACGGGTACGCGCTGCCACGGTCGGAGGAGAGGAAGATGTGCGCCGACACGGTCGGAGGAGAAGAAGATGCGCGCCGCCACGGTCGGAGGAGAGGAAGATGCGCGCCGCCACGGTCGGAGAGAGGAAGATGCACGCCGCCACGGTCGGAGGGAGGGAGATGCGCGCCGCCACGGTCGGAGGGAGGGAGATGCGCGCCGCCACGGTGGAGCTAAGATCTGGTGCTGCGTGGAGGCGCCGCCACACTTTGAGAGTGAGGCTGAGAGTGAGCGATAGAGTTTAGAGCTGTGTGAAGGGCGCATTTATAGCAAAGTAGAACATCGGAAACGGAGGGTATAAACAACCGTTTCCTTTGATTTTTTAACTGACACACTGGGCTTATACTGATATCTACTAGTATTGAAGTTGAAGAACATAAAAATAAATAACTATAACTACTCCTCGGCCTCCGCCTTCTCCTGCTCGTATGCGAGGAGAGCCGCGTAGTCGTCCGTGTCGTTGCGCGGCTCCTCGCCGACGATGTCATCGCCGCCCGTGCGCCCCTCCCACATCTCGTCGTCGTCGTAGGCAGGATCGTCACGCAGCTCCGGCGGGAGGAGGAGCCGGCGGCTCTGAAGCAGCTCAACTCTTTCCGGCGGCATAGGCACCGACGCGCGGTTGAGGTGCCAGCCACCGGGTAGCCGAACCTTTGACCATGGCACTGGCCTCCTATATTGCCAGTGCCGCTCCGCGACGGCCTGCCCGACGATGACGCGGCGAGCGGCTGCGGTCGCGGGCGCCCGAGGATCCCGCGTCCTCTTCCGGCGGCATAGGCACCCTCCTGTGGTTGACGCGCCAGCCAGCGGGGAGGCTAACATTTGACCAGGGCACTGGCCTCCTATATTGCCAGTGCCTCTACGCGACGGCCTCCGGCACGACGACGCGGTTCCAATTCAGCGAAAGCGGGAAACTGCTGCGGCGAACGCCCGAGGAGTTGCTAGGAGTATCCATGGCTGCGGCGAAGTGGCGTACTGAGATAGCTGGGAGATCATGGGTTTTTAAGGAGTAGTGGGCGATGCCGCGGCATCACTACGCCACTACGCCATAGCAGTTACTCCGCTCGCATCGAATTCCAAGAAGATGGAACGTGTCCACATTGCACACGGACACACAAAAGTCTCCGTTGCTATAGAGACACATATCGGAAATGGAGCCAGAATTAAGACCGTTGCCAATACTATGGGTAACGGAGTTAATACTTTCTCCGTTACCTATGTTGACGGGCCAGCCACGGCCCAGGTCAGGTTTGTACGCACTGGCCGCGCGGAAAGCGCGATTCTCCGTCGCCTAACGCCTGCCGTTTCCATAGAGGGGTATCCGATGTGTCGTTCTGTACTAGTGTATTGAACTTGCACTTCATAATATTTTATCAATATATATGATGGCATGGAGATAAACATGGATGTTCACTCAATCTTCTTTTCCAAGCCACACTTTCAATAAGCTCAGCTCTAGATGACCATTTGTGTGTATCACACCTTGAATATTACATTGGTCATCACTTTATATTCTTCTTTCAATCTTGATACCAACACATGGTGTTCAAGCATTGCCAATGGACAAGCCCTACAAGGATAGCTCAATGCAACCATTAGTCCATAGATATTGTCATTAATTACCAAAACCACACATGAGGGTAAAAGCACTTTCACCATCCTCACCTCTCTTGTTTCTTTCTCCCACTCACCATCGGCTAATAAAAAATACCATCATTATTATCCCACCCCTCCCCACCACACACAGTCCAATCAACATCGACTGCAGTGTGTCTGTGCGCTTGCGCGGGGGGGGGGGGGGGGGGGGGGGCGAAGAGGCACCATGAGGCTCTATTTGGCGACGGTAAATATATGACAGAGCTAGTAAAGGTGTCATCGGGGTATAGTTACGATGAGGCTAGGAATTGTTAAGTTAAATACTATGTGGGTTAGTGCATGTTCCATCGACATCGTGCTTAACTAGGTGTGGGTAGGGTCATGCAAAATTTTACAATGGGTCCACTCAACATAGATGTGTTTCTTTGGGCGGTGGTGGGGGGAGGCCTTGGTACGTGTCCACATAGAGAAATTACTGAGACACATACCACTAGTACAGAACGACACATCGGAAACGAGCCCAAACCCCCATCGGAAACGGAGAAACGGTCCGTGTCCCCGTCCCCGTGGCTGATGTGAAGGCCCTCATCGGCAACGGAGACCAAAACGGAGAAAGGGGGGAGGCCTTGGTACGTCGCGGGGCTCGGCCGACTAGGCCTCGAGTTCGTACGCGGACGGCGCGGATGCGGGCAGCACGGTCACAGCGCTGCCGGGCACGGCGAGCACGGAGGGCCAGTAGGGCTCCAGCGGCGACGGCCTCGGCGCGAGGCCAGCAGGGCCAGGCGGCAGTCGGCGGCGCCACTGGCGTGCGTGCTCGGGCGGCACGGCCAGCAGGGCTGTCGTCCGCGGGACGGCGCTGCCGACGCGCAGGTGCGGTCAGCAGGGTACATAGCGAGCACGGCCATCTGGACCTTCTCGCGCAGAAGAGCGACGGCGGTGCCACGTAGTGCGAGGCTCGGTGTGTTGCGTGGCGGCTTGTCGACCTATGCAACACACGACGAATGGCTCTACGGCAGTCAGCCGACGACGTCTTTTACGCCGACACGAAAAACACTTCGGATGTCAATTTTCATCGTCCGTTCATCTGGAATCTAGATGGCGCGTCGCACAGCCGGTGCGCCGCGGCGGTACCGTGATCATCAGGATCACTTCCTTACCGACTCCCTAGGGTGGCGTCATCAAATCCCTCATGAATCCGAGAGTATCGACATTGGTCGGCGACGTATTCGTCAGCTCGACTCTCGGGAGGGAAATCGACACCGTAGGTAGTATAAAACGTATTGCAAGAACGGAAATATAAATAGATGCAAAACCGTTGTTGCGATCGGATCTGGATTATACCTCCGCGATGAACGACGAGAGCCTGCTTGATGAAGGCTCGATGCAGATCAGTTGGCGGAGCAGTTCGTGCTGATAACGTGTTGCACAACCTTTGCCGGCGAGTCCGGTCCAAGGGCGTGCAGCGAGAGCATAGTCGAAGAAGTCGTACACGCGGCACAATCACAGATGTGAAAAGTAAAAAGACACAGAGATATAGACGGGACTGATCTTTATTATCAATGGTGTATCTCTCTCAATACAATACATGGGTATATATAGGAGGGAGAGGGGCTAGGGTTGAGGACCAATCTAGAGGGAAAACCCCCATCCCAAGAAAGGGTGGGACCCGCACGTGGTGCGTACGTTGGTTTCCTAACAGTTTCGTGGCAATAGGTACCCATTGCCACAAATCAGCATGTATTGCGACAAACGATTTTGTTGCAATAGACCTAGATCCTTGTAGTGTGGGACCTCATCTATTTGGAGTACGCACTCCCTAAAAAAAATCTGTTTGGAGTACGTGACAAATCAAGATTACTTGCGTTCATAGATGCATCAAACTACACTCCAGGTATTACGAACTATTCGACGTGCTAATGAAAGTTGAACATACTACACTATACATTCTATGTCAGCTTGTATCGTAACTGTTCGCTGCACCAACACTACCACTAATTGATGAACATGGAAAATTACAATAGATCCATAATTTGTTTTGGACATAATACTGATTTCAAGGAAACAAGAGGGCATTAGTGTTCCAATCGTTCAATGACTAATCAAATGGATCAACATGATCAATGAATCAGTTACATGAGAGGATTCAACATTCATATACAAGGTAGTATCACACTTCCAACCCTGAGCCCAGGTCAAGACTGATTTTCAGGAGGCAGACTTGTCAGGCTACACTAGTTACCCGACAAAGTCTCAACTAAAAACAAAGTTATGTTAAAATAGAAACATTTAAGAGTGTGCGATTCATTTTCATCAGTTGATTTGTAATCTAACGACGCTTGCCATCCCTTAACGCCTCGCGCCAGGATTCAAGTACTCTCCATCATCGATCTGCAATCGAACGGCTCCGCTTCACTCCCTTGTCGCTCTTTGAATCCAACATGACACTTTTATTTTTGTTTTTCTTCTATGTCTACATACTCACGCAATTAGTTTGGCTATTTAGCTTGAATCTGAGCATGTATCCAATTATCTTCTTTTGGGACGAGTTGAAACCCTATACGTCATATTTCTGTTGGGGACAATCTTTTTTCTGCAGACTCAAACTCTATGGATCCTCCGAAATAGACTGCTTCGGCTCCAAATACTCTAAATTTGTTTAGTGTTGTGTTAATTTCACTAGCGTACATGTCCTATTTTCTGTTAACTCCCACCACGCATGAAGTTGCACTTCTCATAGTTCTTGAGTAGATCTGGTCACTCCTCCAAATGTTCTTTGGAGAATATAGCCCAAAGGCGACAAGCCATCGTGCAACACCTGTCTCCACGACATCATTTTTTTACGGCTAACATCTGGATTATATTAACCACAAATAACAATTTCAAAGTACACATCCAGATTTAGGACAATTGTCCCCACAATTACAGAAAAATTACAGATTTGTAATGCCACAACCTGAGAGGAACTTCACTGGTCCAATAATTATCCTGAAATAGGTGAGCCTCCATCACCCATAGTGTAAGTAGTATCTTTTTAAACTAGTGTCTGATAGCATGTAAGCCTTCCCTACTAATTTTAGAAGACTCCGACCAGTCCCGATTGGAAAAAACATTTAGCACCATAACACTACCTCCATCTCAATTTATAACACGTTTTGATAGACCTAATACTAAATCCGTCCCAATATATAACACGTTTTGGTAGACGTAAAAATAGCCTACCAAAAGCATTTTATATTTTAGGACAAAGGTAGTTTTTTTTTTCTTGATAATTTACAACTTAGGTCTTACAAGTCTCCTTCTAATTTCATCAACCATTTCACAATTGCAGGTTATGCTATCCATGAAACAATCTACTTCATTGTTGTGTTTGGAATGAATGCAATGCTCCCTCGTCTTGTTTCTCTCGTGTGAAGTTTGGAATGAACGCAATGCATGTGTCTTCCGCAACAGACATGCCACACCCCTTGTGTGCTCGATAAGATTAAAAAGGAGAGCCGCCTTTGGGTGATTGCCGGCGTAAAAAAGTTGAGCAAAATAATACCTGAGAATAATCCCCATTGTATCATTTGCATTTATTTCTTGTAAAACTTCTACTTAATTAATAGATTGGAGCAAAATTTTGCTCCCGTTTCAGGAAAAAAAAACTTCGTTGTTGTGTTTTGGTCGCGAAATGTTAGAATGCTTCTTCTACCAACCGTACTCTTTTTTTTTTTTGCCAACATCAGTCAAAACACATTCGGTAGAAAAAAAACATCAGTCAAATCACGGGCAAGCAAGCTAAAATTTCGGTGGAGTTCACATCGTCTCAAAACAAACAAATGGATGACGACCGGCCGCAGCTCCGCCGCATTGCCAAATTTGCCACAGGAGCCATTTCATCCCCACCAGAACCCTGACGAGAGATTTCCCCTAAACCCTCGTCTACCGTCCCCGACTTCACATCCCTGACACCGTGCTCCTCGTGCGCCCATGGCGGGCTCGGATCCGGGGCCTGACATCTCCGACCTCTTCTGCCACTACAACGCCCTGTACTTCCACGACTCCCTCGGCGCGTGCGCCGTCTCCTGGGCCGAGGAGCCGCTCCCCTACGGGTAACCGCCGCCCTCCCATTCCTCGAGTTTTTGTGTACTCGAGTGCCATACTGCCATCTAGGTTCGCTTTCCGGCCGGGATTTCGCAGATCGAGGCTTCAGATGTTGAAATGTTTCAGGGATTGCAAGATATTGCCTGTTGCATACCTTGCTCCCCTTCGAAAATCACTGCGCATTCACGGTATCTAGATTCGGTGCATTGCGATACATTTTTTGGGGGGATATTTCGTGCGGGCTGTGATTCGGGCTTTCTGGAGGCGCAAGTGGCTTTAGTCGCTCGCTCATCTACCTGGGGAACCTTGACGAATACTTTTGGAGGGAAATGGTCCAATCTCCCTCTTGTTCATTCGATTTAGAACACCAGTTCCCCGAAAGCGAATTAGGGCACTAGAGGAAATGCTAGTCATGTTTGGTACCTCAGTTTAAGGTTCCAGCAGAACATAGGTGATTCATATCTCTGCAGTTTCCGCACCTATGGTGATTGGAGTACCTTTGAATCCTTGCATTGTTATTTTGTTCATTGATCCGATGATATGTTGGAGTCTGTGATGTGGGTAGGGATATCTTAGGTGTATGACAAGAACAAAGCAGAATGATTCAGTATATTTTTTACATCCTTCCCGGCAAGGAAAGAGGGAAATAATGGAGCTAATTGCGTTAATGCACTTTCCATGTCAATTAGTCCACACTGCCACTCCCTGAAGTAGCATGTTCTGAATTCAAACGTATACTGAAATGAATTAGCCAGTGCTGGACGGATGCACGAGCTGTGAACAATTGGATGACATTGTGTGGATGGCTGAAAAAGGTCTAGGACTTGAAACTTCGTGTTGTACATATTGTACCACTCACGGCGATTCACTCTAAATCTCTGAAAACATGTTGAGACAGCTCTGAGCCCAAACACTAGGATTTATTATTGGTTTCTTGTAGATTTGATAAAGTAACTTCTGACTAGAGGATTTTGTGCCATGGCTGGGACAGTGACAGTTTTGTAATAAGGAATAATCCCAGTCAATTGAGGAATACATTTGTTTGAGATCTATAACATACAGGCCTACTACAAAAGAAGCGGCAAACCCTTAACAGAGTGCCATGTCATCTTATTATTTCCATATAGTTGGATGGACAATCTATGATACAGATATGCCACCTTCCAAGTATTCATTAGGTAATAATTGATACATTGTTCTGCGAATAGTTGAATTCATTTGAATGGATTTTTTTTGGCTTATACTATAAAATGCTTTCTGAAGCGTAACCAATGCTAATGTCGAACCTAGTTATGTGTCGTTTATCATCCACTTGTGCATTAAAGTACTTATTGGTTCCACTACAGCACCATACCAGAATATCTGTTATGGACTTCTCATGTTTAATTCGTTTTCATGCTGTGGTTTCGTACCTGTGTGGCTGCTCACTCAAGGAAGAAAAACGATAGATAGGGTTAAGACATCTGTTTTGGCTGTTGGGCCTCATGGGCCATATGGGCTAGATAGGTACCGGTTCAACACTCCCCCTCAAGATGGGTGATAGATATCTATCATTCCCATCTTGTCACATGCAAGATTGCACTCCTTAGTTCCCAATCCTTTTGTTAGGCAATCTGCAAGTTGCTGTCCTGAGCTGACATGTTCTATCTTGATTATCCCCGCATCTAGCTTCTCTTTAATAAAGAACCTATCAATCTCAATATGTTTAGTTCTATCATGTTGCACTGGATTGTTTGCTATACATATAGCTGACCGGTTGTCACACCAAACATGCAGAGGGCCTTCTCTTAGCAACTTCAGCTCACTTAGAAGATTTCTCACCCACAACATTTCACTCAAGCCTTGGGACATGGCTCTGTATTCTGCTTCAGCTGTCGATTTTGACACCACAGGTTGCTTCTTACTTCTCCATGACACTAAGTTTCCTCCAACAAACACACAATACCCTGAAGTTGATCGTCTGTCATCCAAGCAACTTCCCCAATCTGCATCACTGTACCCATCCACAACTAGGTGTCCATTGCTTTCAAACAACAAACCCTTCCCTGGGGTACCCTTTAGGTATCTCAAGATGCGGTTAACAGCCGCAAGGTGTTCACTCCTTGGATCATGCATATACCTACTTACCACACTCACAGCAAAGGCTATATCTGGCCTAGTGTGACATAAGTAGAGCAGTCTCCCGACAAGTCTCTGATATCTATCTTTATCTACAGGCTCACCTGACTCCGCAGTTATCTTGTGATTCTGATCAATAGGAGTAGCAGCTGCTCGACACCCAATCATGCCCATATCATTGAGCAAATCCAGAATATACTTCCGCTGTGACAAGACTATTCCCTTGCTTGACCTTGCAACCTCTATGCCCAAGAAATACCTCAACTGGCCGAGATCCTTCACTTCGAATGTGCTGCTAAGACATTGCTTCAATCTACCTATCTCAGGCTCATCATCTCCGGTGATTATAATATCATCCACATATACAGCCAAAATGGTTATCTTTCGGTTTGAATGCTTGTAAAACACAGTGTGATCACCATTACACTGTCCATACCCCATACCACAAACAGCACGCCTAAACCTATCAAACCAAGCTCTTGGAGACTGTTTCAGCCCATACAATGCTTTCTTCAGCCTGCATACCTTCCCCCCACTATCGCCGGCCGCAGCCATTCCTGGTGGTACTTCCATGTATACCTCCTCTTGAAGATCGCCATGCAGAAAGGCATTCTTCACATCTAGCTGATGAAGAGGCCACCCAAAGTTTGCTGCACATGATACAAGAATCCTCACAGTGTTCATCTTCGCCACAGGAGCAAAAGTTTCATCATAGTCAATCCCATATGTCTGAGTATAGCCTCTTGCAACCAGTCTTGCCTTATACCTCTCTATCTTTCCTTCAGGATTTTGCTTCACTGTATAGACCCACTTGCAACCAACAGCCTTCTTTCCTTTTGGGAGATCAGTTAGTACCCATGTTTGGTTCTTCCTTAATGCGTCCAGTTCCTCTTTCATGGCTGCACACCACTTACGATCCTGCGTTGCGATTTTCCAATCTGATGGAATCGGAACAGTCTGGAGGGAGGCAACAAATGCTCTATATAACGGAGAAAGAGCATCATAAGATACATAGTTGCTGATATCATGATCAAAACCAAATCTATCAATCGGTTTTGTCGCAGCTGCTCTTGTTCCCTTTCTAAGCGCAATTGGCAAGCTCGAGGGGGACACACCTGATGCATCTCTTGACTCACTTTCTGATGAGCTACTTGCAGATGACTCATCTTCACCTTCTGTACTCACATTCTCTCCCAGCTCCCCCTGTTGCTCTTGCTCCCCGTGCTGCGCTTGCTCATCGGCTCTGTGTCTTCGAGAGTAGACACGAAGGTTCTGCTCTTCATTCACCTTTGGCCACTTCATGTCATTATGCACTTCTGTCGGTATAGAGACTGGAATAGAGCCAACCATCAGAGGAATAGAACCAACAAGAGGTTGCTGCTGCCCATTTGAAGAAATAGCAGCAGGACTGCTAGAAGAATCTCTAGTACTCTCCCCCTCTTGACCAGCTGCAGATTCCCGCTGGTCAAGCGCCTCAAACAGCATGCTTAAATCTGTTGGTTCACCATAAAACGGGTTAGATTCCCAAAAGGTAACATCAACACTTACAAATGTGCGCCTGTCGGAGGGACTCCAGCATTTGTATCCTCGCTGGCCGGAGGGATAGCCAATGAAGATACACTTGACTGCCTTTGGGTCAAGCTTCGTCACAGAAGGCCTATGATCTCTAACAAAGCATGTGCAGCCAAACACCTTAGGAGGAACTGCAAACTTGTTTTCACCCAGCAACAACTCACATGGCGACTTCATTTGCAATATTCTGGAGGGCATTCGATTTATGAGAAAGGTAGCCATCATCACAGCTTCACTCCAAAGGAATTTCGGAACATTCATAGTGTACATCAGGGACCTAGCCACCTCCAATATGTGACGATTCTTCCTCTCTGCCACGCCATTCTGTGGTGGGGTGTCTGGACAAGAAGTCTGGTGTAAGATGCCATGATCTGAAAGAAAGCCTCCAAACTTCTTATTGATATACTCTGTCCCATTATCAGATCTAAGCACTTGGACTTGCACCTTAAACTGAGTTTGGACATAGGCATAAAAATCCTTAAAGCAAGTGAACACTTCATCTTTATGTTTCATGAGGTAAACCCAGGTCATGCGTGTGTGGCAATCGATGAATGTCACAAAGTATTTCATTCCACTAATGGAAGTAACAGGACATGTCCAAACATCAGTGTGCACCAGTGTGAAAGGAGTTATACTCCTCAGTCCCCTGCTCACATAGACAGTTCGTGTGTGCTTTGCAAACTCACAGGCTTCGCATCTCAATTTTTCTTTATCCAGCCCTTTCATCATATCAGGAAACACTTTATACATCTTGTCAAAAGACATATGTCCCATTCTACAATGGTGAATCATTGCCTTGGTCTCTCTTTCTCCAACAATTGCTGCCAACACCAAGCTATTCATCTGGCCAAGTCCCTCGCGGTCAATGTACCACAATCCTCTATGCCTGGTTCCACTCCCAATCTTCTGTCCAGTCACACGATCCTGAATCACACACGCATGCCTATCCAGAATTATCCGACAGTCTTGCTGATCAATAAGAGCACTTAAAGACACAAGGTTCACGGGAAAAGCAGGAACATGTAAGACATAAGACAATCTGATTTTAGGTGTACACTGAACTGATCCAACCCCTTTGATAGGCTGAGCAGTGCCATCAGCAATCTGAACAGTCTCCTTGTGTGTGGGAGAATATGAGTTGTAGAGTTCAAACTCCTTTGAATTTCCAGTAACATGCTTGGATGCCCCCGAGTCCAGAATCCATTCCGGACTTGTTCTATAAGTAGTCAACAAGGCATTTGCATTTTCGGCATTCTCAACAGTGTACACAAAGTTCGCTCTCTCTTGTGGGCTAGCAGAAGCAGCCTCACCATCCTTCTTCCTCTTCTTCTTGGCCTTCTTGCTGCCGTCCTCCTCAGCCTCCTTGAAGTCTGCATCCGAGCTCTCCTTCTTGATCTCGGCCCACTGGTCTTTGTACCACAGGACATACGCCGGTGCTGGCTTCTTCCTCTCGTTTCCAGCCTTACCCTTGCCCTTCTTCTTCTTTCCCTTGTCATCTCCTTCCTGGTCCTTGCCGAGCAAAGACTGGACAACAGGAAAGTTCATGGTGGGCTTGAACTCCTTGATGCGCTGCATCTTCTTCCGCCTGGAGGCGCTCCTGCTGCTTGCCCTTGGTCTCGATCTCCTCCTCCTTCTTCCGGATGACCTCGTCCCGCTCCCGCACCATCTCCTCCGCCTTCTCCAGCCGCAGCCTCTCCAGCATCCCCTGCAGCTCCGTCAGCTCGTCGGCCATGGACGGCGGCGCCGCCTTTCCCCTGCCGCTCTTAGACGGAGCCCTCTTCCCTTCCGCGCGTGAGCCTCCCTGCTCCGCGCGCCTTCTTCGTTGCTCCCTCGCGGAGCCGCTCTCGCCTCCAGTCGCGTCGCGACCAGCTCGCCCCGCGCGCGAGCCCCCACGCGGAGCTCCTCCTTGCAGTCGCCCGCGTCCGCCTTGCTGGGCCGGCGCCTCACCTCCGGCGGAGCGCCGTCGCCGCCGCCGGAACAACCTGCTCTGATACCATGTGGTTTCGTACCTGTGTGGCTGCTCACTCAAGGAAGAAAAAACGATAGATAGGGTTAAGACATCTGTTTTGGCTGTTGGGCCTCATGGGCCATATGGGCTAGATAGGTACCGGTTCAACACATGCAGTACCTTAAGTGATTGTGAGTATTATCCTGGCGGTGGTGGCTGTATCTTACTTCTTTCCAAGTCCTTGTACGAATGCCACCTAGACTCAGATCTGAAGAATGTTCTGCTCCATGAGATGATACATGCCTATATGTGCATCAAAGAAAATAATACTAACCATAGGTACTTAACTGGAATTACCTTATATAATTCTAAATTTGTAAGTTTTTTTAGAACAAAGACCGGAAAGGCCGGCGATAAATTAATAGCGCCAGTCGGCGAGTAAGATACACAGTGCTGAACCCAGCATACAACACAACCCCGCACACACACAAGGAACAGGAACTACTAGGCGATTACATGTGAACTCCGAAGAACACCGCCACCGTCCACAACGTAGACAGGCTCCACCAGGAGGCCTCAAAGGGACGCCGAGGAGCCACGCTCAACAAGGGGGCCACAAAGCGACGCACCGTGGAGATAAGGTGAGCACCGACGAGCACCGCCACTGAACACAGAAGCTGCAGACACGTAATCACCGAAGATCACCGCCACCGTCCACACAGGTAGACAGGCTCACCAAACCCCTCAACGGGCCGCCGAGGAGACTAGGACGAAAACATCGCCACTGACCACAAAGTTGCGGCCAGGCTCAACAAGGGGGCCACAGAGAGACGCCGGTGAGATAAGGTGAGCGCCGACGAACACCGCCACTGACCACAGCAGCTGCAGACAGGCACCAGGTAGCTCCAAACAAGAAACGCCGATGTGCAAAGGGAGTTGTAGACCTTGCCGGAGAGAGCTCGGCGAGAGGATGCCACCGCAGCCAACCTCCGGGAAGCAACCAATCGTGTGCTCCAAAGCGGTGTCTTCAAGAAGAGCACGGCGCCAAAGCGCCGCCACCGCCCGATCTGAGGATCTCAGGTTTTCACCCGGAGCACGTGACGAGGACCGAGAGAGTCGCAACGACGCCTTCAAGAAGGGAACGGCGTCCATGGACGTCGCCGCCGCGGTCCGGGAGGAGCCCGGACAAAGGTTTCCCTTCGACATGCCTCAGGGCCTCCCACCCAGGGCTTGGAGCGTCGCCGAGGACGACCTCCGCACCACTGTCACGAGTAGTCGCAAGACAATCACCACGCCGCCCGCACGGCCGCGGTCATCGACCAGCACCAGAACCGCCGGCACGCCCGTCAACCGACGCGGTTCCCACCGTCCGGGGTCGCCACCCCGGCGTCCAAACTCCACGCGCCACCAAGCCGAAGCAAAACACGGGCACCACCGTGGCGGCCAGACCCGCCTGACCGCGACAGAGACGACCTCACCTTCCCCAGCCGCGCCACCACGCCAGGTCCAAGGACCCGTCCCAGAGAGAGGCCCAGCCGCAACCCCCTTGGTTGCCGCCGGCGCCAGATCTGGGGAGTGGAGGTGACCGGCCAAGAACGCCGGTGAGGGAGAGCGGCCTCCTGCAGTCACCGCGACTACACGGAGCGACCACCACGGAGAAGGACAGAGCAGCACGCTCGGGCCCGGGGCCCCTGCCCCGGCCCGTGGCCCTATTCCCGGCCCAAGGCCGAGAGGGGACCAGGACGCATGCCCGCGGCCGCGCTGTCCAACCTCGCCTGCGGGCTGACCGGCGGGAGCAGCAGGAGCGCCGCCGCCACGAATCAGAACCGCCGCCGCCGCCCTGGGACGACCGCACTCGCGCAGCTCCGAGCTCCACCGACCCGATGCGCGAGGAGGGGGCCTCGCCGCCGCCGACCAACCGCACGGGCAGAGCCCGGCGTCGACCGCCGGCGGCGGCGAGGGAGGGGGGGGGGGGGGAGGGGGAGGGGTGGAAGTTGGGCTAGGGTTCGAGACGCCTCCGGAGTCGCCCCAGGAGAGCGACCTGGGAGGCAGGGCTATCGTTCGATTCCTGCTCGATCTCTTGCTTCCAATTTGTAAGTTCTTTCTGGTTAATTTCTAAATGGTGATCACAGTGACCATGGTGGGAACTTCCAGAAGCTGATGAATACAATCAATTCCAGCATTGTACCAGATGCTCATGTAAGTTGAGTTCAAGTAGCCACTTTCAATCAGTCTGTACTTAGAGATTCCTTATTAACATAGTCAACTATAATCAGCGACCCGTTGGTGGCTACAGTATAATCATGCGCCATCAGATCAGGAAGAAATATTATCAATACAAAGTAAGCACCGGGACTGTAATACTAGCAAGTAGTAAATCTAATTTTATTTTGAGATTGACAGATAACCATTTTGCAGTGTGAAAACTGTGGAGATTTGGTCAAGTCAACCAAGATCAGTGGACCTTCACAGGATGACTGCATTGAGAGAATGGGTGCTAATTACTCATGTCCAAATTCAATGTGTGAATGGCATAGGTATTAGCTCTATGCTTCAGTGCAATTTTTGGTTTGGTAGTCCATATTTGCCTTAGTATACCTGTAAGAATGCCGAATCCTGACTAATATTTTTAGTTAGATACGTGCTTTCCAACCAACTCAAGAATTTTTTAAGGTAAAATGTACTAGTCTATGTGTTCTCATGCTGGGCAGTATAGGATTGGTACTCATTGGAGATTTTGTTGCAACATTAAAACAGGCATCTGAGCTCAGTGTATGACTGAAAAATATACCGACTAGTGTTATACTACTATTTTAAAAGAAAGAGGAGACATATTGAACTAACCTAGTGGTGATGAAGCTCTAATTGTTCAAATAATTCTCCACTTGGCTGGCATCCGACTACCAACAATATAGCTACGTGGATCCAATTTGCAAAATCGCCATTTGATTTTTACATAGTTAAATATGAACGCTTGCTGTCAGAGTCTGTTGATGTCCAGATATATTTCTGCAATATAAATATGTGGAAACACATCGGTGAATCTTTCCAGCAAAGATGGGTATCTTGATTCCCTTGACCTAGGGCCAAACTGTTTTGACCAAGGAAGTACGGGCTCACATCGAGCCACTCACGAGGCAGAAGCGCACTGGAAGCAAACTTGACACCAATATGAGCCAAATTATTACACTCATTTTTTTTTGTAAAAACAAATCAAAACTTTTGAAGGCCTTAGAACGATCCTTAGCTTCTTCTAGGACGCATATTACCGAAGACCCTTCTGCCTCCACCTTGTAACCAGCAGCCATAGCAAGTTTCAAACAGCACACAGCCAGCCCTGCCTTAGGGAAAATAAGATACCATCTCCAAGGGCTGGCAGCAGACAGTAGCATTACCATATGCCTGGCAACAACACCCGAAAAGGAGGAACCATCATCCCTGCGTGCGACACATCGCAAGCTAGTGCACCACAAGGCTCACTTCTAGGTTTGTTTCACAGGCTGCTTCAGAGGCACCTTATGTGGAAGCTCTAGCATCATCAGTCTTTAGGATCCAACCCATCACCTTAACATCATTGAACGAGTCCCATCTGGATATGTCGATCCGGAAGAAGATCTGTCATGTTTTTCATACCGTAATGCAAATAAGTCCTTCCCGCCATCTACCCACAGAGGATAGCTTAGGACCGCCTGTGTGGCGAAGGGTGCGGAAGCCTGGTTTGTGAGTTCAGTATCCCAGCTCCTAGAAGCTTCATCAATCAACCCACTTCAACAGTAGCATCTTAGAACCTGACAGGTTGTCTCCCATCAGATTTGGATAGGATAATTGTCAGACTGCTTATCTGAAGCCAAGTATTATGACAGATTCCTCAGTATAACCCAGTGACAGAGAGTATATGTCCCAATGTCTCATAAGTCATAACTGCATAAGTTGCTATTGGAGTGTGGATGGCGTAACCAAATTCGGATACCTGAGTAGTTGGCAAGTTGGTTACATGTAATTAGGAAACTTGAGGATGGCTGACATTATATCATCACTTGCCATTTTGGCACCTCCTTGAGGTCAGCATTTGCATCTTAATGTAAACCTGAGACAAAATTGAATAATCTCCAAATGCAGATTAAGTTATTGCTTTGATGCAAACCTTACCAAATACTCCCTCCGTTCCTTAATGTAAGGTGTATAGTTTTTCCAGAAAAATTCCAAAATATAAGGTATAATGCGATTTATGGACAATTTTACCCATCCAAAAATGAATCCTAATTTATAAGGTGTATTGTTTTCAATTTGTGTCTATTAGGAACTCATATCTCCCGATTTTTTCCAGAAGAAGATGAGTCCACCGTATGCCAAATACCCATATCTTAATATTCGTGCAGAAAACTATACACCTTACATTCAGAAATGGAGGGAGTAGCTTTTTTTTTCAGAAAAATGAATATTTCGGATTACTCCATATCCATCTTGCACCCTGCTTTGGCTTCTCCTTCCACCCTTGTACGTTTGAATGTTTGTATGTCTGTCTTGACTCTTGATATTGATATGTATATTTTGGTATGCAGGCACCAGAAGCAGTGCTCTGGTAGCTATTATACAGTTCGGGAGTCAACAACATGCTATGTGAGACTAGGTTCCATAGGTAACTTTTGCCTCAAGACATAGTTGATCTAGAATTGTCTGGACGAGTCTTCATAGTATGGTAATAGTATTGCTTATTGCTCTTCACAGCTTCTTCAGCCGAAGAAACACTAGATGAGCGCAAGGCTAACGAATTAGCCAGCGGAAGTTGGCATGCCAAGCATACATCAAGTAAGTGTAGGACAAGCAATAAACATGAACGGGAAGATGCATCAGCTGAGTTCCTCCATCGTTCTGATGGTGCAATTGACAAATCGGGACTGGGCTCCTCTTCAGGGCACAGGTCTAGTAAGAAAATCAAATTGTCGAAGGACATTGGCTTTGGCCTCCCGACTGCCACAACTGTTCAGCAAGCACAAAAGAGACCAATAACATATGCACAAAACAAGAATCAAGGGTGCAGCAGACAAAAGAAACGAAAAATAAGCAAGTGGGATGGTTCCTATACGGTACTGATTGAAGGGATGAATTATTATTTTGTAGATAATTCAGATGAAGATGAGGTACCTTTGATAAACAAAAGAACCGAAAGGAGGAAACGACAGAAGTTACTGGAAAGTTCTCAGGCTATGGAACCAAACAATGGTGTTGGGGGTTCTACTTCCAGTTCTCGATAGCTGTTTTGATTCTTGTTCTCAAGGCCCAAGGGACAAGAACAGATCTGAAATTGTGCCTGCTTCTCAAGTTGATGAAAGGTCGTTGCCAAATCATCTCAGGAACGACCATTCGAAAAGAAAAAAATCATCTCAGGAACAAGAAATTGTGCCTGCTTCTCAAGTTGATGAAAGTTTGTTGCCAGATCATCTCGAGAGTAAGCATGTAGCTGCTGCAAATCGAACTGGCCATGAAACTGTATCATCTCCGTCGGATTCACTAGTGGTTGGTGAAATCGTGGACATGTGAGATGGGTGACTATCACAGTTTCTCTCTCAGTTGAAGCTTTCGGTTTTGCATTTTGCTAGTGATAGGCATCTCGCGAAGTGCTAGGTTGTAAACTTAAACCTCACTTTAATGTGTGCATCTTGCTACTGACATGCGAAGGATGCTGTGCCGACCTGTGAAGTATCTGCCCTGTACATAGTTTTGTTTAGTTCTGTTACATTTCCACCCTTTTACTAGCATAGAGGGAGGGTTTCACTCTAAGGACTGTAGCTCATCTCAGGCCACCATGTTCCTCTATCCTTTACTGTCAATGGGAAGTTGTAACTACAAACCTATTGTTGCCCCCTCTCGTGACCTGTGAAGCAGTGAATAATCTCTTTGTATATATATGAAATATTGGGAAATGGTGTTTTGGTTCGCAGGAGCATCTAGTCCCATTATGGCAAGTGCATTCAGAAACATTTAAAAAAAAAAATTCTGAAATAAAATTCTGGGTGTACTTCCAAACATTTTATGTTGGCACACAAAGTTTCATGGAAAAACAATATATTTTTTATTTTCTGTATAAAAAAGACAAATTCGGTGCTCAAAAAATGACTTTTTACTAGACATTTTATTTTTCTTTTCTACGCAGGGCACAAAAAAAATCTGTTTTTGGCGAAAAATTGTGTTCCTACATAAAATGTCTGTATGTACAGCCGATATTTTTGGGGGATTTTATGACATTGCGAGAGCATCTAGTCCTACGAGTCAAAATGGATTTCTGCCAAAGATCGTCAATATGTTAGGATGCAAGTTTGATTTTGTAAATTTTGTTAAACTAGCATGGTGGCCCTCTCAAATGCGAGGGCATTGTCTTTAGTATGCTTAAGGCTTCAAGGAATGAAAATGTCACATTATGTACTAAGAACTATTACGGATTTACCACCACAAATTTAAATATGACATATGCAGATACATAGTACTTTCAAACACAATTAGGATTATTACGTCATCTATACTTCTTATAAAGCAAAACCCCACTAACTTGCATTAATTATTTTCTATCTCAACATGCAAAATATCCACATCATCCATTCCCTTAATCAATCAATAGTCCATGTCATTTCCACTAATACGTATTAATCACGTATCATCTATTCCTTAAGCCACATCATCCACTATTTGAGCCATTATGTATCCATGTCATCAAATATTTATTAATGATTTTCTATCCATCCATGAAAACTATTCACATTATAAATTATTTTATCCATACAATACCTCATCAATTTTAATTGTTAAATATACAAAGATTCTACATTGATTAAATCTAGACTCTCGATTATGGTGCCCAATCGATTCTTGAATATTTCCGAGAATATTTCTCCCGTTGCATGTGTCATATGTCCTTTCGTTTATTTTACAATTTTTATAAAAAGTTCCTGCTGCAAGGCGCGGGGTATCTTTCTAGTTTCTGTAAAGACCCATCTATGTTATTTGTGAAATTACATTTTTAGACATAACTGTATTTTCTATGATGTTAGATTAGTAGGCGAGGTAAATGTCGGTATTATATATATTTAGTTATGAAAATATTTTTATATTGGTTGAAAGAAGAATAACAATTTCGAGTGCATCGACTTTAGTACATTCAAAGTTTCCCAGAAATGAAAATTTATTTTATGGATATCACATGGCCTAACACACACAAAATGATATAGTAAATGAAATTTTAAGGACATAGATTTCCCAGAAGGGAGCTTGTATCTCTAATCACCACATGTCAACACCCTCGATAATAATAAAAATATGACAATTGTGAGATTCATTTGGATTCCACGTTAAACCTATATTTTCCTTGATCGTTGTCGGTTCTAGATCCCCATATTATTTGATCCCTACTTTTTACATGTCTCTATTTTTAATATTAATTTCTAAATATTTATTCTTGATAATGTATTGGTGGTGATATTTATAAATAAATATTATTTAGGGTCTACAAATTGTACGAAAAATGGTTTAGAAAAAATCGACAATCGGAAGGCTGGCGGTTAAAGCTCAAAAAAAAGGCTGGTGGTTTGATATGGATTTCTATCATCAATCTGGTCTTTTCAAGTATTACTATGATTTTATCTACAATAAATTATTCTCGACTTAGTGGTGACTTTGGTATTCAGTATTGCTTGTGTGATTGTGTGACGGGATACGACGAATACTTGAACATAATGTTTTCACTAAATTATTTTTCAAATTTGTACTCAATAAATTAGAAGTGTAATTAGTTTTTGGAGAACCAATGTATGGTTAGATGATGGTTTCCATTCATGATAATAGATTAAATCGGTTAAAAATTAAAAACAATTTGTTCAATAGTTTTATAGTACCTTGTCACTATATAGACACTCTCTGAATTTCTTTGAACTACCAACAGTTGACAATAAACAATCTTCATCTTCTGCAACGACAGTAATACACATAAGCAGTGCAGTTCATCGCATTATCAGCTTCCAGCGTCTAAGGTAGGTTTTGTTACATGGATGACATCGTGACATTTGCCTCGCCGGTTCCAGTATGACGTGCTATGGTTAAACTCTGCATTTATTCTTCCATAACCCACCTGGGGTAAAAGACATATGTTTTTTGCGCCATGCATGTCTCGCTAAAACAGATTATCTTTTGAATAGCAAACGACTTAATTACCAGCAATAGTGGTGAATTCGCCAATATTAAAACTCAACAACTCTTGTTATTAGTATGTGAGTGTGAGTACATATGGTGGCAGTTAGGGTACTCTCGTGTGTAAGTAGATATCACACTCCGCGTTTATAAAAAAAACTTGTAGTTATCTTGTCATTTTTTATCCACTTATGCACAGATGCATTACATATATATTAGTATACTCAACTACTACTACAGAAATAGTTTTCATTTATCAAAAAAAAGAAAAGTAGTTAATTTCCATTCTTTTTTTTGAACAGGATTCGATTACAAAGAACAAGAAGCTCAACACGCAACAACAAGGTCCAGAAGAACCAGAAAAACAAACGGACCCCGACGAGGCGCAAAGAACCCCCGAGCTACCAGCAGAGAGCACAATCGAATCCATACCCGAACCCCAAGCACCTAGGCGTCGCCGGCGCCGCCGTACCTCGAACCGCCGGGAAGGAGGAGCCACCACCACATGTAGAAGACCGCATGAGCTGTCCGCCGCTGATGGACGGATCCGAGAACCTCTGAACGCCCACGGCCAGAGCTCCAGCACCCAGCAACCTCCCGTCTTCCAGCCGGCACCGCGCCGCCCAGGTCAGCCACCACCAGCCCTCACCGCCTCCAGACGCCGCTCCCCTCGCCACCACGGCCGGCCGGAGCAGAAGCGTCGAAGAAGAAGACCGCCAGACCCACCTGCAACCAAAACGGGAAGCCGACCTCCCGCAGCTCCTCACCTCGCCTCCACGGCCGGCCAGAGGAGCGCAGAGAGAGGACCGCACCCGACGAACAACCTCCACAGCCTCCCCGACAGCAGCGCCGTCGGACCGGAGAGAGGAGGGGGAGGACTTATTCTTCAAAGCCGCCGGCACCTTCTCCAGCCCGATGCCGACGCCGAAGCACGGAAACCCTAAAAAACTACACCTACCTACACGCACGGACGAGATCCGGAGCTTCCCCCCACCTCGCGACGCCGGAACGGCGCCGGAGACGGAGGGAAGCGGCGGATTCGCCGGCGGAGACTCGGGTCGCCCTTCTTCCGCTCCGATCTACTGTAGCTGGGAGGGGAACGGGGAGAGGGGAAAGTGTTCCTGTTTCACGTGTACCACCATATTGTATAGCTGGACCAGTAGGTTCTTTTTTTGGATCGGATCCTGACGCGCCCAGTTTTTTTTCTTTTAGATTAAGCGCCCAGGCAATCGATCGTTAAAGTGCTACCTCTTCTGCTGTTTTTTTTTTTTTGAGATCCACGCTTGTGAATAGATCTTCCGTACATCTTTGGCTGCTCTTTTTTTTTTAGATCCACGCTTATATTGTGTAGGTCCTGAACGTATAAAACTGATAATTGTGGTTACGTAACTACAAATCTCTTATTAAATCTTAGCCATCTATTTTAGATTTAACTACTAAAATTAATCTAAATGATGTGGATTAACGTGGTGCCTCGAAAAACTCACTCATTTTGCTTTTAGTATATAATAATAATAACTAGCAAGGTGGCCCTCGCATTTGCTAGGGCACTGTCTGAATATGTCTAATAACTTATTTGCGAGGGCACTGTCTGAATATGTCTAATAATTTTCTATGGTTCCATGGAAACTTATGTTATGTCATTAGAATAAAATTTTACTTGAGCGGCATAAATATTTAATATTTTTATTTGACGTTACTTCGGCGTGAGGTTAAAACTCATATGATGCTAACACTTTTTTGATCCATTTATATATGATTTCTCACTCAGAGGACCTTTATGAGAGTTGCTAAGATCAATTAGTCATGATCTTTTATCATAAACATACATCAGATTAATTACTCAATATTGAAAGGACAAGGATGTCGCCTGGGGGGTGAATAGGCGATTTAAAACTTTTCCGGTTTAGGATTGATAAATGCGGAATAAAACTAGGTGTTTTAATTTAACAAGCATACAACCTAAATATACTAGGTTCACCTATGTGCACCAACAACTTATGCTAAACAAGACAAGAGACAAGGTGATAGCAAGATAAAATACTTCAAGCACGAAGGTTATCACAATGTAAAGTGCATAAGTAAAGAGCTCGAGTATAGAGATAACCGAGGCACACGGAGACGATGATGTATTTCCGAGTTCCTCCTTTTTAGGGGAGTACGTCTCGTTGGAGGGGTGTGAGTTTTAAACTCAAGACGCCACAAATGGCCACACCATATTCTCCGATGAACCTCGCACAAAAGCTCGGTTCACCTTCCACTATTGATTTCATTTTGGGCGGAAATCGAGTCCCTTACAACAATCTTGAGGCACAACCCACAAAAGGATTGGGAGCTCCCAAGTGACCACAAAAGGTCTCAATCAGCGTCTAGGGTCCAACGACCCAAGAGTAATAAGCTCACGATTTTCACTTTCACGAATCCTCGTGGAGAGAGCAAACCGATGCACAAATGCAAAGGCAAGAACACAAGAAGTGCTCAAGTCCTTCACTCCCAAATCCCACCAAAAGCAACTACTGCTTGTGGGGGGAGAAGAGAGGAAGAACAAAGAAGAACTCAACAAATGGAATTTCAAGAACTAGATCGAAAGGGTTCCCCTCACTTAGAGGAGAGATGGATTGGTGGAAATGTAGATCAAGATCTCCTCTCTCTTTCCCTCAAAGATATGCAAGAATCATGGGAGGAATTGAGAGAGGAGCAAGCTTTCCAAGGTCAACAATGGTGGGGGAGAGAGAGAAAAACGTGCTAGGAAAAGCTGGCTGGCTGGAGGTAGGTGGAGGGGTTTTTATACCTCTCCCAGAAATGTATCCGTTGCAGACAGGGGAGTCGGATATTCCGACACAAGTCAGGATCGGATCATCCGACGGATCGGATAATCCGAGTCACCTTGTATCGGATATTCTGACAACATCCAGAGGGCCACAAAACTGGTTGCTTGAAGTCCTTAGCCGATTTCGAGAGAAACCTTGAGAGTCGGATATTCCGAGTCAACTCTGGACTGGATTATCCGACAACCAACAGAGAGCCACAACACTGGTTTCTTTAAGTCCTTAGCCGAAAACGAGCAACCTTGGGGGCCGGATATTCCGAGTCAACTGGATCGGATTATCCGACAACCACCAGAACGAAAACTGCAAACCCAATAACTTTCACGTACGAAATCCAAATGAGGTGAAACAATTTTGTTGGAAAGATAGCAACAAGATTTTTTCCTTTGCCTTGCGCATTCCACTTGAGCTAGATGATGACGATCTTGATCTCTTCAAGTGGACCACCTTTCTTGATTGCGCTTTGCTTGGTGAAGACTCACATATCGCTCCCCCATACACCAAGATGCGAGTGCCTCTCTTAGGAACATCTTCACTAGACCATTATCTCCAAATGGGTTGCAAGCTTCAAGCATGATATCTTCTAGATCCCCATCTTGAACTTGCACACCTCAATCTTGATGACGATCACCACTTGACGTCATCCTCCATGAGCTATAAGAAATCTTCCTTTTGATGCAAGCCATGGAGAGATACCTAACCCCAACAAAGGAATGCCACACACACATAATGGGTTAGTTCACAAAGCTACATGGACAAATTCTTACCATACCATTGGATCACATGATCCCACATGGTATATCATTTAGCTTTGTGTGTTGATCAACTTGAATCTATTCTTTGCACTTAGTCTTGATCAACCTTGTATCTTTTCATCTTCTTGACCATATCAAATATGTCCATTATAATCAATGATCTTGATGGCATACAACCTTGAATCCAACACATGGAGTTCAAGCGATGCCAATGGACAAACCTACAAGAATAACTCAACACAAATATTAGTCCATAAGGATTGTCATTAATTACCAAAACCATACATGGGACACCATGCACTTTCAAATATACAACACTATCATAATTCGATTTGATGTCTGTATAACCATTTTAAGGTTTAGTTAAACTTTTATTGGAAACCACATATTATATGCTTGTGCAGTTGTAGGTAATTACATTAAGAATTTTCATCTTATGTTGTGTGAATCTTTCCTCATTACTTGCTAATCTATTACATACTTACATGCTTCATTTTTCATTCTAAAATATGGCACGTTTTAGACACAGAAACCATTTCCAAGATTTAAATTTGAATTACTAATAATATATTATGAATTATTGAATTCCAAAAAATAATTTTTGTGCTCAAATGTTACAATGCAATTTTTTAATCTCTGCAATATTCTACAATGTGATATGTACTAAAACAAATGTATCGATATTTGTATCTATTTTCTAGCCTTTGATCCATTCGTTCTACAATGTCATTTATGTATATGTTGGATTATGTAACCCAACTAAGCGGACATCTTAATTAACATTACTCAGTTTTATTGATTGACGTGCTTAGATGACATTTTTTTCAATCGCCATATCCTACCCAACATCATAATACCACAATAATTTAGGGCATTTATTCGGTTTAGAAGAATAAAAATGTCGAATTTAGTGGTGCATCCACTTTAATTCCAACAAATAATAAATCATGTTGATTGACACATACAAACATATTCGTTGTTACTTGGTCATGGTCCATGGGTGCAAATTTGTGTATATGAACAATAGGGAATCGATATCGCTCCTCTATACTTTGACCACACATATATATAAATCGACACATTTTTATGTAATGGATTAAGATTCAAATCATGTATCCGATGGATGGTCTCTTGGTATAAAACGAACGAAAAATAACTCATAGAAGGTATATATCTATCTTTTTCATAAATAAAAATTGAAGTCATTAATGACCAGCACACCTCCAAGCTTTTGGTTTACAAATGAACGCTCCTTATCCTAATGTGAGAACCCGGTTGTTAGTTTATCGCTCCTCAAGAATTTTATATGTTGTTGATAGTATCGATTTTAATGAAGCTTAGTTATTTTTGTAACTAATTAATCTTCGTACATAATCATCACACCACTACTATTCCAAAAATACTTACAATACATTCATAGAAGGTATATATCTATATGTATATCATTTGATCTATCCATCATACATACCAAATTAGTTTTTACATGGAAAAAAGCTCTAGTGAGAAGTCAATAAAAATATATTCGCAAATATACCACTCAATATAATTTCTCTCTCTATACAACACTCTAGATAAGAAAAGACACAATTATGAAAGTCAAACAAATCCACCTCATAAATAATGTCACTTTTGATTGCTTGAAAAATATCTATAACCGGATATCGACCTTTAACGGTATAATATTCATTTTTATTTCTCATGTTCAAAATCATGAATTCCATGCTCAACTTTTTTTGTTCATGCCGCCAATTTCATGCAGTGAGTGCACCCATGGGCGTCGTACATCGCGAGCTTCTGATTGTTGATTTGCATGCGGAGACTGGATTAAGTTAATGGCGCATGTTATCCTAGCGATTCACACATTTGTATACTTGAGTGCTTAAATAAATCCAACATTTTCTGTTGTTGCGGTGTTTTAGCTACGTATTGTAGGCATTTTTGTTTTAACGGATGGAGCTAGAGTCATACGTGGACATGTCACACTATAGATATGTTTTTCACGGAAGACACTTTGTTTTACCGCTCAGATCAAGTAACCAAAAAGACATACATATCACACCCGCGTACCTTGGGTTGTTTGCATGAGACGGATCTTGTATTAATCTTGCACGGCCAGATGCGTGAGGCAAAATATAATCTTCACCTCCTTAATGAGCATGGGAAGAGTCCCGAGTATGGGTTTAAAATTCATTGAAATTCACTGAATTTCAGTGATTTCAGTAGACACCGAAATAATTACCTTCTAGCCAAAATATTTCAGTTCTTTCAGTAATACACATGAATTCAAAACGTATTTAAAATATTTTTTGAATGTTGTAATGAATTTTCAGAGAAAATTTCGGTCATTTGGTCGAAACGAAAACCGAAATCACTGAAATTCACTGGAGCGGTACCTAGCAACCTTCATTCCCGCTTTTCCGTCTTGCCTTTGCTACTTGAGAGAATTTCAGTGATTTTAGTAGTGGCTGAAATTTTTCTCAAACTGAAATTTGAAACTCCAAGGACACAGTTTTGATCGATTGGTTGATAGTATATTTGATGGTCAGACTTTCCGTTCAGAAGCTGCACGATTTTAAAAGGTGGAACACAATGCATGGATCAACTAAAGAAAAGCTTTTTTGGGGCATGTACGTATTACACATGGGCTCCAACAACGTCCAATCTGTGATTTTTCTTTAACCGATACCTCGTATGTGTTTAAATCCGGTCAATAGCGTTCCGTATCTTTTTTTTATTCCAGTATGGTCACGTATCTTTTGATTACACAACGTGTCAACAACCGGACTACACAGTTACGTAACTATTAATCTTATGTTTAATCTTGACCGTAAATTTAGAATATAGTGTTCCGTATCTTTTTTTTATTCCAGTATGGTCACGTATCTTTTGATTACACAACGTGTCAACAACCGGACTACACGGTTACATGTATAGATACATCCATATTTGTACAAATGGAAGTCATTTAATTTGGAACGGAAGGAGTACGTAACTATTAATCTTATGTTTAATCTTGACCGTCAATTTAGAATCTAACTATGGAAAATAATTTAAATGATGTGGCTTAACGTGGTGGCTTTATTAGACATCCTTATTTTGCTTTTAGTATGTAAATAGATAGATGTACTCCCTCCGTTCTAAATTACATGATTTTCTTTTCTTTACATGTGGATGTATCTAGACATGTTACATGTATAAATACATGTGCATGTGGACAAATAGAAGTCATGTAATTTGGAACAGAGGGAGTAGTATTTTGTTTTGCTTAGCAAGATGTTTCTTTATCTGGACTTTCTGCACGTAAACCTGTACACCGCCTAGCTCTACGACCATTGCTATTTCCTTTTTGTATTGACGAGAAAACCCTTTTAAACCATTGAAATGAAAAGTGACACAAACACACGGAATAGCCCTATCTCCATCTTATCTCCCTCCCAGATCCCACTCGCCCCCTTCTTATTCTTCTATCCACACTCGCGAGCTGCGCAAGCGCGCTCCCCGCTCCACCGCCATGGCGTCCATCACCCTCCTCTCCCTCGCTCCGGCCGCTACCTTGCTCCACCTTCCCACCTGCACCACCTCCTGCTCACGCTTCGCCGCCATTCCTCTCCCCCTCACCGGCCGTCGGGCCCTCCTCCTCCGCGCGCGCATCCCCCGCAGAGTCACCGTTGTGTGCAGCGCCGCGGCTGCGGCCGAGGCCTCGGAGGCCGGCCCCGTGGAGAAGTTCCGGCTCGACAACCTCAGCCCGCAGAAGGGGTCGCGGCACCGGCGGAAGCGGAAGGGGCGTGGTATCTCCGCGGGGCAGGGCGCCAGCTGCGGGTTCGGTATGCGCGGGCAGAAGTCGCGCTCGGGGCCCGGCGTCCGCCGAGGGTTCGAGGGCGGCCAAATGCCGCTCTACCGCCGTCTGCCTAAGCTCCGGGGAATCGCCGGCGGTGAGTCACTTCAGTCTAAGCACCCACTTCCCTCATCAGTTCAAGCCTTGCGCACTAAGCTCCGTAGTCTGTATACTCACCTCTACAATCTACATTGTTCATACAATGTGCTCAATTAGCTTAGAAGTATACGACGTGGCAACCAGTGAGAACTGAGAACGCATTAGTAACCGTGCTTTCGGAATGGCTGTGATTCGGAAGTGACCTGAATACCTGATGCTATTTCTGCTATGCCTTGTTTCAGGAATGCAAATTGGGTTGCCCAAGTATGTGCCGTTCAATTTGAGAGATATAGCGCAGGGTGGGTTCAAGGATGGTGAGGAGATTTCATTGGAGTCGTTGAAATCCAAGGGTTTGATCAACCCATCTGGCAGAGAAAGAAAGCTTCCACTCAAGGTACAACCTACACCTATGATATTATGTTTACTGAAACCTGAATGTCCTAGCATCCAGTGTTTAGTTTAACTTCTGGCCCTATGTAACTTGATTAGTCTTTCTGTATCCTAGCTATGTGACACAGATAAGGTTTTATGCACAAGGCTAAGGCATTAGAGCACAATTTGGCATTGTGGTGGCTTTAAGTAGTACTTTATACCTATTTTTGGGTGCAATAGACAGTTAGCATCATCTTATCTTGAGATGCATCCAGAAAGTCTTCCTGGAATTAGTAAATATTCTCCTAACTAAGCAAACTGGACCTAGAACACATGCCTATATTAATATCGTGATGTGGGGTGCTATCAGATCAATTCGGGTAGATACGAGATCGATTAGGAGGAGGACCAGTACCTTCTCCTAGAGCAGATGATCCCGGTGCAGCGGCAATGGTGGAGGTGGGCGGCGATGGCAGTGGGTAGCAGTGGCGTCGGTGGTGCTTCCCGTGAGCACCGCGCTAACCCTCGATCGGTAGGGGATGTTGGTGGGGCGGTGGCGCACAGGTGAACCTCATAAAATCCTTGTGCTACCGACCCCCCACCCTTTATGTAGCGCGGGTCACAGGGGCCCACCAACCTTGGTGCGGTTGGATGCCCCCGATCAGGGCGTGGTCAAGGGTCCGGTGTGACCGTTGGGTCACACGGGAGGAGATCAACCTAACATTATCCTGCTCTTAGCAGTTGATGTTCAGCAGATGGCAGTCCTTCAGTCTTAACTTTGGTGGAGTGGATGCTGCAGTGATGTTGTTCTTACTACTTCACTTGTTAGTACATTCTTTTAGGGAAAAAGAAAACGATTAACCAATAACCAAGTTTGTACAATCAAACACACACAAAGTGAAGAAATACCACAGTTCCCGCTTCTCCTCGCAAGTCAAGTGAGCTCATGAGCGACCTTATAAGCATCTGCCTTAACCTGGGATCGGATTTGAGAATGACCGGTTGATGGGTATATCAACCAGAGAAAGTTCTTCGAAAGAAGCATGAGCTTATGCGTATGAATTTATGAAACTGTATCGATGTTTTTTGAGACAGCTAAGACAATTGCACCTGTATAATCTGGGATAACTCCAATTGAAGCACCTCCAATTACCTCTTGATATGCTGTATCCACATTATTTGCCTAGCCACCATGCTGCCACATCCACAACATAGGATTGATTTTAGTATGCTGGTACATCTTCTCAACATCAAGCAAATCAGGATAAACCATGGGTCATTTTCCTTTCATATCTTCAGGTTTAGAGTACCCATGTTCTATGGTCTGGGCCTAGTCCATTAGAAATTGAGCCGAGTCATGGACAGTAGCATCTCCTTTAAAGTGAACAATGTCATATGGTGCCAAGCTCTCCAAATCGTAAGAAGCACTAAAGCTCGAGTTTCTTTGCTAATTAAATCCAGCGACAAAATAAAAAACCAGCTCGTTGCTGTATACCTGAATGTTCTGCCGAAATACTCCAGCGCCGGTGCAAATTATGTCGCAGAGCTCTAGCCTTCATGCACATATGTCACAATTACCAGAATTTTCCGGAGTTCACTGCCATTTGTTTTTCTTGGTCACTACTCACTAGTGCGTCAATATACACCTGCCATCCAAAATATTTAACCTTATTTGGCACATTGGCATACCATATATTTTGCCGCCATAAATTGCACCGGCAGCCAAATGGCTACTCCCATTTTTCTGATTCAGCAGATAACCAGTGAGCCAACTTTAAGCACTTCTGGCTGCCAAAATACTCGTTTTATTGTAGTGCGAGGCAATGAAGTCTTATTGGATATTGATCATTCACCGATAATCTTTATAAAATTTCATGGGCATCATGAGGATAAAAATGTGTTGCGTCAATCAATCATCCCATAAACATGCTTTTGGAAACTACTTTTGAAAAACTGTTTCCCTTACACTTTTCCTTTAAATAAATACTTTCAGAACTAACTACACATTTGTATCATATGCTTCGAAATGGACTTGATCTGCTACTTGTGAATGCCATTTTGTTTGTTCTGCATGACTGTATGTTAATGTTTTGTTCACCAATATGTAGATTTTAGGAGATGGTGATGTATCAGTCAAGTTGAACATCAAGGCTGGTGCATTCTCCTCCTCGGCCAAGGAGAAACTCGAAGCAGCTGGCTGTACTTTAACAGTGCTGCCGAAGCGGAAGAAATGGCTACCAGCAGCTTATGTGAAGAACCAAGCTCGTGCTGAAGAGTACTTCCGCGAGAAAAATGGCGGCGCTGTTGAATCTGACGCGGCCTCCACATAGAGTTCATACACACTGTACTTCTCTACCCTTCTCTTTAGCACGTGTTTATTGCTCCCATCTCATCCCAAAATTTCCATGTACCATGGATTTTGTATTTATATGATCTGCAAGTATTTTGCGCCCTTGTTTTGGTATGATCTTGCAATGCATGGTGCCATTATGGGGTGTTTCTTAAAAGAAAGAGCAGATTTCACCCAAAAAAATAAAAAAAATGACCAGGGTAGATTTCAAAAATTGCCATGTAAACAAGCATTAGTAAAACAAAGCACTTGGTTTTAGATGATTTGCTCTTAATTTAAAGCTCACTAGTAAGACACAGCACCAGGTTTTTAGTAACCAATGGTTCATGTTGAAAAAAAAACACATGCCACTTGTATCAGTCACTATAACTTCAGACATTTATATCCATGTAACAGAGTAAATGGCACTGGCGGTCACACAACTCGTTCGCTTGTGCACTTAAGTCACACAACTGGAGAACGTGATTTTTTGGTCACACAACTGGACTTTTGGTGCACGCAGGTCACAAACCCCACATGTCAGTCCGTTTTCCGTTGCAGGAGTGCTGACATGGACACGTAATTTTGCAGAAAACCCCCTGTATTTTTGGACATTTCTGATTTTCTTGTTCCTGAAAATATTCTATCTATCTCCTAGACGCAGTAGAGAATTGAGATTTTTCATGTCTTTCAATTCTCGTACTCGTAATTGGAAAGTTACGGAAGGAGACCCCTCATTTTGCAATGAAAACAACATATAAAACTCTGGACAATTTCGAAATCAGACCGAGCGTCTTAATACATATGCAAAAAAAATCATTATTGGCCCACCATTGATTAGAAGATTTAGCTTGTATGAATCGCTATTGGTTTGATACGAATAATGGCAATCGTTTCAGTATGTTAAGGATACAGATGTATCCACAATTTATTTCGAGTTACTTAATAGCAATGCGAAATGTCCAAAAATACAGGGGGTTTTCTGCAAAATTACGTGTCCATGTCAGCACTCCTGCAACGGAAAACAGACTGACATGTGGGATTTGTGACCTGCGTGCACCAAAAGTTCAGTTGTGTGACCAAAAAATCACGTTCTCCAGTTGTGTGACTTAAGTGCACATAGCGAACGAGTTGTGTGACCGCCAGTGCCATTTACTCCATGTAACAGTACTTCACAAGGTGAGATATGAATCTGTGGATGCTGTATGCAAGTACAAGACAGAGTTATCTCTTTAAGAGAATTTTGTTTTGTTATTTGATAGAAAGAAAAATCAAACCATCGTCTCTGTTTCTTCATTCATGCCCTGATGTGTACCTGTGAGTTTCTCAGTTGTGCAACGTCTTTCGTGGTTTCTGGTCAGTGGGCGGCGTGCATGTTTGATGCACTATTCTCCACTGACAAGGATCTGCAGTTATTGTACAGGGGTGCAACTCACTCTATACACGCGTAACAATTGATAGGTGAACATAACATTTCAACAGGGCTCATCTTAAGGTTGCGTGTTTGAAGGAGTTGCAATAGGACAACTCTGCAAGACATATATAATGATTGACTTCCTGTTGCACAGCACCATTCAGTAAAATGCAGAAAATTTAATATGATAAACCTTCGTTACACCTATGGGCTTTGGAGTTCACGCTGACAATGTCACATCACGAGGAAATTTATTTTTTCACTTAATCTGACAGTTCATTTCACCTGGAAACTGAAGGATGAACCTTCATGCTCTCTCGGGGAGTGGGTGTTCCATGAATTTTTTCCAGCTAGTGGTTTTCCATGATTGCTCAAACATAAATGCCTGCCAGATAGTGTTTTTCCTGTCTTGAGGCTTGTCTCATTAGGAAGTTATTATGCGCATATCTATAATTATAGTGCTGATCTGTACCATCATTTTTTCCGTTGGTGAAAGTTATCCCCTTCTCTTGGTCCCTCCTCGGTCCTGCCATTGACACTTCTTCTTATCGCATCTTGTTTCAATTTTTTACATGCCACCGAAATTTCTCTATCTTCATCGTTTCTTTTAGAATTCTATTCCATCTCAGTATCAGTTTGTGAGCAAAGCTGAGAGGAGCCTTTTATTTTATTTTATTTTAGATGAACATACAACCCCTCACTACTATTTTAAAACCAGATCATCTAATTAATCTATTCTTTCTATGTTGATTTCCTATGAATGTTGCATCACAACATTTTGACTGGTCATATGTAGAAAATATTCAATCTCCAGTAGTTTAATACCACACTGATAAACTAGTCAAACAAACACGCTAACCTAATCGCCAAGCATCTGAAGTCTAATATCACTGCAAATAATTGAACAATACACTGGTCTGGACGCTTTTCAGAATTATAAAATTTTGGTCGAAATATCCTCGCGAAGTTTGGATTGACCGGCGGGATGGAGCAGCAATTTCCTAGAGCTTCCAAGCGAAGTTGCCAGATAAAAAACAAACAGAAGCATAGGTGGTGTTGACTTGTTTTATAGAGTACGGAGTATTAGTTAGTGAATCATAGATAGCTACGTAGGGACATTATACTGGAATTAGTCTCGTGCGCATATGCTTACTAAGCAAAGTTTTCATGCTGCTTTGGTTTCATGCTACCAACGAGAAAATTCCCTAGACAAAGGCAAAGGGATCGGATGTCTGGCTCATGTATCTTTTGCACCGCGGAGGCAAGCCGGGGCGGCGGCCCCGGACCTGCGGCTGCTTCGGCGGTGCGGGCGCAGAGGGCATGCCAGCTGCCGTGGAGGGAGGTGCCACGGCGGCAGCAGGATGCGGTGGAGCTCGGCGGTTGACGACACGACCAGGACGCCATCCTGCGGCTCCCGAAGCTTTGCGGTCGGGTTGAACTCCGGGCGAAAGCTCGCACAGACTTCGGTCGGTGCCGATGACGGCGGCGCCCTCGGACGTCGTTCTCCTTCTTGATTGCGTCGTTGTGGAGCTTTTTGACCTCGACTAACGCGTGTGGTTCCAAGAGCTCTGGGTGAAAATCTAGCTCTTCGGGAGCGGGCGGCGGTGACGATCTCGTCACTACCTTGTTGGAGGCGCCGCTTTGGAGCTCTTGGCCTGCGTGGTGCGATGGTTTCGCGGCGGATGTGCAAAATGGGCGTGTGGTCGTGGGTGGTGGACATCGAGGCGGCGGCCCCGGATGGTGGTGGACGTCGAGGCGGCGGCCTCGGTCTCCCACGCTACGACGGTTCTACGAGGGAGAGCCGTTGTCTAGCGGGGGTCTGGGTGGCGACCTGGATGGAGACTGCGCGGGCAGAGGGTTCGTCGACCTGACTGGATCATCTTCGGGCAATGCGAGGGTCGATCTGGTTGCTTCTCCGGAGCGGCGGCCCCGGTACATGGTGGTTTTGGTGGCAACCTGGATGAAGACTGCGTGGGCGTGGGCAGAGGGTTCGTCGACCTTGACTGGATCGCTTTCGGGCAATGCGAAGGTCGATCTGGTTGTTACGCCGGGGCGGCGGCCCCGGAGAGGGTGGTGTGTGTTGTGGCGTTTGTCGACTTGGTCGTGTGGACGACGGGTCGCTTCGTTTGTGTCATTCTTCTGTACAGTTTGTTTGGTTTTTGACCCGGTTTCCCTTATAAACTGGGTCAACTCTTTCTATCTATTCGGGCGGTAGATACGACCACTTTAGCTCAAAAAAAATATGTTTGGACATTATAGGATGCCAAACATGTTCTTTTCAGCAGCTGGTTAGGGTAGGGACAATAAAAGTGCACTACCAGTCTAGCGCAGCTTCACCTAGTTGTTGCTTATGGTTCTCAATTTTCGATCGAGCAGCGTCCAGTTCAGAAAGATGGGATCAGTGACTCAGTGTTCATAAATATTCTGTCACATAAAATCACTTCCACATTTTCTTTGACACAAATGCGGCACAAACAAACTGGCTGTCAGGTCATTAGCAGGCTGCAGTGCGCCATAAGAGACGCGTGGTGTTGAGACGAATGCTTGCACTGCAGCAGACACGGCACGTCGACTGCTCAAGAAATTTGCCTAAATTTTTGGCGATTAAGGATTATTGGCCCATATTTTTCCCGTTCGAAAACCTGTACTGTCAGTCTACCATGCAAAATGAATGCATGAGAGGACAACGTCCTCTGTTTTATAGCTGTCCACTCGATATCCAGGCCACGCAGGCGCACCCATCGACCATGTCTCGAGTCTGGATTTCAGAGGAGTATGACATACACTAACACCGATCCACACTTCAATTTATGGAGTGGTTGGCCTTTTTGTTTATGTAAAACTCTTCTTAACTGACGAGATAAGGCAAAAGTTTTGCCTCCGCTTCCAACATTTTTTTTGTTCTCCTTTCTTTCTTTCTGTCTTTATTTCTGCCAAACATGTGCTCCATGGATTTATCTTTTCGTGATAATAGGCAATATATTAATATCAAGCTGATATTAGTTCGGCAACTACAATAACATGATGTCTGTAACCAGTCAAGACACACTACAATGTCATGTGGAGCGATCAATGGTATTAGAGCCACACCAACGATCTCAAACAAGGTCTTCACGGGAGATGACACACATGTTGGATTTGACCAATAAAGATCAGATCATGGGTTTTCGTATGGCTGTATGCATCGATCGATGCAAAGACTGGGGTGCTACCCCTTTTCGAGAAAAGACCATGAGTTTCGTACCCAAGATAAAATCTCCGAGCAATGCCTTCAGTAAGAGAATGAAGTGAAACACCGCCATAGCTAGGTACAACAACCTAAGGCCAAACTTGGGGTTTTCAACTCAGATCTCGAGATCGGGTACTCGATAGCACCGTCGAATCAAAGTCAACACGTGTTGTAGTATCATCTTGCCGACGTAGAAAGGTGATACCTCCTTGCCTTGGCAAACTCGAAAAGTTCGACCATCTTATCAATGTATCTCCGGGAGGACACAAAGAAGCCATGTCTGCATCGTTATATGTCGTGAACAAAATTCTTATATAGTAGGAACCACATGAAATCCTTATCTTTAGTGGGACCTTTTTCTTCCAATATATTTTCTAATAAAGAATATATGACCATTCAATAGATCATGATACATCGACTTGACGGTAAAAGAACCCATAGGAGTAAGACCCCATATGAACTTATCAGATTTTATAGATAATTCCACATCCATCAACCGTTGAACAGGTGTAATCAGAATGTCCATTTGTCCCTGTTCAAGGCTGGTCGAAAAACAAATATTTAGCAGACCACTGACAAAATATTAGATAGGGAACGTATTCGGAGAGCGGTATTTTGGAGGCCAAGCTCCATGGAGCTCAGTTTTCCAAAAAAAAAAAAAATCAAAAAACGACATATTTATGTTTCAAAAAATCAGAAAAATTCCTTCGTGTAGATAATATCGAGATCTACCACAGTGCAAAATATCAATGAAATTCATCGTATTTTAGCCTGGACAAAAAAAATTATGTAAATGTTTCAGAATTTTGAAACTTTGGCAGATTTTTTATTTTTGTGTAGCTTAATCTAATAATAAATTTGTATTGAAAATTTGCAGGGTCGTGGATTTTGACGTTACCTACACCTAGATTTTGTTTCAAATTTTCCGAAACATGAAAATGTCGATTTCAATTTTTTTTGGAGTACCGATCTCCATGGAGCTCGGGCTCCAAATGTGCTTTTCGACATATTTTTGTGTGTGTAATGTTATACAAGGATGGGTATTGATAGGAAATTGGCACGTCACCCACCTAAATGTCTTCCGGGTGTCCATACCATTCCCCACAACAACAAAAACTTTACTGAAAATCCCATGTTTAATGAGCATGAGGCTTTTCCAAAAAGGAGGACATGTTGGGTTTATTTAACTTGGAGTGAATGTATTTATTACTCCCCTGCCACACCCTTTATTTGTCTAAAAAGTTTAAAATTCACTTTTTTTTAGCAAAGGGATTTTACCCCGATTTTATTCACGAAACCATAGAGGTTTGAGAAGTTACTTGCTTACTTAACATTTGTTTGGTTTGTGATCTCTAAAACCTCATACCCAAGCCATCGTGTTGTTTAGACCTACAAATTAAATTCCACTTTAGTAAGCTGTATCTGCATTTATTCTCCTCATAGAAGTGAGGGCTAGCCAGGACAGCCTCCGTGGAAGACTAGTACACCCTCCGTTTACTGATGTAGGCATTTTAGCCTTTTGTTGATCTAAACATATTTTGTACATATATTCACTCAGTTTAGTGTGTATGTGATCAATACTGAAGTAGCTAAAAATGTCTTACATTTGTAAACGGAGGGAGTAGGTGAATATCGTAGTAGTACCACGACAAACAAAAAGAGCTCAAGACATTATTTCAAGCAAAATGAAGACAAAACTAGAACAACAACAAACATTTTCATAGGCTCTCAGTAGCGCGGTCGATGGATAGGATCATAGGACTATCGGAGCACCACGACAAGGAGAGACCTTTTGCGTCGCACGGATGACCAAGCCAAGCCGAGGCCGTTGTGTCTGAACTCTGAACCACTAGGCGGATGGAGCAATAAATTCCATCCGCCTGGCGTGGCGTGGCGTTGCGCAATGCGCCTCCTGTTCCCTTCCCACTTCCACGGCGGCACCAGCACGGCCTCCCCCACAGGAAAAGCGACGCCGACGTCGGCCTCGCTCGCCATTAACTCGTCCCGTTCCGCGCCAACCGCCGCACAGGCGAAGAAGAGAGGAAGGATGGGTAGCCGCTCCCTCCTGGTTTGCTAGCTCGGCGCGGCGCGGCCAACCAACACCCACCCGGCGCCAGCCCAACGCATTTAACGCCTCCCAACCGCGACGACAGGCGAGGCCAAGCTGTGCTGCCTCCTCTGCGGCCGTGCCCCCCATCCCACGCAACGCCACACCCGTAACAAACGCCCGGAGCGTACGCCTCGTCTGCCGGCGGTGCTCGCCGGCGACGAAGATCCACGGCGCGCCGCCCCGAGCTCGCCGGCGCCAGCCCCTCGTCCTGGCAGTCAGTGGCTCTGGCCACGCGACACGCGTGCGTGCGATGCAGTTCAGGCAGACGATCGAGCCAGACATAGGCAGTGGGGCTAACACGCGCGCGGCCGGCTCGATCGTCTCCCACCCGGATCACATGGCTATGATCTTGTAGCATCATCAGCTGATTGCTGCCTTCCATAAATACACAGCGAGTCTCGTTCGTTCGTTCGTGCGTGCGTGCTCCAGCCTCCAGCGAGCAGGGCCGGCGCGGCGGCCGTGAAGACTTTTTTTCCCCAGTTCAAAGAAAAATGGGATCCGCACGAAAGAGTCTGTTCAGGCAAAGTTGTCGGCACGGCAAGTGATGAAGCGAACTGCATTTACTGATCAACTGGCCTTTGACGGCAGGAAAACGAAACATGAAAGAGAATCCTGAGGAGGGAGACATGTAGTAAGATGTAGTACACGCATTTCTGAGTCCAAGAAGGAAATGGTTCTAGTTAGGGTTAGCTGTTACTCCGTCCGTTCCTAAATACAAGATGTTCAAGTGTTTCACATGTTGACTAAATGAGAATTGAAATTACTTAAAACATTTTATATTTAGTAACGGAGGGAGTAATTAGTAAGGATTGATCTCGATCGAGTTCTGGATTATATTGTCTGGTCCTAGTTATATTAGTGAGCTCACTGTGTTTTGTACTAGTTGCAGTTGGTACTGGGATGGATCATGAGTTCCACTATAACAAAATGCTGAAGGATTGTCTCTCAAAAAATAAAACCGATAATGTATGATGAATTCGGTTTAAAAGGGTGGAAGATCGATACTAGATGAATAAAATTAAGTTGAAAATAGATATAGGTCATGAGGTACTCGTGCTTAGGCTTATAATACTAGTTAGGACTTGGGAGTAGTATAGTACTAGTACTCAACAATACTCATAATAAGAACTGAAACCATGAGTGGAAACAATACGAGTGTGAGGAAAACATGGAGTGGAAACAATCTGAGTGTGAGGAAAATCATGGATATTTATACAATTGAAAGGAATTTAATTTAATTTAATTGACAGGCAAGGACTCGCCCGACCATGCCTATCATCACGAGCAGAGCATGCATTGCATCCCTTTCACTCCAGTTACAATATTTATGGATTACAAATTCATTCCCGTGGAAATTCGTGACACGAACAATTTAAAAACCACGTACGCCCACGTCAACGTCGTTCTCCAACGTAAATATAGGTACATCTAATTTAATCTGATGTGAAATGATCTCTCCTTGTGTGACGAATTCCACGAGTATTGATTTAATCCACTTTTTAATTTAATTTGTAGCGCGAAAAAAAAGAAAGAAAGATGCAACGGAAGAGAGGAGAAAGAACAGTACCCCCACAAAGCTCCAAGTTTGGGGGACACGTACATGCAGGGTACGGCGGCGGCGAGCTGAGCTCGATCATCCTTGATTCAGCGATCACAGCTTGACGACCTCGGGGATGTCGACAGGGTAGCGGTGGATGCAGTCGTCCCACGGCCCGTCGGTGGGCGTCTTGACGGCGCGGAGGCACTTCCAGACGGCGCTGTTGCACTTGAACCCGCTGCCGAACCCGATCTGCCACACGCGGTCGCCCTTGCGCATGCGGCCCTTGGCCTCGATGTAGGCGAGCTCGTACCAGAGCGAGCTGCTGGAGGTGTTGCCGAAGCGGTGCAGGGTCATGCGCGACGCCTCCACGTGCCGCGGCGACAAGTCCAGGTTCTTCTGCAGCTCGTCGATGACGGCGCGGCCCCCGGCGTGGATGCAGAAGTGCTCAAAGGCCAGCTTGAAGTCCGGGATGTACGGCTTCCACTTCTTGTTGATGACCTTGCGCCCCACGAGGCGGAAGAAGAAGAGCAGCTGCTCCGACATGGGCAGCACCAGCGGGCCCATGGTGGTGATGTTGGACTTGAGCGCCTCGCCGGCGATGGCCATGAGCTCCTTGGAGAGGGAGATGCCCGAGTGCCCCTCTCGTCCTCCTCCTCGTACACGCACCGGTACGCGCGGTCGTCGGCGCCCTTGTGCGTCCGGACCACGTGCATCAGCCTGTACTTGGCACGCTTCGCCTCCCGGCGACGGTTGGACAGCAGGATCGCCGCCGCGCCCATCCGGAACAGGCAGTTGGGCAGCAGCATGTCCCTCCGGCTCCCGTGGTAGAAGTTGGGCGTGATGATCTCGGTGGAGATCACGAGCGCGTTCGAGTTGGGATGCACCTGCCATCCATCCATATCGTTAGAAGTTGGGACTCGAAGTTCAGAAGTGAAATGGGGACAGACAGACAGTGGTCGTCGGTTTCGAGACTGAATCAAAGTGTGTTATTACCTGGAGCATGTCGCGCGCGAGGTCGATGGAGATGAGCCCTGCGCTGCATCCCATCCGGAGAGGTTGAAGCTGCGGATGTTGCTGCGGAGCTTGTACCTATTGATGATCATGGCGGAGAGCGACGGCGTGGGAGAGAAGAGGCTGCAGTTGACGACGAGGATGTCGATGTCCTTGGGCTTGAGTCCGTGCGGAGGACGAGATCGTCGATGGCGTTGAAGATGACGAGCTGCGCCTCGGCCCTGGCGGCCTCCATGCTGGGGCTGGGCGGGATGTAGTGGTTGGCCGGCGGGAGGCAGGTCTCCTCCCCAGGCCCGAGCGCTCGAGGATCCGGGTCTGGAACCGGAGGCTCTTCTCGTTGTTGCTGATGAGCTTGATGTGCTCCATGAAGGTGGTGAAGGGCACCCGGAAGCTGGGGGAGGGCTTGTAGCAGCAGTAGTCGACGAGGTACACGGCCTGGGGCGGGACATGAAGTAGACGGTGGCGACGAAGACGACGAGGAAGGCGGAGCAGAGGATGTGGAAGGTCGAGGTGGAGGGAGCGCCAGAGGTTGAGCAGCTCGTCGGGGCCGAGCCGGCGAGCTCCAGCGCGGTGGCCGCCATGACGGGGACGAGGAGCAGCGTGAGGAAGTGGTTCACCAGGTACTGGTAGCCGAGCTTGACGTACTTGAGCTTCACCGACCCGGAGAAGCCGCTCCCCGGCGCGCTCGGCATGATCGGTCGATGCTCTACTTACGTACGCCTCCGCGCCCGCCTCGGCTCGGATCCGCACGACACGGCTCTCTGCCACTTGCTTCACCCTCCCGCCTTGCGCCAAGCTAGCGAGCGTAGAGATGTACGTACGGATGCGTGCGCGGGCAGGGCGTGTTGTTGGCCGGCGTGGGGTATGCGGTTGCTGCCTGCTGCAGAGGTGGTGGTGCCGTGGTGGGGATAAATATAGTGGCGGAGGGAGGACCGGGGGCAGATGGGCCGTTTAAATGAGGAGACTGGCTACCGCCACCAACCGGGAGAGTGAGTTCGGGAGTTGGAATGTGGCTGACCACTGGGGACTGCCTCTTCTTCCCTACGCACGGGACGGCGGCGATCCTGCGTGCGACTCCGGTCTCTCCGCCGCCCCCATCGCACGATGCTGCTGACGGCGATCAAGTTTCAGAGAAACGCGCGCGGTGACGGAACTTTGTTTGCTCAGTGCAGCTTCGTGCGAGTGTGAGTTCTATCTGGATCAAATCCCCCAATGTCGTACAAGAGACTGGAGCTTAGAGTGACGGTTAATACCAATGTTTACACTCACACGGAACGATTTAGGAGTTCGAGTTATTCCCATCGTTGGGACTTGGGGGTGATCTAGTATACACTTCTTGTGAGGCTCATATGAAACTAACATTATTAATAGTAGTCTATCTGCTGTAATCTTTTGATCGGTTCAGTTATCTGCATGGCTTGCTTGCCCGAGCTGCCGATTAAGCAGTTGAGAGATCCAGTTACTTCTGCAGATATAAATATTTAAATAGGACGGCAAAGGATCAAAGGACAGAAAACCAGTGAGCGCAGACACACAGTCATGCTCATCGTTTCATGCTTACATCTGAATCAAATCAGCCTAAACTGGATATAATTTCCAATGCATGTTAGTTAAACGACCCATTTTGCTTGCCGTATAATTTACCTGTACTATGTCAAGTACATAGTTAGAATACTAACCGTCGTATTCTTAGGTGTAACAACCTTGTTGTATCCATGTATATCCGGCTTGGCCGAAGTATATTGTATAAAGAGGATCAATCAAAGGTCACCCAATAGAGGTGTGTCCGTGCAAACCAGATAACCCTATTGGCCTATTCCTATTGTGTTTTTCTATAATGCTATCATGTTGCTACTATCACGTCCTGGATCTGATGATCAAACACAGACTAACAATGGGTTAGTTCAACAGTTGGTCCCTCAACAGCTGATCGACAGCATGAGCTAAGCATCCAGCAGTCACATCGTCCATTTCTAAATTCTGAATGAACCGTCAAAGCTCCTGCGTTTCTCCTTTTTCTTACATCGTTCACAGCCACATCGTCCATTTCTAAATTCTGAATGAACCGTCAGAGCTTCCTGCATTTCCCCTTTTTACATCGTTGACAGACCATCATAGTAATTTTCCTCTGCGTGGGGGAATATGGCAAAACTGGCAAGACATGTACAATAATTGGGCGGACGAATCGGCTCCCTTGCATCTGCAACTTACCGAGTTTGAGCTCGATCGCTACGCCCGTGACACCTGTTCGAGACTACATGTGCAAATTACTCGTCTGTTGGTACCTTCTGCTTCAACAATTAAGGCACTCCTGCAGCAAGATCGGCAACCGTCATAAAGTGATCCGGCCTCCAGCTCCTGGCCTCTTCTTGCACTTGCAAGAACTAGACGATTTCTCTGTCTTATTTTCTCCCGATCGTTTGGAGAAATGACAATCAGGAGACGCTGTTAGGTAACCCCTGTTCTGGAAGAAAACCTCACCGGTTTAATCTGTTGATGACGAAAATTTGCTTTCTCGCTGGTTTCTGGTAGAGGTACCAGCATTTCCCACGGAAATACAGATGCAAACACTCCCTACGACGCAGTACTCGGTACAGTATTCACTGATATATACAGTACCTGCGCCACGTAAACTGTTGGGCCATTTACTCACCAATTCAGCACTTTGGTGACCATTTAGGCCATCACATTACACCTGCGACCTTAATGTTCGGACAAGCTCTGACAGACCACTAGCAAAGCAGCAGCGGCTCCAGCTGGATGGGATGCTTCTCGAGCTTCGATTTTGAACGGCTAGAACTGCAATTGCCCGTTATATTTTCTCCGACCGCAGTGAATGTAGCTCAGACTCGAGATCGTGATCGTGCATGCTGCGATGATGGTGAAATTTGACAAAATAACCCTTTTTGAAACTTCATCCAAAAACAACCTTTTTTTTGAAAAAATTCTGAAAATAACCCTTTTGTGTGCTCCCGCACCGGGGGCGCCACACATACATGTGCAACTCCCCAGCCTGGGGCGCCACATCTGTTGCACGTAAGGGTGTGGCGCCCCAGGCTAGGGCGTTGCACATGTATGTGTGGCTCCCCGGTGCGGGAGCCACACAAAAGGGTTATTTTCAGAATTTTTTCAAAAAAGGGTTATTTTTGATGAAGTTTCAAAAAAGGGTTATTTTTGTCAAATTTCACGCATGATGTGATGCATGGCTGAAGAGATAACTGCAAAGCAGCAGCATCTGACCTCAGTGAGGAGTAAAGGCCTCGGCGGAAATCTGGTTCGTGTTGCTTATTATCGGCCACATGTGCAGTGACCTAAGCTGAGCAGATCGTCGAATTTAAAGCCCCGGGACAGGCGCAGCTAGCCGTGCAGACGTGCAAAGTGGTGAGTGAAAGTAAACCTCCCAACCTCTCGGAGAGCACCGTGTAAGAAACATTTATCTCGGAAGGAAATTTCACCGTGGTCCTGTACGTTGTGCAAGTGCAACACATGGTTTAACGTAGCATGCTGTTGTGAGGAGGATCGAGCCGAAAACGCCGAGACGATACTCGCTAGAGACTTTCTAATGTGAATGATTAGTGTCAGGCTTTAAAATAACTGTCAGTCCTACCGGTTTATTTTGCGTTGCTGGGTTCTCTCAAGCATAAAGCATAGTTTACAAAATCGGACTGGACCGCCAGTTGAACCGGAGGCGGAGCCCCCACCGGTATGTTAAGTGCACTGGACTGTCCGCGCCATTGAACGGGAAAAAACGCAGAAACTGCGGTTGAACCGGCGGTTTTCGAGAAAACCAGGCGTTGACAGACCGACTGATTCGACCGAATATACCTTACGAGCGAGAAAAATATTTCGCTTTGGGCGGGAATCGAACCCGAGACCTCCCGCATCGCGCGCAGACAGTGCGACTGAGATAGCCACCTGGTGTGAGACAAGTTTGTGTCATCGTGAACCGAGCAAGTGAACCGACAGATTATTAATATTTCTTCACTATTCTATTTTTTAAAAACCGGCAAGTGAACCGAGCGAACCGACGGTCTAACCGGTGAACCTCGAACAGAGACTCTTGCCGGTTCGATCGCCGGTCCGGTTTTCTAAACTATGCTCTCAAGTACATTAATATTTTACGGAGATCACATCTTTTATCTATACTTGCTAGTGCAAATGTTCTGGTTTGCAGCTCCAATTTCAATTGACATGAGAACATGACTATACTATCGGGCATTATCTAGCCGACAACATATATCCTTCGTTGTCAACATTTGTGAAGACCATCCAACATTCTCAAGGTAAAAAGCAATCTGGTTTTTCCTCTGCTCAAGAACATGTCGAAAGAATGTTGTGAGAGAGTATGTGGTGTGTTGTAACCTTGGTAAGCATGCTCTTTTCTGGGATAAGAAATCCCTCTCAAATATCATGACGACATGTGAATATGATCATCAAGTATGGGAGGGGTTGTGATTTGGATTTATTTTTTTGACAATGTTGCTAGACGTGTCAAACCTAGTAGAAATTCGGGTCGGATCCAAGTTTTTCTTGAGATCTATAGGCATATTAATAACCAGACTACGCATCACCAACTTCGTAATGATCTTATTGAATATGAGTGGAAATTATATGGGGCATAGTCTCCCATTTTCTTTATTTTTATTTACTTTGTATTCATGTATGATTTGAACCATTCTTTACATTTCAGATGATTCGTTATTTGTTTATTTATTTGGATTTAAAAGATAATTGTAATTGAGATCATTTTTGTATTGTGTGATTCTAAAACATTTGTTTGATTTATATTGTTGTTATATTAGAAGTTTGTATGCCAAAATCATATATGGGATAAACCCCAAAAAACTCTTTTGCGGTATTGTGCGCTCTCAGGCGAAACAGTGAGTTGAAAGTTCCTCGAACGTAAGCTCCCATGTAAGTTGAGGCCGTGAATATGAAGCATCTACTTCCTTTCGAAGCTTTTGGACTTCCATGGACAACATCTCTATCTAAGATCTTCCTCGGTTTTGCACGAACAAACGAATCAAGACATCCTTTCTTTTTAGGCAATAAAGCCTCAACAAAGAGTTTTTGTCTACATACTAATTGACCGATCCTTTGATATTGACTAGAGCATGGGGGTGAATAAGCGACTATAAATTTAAATATGTTTTTCATTCGAGGGAAGTATGGAATTACAAGTTCTCTAAAATTCAAGTAAGTGATATAGTCTTATATGGCAAGGTTACTCTAGCAAGCAAGATATACAAAATATAAAGAAGCCAAAGATAATACAAGTAACCGAGATTACAAAAGAGTCACAAATATGAGGACGATTTGTCTCAGAGATTCAAAATATTGGGAGGATTCAAATTCCAACGAAGAGCCTTTAACATAAGGTGCATACTGTAAAAAAACAAACCTAGCCTTCACACTCGCACTAGTACAGAATACATTACTGGTGACGTACAACTTTGTGCTACTGCTGGGGCGCACGGCTGTACGCCAGCACAGTCATGCCAGAGGTAATTGCTACCGCTGGCGCACAAGCCTGTACGCCAGCGGTAACTGGTGATACAGCTGGCGCAGACGTATGTGTGCCAACGGCAGCTACTTACCAGTGGCATGCTGTCCATGTAAAAGCCACTAGTAAGAGGAGCACTAGTGGCGTACCAAACTACATGTACGCCACTAGTAATAATTTGTGAGTTTTAAAATATATTTATACTAGTGCCGTGGACATGAGAAAGCATGCTACAGGCATCAATTTTGGGATTAAAAAAATTAATTTATACAGATAATCTATTTGTCCAAATAGATGCATAATGAAAACACGCTACTTGGGGCCCCGTTTCGGTGCACAGACTAAGATCCTATTCTAACACATTTTGGACAAGACCGCTTGCAAGTTTTCCGGAAGCACGGGGTAGAATGCCACCATGGCTGGATGTCGCGTCCTCGTCAAGGCGGTGCTCTCGGCCATTGCCATCTATCACCCGACGACCCTTTCTTTGTCGTGTCTAGTGCTCCTTTTCATTGACAAAATTCGAAGAGCATTCCTTTGGACCAGCGAGGTGTCTATTTTGCGAGGGAAATACAAATTTAAACGAGAGCACGTTTGTAGACCCAATCACCTCGGTCGCCTTGGAATCCTTGACCGCCAAAAAAATTCACGTGCTTTACGCCTTCGTTGGCTACTATCCATACTCCCCCGTAAAAAAGTTAAAGCATGCATGAACTTTTCTGATAGAACACACAATTTTCTATCATGTGCTTATAATATGTCTAAAATATGTTATAAATACATATGAATAATTATTTCACAAGATAAAATGCAATGGCGCCATTTCTACAAGATCAATCCATACGCTTTTGTATTAATAGTGGTCACATAGGTGAATATGGTGAAAAATCATGTGTGCATTACATTCTAGAATGGAGTGACTATTCTCTTTTGAAATGGTTAATTTACGGAACGAAATACACACCACGGGGCTCTTGGGATGTAAGAACAAACCAATGTGACCAGCGACAACAAGTTTGGCTTCCATGTTATTCTTTTTGGGTGGAAGTCCTAGCTTCTACGGATACATAATTAGATTTGGATGTTTAATTATGTACAATAAATTTTTATTTTATCAACTAGTGGTGGACTTGTGTACACCTGATGGTAGAGTATAAACTATTTTTCATTGTTGATTATTCAATCAATGTTCTTTAAATACTAAGTAAACAACATGCACACTTTGTCAAATTTTGACTTCCTAGATAATTTTAACCATAAAAAAGTAGTGTCATTGGTTCCGCTTATAATGTACAAGTTTCTATAAAGATGCTTATTTAATCATACACTACAAATTGCTATTGAGATATTTGTTCGATCATACTCTTTGCCTTTACTATAAATATACATATAAATTATGCATTATATAAAACATAGTTCTATAAATACTGTTGTTAAAAAATACAGCTTATTATCTTTCAATGAATTCACTATAAATAAAAAACCCAAGTGTAATATTTAGGAATATTGATAAATATTTGGTTAAATTATGGGAACGAACAGAAAATTATACTTGTAATACTATGACATGTTAAAAATAAGACCATAGAAGTATAAAAGTTTTGTATAAATCGTATTTATTTTCTCGTCTTTATCCCTTATACCCTCGTAGGCTTCTCCTATACACTTATTTTCTCTCTCTCAAACCACCGCTGAGACGAGCGTGAGCTTAGAGAGGACTACGCCAGGTCGTCGCCGACTAGCACGAGGAGGGAGCTTCCGTCCATAGAACGGGGATGCCACCGACGACGGGCATGTAGCGAGGAGTTCGCCGGTCGGCGCGATGCTGGCGTGAATTTTTCCTCGCCCCCACACCTCGATCTGTCGACCTTTTTTTATCTCTTAACTTCCCGTGGAGATACTTCGTGTGATTTTTGTATGTGAAATGTGATGTGAGTGATTATGCAAGTGTCTTCAGTTTTGAGGACAACTAGAGAATTTGAAGTCTGGCAATTAGCAACCTTGATTTGTTTGACAAGTAAGCAATAAATATTTTCCAACTAGGAATTGGGAATTTGGAAGCTAGGCAGTGACAATTTGGCATCCATCAGCACGATCAGACTAACCTAATAGTCGTGACTAATAACATGATAGTTGGGACTAATGAATCTAATAATTGTGACTAATTAATCTGGTAGCTTATGTTTTTACATAACCTGCTAATAGTTAATGGTTGCCACTGCTTGGGTAGCCTGATAACTGCGACTAATTAATTTGATTATTGTGACTAATTAACATGGTAGTTGTTACTAATTAATCCGGTAACTGTTGCTTTTGAATAAACCGGTATTTGTTTTTTGAAACAATAAGGCGCCATTTTATTCCTCACTTAACACAGTTACATCATCCAGTATATCTGTTAACACATAAACAGGAGGATCACCATCCCATGCAAGAGTACAATCTGAATCAAAACAAAGTCTAGATAAATTATGCGCCGTCTTGTTCGCTTCTCTTGGGCAATGCTTGAACACAAATACACAATGTTCCCAATTGAAAGAGCTATTTGGAAACAATCTGACAGGATCGAAGTATACGGACTCCAAAGATCAATCGTACCATTGCAAGCATTTATAAGCTCCAAACTATCTGATTCAATTATCACGAGGGAGCAACCTTTTGATTCCACTAGGCAAAGGCCATACGTGAGTGCACATGCTTCAGCCGTTGCCGCATCAAGTAGATTGGACATTGTCCGAGCTTCTACGCGATTGCCTCTCCATGATCATTTCTGATGATTGCCGCTGTTGCACCTGATCCATTTGGGAAGAAAGCCGCATCTACCAGCTTATAATGTTGCCGAGGAGGTTTTTCTCACATAATCTCCAATGGTTTAGCTTTGACCCATTCATTTTGACCGGTAACCACTGTTTGGATAAACTGATAATGGTGACTAATTAACCTGATAGTTGTCACTAATTAACCTAGTATTTTTTATTATTAATCCAGTAGTTGTTGCTTTTGAATAATCTGGTAATTTTGAATGGTAGCCACTGCTTTGGATAACATGATATATTGACTAATTAACCTGATAATTGTGCTAATCAATCTGGAAATTGCGACGGTAACTGCAACTAGGATAACCCAATAATTGTGACTATTTTATTGTTGGAATAATCTGATAATTCTGACTAATTAATCTGGTAGCTAGCATAGCCAGATAAGTGTGACCGTAGCTTGTAGGACAATCTCTTAAGTAGTTGTGACCAATTAATCCGGTAGATGTTGCTTGGACCAATTAAGCCGGTAATCATGGAATAGTCTCGTAATCATACGAGATTAATCTGACAATCACACCAAGTTAATTCGGTAACTGAAAACAATACGGTAAGTAATCAATATTTAAACAGGTAATGTAATAATAACTTAGTTGTGTATAATCGTCCTTATTATTTATAATCTAGCAACTAAGTAGTGCATAATCTAGTAAACATTTGACAGCAATCTGATAATTATTGGTAAAAAAATGGAGGGTGCACGGCGACAAGCAGCGCAAGATGGAGGTTCTCCGGAACTCGAGGACCGGTGACTTCCCGTCTGCCTGGGGTCATCTTCGTCTCCAAGGCGTTCGTGAAGATGTGGCGGCGGCGCGTCGCCGGAACGTGTTGCTCTGCGGTGGTTGCCCTGTTCTTGTTCTACATGAGGACCTGGTTGTAATTTTGAGCTTTGTGGGGGTCTTTTCTGTAAAAGTCTTGCTGTAATATCGGCGGTTTCCCGCAAAAAAAAAAAAAAAAAAAAGATAATTATTGGTAAAAAAATGTCGTCGAATCAAAACATGCTAGTATGAGCTTTGGTTGCGTAGATCTCGGCGACAGAAAGACAACGGTAAAAAGAGATCATCAATTGAGTGAATGGTTTAAGAGATAAATCTTTCTAAAATTCGAATTAAAAAAACTGCTTGCGAAGTCCATGTTCGGAGCGTCACGCGAGGGAGGTTAGGGCGTGGGCTGCCGGAACGATCAGCCAAATTGCGGCGCCGCCAGTTAGTCCTCTCCATCTTTGTTTTATACTCTGCTTAGTAATTAATAAAATTGACTATGTGCATGATATTGAAGCATATCTCCTATTTCAAAAATAAGGCGGCTGGTTGTGGTTTGTAGTTCGTCATATGTGAGCAATATCGATGGAGAAGGATTCGATTGCGATTATATTTTCTGATTAGTATCTTTCAGTACAACTTGAGGTCTTTAATGCAAGTTTCTTACTTTTTGTGTCCTCGTGTTGTTTTTTTAGATACAAGGCCAGAGGCCCAACGTTAAATTAATAACGCCGATACGGCGACAAGGGTACAAAGTGTTGAACCCAGCTTACATCAAAGAACTACACGCACCCACACAAGATACATGACAACCGAGGAACTCCGGCGAGGCGGACACCACCTAAGAACTACACTGAAGAGGCTGAGAACACGCTGGACGGACAAAGGTGTTGGGCCAAAACTCGCCCACGAGGACAGACCGGCACACCGACACACTCTGCACACCGACAACACGGGCAAAGTCGTCGGGCCGAAGCTCGCCCTAGAGCCAAGGCCGGCTCACCAACACACACTGCACACCGCCGAGAACCGCCCAAACGTCAACAGAATCAACCACCAGGGGAGCACCATCTCGCTGAGGCACACCAAGGAGAACCAACAAGACACGCCGGGAGTGCAGAACAAGATACAAGCTTTGCCGGAGGTAGCACGCCGAAGAGGCCTCCGCCACCCAACCTCCGGAGAGCTACCCACCGTGAGCTCCAAGGCGGCGTCTTCAAGAAGAGCACGATGCAGAGCGCCGCCACCGCCCGATCCGAGGATCTTGGGTTTTCACCCGGAGCAAGTAGGAGGGTAGAGAAACACCACAACGACGCCTTCAAGAAGGGGACGACGTCCATGGACGCCGCCGCCGCGCCCGGGACACATCATGGGCAAGGGTTTCCCCTCGGCATGACCTCTCCACCTCCACACCACGGAGCACAGCTCACCAGGCACCACGCCGTCCTCACGGTCATGGCCCCGGCAGCACCAGAACCAGGGGCTCGCCCACCAACCCACCAGGTTCCCACCATCCAGGGCCGCCGCCCCGGCATACCAACTCTGCACAAATGGACCTGAGGCCAAGGACGAGAGACACTGGTCGGACCGCAGCAAGGAGGCATCGAACCTTCAACGGGGACCCATCCCGCCGACCGTCGACCTACAGCCCCCTCGGCTACAGGCGAGGTCGGAACTAAGGTGCACGATGGGCTCGAGAGGGCCCGGGCCCCCTGGCCCGGCCCGAGTCGAGGCGGCCACGGCCGCACTGCCCACCACACCTCTCGGATTCCACGCTAAGCCGGCGAGCAGCAGCGCCACCGCCGGCCAGGCTTGCCGCCGAGACCACAAAGCCCAGCACCCGCGCCTCCATCTTCTACCAGCCCCACCGGGCCGAGCTCGCGCCGCCCGCCGCTGCAACCGCGCTAGGGGACGCCGTCGCTGCCATGAGCTCGCGGATGGACGCGCAGCCACCACGCCGTCGCCAGGTGACCGCGCCGTCACGCCCCACACCAGCGCCACGCCCCGCCGGCAGATGCGGCCCGCGCCGCCACCACCACACGAGGGGAGAGGAGGCCCCGCCGCCGCCAGCGCCGCCCAGGATTTGTCCGGCGGCGGCGAGGAGGAGGGGAGGGAGAGGGAGGAGCTCGGGAGCGGCGACTAGGGTTTCCTCCCGCCGTCGCTCGCGGGAGCAACCACGGGAGGGAGAGGGGAAAAGTTTTTCTCCAATGCTATCCGTCCTCGTGTTGTCAGCCCACCGTTCTAGACTAGTGCAGCTTCTTCTCCTTTGAAAAGCCAGTAACCTCCCATTGTTGAAAAGAAGACTGTAATATTCTCGCGGCATCATTTTGAAACTGTTTTCCGATCGAGTTTACCACTTTGCGTGCCACGAATTAAGCCGCCGTGCTTGCTTGTTGCTGTCCGAAAACACTGTTCAACGTCAGCGTGGTAAAGCCCGAGTGAACAGGTGTTTGGCGGCCATGGCTATACCGGAAAATCCAACTGTAAACCGGAGGCGCACTCTACATAGGTAGTTAGTTCATCAGGGGAGATGTATGTTACGCCTGTTTTGCCAAGAAAAAGTACAGACAGGATCATCAATGGCCAAATGATAGCGCTACGTTACCGTTACCCTGCACAACAGTCCATGTCTTGTTCAGTTCGGGTGCTGGCTCGCAGTGGACTGCTGCAGTAGTTCTTCCCGTGTGGAGAAAAGAGTATAGTATAGAAGGATCCTTCTAGATCGGATGGGATGTCTCTTCGGAGTTGGGCGTTGGGAGCTATGCCGGCCACGGCGAACGCGCGCGTCCTCCTACTCTGCTTCTTGCTCTCTGTCCATCTCCCTCCCCCCGCGCGCGTGGACTCCATTGCTCATTGTCGATCGACTGGAGCTCATTAATGGTGGGCGATCCGGCGATCATCGCTATAATTTGGCTCTCACGAGGGATCTTGCATTTCAGGATGGGAATGGGCCGGGTCGACCCGCCGGGTCACCGACCCGACCCAAAAAATCGAGGCCATTGGGCCACACGGGTCGGCCTCAAACCAGATATGGGTCAACGGGGCTGGCCTTGAGTGGCCCATTGGGTCTGTAGGGCTGACCCATATGTAGTCTTATTTCTATTCGTGATGAATTTTAATATATGCTGACATCTAGTAGGAATTGGCTAATTTAAGTGGCAGCATCGTGGATACGTCTGTAGCGCTTCTAGGCCAGTGTAGGAGGAGCAGTGTGAGTTTCTAGTTGCATTGGACCCATGCATGCATGATAGGAAAAAAATAAAAATAAAATGAGGTACAACCGTACAGTGTGTCCGGAGAGCTTCGTTTCAATCTTGTACATAATTTTTTAACTCCTCGTACACTACTGATCTACTAGTGTCCTGCCTTAACATTGCTTCTGTGGGCTCTCCCGGCTACTAGCTGTGCATGCGCATACGTAATACATTCGCATTCGATTTAGTCCAGAGAATCGATTCAATTGAGACTAATCTGCTAAAATTTGGGTCGGCCCCGAATACCCATTGGGCCAGCAAAGCCACTTACTTATTTGAAATGGGTCGACCCGTGGCCCCTCAAAATGACCCTAGGGCCACAAGGGCCAGGTCCAAGGCCAGGGCCGGGTCGGCCCATTCCCATCCTGACTTGCATTCTTGCTTGTGCTTCACCCACGTCTCTAGATCAGACGGGCGCGCTGCTGATCTGGACCATTCCGCCTAGCAAACTGAAAAATACTATACGTGTATAGAATTATAGATGCTCACTGATTAACTGTGTAGTGTGTACGGTTGGCACCTGCAAGACTACAACAGCGCTTGCTCCGTTACCTGCAAGAAAATACTAACATGTATCGCCGCTCCCTCGCTATCCGCCTTCACTGCCGGCGCGCCGGGTGGACGAAACAAACACGATCGGGAAATATATCCAATCTCTTGAAAAAAAATTTAGATAAAGGGGTGCGGATCTCTTGAAAGGCCAACTAGAATTACGTGTGTGATGCATCCTGTAAGTAATTGTTCGGCAGCGGCTTCAGCCGTCGTTCAAGCGATCGATGCAGCACGGCTAGAACTTTGCTGTCAATGGCCACAATGACAAGGCTGAGGCTTGACTTGTTTCTAGAAAGGAGGAAATTAGTTAGCACGTGCTGACCCTGACCTGACCCTGCATGAGTAAATGGGAGTCAAGAGTTCCAGAATAGGCTGCTTTTTTTTTTTTTTTTGACACATCCAACACCCTCATATATTCACCAAACATCCACATACAAAGTACACAGATCGAAGAAAACGAAGAACATACATACGAGGAGGAAGATCCAGAGCCAGCATCGCGAGCCGCAGCTCCGCCGGCGACGAAGACGAAGGCCAGCAAGCCACCTTGCCACTGCCTGGGCAACTATTCGACCCTTGAGAGACGCCTCCAAGCCTGCCCGCCGCGCCGCGACGAACTTGTTGTCGATGAACACGCAGGGAGACGCCCCCCTGGCACCGCTTCCCTTCTTCACCTCGGCCACCAACGGATCCGTCGCTGGAGGAGGCTGGAGAACCCGAGCAGCCCTGGACAAGCACCGCAGCTCCAGCGCCGCCGCACCGCAGCAGCTGGAGGAGAAGGCCGCGCACGGCGGATCCAAGGATCCGCGAGCACGGCGAGGACGACGCCCGTGCGACGAAGCTCCACCGGAGCTCCACCGCCGGAGAGGAAGGACGCCGCCGCCAAAACACCACCGACCGCACCACCGCCTCCACAGCGCCGCCGGAGGCAACCCACACACCCCTACTCTATATACACGAGGAGATCCGGGGATCCCCCACCCACCCGCCGCCGGAGCGGACGGGGGGAGAGAGATCCCAGCGGATCTGCGACGGCGAGAGCGCGGCGGCAGGCGATTCCAGAAAATCGCCCTCTCTGCACAGTAGTGAGGAGGGAGGGGAAAGTGCGCCCACTTAGAATAGGCTGCTTGATTTGGTCAGTTTGAACACTCACAGTGCCTGTCCATTACGTTGACACCGAGTTCGTACCTACATATACGATTTGTAGAGTGGACCTCACTGTCCACTACATCCAGGGACTTATCACTGCATCAAGCCAAATATATCAATGAATTACCACGTTGAAAGCTGAACATGGATGATTTTTCACCCCGACAAGCAAAATATACTATAGATCTACTCAAATAGATCCCGCCGTATTTTTGCATACGCACGCGAGCTCGTACTATCTCTAAACTCGCACGAGCTCGGCGCCGCCTTCCCCCATTTTGCACGCGAAGAGGTTGGGTCAGAAAAACAGCCGATTTGGATGTTTCTCTAGGCCTATGTCAAGGTGTTTTAGTATCGTGCGGGTCTAAAACGTGGAACGGTCCAGCAAACAAACGTGTCATTTTTGCAACCTAGAGTCTGACTGAATGGGCTCATGACCAACCAAACACGCCTACAGTAGTAATCTAGTTCGGCATCGTCTTCGACCGTTTAGGAAGTTCTGGCCGGAGCCACCGTTGCACCCTGGTTTTGCTGATCGATGCACGGCTACTCGGCTAAAAAAAAATCTGTTAATGGCCACATTGACACGGCCGAGGCACAAGTTAGTGAACTGATCGACTAGCCGACAGCATAGTGAGGCTTGACTTGTTTCTAGAAAGGAGGAAATTAGTAAGCACGTGTTGACGCTGATCTGACCTTGCATGAGTAAATGGGAGTCAAGATTTTCTATCATAGCGTGCTTGATTCGGTCACAGTTTTAACAATCACAATGCCTATTCATTAAGTTGACACCGAGTTCGTACCTACTTATATCTGTAAGATTGCGGAATATTGATTGTATTGATTGAGTCTTTTTTTTTTTTTTTGACACATCCAACACCCTCATATATTCACCAAACATCCACATACAAAGTACACAGATCGAAGAAAACGAAGAACATACATACGAGGAGGAAGATCCAGAGCCAGCATCGCGAGCCGCAGCTCCGCCGGCGACGAAGACGAAGGCCAGCAAGCCACCTTGCCACTGCCTGGGCAACTATTCGACCCTTGAGAGACGCCTCCAAGCCTGCCCGCCGCGCCGCGACGAACTTGTTGTCGATGAACACGCAGGGAGACGCCCCCCTGGCACCGCTTCCCTTCTTCACCTCGGCCACCAACAGATCCGTCGCTGGAGGAGGCTGGAGAACCCGAGCAGCCCTGGACAAGCACCGCAGCTCCAGCGCCGCCGCACCGCAGCAGCTGGAGGAGAAGGCCGCGCACGGCGGATCCAAGGATCCGCGAGCACGGCGAGGACGACGCCCGTGCGACGAAGCTCCACCGGAGCTCCACCGCCGGAGAGGAAGGACGCCGCCGCCAAAACACCACCGACCGCACCACCGCCTCCACAGCGCCGCCGGAGGCAACCCACACACCCCTACTCTATATACACGAGGAGATCCGGGGATCCCCCACCCACCCGCCGCCGGAGCGGACGGGGGAGAGAGATCCCAGCGGATCTGCGACGGCGAGAGCGCGGCGGCAGGCGATTCCAGAAAATCGCCCTCTCTGCACTGTAGTGAGGAGGGAGGGGAAAGTGCGCCCTCGTGAAAGCGTTGTATTGATTGAGTCTAGATTGATTACAATGAGACACGGTGGGCTGTATATAAAGAGGTACAAAACATGGAGACTACGAAACCTAATAGAGATAGACTTGGATTACAATCCTAAACTACCAAATATAGCCAAACCGTAATATACTCTAACACCCCCCGCAGTCGGATCGGTAGTGGCGCGAACAGCTGGAGCGTCGCGGACGGTCTGACTGGAGCACAATCCGAAGTCGCGAATTGGAGAGGAAGCCGAGGTGATAGCTCTTTAATGTCGATGTCGATGCAGCCGAGTTGTAGGTGCTGTAGTCGTGGTCGATGTTGCCGTTGTTGTGGTAGATGAGGTAGACGTTGCTGGAGTTGATGTAGTTGAGGTAGGCGGCACGCCTTGCCGAGCTTGCCAGACTCGGGAGCGCGTCGGGGACGAAGGCACGCTCCGGTGTTGCCAGTACCGGACATGCGAAGACAGGGACCACCATGAACCTTGCGAGCCAGAGTCGGATGAAGAAGCAGAGAAGATCTCCGAATTCGGTCGGTGCATAGCGCAGATTTTCCGCCGTTTGTTACCGGAGTAGACGAAAAGGTTACAAAAAGTAAATTGTGCAAAATAAAAAAATAGACTGCAAGTCTGACGGCTCGGTTGCGGTGGACGAACGTGGTGGTTGTTGAAAACGTTTGTCGATGTAGATAGTTGTCGACGATGTAGAGGAAGAAGATGCCGATGCGTTGTTGGTGTAGAACTTGTCGGCGATGACGACCACGAACGTTGATGGATCGGAGTAGATTGGCTTCTTGACGACTTTGTCGCGAACTGCACGTATAGTACGGTGCAGCTCGAGGCAGATGGTTTGGTTGGAGTAGAGTTGATCGATCCTTGCCCTACATGCACAGCAGCGCATGCATGCAATGATCCGAGTCTTGCATGCACAGCACGCATGCATGCAACGATCGGAGTCTTTCGAATCGATCACTGAACTGCTCCGGCGAGAGGGCTAGATAGTTGTTTGGTAGCTAAAGAAAAGATCTAATTAGAAAAATGAAAATTGCTAAAACTATGAAAGCTAGCTACAAGATGCGGTGCCCCCGGCGGAGATCATGAAGTCGATCTCGCCGAGGGCGGCGTGGTGGAAGCGGTGGTGTCTAAACCCTAGACCGAGGAGCGAAACGCTCTGATACCATATAAGATTGCGGAATATTGATTGTATTGATTGAGTCTAGATTGATTACAATGAGCCACGGTGGGCTGTATATAAAGGGTACAAAACTTGGAGACTACGAAACCTAATAGAGATAGATTTGGATTACAATCCTAAACTACCAAATATAGCCAAACCGTAATATACTCTAACAATATTATTTGTTGAGTGGACTTCGCTGTTCATCGCAACCAGGCACTTATACATCACTGCATCGAACGCACGCACTGTTCGTATGTAGTTCGTGTGATCGATGCCTGGACTTTGCACGATGTAATTAACCAGCTAGTGGCATGCTGGCGTGTATTAAGTGCAAGTCAAATTGTGGTTAGGCGATGGTGAGGTTTGGTTGTTGGGGTAAGGTGACCTGATAATTCGATGTCACAGCTGATTAATTCCACAAGCTTCGTGAATCGTCATAAGATGGAGCACCATGACTAATTAATCCCAGATGGCAAATTACTATATGAAATCTGTCAATCCCATTAGCGTGGAGATGTATTAGATCCGCCAAACCGCTAACTGCTGCAGGTCTTATCATACTAGTTGAAGTTATATACTCCCTCCGTCCAATAATAACCGTCTTAGATTTGCCAAAAAGTGAATGTATGTAGACATGATACATATATAGGTACATTCACTTTTGTACAAATTTGAGGCACTTATTTTGGGACGGAGAGAGTAGTATACTCGTCTAAAAAAAGGACTAGTTGTGCATGTTTGGTGGTCGGTAGATATGGGGAAATGTTGAAAGTATCATGAATTTTGTCATAATTGAGCTTCTTATATTTTATTTTATGAGGCCTGTGTTTGGTTATCTAGCATATACGTCTGGTGTGCCGCATTAGTCGTACTGCATCTGTCATAGTGTCTTTTTTTTAGCCAACCCAAACATCACTATAGACAGTTGATCAAGTCTAGGTAATCTCACTCTCATTTGGAGTGTAATTCTTGGGCATTAATTTGACAATCCATAGTTGGCGAGGTCCAGCCGTCCAGGTGGTGTGGGCGATGTGGGTGGCGAACCTCCTCTCGTTCTGGCTCCAACCCCCATCGTCCATCAATTCAAAATGCAGTTACATTACACATATCACACATGCATTCTGTGCAGGAAAAACGACCGCTTCCAACTCTGATGGTCGCCATTTCCGCTGCTGACAACGAGATAAATTAACGACATCTGAGATTGACTGCGATCTAGCAGTGCACTGAGACCAAATACTCGCTCTGAAAGACTAAAGACACTGAGGCCAGTTTAATTACAGTCAAGGGCTTGAGGCATATGTGCGGATGGGCCGTACGTGTCGTTTTTGGACTAGCTAGAAACAGTGACAGAACCAGGAATTGAGACGAGGGGGGCGAACTAATAAGGTCTAAAAAAATTAAGCCACAAAAACTAGTCTAATCAACAAAATAAAAGATCCATGGATATTCAAATATTTATAACTCATAACATACAACTTTCGAGGTAGATGACCTCGACGATTCGCTAAGGCATGAAAACCTAGCATAATCTTTTTTTCATCAAATTTTATAAATATTTCTTTCTCAACATAGCAAATCATCAAATTATTAAGCCAATCATCACCAATCATATTTCGAAGATCTCTCTTTACAATATTCGTGGCTAAGAAAACCCTCCGAAGTCCGAACTTTTGTCTTCTCCGAATTCTAGGATCAGCAACAACATTTGCTAGATCAAAAACTTACATAAAAAACTTCATGAACAATATCTTCTGGAGTGTCCTGAATATATGTACACATAAAAATTAGTATTTTGCTACAACCATCAGTCCCGCTCCTGCACAACAATTTTGCTGCAGAAGAGTGGGAATTAACCTGCTCTTTCCCACCCTGCCGCTGCTGGTCGTTCGTGTCGTCGCGTCTCCGCCTGCAATTTATCGAGACGATATTGCGTCCGCCGCCGTTGTCGCTGCATGCGCCGCTGCTTCCAACTCCTCTGCATCGACCTCTGCTGCAATTGCTTCCTAATCCGTCTCCTCCTCTTCTCCGTCCATCGCCGGCGAGGCGGCGCCCGACGGCAAAGGCGCAGAGCAGCTCGCGCAGAGGCCGTACGTGTCGTTTTCGGACTAGCTAGAAGCCTAGAAACAACGCTACCAGTAAGTTTTTGAGATTGAGGGAGAATCGGGAAACCCTAGCCTGCCGGGTCGCTATAGGCGATTCCGGAGGCGCCGCCACCACCACCGCAAGGAGCCCTCTCCCGACGCCCCATTCACCTCGCCGCCGCCGGAGGAGGCCGTCCGACCGGCGGACGGCGGCGCCGCGGCATCTCGCAGCTTTTTCTCCTTCGCTGCCTGGTATTCTCCTCCTCTAAGCTGCCAAGTTGTTTCCCGATCTGCGTCGCCCGCCTCCAATCTGGTGGAGCTTTGGTCCCTAGTCTTCTGATCTGATCTAATCTGGAGAGATCGGTAGAATCTGCAGAAGGCTTTGATGTTCATGCATGTGCGACCAAGGCATGCAGGCTTGGATGCATATCCATTACGGATCCACTGCTCATCCACATGTGAGCCTGGTTGATCATGCACGAGGACAAGAACAAAGGCCGGCCAGCGCGCGCTGCGGTGTCTCCATATTGACCTACTGGTCTCGGGTGTCGCGCCGCCGCCACGGATCGCTACGGTCTAGATTGATGACATGAAGCCCAGATTTTTGTTGGCACCAACGTCGACATGGCAACATCGCCTCGATTAGGTGCTGGCGGTCGGCACCATCAACACATCGACATGGTAAAATCGCCTCGATTATTTTGGTGCTGCGGAAGCGCGAAAAACTGATGCCAGAAAAAGGAACGACGACGATTCTGGCGAAAGCAATGGATGAGGAGATGATGATACTTCACAGTATGACGGGTGGATTCGGTTTCGCTCGCTTGCGCGGCAAATCGTGTGCCCGACGACTGTGAGCCTGGTGATCGATGCTTTGCGGCAGTGTTCTCGGCAAGTGGGGGCGGCAAACATAGGGTGACTAAGTTTTGGTGGTGCTTTTTGAGTACCGAGTCTTGATCTCCCAGGTGAAACCCTAAGGTCTGATCTTAATTGGTTTTACCTGGCAATGGTGGGCTTTGTCCCTTTCTTGTTCAAGGCAATGTGTGGAGATTTCATGGACTTTCTCCGGGTGAAACCCATGATCTGACTTGTTTAGATCGGGCGACGACAGCGTTTCTACATTGTTTCCTTCCTGAAGGCGTTGCTGTTGGAGAGCCTTTTCCGTGGTCTAAGTATTGCCAATGGTGGTGTTTGTCTACCGCAGCGAGACATCGATTGTTTTGGCAGGCGTCATATTTTCCTTTTTTCTTTTCTTCTTTTTTGGCTGTGTGCATCCCTAATGTCTTGATTTTTTTGACATTACGTTGTTGCAGAACCTGGATGTAATTGGTATCCGTTTGATATTAATATATTTCCTTTATAAAAAAGGTTAATTAAGGCATAAAGGAAGGACGCTTTAATCCTGAAAGCAAGCACGCGTAATGAACAGCGTCAGCTACTTGCAGTTGTCGGAGTGTTAGGGCAGCTCCACTCGTTGCCCCCTCCCCCCAGGGCCGGAAAACGGCGCTATTTTGGCCGGCCTGGGGAACGGCGCTATTTTGGGCCCTGGGGGCACCGATTCCCAGCCGTGAACCCATGCCGCCCCCCAGCCGGCGATTTTGGGCATATTTCACATAAATAAGGCCGAGCCACCACGCCGCGGCCGTGCGTCGTTGGCGAGCAGGCCGGCGAGGCAGCTGAGGATCACCAAGTGTTCTTCATTGTCGACGGCGGCCTCGGCTTCCTCATCAAACAGCTCGATGAGCATCTCCTCGGCATCGGAGTCCATGGCTGGGTCGGACGAAACGCCGAACACCTAGCGGGCGGGGTGGACGCGTTTTGCCCCGAGAATCGTCCTGGCGGCTAGTTCACGGCGGAGGGGAGTGGGCGGCGCCGACGGCGTGGAGGGGCTAGACGGCGGTCTTCCTAGCTGCTTGTGTGCGGCGGAGGCAGGAGGGGTGGTGCCGGCGGCGACATGGCGACGACGAGGTGGACAGGCGAAAAGGCGAGTCGGGGTGGGGAAAATGTGCTGTCTCACCGACAGCGCTGCCCCACGCGTGCTTTTCCTTCCGCCGGCCCCCCAGGCCGAACCCGATGGGCTGGGTTCCGCCTAGGTGCGCCGGCGCTAGTTTCTGCCGAAACGGCGCTATTTGGACTCCTGGGAGGACGATTAGGAGAAAATCGGCGCTATTTGAGCCAAACGGCGCTATTTCGCCTCCTGGGGGCGCTAGGGGACGAGTGGAAATGCCCTTAGAGCCGAGCCGTTGAACCAACCTTGTCCTAATCCGTCTTTAAGATTAACAAAACCACGTACGTGCAGCTGACTCAAAAACCAAATAGCCTGTACGCAATCTTGTAGGAGTAACGTACTAGTGCCAATACGTCTTCCCCTACTTGTCGCGGTTATACACGCTAGCCGATGCGTTTCGTCGTGTGGGCGACACTGTCGATCAGATGAGAAGTTTGGCTGGGGCGGATTTCTGAAGTCGTAGCAGCCAGTCGTTCCGATTTGCATGAGCGACTTGGCTACTTGATGAGGGCGCGCAGTGGCGCGATGGTGGGCTGTGGCAGTGGCCACCCCACCCGCCCGAGCTCGACTCCCAGCGGGAGCGAGTTTCGGGTGCCTCACCGCGCGGCACTGTTCACGTGAACAGTGACCAGCGCAAAACACTGTTCACGTGAACAGTGTTTCGGAGCCAATTTCCACCGCGGTTCTACACTGGTATTGTGGTGTGCCCACCACCGCAGGGTTTCCCGGAAGATCTAGGCTCGCGGAGGCTCAAGTCTTAGTATAGTCTGGTTAGGTCTAGCTTGCGCACGGTGGCGTGTGTGTGGTGTTGTGTGTGTGTGGAGTGTGTTGTGCGTGAGTTCAGATACTACAAGATGTACTAAGACCAGGAAATCTCAAAAAAGACTTGGCTACTTGATCGACAACTCCGCATGGCCATTACAGGCGCGCAGGCCCATTGACGGATGTGCTACAAGACGCTCAATGCAGACGAAAGAAGAGAGTGTGTTTGACAAGCAACTCAAGATCGATTGCCTTATCACGAGGTACGGTTGGGAGAGTGAGTGATACCGCCAGCAAGAGTCAACGACGTGCCTACGGAGTTGGGGCAGCTGATCTGCTCATGGTGTCAACGGAGAAGACGGCGACGACTCCACGCCGCTCGTCTGGTCGCTTTCCGGCTACCGGGATCGATGCAGTTGGCGGTTGAGCCTCTTCATTGCGCTTCAGTCATTCACGTAAGGTCGTGCTGTATCAGCGGTGCACACACACAGTAGTACCGTCGTCCGTCGGAGTCAAGAGCATCAAGAGGTCGAGAGAGGAGAGTGCGTACGGGTAGACATGAGCCACGGTAAAAACGTACGAGGGCGCACTTTCCCCTCCCTCTCACTACAGTGCAGAGAGGGCGATTTTCTGGAATCGCCTGCCGCCGCGCTCTCGCCATCGCAGATCCGCTGGGATCTCTCTCCCCCCGTCCGCTCCGGCGGCGGGTGGGTGGGGGATCCCCGGATCTCCTCGTGTATATAGAGTAGGGGTGTGTGGGTTGCCTCCGGCGGCGCTGTGGAGGCGGTGGTGCAGTCGGTGGTGTTTTGGCGGCGGCGTCCTTCCTCTCCGGCGGTGGAGCTCCGGTGGAGCTTCGTCGCACGGGCGTCGTCCTCGCCGTGCTCGCGGATCCTTGGATCCGCCGTGCGCGGCCTTCTCCTCCAGCTGCTGCGGTGCGGCGGCGCTGGAGCTGCGGTGCTTGTCCAGGGCTGCTCGGGTTCTCCAGACTCCTCCAGCGACGGATCCGTTGGTGGCCGAGGTGAAGAAGGGAAGCGGTGCCAGGGGGGCGTCTCCCTGCGTGTTCATCGACAACAAGTTCGTCGCGGCGCGGCGGGCAGGCTTGGAGGCGTCTCTCAAGGGTCGAATAGTTGCCCAGGCAGTGGCAAGGTGGCTTGCTGGCCTTCGTCTTCGTCGCCGGCGGAGCTGCGGCTCGCGATGCTGGCTCTGGATCTTCCTCCTCGTATGTATGTTCTTCGTTTTCTTCGATCTGTGTACTTTGTATGTGGATGTTTGGTGAATATATGAGGGTGTTGGATGTGTCAAAAAAAAAGACATGAGCCACGGTATCACTGTCGGTGAAGAACACGTGTGGTTCTTGTTAGAAGAAAATAGTAAAACTGGTAACGAAACGATAATACTATAGCAAGAATCATGAAGCAGCTTTCAGATTTTAATGTCGCGGTTACGCGTCGCTCCGCCGGCTGATCGGCGTACCGAATTCTGATTTTCCTTCTTCTCTACTACTCCCTCCGTTCCAAATTAGATGACTTTCATTTGTCAACATATGGATGCACATATACTTGTAACATGTCTAGATACATCCAGATGTTGACAAATACTCCCTCCGTCCAAAAATAAGTGTCTTAGATTTGCACAAAAAAGGATGTATGTAGATATGTTTCAAGTCTAGATACATCCACTTTTTAACAAATCTAAGACACTTATTTTTGGACGGAGGGAGTAGAAATCATCTAATTTGGAACGGAGGGAGTACATGGTCTCTCTGCAGTCGCCAGCCAGCCGCCGGCGACAACAACGCACGTGAATGCGTGCGTAAGCGGCTGAAAGCTCGAGCACAGACACGCACCGAGATGGCTAGCTGCACGCGTGCCGACGATCGACGACAGAGAGGAGAAGGCTCCGTCGGCGAGCGCCGACGCGCCGGAGTGTGAGACGGCTCCGTCGGCACTTTTTTGCAGGTTGCAGCGTAGACGTGCAGCGTAGAAGGTCTTGGATGGCTTTCTTCGCCGGTCCTCTGGACACTCCCGCCGCTGTTGCGCGTCAACGGAGGGAGACGGGGTGCTGGACGGGCCTCGGCCCCAACAAATGTCTCCCTATGGCCAGATTGTTGTTTTCCTGAGACAGGCCGAGGGGTGCTCCTATTTTCGGCTTTATGAGTTCGCCATTCCCCAATTAACAACTAGTAGCTGTTTGGAGCGCAGACACTATTCGTTGCTCTTTGCGGATCCTAACATCGCCTCGCCTACAGTCGTTTCTTTAGTGAGCTGGCCTATGTCCATGCCTTTTCCTTCTTCGTTTCGAGTCGTGTCCTTTCTTTACTTCTTCGTTCATAAGAGCATCTCTAGCAGAACCTATAAAAAAGTCAAACCTACTTCCTCGGTTCCTAAATATAAGATGTTTTAGGATTTGTCCACATACACATGCACAGAAATGTATCTTGACACATTTCGTGTGTATGTTCACTCATTTTATTATACATGTAGACAACATGTGTAACATCTAAAACATCTTACATTTAGGAACGGAGGGAGTATAATACTCCGGCGGATTTACGGTTTCAGATCAATTTTTTGTCTAGAACAGAACCTGTAAATGTTCGTGGACTGTAAACGTTTTTCAGGCCACCAAAAACGCGAGCCTCCGGCCTTTAAATCTACCGTTTGGAGCGCAGTATACAAACCACAAAATGGCCGGAATTCTGTGCCCTCTCCCCGCGCAGCTGTCCGTACCAAAGCCTCCAGACATCGATTTCTCATGTCTCCGACAGAATCGTACACTGCCGTTCAAAGATTCGCACTCGTGGCGCTCGAGATGCTGGCGTGCTCGCAGCGGGGGGCTCCGGCGAAGCTGGCCGCCGGTTCGAGCCAGGCAACGGGGGCGCTGCGCCGCGGGGAGCTCGTCAGCCCTGCCGACGTCGCTTCCGCCGACACGGAAGGCTCGCTCCGCTGTAGCTACGTAGCTAGCTGACTAAACGGTCGATGGAGAAAAAGAGGGGAAAATATCAGAGCAATATTTGGGAATATTATGTTTTACAGTTCGTGTTTTCGGTCTCTAATTTGTTCGACGGTTTTCAGCCCTAAAACAAAGTTTACGGTTACTGCTAGAGATGCTCTAAGAGATCTGGCTGCGTCGTTCATAGGTTATTTCTGTTTTGTTTATTTTTTTCATTTTCTCAGTTTTCGTTTTCTTTTATTTTTTGTTTCCTTTTTTTATATCTTCAAAATCTGAATCATTTTTGTTTTCAGTTTTTTCTAAACTATTTTTTAAAAAGAATATTTTTCAAATCTGAAACATTTGAAAAATGAATTATTTTGAAAACCTGAACCATTTTCAAATCTGAACCATTTTCAATAAGGACCATTTTTCAAATTTGGAACAATTTTCAAAATCTGGAACAATTTTCAAAATATGAACTATTTTCAATAATGTACATTTTAAATATTAGCACTTTTCAGAATCTGAACCATTTTTGCAAATAAACATTTTCCAATATGAACCATTTAAAAAATGAACATTTTTCAAATATAAACCATTTTTAAATGATTTTAAAAAAACGTGAACCATTTTATAAACTGAAAATCTGAACCGTTTTTTAAATGAAAAATTTGAGCACGAAAATTGTTCATGAATTTATGAAAATGTTCGCGTGTTAGAAAATTGTTCATACATTTATCAAAAAAATAATGTAAAAAAGGAGCGAAAATTTAGCAAAGTAATTGCATAAAATTAACTAGTTAAATACAATTTTCGAAATTAGCAAAATAAGTGCATTAAGAAAGTAGAGAAAAAGGAAAAAATGTTAAAAATCGGAAGAAAGAAAGGAAAAAAGGAACACGCACGCGTATTGTGCTGGGCGCTGATCCGTTGTTTTTCTTAGGTGGCTGGCGCTGATCACTTTGTTTTTTGCTTTTGAGTGGAGCGTGATCGCTCGGTAGCAGACGCATTCAATACGCTGGCCCAAGCCCAGGTAGCTCAAAACACGTTAGCGAGGCGAGATTTCGTCTCGCTTAAAGCGATACGTAGGGGTCCCGTTTGGAGCGGTCAACGCTTAGCAAGTTTTCCACAACTGAAAACAAAAAATAGTTTATGTGATTTAATTGCATGTATTCTCTCCGTTCTAAAAAAGTTGACTTGGATTTATCCAAAATCGAATGTATCTACAGTTCTACACACTAAAACACGTTAGATACATCCAAATTTGATCAGATTCATGTCAAATATTTTGGAACGGAGGGGGTGTGCTCCATGGTGCTATTTCCCTTTTGTTTTTGTTTTTTATTTTTAATAGTAAAATTTACTTTCTCATGAAACGTTGCCTCGAATGAAAACATTTACGTCATTTGAAAGAATTCTATAAAAATAAGAACATTTATTTATTTATTTTGAAAAAATAAATTTGCCTAATGGTTTTTAAATAGGAATATTCATCTTATTTAAAAGATTTGAAAGAACATTTACCGCATTTGAACGGTTTTCAATAAAAACATTTATATTATTTTTTATGACATCCTATTCTTATGGCTAAATTGAATGGTTTTAAATATGAATATTCATCTTATTTAAAAGATTTGAAAGAACATTTACCGCATTTTAACGGTTTTCAATATAAACATTTATATTATTTTTATGACATTGCAATATGGACATTTATGTTATTTGAACGATTTTAAAAATAGTTATCTTATTTTAATTTTTTAATATGAATACTTATATTATTTGAACCATTTTTCAAAAAATCATTACGGAAATGCATATGCACATGCACACACAAAATACATTCTCATGTTTAAAATTCTACAAGACTTTTTTGAATGGCTTTCCACATGATCGTACAGAAAATATTACAATCACATTTCTTACACGCGGAATTTTTTGTGTTCACATATTTTAGCAAGAGGGTGTACAATTTTTGCTTAGATTTTATAGATTGTCATGTTATGTAGCCGAACTTAACAAAATTGGCAACAACACGTGAAATAAGTAAGGAATTTTCAACCATATTGTGGTGGGCTCTACCCACCTACTCCCTCCGTTCGGATTTACTTGTCGCTACGGTCTTTTTGCAAAAAAAACTCGATCTATTTCCGACCGAACCAGCAGTCCTCGCCCTCTCGCTCACCGTCTAGCTCTCTCTCGCTGCCTTATCCGGCTGGCCGCCGCGCAGCGCTTGTCTCCGGCTCGCCGCCACGCTGCGCACTTCTCCCTTCCCTCCACCTTCCCTCGAATCTCTGTGCTCTCCTCCCCCACCTTCGGTGGCCTCGCCGCGCTCCTCTCCTCCCTTCTCGCGGCGAATCTCTGGTCAAGATTGAACCTTTCAGTTCAATCCGGCGACAGGTCCGGTCGCTGTGAGGCCGAACGCGCTGGATCCGGATCACCACCAACCCAGACGGTTCCACGGAGACTGGACGCCGGGGAGCTGCTGTCGTCCACCACGACGCGATGGTGGCGATGTCAGGAACGGACCTGCGGGCAGGAGGACGTTGGCGAGCTGCTGTCGTTCACCGCCGCCAAGCTCCTAGCGCCGGTGGCCGCGAGATTCAGGGACGACCTCCTTCCCCTCGTCCTCCTCTGCCGGGGCAGCCAACGAGGCGCACTGATACGTCTCCAACGTATCTATAATTTCTGATGTTCCATGCTTATATTATACCAATTGCTACATGTTTTATATACACTTCATATCATTTTTATGCATTTTCTGGGACTAACCTATTAACAAGATGCCACAGTACCAGTTCCCTGTTTTCTGCTGTTTTTGGTTTCAGAAAAGTACTTCTGCGAATATTCTCGGAATTGCACGAAACAAAAGGCCACGTCCCTATTTTTCCAGCACCGTCACGGAGTCCGAAGGAGAGACGAAGGAGGGCACCGAGGTGCCCAGACCACCTGCTCGCGCGGCTGGGCCCACAGCCGCGCCGACCTATGGTGTGGGCCCCTCGAGCCTCCACCGACGCCGCCCCTTCGCCTATTTATTCCCTCAGACGCGAAAACCCTAAAACACGAAGTCATATTTCCAGAAGAGTTCCGTAGCTCCGCCGCCACCAAAAACCCTAATTCGGGGGACAGAAGTCTCTGTTTCGGCACCTTGCCGGGACGGGGAATTGCCCCCGGAGTCATCTCCATCGACACCACCGCCATCTTCATCGCCGCTGCTGATTCCCATGATGAGGAGGGAGTAGTTCTCCCCCGAGGCTGAGGGCTCTACCGGTAGCTATGTGGTTCATCTCTCTCTCCCATGGTGTGATCTTTATGTGATCGTGTGTATTGCTAGTATCGCTGAATACATTAATAATGTTTATGCTACTCAACTGATTTTGTCTAGTTTCTGGAGTCGTTGTGACAACACGGTATCAAGGTGACAGTGTGGGTACTTGTGTGACTCTATGAATAATTTAGATATTTATCATGGCTTATTCTTGGGAACTGTGGTGTTTGTTTACTCAGACTTTGAGGAGTGCTTTTGCAGCCCTACACGTAGTACTCTTGTGTTATCAAGAAGGTGAATAATCCCGAGCAGTATTTACTTGTGTTCAGTTGTGCTAATCTAGTTGAATATGTAGATGTTACTCTTTATTATGCACTCTATAGGTTACTTTAATACGAACTCCGGTACTCTCCACGGTGTAAAGGTGACAGTGTGTGCACCGTGTGTGATTCCTTTATGACGTTGTGGCGCTTGTTTATTCCGGTTTGAGGTGTGCTTTTGTAGCCCTACACAATGAATGGTGTTTGTTATCCAACAAGAGAGTGTTTAAGAGTAGCTTTTACTTATTCAGTTATGAGATCATTGTTGAGAGTGTCCACTAGTGAAAGTATGATCCCTAGTACTTGTTTCTAAGCATTGAAACACCGTTTACATCAAGTTCTGCTACATGTTTGCTTGCTGACATCTTTATTTCAGATTGCAGTTACTACTTATAATCATCCATATTACTTGTATTTCACTATCTCTTCGCCGAACTAGTGCACCTATACATCTGACAAGTGTATTGGGTGTGTTGGGGACACAAGAGACTTTTTGTATCTTAATTGCAGGGTTGCTTGAGAGGAATATCTTTGACCTCTACCTCCCTGAGTTCGATAAACCTTGGGTGATTCACTTAAGGGAAACTTGCTGCTGTTCTACAAACCTCTGCTCTTGGAGGCCCAACACTGTCTACAAGAATAGAAGCACACGTAGACATCACGCACCGGCTCCGTCGTCGTGGATGGCTGGTGAGACATGTACTTCTCCTTAGTGCAAAAAAATTTCATCTTGTACTCCAGCTTGATTGGCCTAGTTATGCTCGTTGTATGCATGGTTCTGATTGTACTCTAGCTTGATTGTTCTCAAGGATTATGGCTGTCAAGCATACAGGTCGATGTATGCTCGTTGTATGTATGTATCCCATAGGATTATGGTTGTCAAGCATTGATGTTTCAACTCAGATGCTTAATCAACAGTTTCATAATTGTTTGGTCACAAACTGGAATGCATTATTAGTAATATTACTCCTTGAGCAACTATTTTTAAAAAGAAAAGATGCAGCAGATATGTCACTTGTTAGGTTGCAAAAAGAAATTGAATAAAGAAAATTGACAAATGGGCTGGTTCATTTTGTAAATGGAGTATTTTACACACATCATGAATAGATCTTTTGGTGTACAATGATAAAACTTGGACAACAATACAACTTTCATTTAGGTGTGCAATGATCCTTTCCTTTCCTATACAAGTATCCCTTTCATCTTGTGCTTCTATCATCTTGTGCTTCTATCATGCTACTCTTATTATGCTGCTTGGAAAGTGCCGGTGCCCGGAATGTGTTGCTACTCTTATCCTGCTGCTAGAAGGGAGTTGGTGCTTGGAGCTTCTTGTTGTTGCTGCTGCCTGGAGGTTGTTGTTGCTGCTGCTGCTTGAAGGGAGCTGGTGCTTGGAGGTTGTTGGTACATCTGCTGCCTGGAGGTTGTTGTTGCTGCTGCTGCCTGAAGGGAGCTGGTGCTTGGAGCTTGTTGGTACTGCTGCTTGTTGTTCTTCCTCTCTTCCTGTATTGCTTCTCCTCCTTTGAGGGTGCTGCTGCTCTTTTCCTGCTGCTTGGAGGCTGCTGGTGCTCTTTTCTTGCTACTTGAAGGCTCCTGGTTGTCTTTTCCTGCTGCTTGGAGGCTACTGGTACTCGAAGGGTGTTTCTGCCGCGTGAAGGCGGGTACTGCTATTTTCCTGCTGCTCGGAGGCTGCTCGTACTCTTTTCCTGCTGCTTGAAGGCTGATGCTGCTGCTCTTTTCCTGCTTCTTGGAGACTGCTGGTACTCGAAGGATGTTTCTGCTGCTTGAAGGCTCCTGGTTCTCTTTTCCTGCTGCTTGGAGGCTGCTGGTACTCGAAGGGTGTTTCTGCTCCTTGAAAGGCTCCTGATTCTCTTTTCCTGCTGCTTGGAGGCTGCTGTTACTCGAAGGATGTTTCTGCTTCTTGAAGGCTGTTGCGGCTCTTTTCTTGCTGCTTAAAGTCTGTTGCTTTTGCTCTTTTTCTGCTGCTAAGATTGCTTCTGCCTCTTCTATTAAGGCTATGGTCTGTTCAACTAGCTCACGGTCGATAGATAGAGCTATAGGAAGCCGTCCTTCTGCCTATCGGCGCTCCTTGCTCATGTGAGGGATCTGGTAGTCTATCCCTCCTTTCTTTCTCATAACCTCTCGAATGCATGACTGCAGCGTCACGAAGCTTCTAGCTAGCTTATCAACCGGGTAGTTTCGATATTCCTCCTCCACTCCTTCTATCAGTTCCCTGATGCTTTGAGGTCCTCTGCAATCGGTGTGGGACTGGAGAGACCTGAATATGCAGAGATCAAGAATGTTCATGTCGGGGCTATTTGGAGGCTGTTGAAACAACTTAATATCCAAATCAGTCTGTTCTATGAATTGTCGGAAAACCGGGTCATCAGGAAGAATATGTGGTGTGGCATTATCTTGTTGGATATAGATTGTCCGTCCTTCATCTTCGTCCGGCCAGCGCTCTTGGATCGCAGGAATAAGTTTCTCACACATATAGTACCTCATTACATCTCGTGTGACTTTCATTGATTTGAGCTCGAGCGTCCCTTTATCTCTATATTCACTCGTTCTTTGAGCTGGAGACTCTGTGACAAAAGCCCAAATGCCGAGCTTTCCATCAAATGTGACCTCACCACCTTCGCCATATCTTGGTTTAGCCACGGCAGCGAGAAACATCACCTTGGCGATGCTATCCTTATGATGCAAGGTGCGCAAGGGGTCAGGTTCTTCGGGCAGCAAATAGTAGTTGTTCACCTCCCCAGTCATGTTGAACCACTTTTCGTCCATGTAGGCTATGTTGGCTAATTCCCGTGTCGCAGGCCAATTCTCTTCACACATAGACAAGCACCATCTCAATCTCTTTATAATGTTGGATAGGTTTAAGTGGGGCCTCACCTTATTACTGTGACGACTCAACTCACCCCACTCGAACCTTGAGTGTAAGGTCGTGCAGCTTACACCCAATGCCTTTGACAGACCTCGCAATGTTCTCCTTCTGTTCAATGGGATTGTCACCATCCTCGACAGATCCAAATCTTTCCACTTGCGGCCAACTCTACCTTTCTTTTGATTTGAGACATCAACTTCCTCCCCTTGTTCAATCTGTTTAAGAGCTCTTGCCCATATTCTCTCAACAGTTCTTACGCTTGTATCCAGTAGGCTAGTGTCTTTTTTCAGAACTTGTCCATCTTTGGTCTTGATCACTGTGAGTGCAAAATAAATACCATATCTCTCCTCATTTGTGAGTTCTCTACCTTCCTCATGAATTGGTTTCTCTACAGCACTTGCTTCCTCATGAATTGCTTCCTCTACACCACTTGCTTCTTCATGAATTGGTTCCTCTACACCACTTGTTTCTTCATGAATTGGTTCCTCTACACCACTTGTTTCTTCCCCTGTCAAATAAGGAGCAAAAGATAAGTCATCTAGCTATTGCAAATAATAGGAAGGTGAAATGTTACACGGTTGTTTGCCTGGAAGGTGAGATGTTACACGGTTGTGGTTACTTAATTGTGTCATAGTCTCTTGGAGGGTCACCTACTTTGGTGAACTTGTGATAAATTAGTGGCATTTGTTGTTGAGCTGCGGTTCTGATGCACCATAATGTTTGGTCATGAAGTACTACCAACAAGGTAAAAAATGTCTATAAGTGGTGATTTGTGTACCCAACTTGTTGACACTGTTATTGAGATACTGCAACTAACATACGCCACTTTTAAATTCTGTTAACAGTGCTTGGTGTTGTTGTAGTACCTGCTGCTTCATTATTGACTGGTTCTTCTTGTTGATCTTCAGGTTCCGAGGCATCATCTCGTTGAGGACTCATGTTGAGATCAATCCCGAACATCATGCTAGAGCTTGCAGACACCATGTGCAACTGGCCAATCACCTCCCCAATAAGATCTGCTTGTGAAAATTATTTGAACACTGCTACTGATTGTAAACTTGCTGTGGCAGTATACAGAAAATACTAGTGTCACTGCAGCGATTCATCAAGTGGCAGTAATTAAGAGGCACAACTACTTCATACAGGTTCAGACTTGCAAACTTGAACCTAGCCATTCATCACACATGCATATAATTCATGTTATTTGCCTGCCACAACTCCATGTTGTTTCCTGCAGATGAAATCAGTTGTAGCTAGAATTTTGTACTGTTGTGGTCTCAAGCTTAACTGAAAACCTGAACCAAAGGGTGTCCCTGGCAAAAGATTTCAAACCTGCAAGATACCAAACCTCCCCAAGGGCGAGACGTGCTGGAGCTTGCAGTCACCTTGTGAACTGGCCAATTGCCTCCCCAAGATCTGCAGAAAGGTACTGTAACATGTCATTTTACTGGATTCAAAAAAAAGGCAGGGGTACTTGAGATGTTTCATAACATGACAGACAAACAACAACCTAAATCCTCCTCCAGGATTCAAAAAGCGGCAGGGGTACTGGATTCAAAAAGAGGCAGGGGTACTTTTGTTCACACCACTTTTGTTCTGGTTCTGCAGGTGATTTCCTTAAAGATCTGCAAACAGAATTTCAGAACTGGGAAGCTGACCTGAATTTAGACCAGAAACCCCAAAGCCTGTGGGAAGAATTATCAGTAAGTTTTACCAGTTTTATCAGAACTGGGAAGCTGCACATGCTTGGCTACTGTCATTTTCAGAGTTTCAGGGATTCACATAGTGTCATTCTCTTCGTGCAATTGTTCTCAGAGATCCACGGGATATCAAATTTGTTCTTCATATTACATTAATCCTGACAGATTATAGTTGGTATCAGGCACACGAGAGGTACCTCCTCATCCACGGCCGAGCGGAGAAGGGGTTGCGGACTGTGACAGAGCGGAGGATGAGCTCTGATACGTCTCAAACGTATCTATAATTTTTGATGTTCCATGCTTGTTTTATACCAATTGCTACATGTTTTGCATCTACTTTATATCACTTTTATACATTTTTTGGGACTAACCTATTAACAAGATGCCGAAGTGCCAGTTCCTGTTTTCTGCTGTTTTTGTATTCCAGAAAAGCTAGTCTGGAAATATTCTCGGAATTGGACGAAACTACAGGGGATCCTATTTTTCCAGAACACACCTGACGGAGCGAAGGAGCAGCAGAGGAGAGCCAGGAGGGCCCACACGCACGGGCGCGGGCCCCCCCTGGCGCCCTAGGGTGGTGTGGGCCCCTCGGGGGTCGCAGCCGCCGCCCTTTCGCCTACTTATTCCCCCCGACGCGAAAACCCTAAGTGCCTGAGCAATATCCACGAAAAGTTCCAGAGACGCCGCCGCCGTCAACCCTAGCTCGGGAGGGTCAGAACCTCTTCCCGGCACCCTGCCGGAGAGGGGAATCGTCACCGGAGGCTTCTACATCGCCATGCCTGCCTCCGGAGTGATGCGTGAGTAGTTCATCCTTGGACTACGGGTCCATAGCAGTAGCTAGATGGTTGTCTCTCCACTTTGTGCCATCATGTTTAGATCTTGTGAGCTGCCCTACATGATCAAGATCATATTATTGTAATGCTACATGTTGTGTTTGCTGGGATCCGATGAATATTGAATATTATGTCAAGTTGATTATCAATCTATCTTATATGTTATTTAAGATCTTGCATGCTTTCCGTTACTCGTAGATGCTTTGGCCAAGTAGATGCTTGTAACTCCAAGAGAGAGTATTTATGCTAGATAGTGGGTTCATGCTCCGTTTAACTGGGACAGTGACAGAAAGTTCTAAGGTTGTGGATGTGCTGTTGCCACTAGGGATAACCTAACGATGCTATGTCCACGGCATATGTGTTTGTTTACATTACGCACTTTACTTAATGCAATTATCCGTTGCTTGCAACTTAATACCAACGGGGACTCGGATGACAACCCGGCGGTGGATTATTAGTCATAGATGCTGTTGGATAACGGTCTATGTATTATGTCGTAATGCCCAATTAAATATCATAGTAGTCAATGTCATGTATATGCATTGTCATGCGCTCACTATTTGTCAATTGCCCAGCTGTAATTTGTTCACCCAACATGTTAGTTATCTTTTATGGAGAGACACCACTAGTGAACTGTGGACCCCGGTCCATTCTTTTACACTGATTAAACAACCACAAACTGCAAACTGTTCCTTTTTCATTCTCTGCAATTTAATACTCATTTTCCACACCATACGTTTAATCCTTTGTTTTCAGCAAGCCGTGAGATTGACAACCTCACTGTTTCGTTGGGGCAAAGTAGTTTGATTGTGTTGTGTGCAGATTCCACGTTGGTGATCGTGTTGCGCCGCGCGAGACAACAACCTTCTGAAGAGTTGCTGCTCCTACTGGTTCGATAACCTTGGTTTCTTTCTGAGGGAAAACTTGCTGCTGACTACATCATACCTTCCTCTTGGGGTCTCCCAACGAACGTGTGATTCACGCATCAAGCTTTTTTCTGGCGCCGTTGCCGGGGAGACAGCAGTCTTCTGCAAGGGGAGTTTCACGCTTCCAATCTCTTTACTTTGTTTTTGTCTTGCTTAGTTTATTTTATTTTATCTTGTTTGCTTTCAATTATCAAAAACACAAAAAAATTAGTTACTTGCATCTAGTTTACTTTCAAGTTATTTTCTGTCTGTTTTTATTCTGCTAAAATGAGTACTCCTGAGAACACTAAGTTGTGTGATTTCACTAGCACGAACAACAATGATTTCATATGCACACCTATTGCTCCACCTGCTGCTTCAGCAGAATTTTATGAAATTAAACCTGCACTTTTAAATCTTGTTATGAAAGAGCAATTTTCTGGTGTTAGTACTGATGATGCTGCTGTTCACCTTAATAACTTTGTTGAACTTTGTGAAATGCAAAAGCTCAAGGAAGTAGATGGTGATATTATTAAACTGAAACTTTTTCCTTTCTCCTTGAGAGGACGTGCTAAAGAATGGTTGCTATCTTTGCCTAGAAATAGTATTGATTCATGGACTAAATGCAAAGATGCTTTTATTGGAAAATATTATCCTCCTGCTAAGATTATTTCTTTGAGAAGTAGCATAATGAATTTTAAGCAATTTGATAATGAACATGTTGCTCAAGCATGGGAGAGAATGAAATCATTGGTTAAAAATTGTCCCACTCATGGACTGACTACTTGGATGATCATCCAAACCTTCTATGCAGGATTAAATTTTTCTTCAAGGAATTTATTGGATTCGGCCGCTGGAGGTACCTTTATGTCCATCACTTTGGGTGCTGCAACAAAGCTTCTGATGATATGATGATTAATTATTCTGAGTGGCACACCGAGAGAGCTCCAACAGGTAAGAAGGTAAATTCTGTTGAGGAAACCTCTCCTTGAGTGCCAAAATTGATACTATTATGTCTATGCTTGCAAATGGTCAAACACATGTTGATCCAAATAATGTTCCTTTAGCTTCTTTGGTTGCTCAAGAAGAGCATGTTGATGTGAACTTCATTAAAAATAATAATTTCAACAACAATGCTTATAGGAATAATTTTGGTAATAGCAATTATAGGCCCTATCCTTCTAATAGTGGCAATGGTTATGGAAATTCCTATAGTAACTCCTACAACAATAATAAGAGTGTACCCTCGATCTTGAAGTTATGCTTAAGGATTTTATTAGTACACAAACTGCTTTCAATAAAACTGTTGAGGAGAAATTTGGGAAAATTGATGTGCTTCCTCTAAAGTTGATAGTCTTGCTCTTGATGTTGACTTGTTGAAACTAAAGAACATGCCTCATGATGTTAAAGAGAGCAAAACTCTCAATGCTATACAAGTTAAAATTGATAACAATGTGAGGATGTTAGCTGAATTGCATGCTAGATGGGAAAGAGAGGATGAAATTGCTAGAAAGAATAATATTGCTAGAGTTTATACTATTACTACTTCTGAAAATGCTTCAAACTCAAGTGTTACAAACCTCCTACCATTAATGGCAAGATATTGGTGTTGGTAATGTTTCCACTTCTATTGCAAAATGTCCTAAATTGCCTGATAACTCTGAAACTGTCCTTGATAAAGATGCTGAAATTTCTAGCAATAAGGAAGATAATAACTCCATTACTTTTGATATAATGACTTTGATTTTGATGGTTGCAATATTTCTGAAGTAATTAAGTTCTTGCAAAAGCTAGCTAGAAGTCCTAATGCTAGTGCTATAAACATGGCTTTTACTAAACATATTACTAATGCTCTCATGCAAGTTAGGGAAGAGAAATTAAAACATGAAGCTTCTATCCCTAGGAAGTTAGAAGATGGTTGGGAGCCCATCATTAAATGAAATTGAATGACTTTGATTGCAATGCTTTGTGTGACCTTGGTGCTAGTATTTCTGTTATGCCTAAAAGATTATATGATATGCTTGATTTAGCACCTTTGGAAAATTGTTACTTGGATGTTCACCTTGTGATTCTACTATTAAAAAACCTTTGGGAAGAATTGATGATGTTCTTATCATGGTTAACAACAATTATGTCCCCGTTGATTTTATTGTCTTGGATATTGATGCAATCCATCATGCCCTATTGTGCTGGGAAGACCTTTTCTTAGAACTGTAGGTGCTATTATTGATATGAAAGAAGGGAATATAAAATATCAATTTCCTCTCAAGAAAGGTATGGAACACTTTCCTAGGAAGAAGATTAAGCCACCTTATGATTCTATTGTTCGAACAAATTACAATGTTGATGCTTCTTCACTTGGTAATACTTGATGCATGCTTTGTGCCTAGCTAAAAGGCGTTAAAGAAAAGCGCTTATGGGAGGCAACCCATTTTTTTTTCTGCAATTTTTCTTTTATTGAGTCAAGGAGTGTTTACTTCTGTAGCAACTCCTTTGTATCTTTATTTTCTCGCATTGTTGTGCCAAGAGTAGCCTCTAATGTTAAGATGATGCTTAATTTTGATTGCTGCGCAGAAACAGATTTTTGCTGTTCACTGTACGAAATTCCTAAAATCACCAGATTGTTAATTAAATCTGAAATTTTTGTGCGTAATCTTTATGAATGTCTGAAACTTTCATTAGTTCAAGTTTTCGATCTGAGCGTCGTAAGTGCCTCGAAAAAATTCGTCTTTGCGGACTGTTCTGTTTTAGACAGATTATGCCTTTTTATTTTGCATTCTCTCTTTTACTAGTGTTGAGTGAAATTCTTTTTTGGGTGGAAGAGCTTCACATAACATCAGTGGCTGTAGCTAATGTTTAAAGTAACAAATCATATTGCGTCTTTATAGAACATGTGAATTTTTGATTATGCACTAACCCTCTAATGAGATCTACTTTGAGTTTGGTGTGACGGAAGTTTTCAAGGGTCAAGAGAGAAGGATGATATAATAGGATCAAGAAGAGTGAAGAGCTTAAGCTTGGGGAGGCTCCCATGGATCTCCCCAGCATATTTCAAGAAGACTCAAGCGTCTAAGCTTGGGGATGCCCAAGGCATCCCCTTCTTCATCGTCAAAATTATCAGGTCATCTCTAGTGAAACTATATTTTAATTCTTTCACATCATATGTGCTTTTCTTGGAGCGTCTGTGTGCTTTTATTTTCAGTATTGCACTTTTATTTTCAATAAAGCTTGACTGGACCCTAGCATTCTTGATTGGGAGAGAGACACGCTCCGCTTTTTCATGAGAATACTCCTATTCTTCACTTATATTTGTTGAGTATTCATATCTAGCGCTGTTCAGCTTTTAGCTCTTGTTTTCATGTATCTCTTGTCAGAGCTATTAGCTTTCTTTTGTAGAAAGTACTCTCTTGCTTCACTTATATTTGTTTGGAGAGTTGATAAATAAATTGATTGGTGTTTGGTTGGTTCAGAAAATGTTGCATGTGGTAATTGGTATAAGGAAAAACTTGCTTAATCTTGTAGATCACTAATGGATAACTTGATGCTTGTCAATTGTTTTGAGTTAACAAGTAGATCATGATTAAATTGTGCATCACATGAGTTAAGCCTATTAGTGAAGAACTACCGTAAAGCTTGTTGAAAATTTGGTTTGCATCGGTGGTATCTCTAAGGTCTAGATATTTTCTAATAACAGGGTTTGGTTAACAAGGAAGACGGTATGAAGTCTTATAACGTTTGCAATATGTTTGTCATATAAAACTTGGTGTACGGGTTGATATTCTTGTTTGCTTACATAACCTTGCTAGCCTAAACTCTGTACTGAGAGGGAATGCTTCTCGTGCATCCAAATCCTTGAGCCAAAATCCATGCCATTTGTGTCCACCATAACTACCTATATGTGGTATTTCCTTGCCACTCCAAGTAAATTTTTCATGTGCTACCTTTAAATTATTCAAAATGTTATTCCCTTTTTGTGTCAATGTTTACTAGCTCATGAGGAATTAGTGTGGTTATTCTTTATTCTATTTGTCAATGGACTTTTACACCTGGACTAGTGGCATATACATCCGCTTATCCAATAACTTGCAAAAAGAGCTGGCAACGGGGTGCCCAGTCCCAATTAATTACAACTTTAACCAATTAATTCTCTTCACACTTTTGCCCTGATTCATCAGTAAGCAATGACAAACAGTGAAATACCTGAATGTGTGTAAACCAAAGAGAAAGAGGGATGATCTGCCTTGCTGGTAGAAATAACGTCCTTCATGGGAGCCGCTCTTAAAAGTCCGTTCGACAGGTAGAATACTGTTCTCACCCGCTACCATTCGTTGACAATTAACAAACACCTCTCAAAAATAGATACTCCTCCATGGTATGTGATTGATGGAAGGCACCCGAGGATTCGGTTAGCCATGGCTTGTGTTAGCAAGGTTGGGAGGAGTATCAAATATTTTATGCAATCTCTATATGCTTTCAAAAACCTAAAAGCTCTAGCACATGATTTAATCCCTGCTTCCCTCTGCGAAGGGCCTTTCTTTTACTTTTATGTTGAGTCAGTTTTCCTATTCTTTCTGTCTTCCACAAGCAAACACTAGTGTCAACTTTGTTACAACATGCGTTATATGCAGTATTGGACTTGTTATACTACTTTGTGTTGACAATATCCATGAGATAAATATGTTGAAAGTTGAAGCAAATGCTGAAACTAAATTCTTCCTTTGTGTTGATTAAATACCTTTTATTAGAAACTATTGCTTTATGAGTTAACACTTATGCAAAACTGTTTGATGCTTGTCTCGAAAGTACTATTCATGAAAACGTTTAGCTTGTGTGATTCATTGTTTACTCATTATCTATTTGGTAGCAAATTATAGACCATTGACTTGGATCACTTCATTCATTTACATGTGCCTTGCAATATTATATGATCAAGATTATGATGTAGCATGTCACCTCAAAAATTATTTTTGTTTTTATCGTTTACCTACTCGAGGACGAGTAGGAACTAAGCTTGGGGATGCTGATACGTCTCAAACGTATCTATAATTTTTGATGTTCCATGCTTGTTTTATACCAATTGCTACATGTTTTGCATCTACTTTATATCACTTTTATACATTTTTTGGGACTAACCTATTAACAAGATGCCGAAGTGCCAGTTCCTGTTTTCTGCTGTTTTTGTATTCCAGAAAAGCTAGTCTGGAAATATTCTCGGAATTGGACGAAACTACACGGGGCCCTATTTTTCCAGAACACACCTGACGGAGCGAAGGAGCAGCAGAGGAGGCCACGGAGGCCCACACGCCACTAGGGCGCGGGCCCCCCTGCGCGCCCTAGGGTGGTGTGGGCCCCTCGGGGTCCGCAGCCGCCGCCCTTTCGCCTACTTATTCCCCCCGACGCGAAAACCCTAAGTACCTGAGCAAATATCCACGAAAAGTTCCAGAGACGCCGCCGCCGTCAACCCTAGCTCGGGAGGGTTCAGAACCTCTTCCCGGCACCCTGCCGGAGAGGGGAATCGTCACCGGAGGCTTCTACATCGCCATGCCTGCCTCCGGAGTGATGCGTGAGTAGTTCATCCTTGGACTACGGGTCCATAGCAGTAGCTAGATGGTTGTCTCTCCACTTTGTGCCATCATGTTTAGATCTTGTGAGCTGCCCTACATGATCAAGATCATATTATTGTAATGCTACATGTTGTGTTTGCTGGGATCCGATGAATATTGAATATATGTCAAGTTGATTATCAATCTATCTATGTTATTTAAGATCTTGCATGCTTTCCGTTACTCGTAGATGCTTTGGCCAAGTAGATGCTTGTAACTCCAAGAGAGAGTATTTATGCTAGATAGTGGGTTCATGCTCCGTTTAACTGGGACAGTGACAGAAAGTTCTAAGGTTGGGATGTGCTGTTGCCACTAGGGATAACCTAACGATGCTATGTCCACGGGCATATGTGTTTGTTTACATTACGCACTTTACTTAATGCAATTATCCGTTGCTTGCAACTTAATACCAACGGGGGACTCGGATGACAACCCGGCGGTGGATTATTAGTCATAGATGCTGTTGGATAACGGTCTATGTATTATGTCGTAATGCCCAATTAAATATCATAGTAGTCACATGTCATGTATATGCATTGTCATGCGCTCACTATTGTCAATTGCCCAGCTGTAATTTGTTCACCCAACATGTTAGTTATCTTTTATGGAGAGACACCACTAGTGAACTGTGGACCCCGGTCCATTCTTTTACACTGATTAAACAACCACAAACTGCAAACTGTTCCTTTTTCATTCTCTGCAATTTAATACTCATTTTCCACACCATACGTTTAATCCTTTGTTTTCAGCAAGCCGTGAGATTGACAACCTCACTGTTTCGTTGGGGCAAAGTAGTTTGATTGTGTTGTGTGCAGATTCCACGTTGGTGATCGTTTGCGCCGCGCGAGCCACCAACAACCTTCTGAAGAGTTGCTGCTCCTACTGGTTCGATAACCTTGGTTTCTTTGAGGGAAAACTTGCTGCTGAACTGCATCATACCTTCCTCTTGGGGTCTCCCAACGAACGTGTGATTCACGCCAACAAACAAGCTCCTCCCTCGCTGAGGAGCTATGCGCAGAGTCCTCGTCGGGAGCGGACTGCGACGGAGCGGGAGGACCTGACGGAGGATTAGCCACGGGGACTACGGAGGACCCGGCGCTGCGGGAGGGCAGCGGAGCCGGCGGGAGCTCTGCTTGGCTCCGGCGGGAGTCCGGCGGGAGCTATGCTTGGCTCCGGCGGCGGGAGGATAGCGGGAGCTGTGATTGGATCCGCCGCGGCAGGACGACCGGAGCTGTGATTGGCTCCGCCACGGAGGAAGGCCGGAGCTGTGATTGCTCCGGCGGGAGGGCGATGGAGGCAGACGATCGATGGAGCAGTCGATCGCTGACGCTGAAGCTGCGATACACGGAAGGAGTGTTTAGTTCAATTTTGAAATACGAAGGGTGTAAATGTAAAATTGTGTTATGTCGTTCGGTTGATCCCCTCGCGACAAAGAAATCCGAACAGAGGGAGTACGTTAGACCAAACAAATCAGGAATAGAAAAGACCAGCCTCGTGAGCTTTAGGTGGTCCACCTAGATGAGGACTTGTGATGAAAACGGGTTGGGCTGGGGTGGGGCGATGACACGAACAACAAACAAATGAAATGCACCCTAACTTTTCCAAAATTTGGACTAATGGGGAAAAGTGAATATATTAAAAAAAAAACGGAGGCAAATTTTTTTACAAATCTTTTAATTAAGAAAGAGTTTTACAGAAAGTAAAAGGATAAAATACAAAGGTCTATTCTTCGGTATTATCACTCAAACATTCTGCACACCGCGATGAACCCAAAATCATCCGCCTCTTTCTTGATCTGTCGAGAATCACAACGGACGATTTTTCTTTGTTTTGGAAGACTCGCGCATTCCTTCGTTCCAAATCTCCCAAGACGTGACAAGGTTGACAGAGGCGATGCTTTCCGGTTTGGGATGAGAACCAGTCATGAAATCCACCAACTTTGAGGAGTGTGCGTGCCAAAGGTGTGGTTCAATGGCAAATAGACCAAGACTCCAATCCGATGGTGAAGCTGCAATGGACGAAAAGATGGTCCATTGTCTTGATTGTTCTCTTGCAAAGTGGAAAAAGCCTACAATTTGTCCACCCTCTCCTCTCAAGCCTATCCGCCATCCAAAACCTATTTTGAATTGCAAGCCATGCAAATATTTGACTTTGGGAGGGGGCCAATTTTTCAAACCATTGTCTTCATGTCATAGTGGCTCCAAGGAATGAGTTTTCTAAGCTGAAGTTGCCGAATAACTTCCTCCTTGCCGAAAGCCTTCAAGCGATGTTGTCAACTCCCACATCCTCAATGAGTGGATGTTTTGAATTTGCGTCCAATGAGAGGGTCAAATGAAAATATCTTGAGAGGCAAGAACGATTTCACAAGGCTTGTGCGGCCGCCATTGTTATGAACTTCCGTTCCATGTCATGTACTACCTCCGGCTAATAAAAGTGTCATGGATTAGTGCACTGGCTAGCGCAAAATCTGTATACAACTTACGACAAATATTCCGGATCGGAGGGAGTATTTTTTGCCATCATCTCTTCAAGATGTTGGAAGTCGTCTTCCCTAAGGCGCCAAATCGAAAGAGGGAGCCCAAGGTACTAATAGTAAATGTGGCCCTTTACGCGAAAGCTCTCAAGGACATCATTTAGATCAACCTCCGCACATCAAATAGGAACAAAAGAGCTCTTTTGAAAGTTTGTGCAAAGGCCGTGACCTTACCAAAATGAGAGAGGATGTGTGGTCGACTTTAAATATCTTTCTTTGATCAGGGGCCACAAAAACCGCCGCATCATCCACATAAAGGTAGGTCCTCAAATTGTGCCAACGCCCCCAAAGCTTGTAAAGCAAACCCATGCGACATCACCAAATCAAGAATTTGTTGCAAGGATCAATGGCAGTATTGAAGAGAAGGGGAGAGCGGGTCGCCTTGCCGTAGCCCACGGCCATGTGAAAAGGAGGTCCAGCCACCCCATTAGAAGGATCCGAGACGACGATGACAAGAAGATGGCGGCCACCAATTTCCGAAATCTATGAGGGAAATTATGGATGAATGGGGAATTCACTTGGGTCCCAATTTTTTGTATATTTTCTCTAAATGGGGGGAACAAATCCAGGAAAGTTTTTTTTTTCGGGGTCAGTTCCCACGAAAAAAATTTCCCAAGTGTATAGTGTGAGAAGCAATTGGTCAGTCAAAAAAGTGAACTGATTCTTCTGTTCCGCATGCCCAATTCAAGTGCGGAGTGTGTATGGTGGACAAAAAACAGATCCTTGCCCATCTTCACACGGCGTACGTACTTCATGACGGAGCTGGCTTGGTGAGTTGGTGGCAGCTCCACCAAAATTAGTCAAAACTCGGGCCTGCCCAATATTTCCCCGTTTGTGTCGGTTCTCGAGCATCCATGACCAGCTGTGGTTGGTTCGGTGGTTCCTTAACAAAAACTGCCCAGAAAACACCTTTGGCCCTAGCATCCGCCCGGCTGGTACAGATAAGCTTGATCTGCTGTATTTTCCAAACAAAATCACTAGATCGGTCTCACTATTATATTACAGTATTTTGCTTGGAGGAGTAAAATTGAAAGGGAAAGCTAAAACAAGATAGACAGCTCACCAAATTATTAAAAGACAAATTCGCGATGTCCTGCACTGCATGCGTGCTAGTTTCATGCAGGCTTTAACTCTGCACCACGACGACACAGCTGGGCTAGCGTGCTAGCTTCACGCAGGCACGCAAAGCTGGTTTCATGCTGCGGGCTTTAACTCCGCTCCATATTTGAACATGCATGCGTAGCGGTCGCCGGTTCAAAAACTTCAAAGCAATCCAACATCCATCTGTCCTGGACGTCAACCGGCCCGCGACTGCACCTACCCCACGATCCGGTCCGCGTACCTTGTTGGGGTGATCGATCTGCCGCTTTGCTTCCGCCCAAATTAAGTCTTCCCCTACCTACCATCCTTTTAATCCATTCGATTCCATCTCCCTCCACCCAGCCAGGGCTCTACCATCCTTTTAATCCATTCGATTCCATCTCCCTCCACCCAGCCAGGGCTCTACCGTTGTGTCGTCGCCGTTATATATACCACTGCGTCTCCTTGCCCGTTCTTCGTGTGTACCCTGCCTGCAGCCATTGTCGTCCTAGCTTCCTTCCCCCAGCTCGCCTGCGGTTCTTCGTGTACCAAAAGTAGTCGTCCAGTCGGCGTGCGGTGGAGCCATGGCCGGCGTGGTGGAGGAGCTGGTGAAGAAGGCCGGCGGGTAGGGCTGGACCTGAAGCTCGAGGCTCGAGGCTCGGCTCGGGCTCGACAAGGCTCGGCTCGGGCTCGGCTCGGCTCGAAGGTGGTGCAAGCCAAGCCTTGACCTCCCGGACAAGGCTCGAGGCTCGACGAGCCGGCTCGGTGAAGCTCGCAAGCCGGCTCGAAGGCTCGATGAAAAAAAAAATTGACATGACCTATGCCAAAAATCTAACATTTGACAATTGTAATCAACAATAGAGCATGAATATATAACACTGAGAATTGTATTCAGCAAGCACATACAAAAAATAAGCACCATTTATACTAGTTTTTTGTTGTAGAGAAAGTTTCAGCAAGTATACACAAGAAATAAGCATCATTTATACTAGTTGGCATCAGGTTTTTGGTTGTATAAAAAGTTTCAGCAAGTAAATGAAGTAAATAAGCACCATTGACACTATTTTGCTTCAGTTATTTGGCTGTATAAAAAGTTCCAGCAAGCAAATATAGCAAATAAGACTCATTTACACTATTTTGCTTCAGTTTTTTGTTGTGTAGAAAATTTCAGCAAGTATATACAAGAAATAAGCATCACTTAAATTTTCTAGGTGAATTAGAAATTACTTGCAAACAGACCATATAGTTTATATAGATCCATCGAATGAGACAATGAGTAGAAGGAGCAGCCACGGGGAATTGACCAAAAGGAGCAGGACATGGATCGGGGGAAAATTGCTAATCGTAGTTTATACAGATCCCTGCTGTACACGGACGGCGGGCAGCGGAGCGCCGGCAGTCCATACAGATCCTGCTGTACACGGACGGCGGGCAGCGGAGCGCCGGCAGTCCGACGCTAATCGTAGTTGTGTGCATTTTAGGGATCTGGGAAGACGGGGCGGTGGCCGGGTGGTGGCGGGCTGGCTGTACACTTCTTCGGTGGTGGCTGCCGGCGATGGTGGCGGCCAGCGTTGGTGGCGGCCGGCTGCCGGTAGTGACGGCGGCCGGCGCTAATGGCTAATGCTAGCGAGGGAGAGAAGACATGGAATTGGGACAGAAGATGATCGATAAGGATGAGGGCGGCATGGCAGTTGGCCGTCGGCCGCCTCTGCTCACCGAAATGTGGTTGAGAGCTCCACCGCGCTTGGGGAGGGCGCCATCATCGACAAGGACGACCTCTGCGCGCCGCCCGCGACCTCCGCGGTATGTCCATGGCGGCCCATGGGCCATGGCTTCTTGTGGAGGCAGGGGAAGGCGGGCTTGGAGCTACAGAAGGCCGGCGCCGGCGCCGTCGCGCGAGGAGCAGAGGAGGTGCTGTGGCCTTGGGAGGAGCAGTCGCGTCGGTGGGGGAGGAGCAGAGGAGGCGCGGCGGCCTTGGGACGAGCAGGTGTGGGCCGGTAGGCTGTGTTCTGGCGACGGGCTCGTCGAGCTCTCGAGCCGAGCCACGAGCCAACCGAGCCGAGCCGCGAGCCTGGGTAGCTGAAAATTTCCACTACCGAGCCGAGCCAGGCTCGGCTCGAATTTTGTCGGGCTTGACCGAGCCGAGCCACGAGCCGGCTCGGCTCGGCTCGATTCCACCCCTACCGGCGGTGCGCGGTGATCGACGGCGGCTTCGCCACGCAGCTCGAGGCGCTCGGCGCCGACATCAACGACCCGCTCTGGAGCGCCGCCTGCCTCATCACCAAGCCGCACCTCATCAAGGAGGTAAACGTCAAACTTTAACAACGTGCCTGCATGCCCTCATACCCGAGTCCATTACGACTATCTGTATATATATGATCTGTCTTAGCACACCGCGACGCGCCAGGTGATTAGGAATTTGTATTGTGTTAGATGCGGTTTGGCTTGTGCTTTAAGGTTATTTGTCAACTCTTCTCTACGCTGAATATGGACCATCTGTCTAAGTCAAATGCTGAATAACTCTTCGTGATGACCAGGACAATAACAGTGTTTTTTTTTTTTCTCACCTACCTAGCATTTAGATCACCTACTTTTTTTAGACAACAAAGGTGAAGAGATCACCTATTTAACCATTCGGCGTTGAAACATTCTCGGAGTGTTAAGATTAACTCCTTATTTACATCAGAACATATTATAGTAGGCACACCTTAATTATGCTGCAAAATGTTGCAAGACAAGGACCGTTAATTGAAATGAATGTTACACATATACCACTATTCTCAAAGTTAATTCAACTGTTGCCATTGTTTTGTGTAATATATAACCATAAGGATGACACCATGAAATATGTTTTATTACGCATTTGCCGTGCACCACTGCTGTCCGGTCAACGGTTCTTTACTGAGTTGGGCCACTTAAAGTAATAAAACACCCTCTTGTGCGCTTTATTTGAAAATATAGAAAAATGTAGAAAATATATAAAAGTGTGCTCATATCTAACAAAGAGCAGATTATGCTATTTTTGCACTTTTGCCTGACCCAACGTAGTCGAACAACCCTGACCGGACAGACGGATGGTGCGGGGAGGCAAATGTGAAACAAACGGGACAGTGTAAACTTTATAACTACTGTTATTGTCCTGGTACGTTACAGTGTAGGAGTACTTTTTTTTAGAAATAACTCTGAGGGTTGGGAAAAGTTATGATGTGTGTAATTTTAATTAGTATGTGTGTGAAATGACATCCTCCCATTTCTACATGTTCAGGTTCACATGCAGTATCTTGAAGCAGGTGCCGACGTCATCATTTCCTCGTCCTATCAGGTATTGTTGCTGTTTAACGGTTAAGGTATTGTTGCTGTTATCTCTAACAAAGTACTATAGGCTTGCGTGATTCTCCAATCCTTCCAGCTGAAGGGAACCATAATGTCTTTCCCATCTTATGTGTTCCTTGCGTTCTTTCTTTTCTGCAGGCAACTATCCCGGGGTTCTTGGCCAGAGGATTGCTTCCCGAGGAGGCAGAAGGATTACTGAGGACGAGCGTCCAGCTGGCGCTGGAGGCACGCGATGAGTTCTGGAAGTCAACGCTGAGGATGTCCAAACCCATCTACAACCGCGCCCTTGTCGCCGCATCCGTCGGGAGCTACGGTGCTTACCTCGCTGATGGTTCAGAGTACAGGTAAAGAAACAACATAGCTGCAGACTCTGAAACATGTCGATGGTTCAGAAGCAGTGCAATTACCAGAAATTCTGCCTGTATTTTACATCGTTGACACGTGCTTGCAGTGGATCGTATGGAGCCGACGTCACGGAAGACAAACTCAAGGACTTCCACCGACGCCGGCTGCAGGTCCTGGCGAGCGCCGGCCCTGACCTGATCGCGTTCGAGGCCATTCCCAACAAAATGGAGGCTCAGGTAAGGCTTGCGCTGCTCCCAGCTAGGAAACTACTCCACCGATGAAGAAACCTGTCGTGTTCAAATTCAGTGGCTGAAACGATCACTTTTCACGCGTGTACGCAGGCTCTGGTCGAGCTGCTGGAGGAAGAGGACATCCAGGTCCCTTCTTGGATCTGCTTCAGCTCAGTGGACGGCAAGCACCTCTGCTCGGGGGAGAGCTTCGGGGACTGCCTCCAGATCATAAACGCCAGCGAGAAGGTGGCGATCGTGGGAGTGAACTGCACTCCACCCCAGTTCGTCGAGGGCATCATACGCGAATTCAAGAAGGTTGGCCACAACTTCTTCCCCTTTCCCACCGCAATTATCCAAGTCACAACACATAATCTCATGTTCGTTTGGTCGATCCATTTCTGACAGCAAACCGAGAAGGCGATCGCGGTGTACCCGAACAGCGGCGAGGTCTGGGACGGGAGAGCCAAGAGGTGGCTGGTGAGTAGACGTTATCCACTTCTCTCGTTGCTGACAGGTTTGACAGGTGCAAATGTTGGATGATGTTGGCTAACATGTGACTGATCTTGTGGTGCAAAATTAACACAGCCGGTCGAGTGCTTCGGGCGCAAGAGTTTCGACGTGATGGCGAGGAGGTGGCAGGAGGCCGGCGCCAGCCTGATCGGAGGGTGCTGCCGGACGACGCCGTCCACCATCCGGGCTGTCTCCAAGGCGCTCAAGGGCAGGAACGGGCATTGATTCATTGATCTCTACAGAGTTCAGAATCGAGATATCAACTAATCTCTACAGAGTTCAGAATCGAGTACCGTGTAGTTCGAGCTTGTAGTTGTGGTTTCTTTACAGGGCCGTCGTATGAGGGTGTTATCTTGTGGTGTAGAATGTTTAATTGTTTGTATCGCTAAGTGCACCAATACAATTTGGACACTTGTTATCCAGTCATGGGTTCGGTTATAGATTGTACTAGAGAGAGATATGTTGTTCTGATGTCAGGTTCTTTACCAGAGTCATTCCATTCGATCAAAAGGTTCCAAATCAGATGCTCCAGCTACATTTTGCCAATACATTAGTTATCTACCAAGAATTTTTTTAGAGAAGGAAAAAAAACTTGCCATGCGGCAGTGCAACCAAATGAACCCAATGGAATATGTAAATCCTTCATCCATCTAAGCTTTTGCACTGACTATTAGTGAAAGACTACGTCACTACCAAGGCAATGAACCAAATGGAATAATTTTGTAGCTTCACCAAAGAAACTGTATAATTTCAGAACAACAGATATCAATTTTATTCCAGCTCCACCAAACTAAAGCCGGGTAATTTAGAACAAGCAATACCACGGTGAGCGTTCGGAATCGTCGCAGAAAATTGGATCCGTTTGAATTGTTAATTCTTGCACAGACTGCTGCATCCCTGTCCCTGAGCACTCAAACTGAAGAACAACCATGCATTCAAGCTCAAGAATGAACACGCAAACAGTTTCAGTGGTCAAGTTCAAACATATTAATTGAATTGGCAAGCACTGAAATTAACAGGTGCTTGCCCAATTTCTGAGACAAACTGATACTAAGATATTTGCACACGCTTCTGCCAGATTATATCATGCAAACAGTTTCAGTGGTCAAATTCAAACACAATAGAATTGGCCAAGTCACTGAAATCAAAATTCCTTGCACGGATTACTGAAATCCAAATAAATTGTGCATGCTTCTAACACGAGAATTAGATGAATGTTTTCAGATGCAACAATAATATGGAGTATGAATTCATATATACATAGAACAATGCAATGCACTCTAGTAGGATTACGAAAGAGAAGCTATCCATCAAGGCTATATTTTCTTCTTCAGTGCCAAATTGATCAATCACCGTAACTCAAAAATAACCAACTGAAGCTAAGAATAACCATTTAACTAATGAACAATGCAATATATGAAAACAGTTTGTATGGTCATCAAGAACTCATAATCAAAAGGATTCGCAGACAGAGGCGATCAAAACACATCCATGATACATCAAGCAGTAGCGCTACTGCAATTTGTTCAGAAGTCGCAAATACGAAGAACCTCACCTTTAGAGTTCACAACACAAAAGTTCGATTCACAGCTTCTGATGAGATTTCACTTAGCGAGGAAACTAACAGAACAAAAGAAAAAAGCAAATCAATGATCATGGATGGGTGATCGATCTATGTCTCAATCTCAGTCGAGCACCTCGAGGTCGTTGTACTCAGGGCCGGAGATGGCGTCGGCCATGATGGCAGAAGGCGTGAGCACGCCGTCAGCCTCCAGGAACAGCCGCACCAGGTTCTTCGAGTAGCCGCTCACCAGCGCCACGCCGGCCTGGGCCGCCACCACCGGCATCGACGCCTTGGACGTGCCGACGTTCCAGAAGACCACCTCCGGCACTGCGAAGCCCTCGGCCTTGAATTTCTTCCTGATCGCCTCGTGCTGCGACACCCACTCCTCGCCCCCGACCCACCCGTCGAACTCCATGTCGCTCAGGACGAACACCCGCTTCACCATCATCTCCTTGTCCAGCTTACCCGCCACTGCCACGTTCAGTATCTTGTTGAAGACCGCCTGCAGGTTCGCGCCCTTCTGGGCCCTCACGGCGACCAGCGGCCGGAGCTTCTCCACCAGCGACGCGCCACTCACCTTGTGCAGCTGGTGGGTGGCGTCGAACGTGATCACCCTCCCCTTCCACGGATCCTGGCTCAGCTCCGAGATCAGGAGCCCCAGCGCGATGGCCGAGGATGCCGGCGGCTTCTCGACCGAGCTGGAGAGGGCGCACATGGCGATGCAGTTGGTGAGGCGGCCCTCGGACGCCAAGTTGGAGACCATGTGGCGCCACTGAAGCTCCGCGGACTCGTCGTGCTCGCCCTTGAGGGCCGCGGCCACGATCTCATGCGGCAGCAACGCGTCAACCGAGATCTTAGCCAGCCCGGCGCGCACCTCGTCGAAGAAGCCGGCGACGCCCGACTTGTCGTGCTTCTCGAACGCCTCCTTGTACTGCCGCATCGCCAGGGACGACACGCGCGCGTAGGGGAGCTCGTCCCACTTTCCCGAGGTCATGTACACCTCGGGGAGCTCCAGGACCTTGCGCAGCGGTACGAGCACATCGCGGCGGAGCCGGTTGCGGACGCGGTATGAGTAGTGCTTGTCGGGCATGTTGAGGTACTCTGGGCTCGAATCGCGCGGGAAGATGCGGCGGGCGATGGCCTCGCAGAGCAGGGTCGAGCGGTCGTACGAGGAGCGTAGCGACGGGCACCACTTGGCGGCGAGCCCGATTATGGCAGTGTCGCCCGAGCGCAGGTGCTCGAGGTCGGACTTGAGCAGCTCGGCGAAGAGCTCGGCGACGCGGTCGTAGAGGAAGCGGAAGTTCTCGTCTGAGTCGTAGCGGGATAGGGTGACCTGCGCGTGGTCCACCTCCTTCTGGCGCTTCGCCCTGGCGGCCTCCGCCCCGTCGACGCATCGGCGCTTGGAGCCGTGGTGGCCGCCGCGTGGAACCCTGCTGGCGACGGCGGCGTCTTCGTCCTTGCGCTCGTCGCGAGGGCCGTGAAAGACGCGGTAGACGATCTCGGGGAGGTCCTTGAGGCAGCCGAACTTGGCGAAGTTGGGGAGGTTGCCGGCGAGGGTGCGGGGGTGGTTGGCGTTCATCCAGAGCGCGGCGGCGTAGAAGCCCTCCCTGTCGGACTTGCCGAGGCCGCGTACGCCGCGGAGGTGGCACACGAGCCTGAGCGCGGTGCGCGCGTCGTTGCCCCAGGCGACGCTGAGGAGCGAGGCCACGTCGGCGGCCGCGGTGGCGCCGGGGACGACCTGGAAGAAAAAGTCGACGCAGGGGTCACCCGACGAGGTGTGGGCGATCACCCGCCCTGCCGGCGGCGCCTTCTTCTCCGTCCGCGCGCGCGAGCGCCCGGCGTCGGAGTCGCTGGAGTCGTCGGATTCGCTGGAGTCGCTGGAATCGCTGTACTGCCGTCGCTTCGGCTTGGACGGTGTCTTGGACTTGGCCTTGGGCTTGGCGTCCGCCATCTTGGTGTCTACGGCGATGGGAGGGCCTAGGAGCGCGGCCGCGGAAACCATGGCTAGCTGCGGCGGGACGGGAGGCGGTGAGATTGATGAGATCGGGATTGGAGGAGACGATGGAGAGAGGTCGGATTGGGTTCGCTTATATGGCACGCCCAACGCAACGCACGGCAACCGACTTAAAAAGTTATAATTTCCGGGATTCTTTTTGGCTGCAGGCGAACCGACTTAAAACAGGATTAATCATTTTTTTTTCTTGCTCTTGCCATGTTCTAATTTGGTAAAAACAGTAGATATCGATGCTAAATCTTAATGCTGGTCACAATTTTGCTCATCTGCAATTTTCATTTTCAACATTGATTTTTCGTACTCACTCCGTCCAAAAATAAGTGTCATAGATTTGTCAAAAAGTGGATGTATCTAGACTTGAAACATGTCTAGATACATCCACTTTTGTGTAAATCTAAGACACTTATTTTTGGACGGAGTGAGTATAATTGACCTCGCTAGAACATTGGCATGTTCTAAGTTGTTGTTTGGACACCGAGATGTCTACTGAAAGTCTGAAACGCTTGATACTAAGAGTAATTCACCATGATGCCTACCAACTCTGCTAGCTACCCAAGAAACAATCTGAAAAACTGTTGGAACATGTTACTTTCCGCTAATCTCAAGAGGACCTCCGGGGCTCTGGAATAATTGAACAAGCGTTTACAAATCAAAGTTGTATGTGATGGCATCGAAATTATGCAGGGATTCTAACATGCGTTAGACCTCTTGAAGCAAGATCAATCGTCTTTTGCTTCAAGTTTCTTCCAAATTGACATGAACATCCACTTGTATTTTTTGATGATTACAGTCTATTTTTTCAACAAGGCATGACAATCTCGAATCACCCTCAGAATTAATTAAAATAACTTTGCAGACATCAACAAATGAATAACTGACTGGACATCAAATATATTCCTTAAAAAATAGCTCTCATGTCACGAGAGGAGGAAATATTATACTCCACTAAATATCCGTGAAACAAAGCACGTCATGTTACATTTGCTAGAACACTGTTCACTTATTCCAGGACCCGTACGCTACATTACACCATTTCAGTGGAGTGAGACTAGCTAGCGGTCTGCTCCATTTCTCTATGAACCTAAGCTTATTCACATAGCAACTGCTAGCCTAGTTCACATGGCACCTGTCAAACAAACATGTTGTACATACAGGCGCGAGGCCACACTACATTATGAGCCTTCTCGACATAGATCAATGATGAACACTACAATTTTACAACTCCCTAACTAGAGGAAGGTTGGCTATGATGGGAAGTAGCAGCTCAGATCTCAAAGAGTATACTCCAACTCCTCCAGCTTGATTTCTTCTTCCGACAACATATCCGTCGGACCATGAGGTAGAATCAAGTGCCCCTCAGAGTAGCCATTCATTAGAAGCTTTCCAATCTTCATCCTCCAATCCGTGCCATATTTCTCATTCCACCTGTCATGAGCCACCCGATCACGATAGTTCAGCATGGTGCCAAGCCCAGTGCTTGGTATCCAGCCATACTCTTCCAAAACCTTCGCTTCACCTTCTGATAGATCTTCACCAACCTGAAAAATAATTAGTTAGATTAGAGCAATGGAGGCGGAATAAACATCACGACTTGCTGGAACTGGAGATACAGTTTAAAATCCGAACTGATGGTTGACCGTTTTCTTCCCTAGCGAGAGCTCTGGCGATTTCCGAGCGACTCCCAAACCTAGCTACTGCCGCCGATCTGCGCCGCCCCGCCCCCAGCCTCCGGCCGTCACCACTAGCTGATGGGCGCCTCATAGCATGCTACCCCCCTCCTAGCTGAACCCATCCCTGGTGTTTCTTCTTTCCTGCCCAGGCCACCCCGTCGGGCTGCTTGGTGTGGATCTACTTGTGTGCTCACTCTTGGTGAGTTCAACCTTTTATCCCTGCTAGATTAGTCTACAGATTGGAGTTCTTGTCTCTTTTGGGCATGTGTGTTGGAAGGTGTTTCTGAGTGCTCCCCTGTTCAGCAATGGCGAGTATGGGGGCCTCTGGTTCGGATTTGGCAAGAGGAAAAGAAAAGGAAATTGGAGATGCTGGACAGGGTGCGGAAGGCATGGAGTCTATGATGGGGCGCCTCAATATCTTGGCCGATGAAACTGAGGTTGTTGATATGAGCGATGATGAAGACGATGTTGAGGCTACCCCGGTGAAGTGGTCCCTGGTGGGGAAAGTTCTCTCTCACTCCGTGACTCACATACAGACCATCCGTGCCACAATGAAGCCGGCTTGGGGTAATCCACCGGGGTTCCGTGCGAAACCTCTGGGGAGAATTTGTTTGTTGCTGATTTCGCTAGCATGGCCGACAGGGACCGTGTTCTGGAAGGATCTCCATGGATGGTTGGGCGGCATGCAGTGTTGCTGCAGGAGCTTGATGCAACTCTATGTCAATCTGGGTTCGAATCTTGAATTTGCCAATTCTGTGGCTCAACAAGACTAAGGGTCTGAAGATTGCAATGATGATCGACAAGAAGTGTCACCTTGATGTTGATGATTTTGGAGATGCATCAGGCAGCTTTTTGCGCGGAAGGGTCTCTATTCCTCTTGACCAACCTGTGCGTAGATGGGTCACAACAACAAAGAAAGGGATGGAGGAGAGGTTTGATCTCCAATATGAGAAGCTTCCCTTCTTTTGTCACAGCTGTGGTCTTATTGGGCATGGGGATCTGGAGTGTCCTACCCCTGCTGTTCGTGACAAGGAAGGAAAACTGCCTTTTGATAGGAAGCTAAGGGCCCCGGATGATCGGAGGAGGAAGATGCAGTCCTTTAGCCAGGCTGCTACTAGTGCTTCGTGGAATAGCGATTCTCGTGAAAGGAGTGAGAGGAAATCTCACCTGGATTCGACCCAGCCGCACCTCTCATACTGGGGAGGATGGGGACGTTCTGAAACATGGCGAGGAGGAAGTGAATTCGCCCAACTCTAAGAAGCCTCATGCCCAAAAAGGTTCGAGGGTCTCTGAAATTGCAAAGAACCTCTTCTCCACTCCAAAGGAAAGTGAGTTGAAAACTGTGAAAAAACGGAAACCAACTGATCTGGGGGGTGGCCATGGCCTGGGCGAGGCTGCTGTTGATCTGGGCGCCAATACCATATTAGCCCTGACCATTGTGTCGGCTGCTAAAGGAGGAGGCAACAGCTTAGCTGGGATGCAGGGGGCTGCTGTCTTGGGGAAAATGGCTAAGAAAAAGAAAAATGACAAGTCTGGGGACAACAATCTATCGGTGGAGGTTGAGGCTGCCAAGGTGTCGCAGCCCCACCGTCAACAATGAATACCCTATGTCTGAACTGCCGGGGTTGTGGGCGGCCCGAGGCAGTTCATGAGATCCACAGCCTTGTGGAGACTCACCGCCCAGCTTGGTTTTTCTCTCGGAAACCAAACTGAATGCTACGAGAGCCGACGAGATGAGATGGCGAATTGGCATGGACAAAGCTAAAGGTGTTAGCAGCGATGGCCTTAATGGGGGCCTGGCGCTGTTTTGGACTAAGGACATTGATGTGTGAATTCTGAGTGTCTCTATGACGCACATTGATGCTTTAATAAGGGGAGATGAAACAGGGGGTGCTGAATGGCGCTTTACTGGCTTTTATGGTGATCCAACGAGACAATTCCGTAGGGACAGTTGGTGCCTGCTTAAATATTTGAGACAACAGCAGGATGAGCCGTGGTTGTGCGCGGGGGACTTCAATGAAACCCTGTGTGCTTCGGAAAAAATTGGTGGCGACCCAAAAGAAGAGTGGATAATGGACTCATTCAGGGAAGCCATGGAGTTCTGTGGCTTCAATGACTTGGGCTATGCAAGGCTGCCCTATAGTTGGGACAATCGTCAAGAGGGTCTCCGAAACATTAAAGTTCGACTTGACAAGGGTCTCGGTGATGGAAAATTTCTGGAAAAGTTTCAAGCTACGACTGTTAGTCATGTTCAGACAACCAATTCTGATCATTGTGCTATCTCGATCATGATGAGGATGTCAAATTGGTTTGGGATTGAAGCTGGGGGAAAACCCTTCCGATATGAAAATATGTGGAGAAGACATGATCGCTATGAGGAGGTAGTGAACAATTGTTGGCTTGGGGAGCACGAGACTTGACTGATTTCAACAATTCCCTTGGTGGTCTTCGGTCTAGGTTGATCACGTGGAGCCGAGAGGAATTTGGGTCTGTCAAAATACTACTCAAATTGCTAAGACAGAACCTTGAAGATGTGAGACGTCGTAACTTGAGGTCTGGCCCAACCAGGGCTGAAAAGAACTTGATGAAACGAATATCTGAGCTGTTGGCTAGAGAGGAGGCAATGACCCGACAACGCTCCCGAATTCAGTGGCTTAAAGAGGGGGACAGAAACTCTGCATTCTTCCATGCCAAAGCTAGGGATAGAGCAAGGAAGAACAAGATCTCCGAGGGAGAGACGGCTCTCTTTGTTGTGCTCAAGAATTCTCCTCCCCTGAGTTAGTCACGGCCTTTGTTCCTTCAAAGGTAACTGCTGCTATGAATGAGAACTTGTGCACCACCTACACTGACTTGGAGATTGAGAAGGCTCTTTTTATGATGAAACCAAATTCCTCTCCAGGCCCTGATGGTTTCACGGCTGGGTTGTATATTAGGATCAAGCAACCCCAAGACCTTTCTCAATTCAGACCTATTGCATTGTGCAATGTCCTTTATAAGATTGCTTCGAAGGTGCTTGCTAATCGACTTCGGCCTATTCTGGATAAACTCATATCTGAAGAACAAAGCGCCTTTGTACCTGGAAGACTTATCACAGATAATGTGATGCTTGCCTATGAAAGCATTCATTACCTCGAAAGGAAAAAAAGGCAAAACTGGAGCTTGTGCGATTAAGCTAGATATGACAAAGGCGTATGACAGGGTGGAATGGTCTTATTTAAGAGCTATCATGCTGAAGCTGGGGTTTTGTAACCAATGGGTGGACAGGATCATGGCTTGTGTGGAATCTGTCTCTCTCTCTATTCGTGTGAATGGGAACTGCTCTGAATTCTTCAGACCCTCTCGCGGCATCCGCCAAGGTGATCCCATCTCACCTTACCTCTTCTTATTATGTGGGGAGGGGCTCAGCTGTATGCTTAAGTTCAGTGGGCCTGCCTATCTTTCAAGGGGTGTCAGAGTTGGCATTCATTGCCCATGGATGTCACACTTACTGTTTGCGGATGATTGCTTGGTCTTCTCCCAAGCCTCGGCTGCAGGAGCTAACCGCCTTCGGGAGATCCTAGAGAATTATAAGAAGGGGTCTGGGCAATTGGTAAATAAGAGCAAGTCGGCTATCTTTTTCAGTGCCAATTGCAGCCAGGACATGAGGCTTGAGGTGCACCCGGGGCTGACATTCTTGTTGAGGCTCTTGGGGAGAAATACTTGGGTCTGCCTACTGCTCTTGGGCGTTCCACATCGGAGGCGTTTGAGCATCTCCCAACAAAGATCAAGAATCTGGTGGAATCGTGTAGTTCCAAGCTGATGAGTGCAGCGGCTCGGGAAACTCTTATCAAGGCTGTAGGTCAAGCGATCCCCACTTTCTCGATGAGTTGCTTTATGCTCTCTGCCAAGACATGCAAGAAGATCACGGGAATCCTTGCAAAATTTTGGTGGGGAGGCGACGAAAAGAAATCTAAAATGCACTGGGCATGCTGGCCAAAGCTTGCAATACCCAAATGTGTTGGTGGAATGGGATTCAGGGAAATTAGGAAGTTCAACCAAGCTATATTGGCTAAGCAGGGGTGGAGGCTTTTAACAAAACCAGATTCTTTGTGCGCGAAGGTGTTGAGTGGCAAGTACTACCACAATAGCAATTTCCTTCAAGCAGGTAAAAAGAAGAATTCCTCCCATGTATGGCGTGCTATCCTGCATGGCAGTGAAGCGCTGAACAAGGGGCTTATCAGAAGAATTGGTGATGGTACTGCGACAAGGGTGTGGATCCTTGGATTCCAGGTAATTTCGGCCATAAACCTACCTATCATCCTGCTTCTGCTACAGCTTTGGTGGTCAGCGGTCTGTTGGTGGATGGCAATGTTGAGTGGGATATGCATAAGGTGGCTTCTCGTTCTGATGTGAAAACAATCTGCAGTATCCCTTTGGGCAAATCTTCTGAGGACTTCTGGGCCTGGGCATATGAAAAGCATGGATGCTTTACTGTCAGGTCGGCTTATAAGCTTCTGGTTGGTGCTACGGATGAACAGCAAGCCTCCAGCTCATGTGGTGATGCCCATCCTTTCTATTTGAAGCTGTGGAAATTCAAGGTCCCTCCAAAAGTGAAATGCTTCTACTGGAGAGTCATCAAAGAATACATCCCTTGTCGTGACATTATGAAGAAAAGACACATAGAACGTCTAGCTACTTGTGAGATCTGTGGTGAAGAAGATGAGACAATCTTTCATGCTCTCACTAAATGCACTTGGGCTAAGGTTTTCTGGAAAACTCTGCGTGATCACACTGGTGTCACACTACCCGCCCTGCATCCTGATTCGTGGGCTGCGGATCTTATTTCCTGTAGAGCTACCTCTGATCGGGAGTCCTGCTTGATTATGTGTGGGCTTTGGGCAGTCTGGAATGCCCGGAACTCTCTCACAGATGGTGGTAAAGGAAAGCCAGTGAAAACAAGTGTTCAATGGGCTGTTGATGTTGCTTTCGACCTCTGGAATGCAGGTTCCGGAAATGGCCTGGGTGACAAGCCGAAAAAATCTGAGCTGTGGAAACCACCTGATGGTGATTATGTAAAGATCAACGTTGACGCTGGATTCCAACAAAATGAACTCCAGGGTACAACTGGCTGCTTAATGCGAGACTGCTCAGGCGGACTACTACAAGCAAGATCAAGATTTTACCGTGGTGCTCCTAGTGCTCTTGTCATGGAGGCTATTGCTTTTAGGGATGGTGTCAAGATGGCTATTGATATGCGGAAGACCAAAATCCTGATTGAAAGTGATGCCCAGGTGCTTGTCAATCTTTGGGCAAAATCTGGAGAGGACAGATCGGAGGTGGCTACCATCCTGAAGGAGGTCAAGGAGTTGAGTAGGGGTTTTTCTAGTTTTCATTTCAACTTTGTTCATAGATCAGCTAATGCTGCTGCTCATCTGTGTGCAAAAAATGCTACAGCTGTTAGGCAAAGGTGTACTTGGGTGAACATGATTCCAAGTTTCCTGGCTGATTGCCTTCAGCTTGATTGTAACCCTACTATTTCTATGAATGAAATGCTTCTGAATCGCAAAAAAAAATTGTACATATACATACGATATTTCTACACACTGTCAACTAGCAATTTTGCTGTAACAGATGGTTAAAGGAACACAGAACGAGAAATCTCACCATCAGTGGCCTGTTTTCAATAAGAGCTGTCCTGCCACAGTTACTAAGCTTCATTGCAGTAACCAGCCTTCGGATCTGCCATTCTACTGGCACTGATTGCACAATTTCAAAGAAATATGTTGCATAACCATATTCAGGCCGCTCAAGAACTAGCCTGTATCAAAATTTCAAAGGGGTTGCATAAGCATTCATGTCAGACGCCATGTTTACTAGAATACAGGGAAAGAGAAGTTACCTATTATGGCTTCTAAATACAAAAATGAAGGATTGCAAATCTCTGCACCATCCCCATTCCACAGGACAGTCACGGAACTGAAGATAGCGCGACTACAAGAGACAAAGATGTATGAAGCTAAATTTCAAGTGGAAAATGCACAGATTATCCAGATATGGTTTAAATACCTGCTCAATGAGAGAAATTAGGCAAGCTAAGCAGTAAATAGCCTTTCCCCTCCCTTTTCATATCTGGCTGCAGACTTCAATAAGGATGCTCTCTGTGGAAACAACTGCACATTGACGAGTAGCATTGTCAACAGTTATACACCAATACCAGTGCACAAATACTTTGCATACATTAGATCACACAAAGATACAGTTGCAACATCTCAGGAGAACTTTGGAGCTAAGTAGGCATATACAAGAGCTGTATCCGTTTACAAACCCTTTTACCTATTACTTGAATTTGATCGTGGAAGCATCTACCTCGATGTAGAGTCTGCAGTGATAAATGCAGGACTAGTCCAAACAGTGTATTGTAGAGTAAGACTACAGTACTTTTATAGGGTATAGAGTTATTTAAACTGAAGAATTTCAAAGGGACACCTGGCAGATTCTCAATGTTCTGTACTTTCTAATGGCTAGCATTAGCTCACAGGAAGCTCCCAATATCAGTGTGTGTTGGATATAACTATAAACTACTATGATTTTCTATTTATTTTTCAGAGATTGAGTTGTTTAGCTCAGAGAACATGTTCCAGACAACAAAAATAACCTCGGGAACAGCGTTTTGGTGCCCGAGGGCACAGGATCCCGATATCTGGACCGTCCACGTTGCATCGTGATATGTGCCCATGTGCATTAAGTTAATAAGTGGAGTCGGCCAGTAAAACAAGTAAATGGACTGGAAAAACAACCGGTCTGGCGTGTCTTGTGGGCCAGGTATGGACAGCCATTTCGGTTCTGTCCAATGCAGGTGACGGCTTGGATGCTAGGTCAGGGTGTATCACGGGGCATGCCGCGATAATATCGTGGACCGTGGTACAGAATAACGTTTAGTTCTGACTGTTATAAGCTGGAGACGAGGAAGCTGGAGATGCTGGAGAGAGCTGGATCCGGTAGACAGGTAATGGATCTGAAGTTCCACCAAGTAGATTTGGGGTAGATCGTTTCGAAAATGCAGGACAGTAAGTTTAATTGGTATGGCTCTGTTCACAGGTTTCCAATGGTAGAGGCGGCGGACACAAACCAATGGATCTGGTTCGAGAACTGGCGAGAAGTAGCGTGGAAGGAGAATTCCAACCAGCGCCGGCACCGAAGTCGGCGAGGAACACTCATACGTCGTGGAGGTCCAGGGCCGCGGCGATGACTTTCATGACATGGCAGTAGACAGCCAACGCTCGCGGGAGTCACAGCCGGGGTCGGAGCAGTCAGCTCTCAAAGTAAATCCAAAGGCGCCGGGTTGGGCAAAGAGGTTAGTACGCACGAAAGGTATCTCATATGATTGTTATAGCTGAATTGTATGTAGACTGTAATCTTGTGTAGAACAGTTCAGTTCAGTAACATTGGTGAAGTGCATACTTACTTGTCATTAGATAAGGCACAGTGAAAACTTGGGTAAAATTAAAATAAAATTTTACATTGTGTAACCTTGGTCTACTTATATTAGCTCAGTAGGATTTCGTAATGCGCCAATGGGATATTTATTATTGAGTGTATGTGTTACACGAATGTGCACTGTCAGTGGTTATGGTGCAAAACTAGCTTGTCAAGTAAAATATATATATATTGACAGTAGCTCTATGCAGTTGAGTAGCATCGTTGTTGTGCAGACTTGGGATTGGGTCAGTGCCACCGGAGATACCGCAGGTGGCATGTTTTGAAGACTGCTAAAAAATGTCTCGGTCCAATGTACACCAAGATGCATGCCTTTAGAGCAGAATTCCACAAGGTGGTAAAAAAACTGGCACTAGACGAGCATGGGGAATGCTTCTCGATAAGTATAACTTGTCGTCTCATCCATACATGACCCAGGTATACGAGGTTCGTGAAAACTGCGCAAAGCCGTATTTTGAAGGTATGTTTAGCACAAGGATGACAAGCACCCAGCGAAGCGAGAGCGCAGACAGCATGTTAAAGAAATTACGTTCCTCCGTCCAGCCCAATGCACATATTTGTGAGGCATTACATGAGGTGCAGTTTGACTGTGAATCTACAGAGAGCTTCGAGGAAAGGAGAACTAAAATTGTAAGTATCAATGAAATCTGCTAAATTTATATGATACCCCTGGATATTACTTGTCTGGAATCTGTAATTTTGACAGGGCACTAGGGCAGCGCTGTAGTGAGGGTCAACCTGTCATTTGAGTGGCATGCTAGTAAGATATACACACAATTTGGCAATATTTTGTTTGAAGCTGAGTACCATGATGTCGAGGAGGTGGAGAAGAACAAGCTGTACACCACGACACACAGCCAGGCAGAGAAAGGAGAGAGGTGGTGTTGTGTTGTGTTCCAGAAGTTGATAGATGACGGTGGGTTAGTTTGAATGTGAGTGTGGCCACTATGCACACATGGGGATCTTGTGCTGTCATGTTCTGAAGGTAAGTTTTAGAGCATTTGCTGTTCTTCTTTGGCTCCTTTCTGAAAATAGCTGAGTTTGGAACTACAACTTTCAGGTGATGGACTGTCTTCACGTAAAAGAGGTGCTGGCGAAGAACATTACGAAGGTGGACCAGAGATTCACACGACATACTACCTGGCCATCTTGCCCATTATCAAAGAGAACCAATTAGCAAATAGGAGTTACACATACAAGCATTTGGCGCTTTATATGCACAATGGAGCTAGTGTGACTAGGTAATTCTAGTGCTGAAGCCTTTGAAAAACTAATTCAGAGAAGCTATGGTTACAGTGGCACCATATACTAAAATAAGAGATGGGCTAGGTCTCGAGGATCGGCCAGCGGAAGAACAGGACGAAAACGGAGCAAGATCAGGTGGCAGAAGTTTAACTATTTCTGCAGCAGCAAATGGAATGGCTGGTTTGAAAGCTCCGACGAAGAACCATGGGGCTGGGAGGCCAACTAACAGCAGAGACAAAGCACCATATGAAGGGATGATCAAGAGAACGCTGTTTTGTAGCATGCCACGGACCAGCCCATAAAAGAACAACATGTCCCACAGGGGTGATGCGCCAAAAGTTGCTCGGAAGCCGTCGAAGTGCACAAATCGCTGGGTACAAGGGCATTGTCGGACCAATTGCACGAAGGTGATTGCAGAAGGGTGTGGCTGATGTATATATAGCTGTTTGCTGAATTATGATGACCAGTTTTCCTGTAGTGTCTAACGAAATGTTCAGACTAGTCGATTCAATTTATTTCTTAAAGTGTACTGTCTCGGACTGAACATTTTCGCACAAAAAAGACTTGTTTGTTGTCGTAAAATCAGATTCAGTTTTAACTGAGAAATATTTTAGATTGATTATATAATACGAGTTTGATCACTATCTCCGGTAACGGATGTGCACAATTCTTTTAGTACTGGTGCACCCCTACAGGTTGTTGTGTCAGATGATGTTAGAAAATGAAACTGAAGACCCACACGAGGGTGGTGGGCGATTTGTCCATGCTTGGCCTGCTGGAAAATTTAAACTTGTACTGTGGTAGTTTTGGAGAAGAAAACGAATGTGGTCAGTTCGGCTGAGTAAGGCCAGTGTCAGATTGGACACTTGGCATTCGATAATTCAAAATTCGTATGCATGCAGTTCAAATTTTGAACTCGTATGAGTGTAGATGAGAGCCATCGTTGGTTGGAATCTAGTATGGTAAAGAACTAACACACAGGTATAGAAAGGGATGGCACCTGCTTGCTTAAGTAAGTTATTAGCTATTGGGGCCAATGTTAACTAACTTTCGTTTCCTGCAGGGGAAGGCAGTTCAGCAAGCCTCCATTGCTGATCTGGTGTTGTGTTTCGGCTATGGAATGAAGAGGAAGCTTGAAGATTCAGAGAAAGTCAACTTTCGACTGAGGTAAGTTTGCAGGTTTTAGTGCTGTGGAAGTTACATCTTAACACAGTTGATGTGTTGGACCGACAAGATGCAGTTCTCTGTCGAAGAAAGGGGACTGCCCTGGACATTATTGCCAAGGCGGTACACAACGGTACATGTAGCGGTCTATTCTGTTGTATTCCATCTGTACTGTGTCACCGACAGCATTTAATCGACTGCCAGATGTAGGCCATAGGATGCTGGGTGACCGTGCTGGAACAAAAAGGCAGTTAAAATAGTATAGCGGTTCACCAATCTTAAAGCTTGTGTAGGGACAGGATACCGGGTGCATCTAAGCCCGGGTGCCAATGTGAATTTCCCCTTTATAACAAGTTTTTTACATTATTTCCTGGATCTGTTTACAGGACATATTTATTACAAAACCACCTGGCCTTAAGGTAAGGTGAATTTAAGTAATGCAGCAGCCAACCGTCCCAAATGTAGACATTTTTTGCTAACATCACTCAACACAGTAACTTTGCAGTTCAAAATGATCCATTCTTGTGCTAAACTATGTATCGTAATGACAGGATTGCAAATCATAATGTAAAGCGCTAATTGTGTTAAACTAATTAGTGTTCCATAACATCTTACTTTTGCAATGATGTTCTCGAGATCTTGGAAGTCATTCTCCGTGCAGTCTGCAATCATTTCATCATCCTCTCCAACATCATATAGCTTGATCTCTTTGACCACTATTCCTCTATCCAGAAGAATCTACATGCAGAAAATAAACACACAAAGAATCACACAGACGACATTATTTTATTTAAATAGAATTATGTTCACAGTGAATAGTACCTGTAGAAGTCCTGGAGCATCTTCTTCAAGAGCTGTTTCAATCGAGTCCCTGCACACATTAATTCTGTAAGCATGATTTCAAAGACAGCATAAACATGCAAAAAGTTGACCATGCAACATACGTTGCCGTTTTCTTCTTCCTCTTCGCCTAGAAGGGAGAGCAATACCCTCATCATTTTTGTCAGCATCTTCTTCGAGCATCTTTTCACTTGAATCTCTGCACATGTAAAATTTTATAAGAATAGATACGAAATACTGTGTGAACATTAAAGAACAAGTACTCATGCTGCATACATCGCAATTTTCCTCTTTTTCGTTTGACGAGAACAGTACGGAAGGTCTCCATTGCAGTTTTCCTTGAGATCATCATTGTTTGACTGGTGAGATTTCACACAAGGTGATTCAGATGGATAAATCGCATAACCTTCCAATGCAGGCTCCATTTTTACATCAACCAAACAGTTCCCAGAAGTTCTCACTGCCAGGTGACCTTCAGCATCCTCAACTGGGTTATAAGGAATTTTCTTGCCATTGACAATCACTGAAGATATTTGGTTGTCTAGAGGAATCTCACAAAGCAAACTCACATTGTCATCAGCATCCATACTACCTGTAATAGACGGCGCAGAAGAAATTTCCTGCACAGAATTATAAATAATATAAGAGACCAATATAGGTACAATCAGACTTACTACTTTTGATCACTACCGCGAGTCATTATGAACAAATAGCAAGAAATATCATGGAATTCCTCAACGAGTATTTAAGATGATGATTACTATTTGTAAACCGTGTGTCTTAGTTTTAAATGCACATATGAACAACATGTAGATAACCACACAAATAATTGCAGTATCATCATATTAGATGTAATTGCTAGACAAATAATATTAATATCTTATGAGCTGTGGCTGCTTGGCTTAATTTGCTGCCCTACTAGTCAGACTGGATTGAATATAATAGATATGGGATCACCCATATCAATAACCACAAAAATCTGAAACTAAATCACTACGGCAACACCAACAGCGCTTCTTTTTTTTTTAACAGGCAATAGTGCATGGTTGCAGCGGCTTGGAAAATATTATCAAAGTAATATGCTTAGTATTTAAAAAAGACAAAATCATGAGATGTTCCTATGAAATAAAATCCTGAAATGTTATTAGCATCACACAAAATGTTATTGCAGAACCGAAGCGGCAATCATGAGCAAAATAATTGGGGGGAGCATATCAGAACCTGCAACATGCTACATATATCTTCCCTGTAGGCTGTTCCTTCATGATTTCTGCAAGCAACATTACAAAACAGAACTTTATTGACGTAATCCGGGGAAAATAATAGCTAGCTAAAAAAGATTCATACATTTTCTCACTCTCACTTTTGGGAACTGGCCCAATTGTTTCAGCAGATACCCTAGCAGCGGAAGAACGCTTGTTTGCTACAAGGATTCTGTAGCGCTCTTGCAGAGACAAATGGTCTAGTTCAGTTTCAGCTTGATTGATATCTTCCCCAGAATCATCCTGCGCATATTCCCCAGAAATGATCATCTACTTATAAATGACATATGACAAGCATTTCAACTTTAGAAACTAGGGAGCCTGATGATGCTTAAAGTAGCAAGAAAAAACAAATAAATAATAAGAGTTACTGTTATCACAGACAGATCAACTGCAGAGAATTCAAGGGTAGCAATGGATCATTAACTATAAAAGTAAAGGCACAAAGCACTAGACATGACAGAGAAATGGAGAACGGGGGACAGTAAGAACTAATGCAACAACAATCAAATCGATGCCAAAATAAAGTATAGCCGAAAGAGCAGTTAATTCTATAAAAAGTTCCAGAGTCCAAACATCATGTAACTTATTTAAGTAGTGCCAGACAATAAGGTTGAATTTCGAGTAGAATAATAAGGTTCAAAATAAACTAAACATGGAACAAGAACATGTTTCAAAAGAACCACAATGGCCAATGTGTCAAACATAAGTCATTCTGTATGAAGAAAACCTGCAATATGGCCCTAAAATGATGCATAACAAACAAATGTTACATAAAGATCTGGCCCAGCTTAATTGGCTAAGACAGGGACTGGAGTGACAATATATAGGTTGTGAGCTTTCTCGAAAAAAGAATGAGAAGAAAGATGTACGCTTTCTCAGAAAAAGAATGAGCAAATATGACAAAGCATTTACATGTTTATCTCCTTATAGGTGGAAGTATCTTTGCAAAGAACATTTACATGATAGTAAGGACAAACAGGCAGGAGAATAATATCAAAAGTAACATCTAGATTTATTGGCATAACATGAACCTGTCTGGAGAATTGTCACGATAACACATAGTATGTAATTCCTGGTAGCTTTGAAAAATAGATATGCACAGGATATGGACAGTCAAATACAGAAACCCACCAGTGGTTGCCTGCTGAGCACAATCCTAAATAGCAACTTATTTTCTTCTTTTGCTAATGTGTAAAATTTCTTTGAAGAAGCTTGAAAAGGAACATTTTCAGTTTCTGGTACATGATGAAACTACCAACCGAAATACTGAATGCAATAAAAATCTGTAGAACTAATTGTAAATGGTGAAAATGGTACAGATTATACTGGTATGCGATAATCGCCCTTTCATAAGAAAATCTAACTGTGCTACAGCAATGGAAGTAAGAACAAATAGTACCTGTGCAGATTGAACAGGAGCTTTTGCAGCCCATTCACAAAGATTATTTTCCGACTTGTAGAATATCTTTGATACCACTAGTTCAGCCTCATCCTCCATTCTGTTTTTTATATGATATTGATGTAATTCCCAGTTAGTTCGCTGAGAGCTGTTATCACTATTCTGGAAGGTGTGCAAGACAAATTCTTCCTTGCAACCTTGCAGACTCCCATCCAAGATTATTGATCTAGAGGCCCCACTTTTCTGCCAGCTGATATGTTTGTCATTCTTATTGTTGTATAAGTTTACTTTTTTGTGAAAGAAGTATGATGCATGTCCATCCTGACTCATACCTATACAATTGCAGCCAAATGTACAATTGCTAATTAGTAATGACATAGACAATCAAACAAGAGACGTACTTGCATTCCATAAAAAGTAAAATACCCGGCATATCTTGAGGATGGGTGCAGCCAAATCCTCCATCTTCATCACAAGATTTAATGAACTCGTCGATGTATGGATGACGATGAGCCAGGCCGTTCCCAATTTCAGCAGCCAGATGCCATACTAGATCACTATCGCTGGGATTAAATTGTACACCTCTTGGTAACCCTGGCCAACTCTGCAATAAGACAAAAGCAGAATCCTAAAGTAAATAGCAATTCAACATGTTGCTAACGAGCTTCAATACCATTGCTTCATAGGGAAGATATTGGCACATTTGAAGGTTACAAGAGCAGATCATTGAACGGCTCAACATGATAATAAACAATATAGTACGATACCAAATTCAGTAAGCGCGTACACAGAAGAAAGTTATTTTTATGAAAGAAGGTTCATGCAGACATAGTCAAAGCAGTTCATAAGAAGGGCAAGACACTCTGGGTGTAGCATCAGCGGAGGTACTAGATACTACCTCTTAGAATCTTTAACAGCGAAGGTGTCAATGTCCTAGCAAGCTCAGATTGTGACACAAAAGAGTACTCTTTGGGTAATACTCCCTCCGTTTTTCAATATAAGATGTTTTATCATTTGTCCACATGCACATGTACACAAATGTATGTAGACATGTATTAGTGTGTATGTTCACTCACTTTAGTGTGTACCTAGACAACATGTGCAACACCTAAAACATCTTATATTAAAAAACGGAGGGAGTAATATGGATGAAGTTAAGTTCACAAATGATGTAGGGTTGCGAAAATTGGGGAAAGCCCATGGTGACTGCAATTGACCTTGCCAAACTTCAAAGTGACAAAATTCTTACAAGCTAAGTGAATTCATGGACTCTGGCACACCCAAGAAAGCAAGAAATAACAAGAAATGTGGCTCTAAACAAGCCCCAAGACCAAGAGAAATCTGCAACTTTGCAGCGACTAATAAATCAGACGGAAATGTATTAGAACCACACCTGCTGGGCCGCTCCACGAGTACCCTCCAGGGCCGGGCTAGCCTCGCACCTGCAAACCAGACAGAGATCACGACGCCGAAAATCTCGACAGGGCCGAATTACAAGAACTTGCCTGCGCGCACCTGTCAGGCGAGGGACGCGAGGGTTCCACCCGCGGCGCCGGTGGCGGGCGAAGAAGGCCGCTACGGCGCGCGGAGAGGGGAAGGTGGTCGGAGTCGGACTCGTAGTCGGGGCCGAGGCGGGAAGCAATAGAGTCGATGTCCGAGGCCATTGGAGGATTAGGGTTTGAGCGGGAGCACGAGGGGTGGCTTAAGCGACATTAGATCGAGTGTTCTGCCTGCCTGTGGGAAACTGGGTTTAGGAAGGGAGGCAGAGGGCTTAGTCCAAACAAGCCCAGATATCCAGAGTTGGGCTCGTCAGGCCTGCCATGTATCTCTATCTTTTTTTTTTTTTGACAAAACCATATATCTCTATCTCTAGTTCTTTTTTTTTTTGAAAGCCTGCGTACATCAAGGAGTTCTACATACCAACGTATGAAGAACAAGAAGAAGAACAGAGCCCACGCAGGGGAACAAAGCTAGAACAAGCGCCAGCAACATCGCCGGCGAGGAAGACGAGGACTACTGACCTCCTTCTTACCACGGCCCAAGGGTACCTCCTCCATTGAAGATCGCCGCAGAGCCCGTCCGCCGCGCCGCAGCGGAGCTTATGCCGATGAACGAAACCGGCGAGCACCCTTCCGCTCCAGCACCACCACCTTGCCGCAGTCGTCGTCGTCTCCAGCGCTGGCAGAGGCCGCGAGCCTCGCCCAGCCTTGAATTCCAGCCTCCGGGTCCTCCCTCGTAGCTCCACAGCGAGGAGGTCGACCTCCCCGCCAGCCGGCAAGGAGGAGGAAGAACCGGAGGAACGCCGCAAGATCCGGAGATCCCCGGCCACCAAAAGCCGCACGCGCCACGCCGGAGCTCCGCAGAACGCCGCCGCAGGAGGGGAAGCGCGCCGGTCCCCACCTAGCCGCCGACACCATCGCCGCATCCACGACGCCGCCAGCGGGTTCCTAACACGACCTACACTATATACAGGCCGGGATCTGGGGATCCCCCACCCTCCCGCCGCCGGAGCGGCCGACGGAGGGGAGGAATCCCACAGATCGCCGGCGAGCGAGGTGGTCAGGCTGGGTTCGCTCAAAAATCACCTCCCTGGCTACTGTAGCGAGAGAGGAAAGCGGTCGGCTCGCTTCTTTGTTCATCTCTATCTCTAGTTCTCTACTGCTATAAAAGCACAAATAACAGCGAAAAGTGCTATTTGCACCTGTACTCGTGATCTCGTTTTTAAAAACTAAAAAACGTTATTTCTGTGTATAAAAAATTACTGATAAAATAAATAAATATAACAACATATCAAGACCTTTCAAGCTGAAGATATTTGCATGTTACTCTTGATTGGCACCCCAAAACGGATAAGAGTCGGTTGTTCGAGCATGCATTGTGTGAATTTGCTGCGGCAAGTCTATGAAGATTTTTGTTGTTTTCCTGTGAAAATCAACCAAAAATGGGTCAATCTTGTGGGGTTGCTATTAAGAGGGTACTCAAGGTGGACAAGAGAGGATGGTCGTTATCTTAGATATTTGCACATACACATCCCATCCACAAGATAATTCGTGGTAGAGAGATCGAATAGTTAGATTGAAATGACCTTTAAACACTTTTTTCATCACAAATTGTGGCACAAGATTCTGGATGGAAATCCTGACGTTTCAAAACGTTCTAGTTCTAGTTCGAGTGGCATCTGGACATATCCAGTAGCCTATAGACTAGCACAAATCCTAACTTGGATGAATCTAGGCGTAAAGTACCATCCAACATCGAACAAAAAGTTACCCCCATGATTATACTTAGTATAGTTGGGTTTGTGGAAAACCCTAAATATGTTAGGCTCTCCCGGATGTTTTTTAGAGTTTGAAGGTCACCTTAAGGCGTACCACGAGTGATTGACTTCTCATTTTGTGCAGCAGGCTCAAGCAGTTGTGGTATTTGGGGATCCTTCGTGATAGCCCACTAACGAGTACATAGTATATGGGGTACCTCATGGAAGATAATGGCGAACCTCACTATTATGGGGTGGGCCCGTCCCACAAAACGGAGTAAAAGGCTAGTTTGAATATACCCAGAATACACAAGTTAGTTCGTATTCGACTAAGACTCCACTTAAGGCGACACGCGCACCTGTAAGTGGATTAGGGAGCACCCGGGAGGCCTTCTTTACACACAACTCAACACCACCTGACGTTGCCCTTTTTACAAAAAGTTCCAATCGATCATATAAAATACTCCCTCAGACAAAGCTATGCCCACTAATATGGATCGGAGGTAGTAGTAGATTTAGTCTTGAATAGGAGTAGGGCTTTTATCGCGGGATGTCGAACACCTTTGACATGTAAGTTTTGTTGTGCCATCTTGAATTCTTTATCCAACCTGCTAAACACAAATACAACTAGCGAAAATATGCGACCATTTTTTTATAACATAAACCATCTAGAGTTTTTTTACTGGGGCAAATTTTTTGCCGCAATTTATTAATTAAGAATGAGTTCGACAGGAAGTTCGATAGAAAACATTATAACAGGATTACTCTCCCGACATTATTTTATCCAAACAATTAGCCCCGCAGCAACCCATAGCATCACCTCACTCTTATTTTTTTCAAGAGGGTCAAAGGCGTGGTGTGTTTGTTCCGGAACAACAAAGTGTTCTTCTCATTACAAACCTACCAAGAAATAAGCATCGTGATGGCGACGATGGCGATTGATCTGACCATCTAGAGTTGTAGGGCCTCTTTAATTCGCAGGATAGTAGAAACACATAGGAATAGGAAATACGCAGGATTACGATGTCATGCCCATTCCATTCCTATAGGATTTCTAATGTAGCCAAATTTGTTTGATTTCATCACGGCTAAAGTAAAAGATTCTTACAAAGAGGTTTGAGTGGATTTAAGAAATTCTATGACATGTAGTACAAAAGATTTCTTAAGAAAAAATTGTCCGAGGTTCAATCCTACGAATGCAATATAGGAAACATTCCTAAAGAAATTGATCATGTAAAAAACCTATGAATATCTTTTAAATCAAGAGGCCCGTAGTGCATACGTGCCCAAGTGCCTTCAAAAAATGAACACCTCCGCTGGGCCCGATACCACACACTGTACAATCCCTTCCAAACTTCCACCGGTGCGCACAACATGCCTTGGATAAAATTTAACAGTCCAATGAAAACAAGGAAAGAAAAGCACGCAAGCACAAAGAAGGATGAGGCGACGCCTGATCTGCCCGCTCCTCCGTCTGGCTCATCTAAAGATTACATTCTTGGGGGAAACATGAGCCTTCTCAGAGCTTAGACATTTATGACCGTTGATAAGGAATTACGGGCGATCCTGGCCGTTGATCTCTTACCGCGCGTGAGGTACATAAGCTGCGCCCGCACGGTAGAAACCCTAGCTGCCAATCCCCACGTCCTCTCTCCCCTAATCCCCTCGCGTCTCTGTTCCTCTTCAGCCCCGCCGCCTTGCTCCCGCACCCTTTCTCCTCCTCCATCTCGCCGCCTCGCGCCGCCGCAGCAGCGCAGCCGGCCGCTCCGTCGCCGCCCAAATCCTAGCTCCCATTCCCTCACGCGGACGCACCCATCTCCTTCCTGTGTTTCCTCCCGCGCCTCCGACGCTCCGCTTGATGCCGGTCGATCCCTGTGGTGCTCGCCCACAGGTATGCCTTTGTGGCCTCTCCCTCCCGTCTCTGCTCTCTCTCCCCTCTCACCTCCTCTCTTTCCAAGCAGCTGGAGTCGACGACGCAGAGATGCCGCGCGAGAGCAGCTTGACCTTCGCTGGAGCGTCTGCAGCTCCATGGTGGCCGGCAGCGCGGTATCTGGCCGCAGCAACTGCGTGTTGAAGCTCCCCCGGACCGGACGGCATCCTCCTGCAGCAAGCCTCAATCCTCATGACTTCCTCTCAAGCAAGGTGATGTGCTGCTCTCTCTCCTAGCTCTCCCATGCTTGATCTTCTTTGCCGTTGCAACGGAGGTATCTGCTTACCTAGAGAGCTCACTGATATGTCACCTCCGGGTTCATGATGTTTATGCTCGCTAGGTGTTCGACAATTTTTCCAGATGAGCCAATACATTTTCTCTGGTTGCAGTGCAGGCTGGACAAGAGATCTAGAAGGCCCGCTGAGGCCAGCGTGAGCTTTCTTGATTTGAGTTGCCAGGCCTGCTATGGCATCATCAAAGTACTTACGTAATGGTGTTATTTCCTGATGTATAGATCCTTATTTGTACTCTCAAGTTTGCAACTTATTTGCTCTCCCACTATGGTAATACACTGTAGGGTCCTGGGAGCAGCAGCATTTGGTCGTTGCCCAGAAGATGTAGATGTATGGCCTCTTCCTCAAGGTGGGTGTTGCCTTTCTTTTTATGTGGTCCAGCTTGCTAATTAGTTATGTTAGACAAGAAATTGATGAATCGGCTTACGATTTTGAAAAGATTCAGTGAGACAAACAATGGCAGCAGCCCAGCCAAGATAATTGTATATATATTTACTCTGAAATTTCTTTTGAGCAGGGTGCAAATATTTTAGGCAAACCGGCAAGGTTTTCATGCATCTGTTCCGATTTTCACGGACATAGGTAAGCAATTTTTTTCCTCCCATAGCCTTTCTAAACCCACAGAATCTCTGAACCCAAACTCATTTTCTAACCTTCATGAAGTAACATTCTGAGGAGGTTGTGAATGGGGATGCAACAACTGCTCCTTAAAACTAAAATGTTCAAATACTCTTGGAAAAGGTTAAATTCTGTGACAAAAAGTTATGCGAGGTGCATTGAGACCCATAACCAATATTTGCGGTCAATTTTAGGAAACTTGACGCATAAGTATTTAATATATGGGTAGTGAAACTTCATATGCATCTGATGCATTGGTTTGCTTCTTTTAATCTTCTGCCAGCTTCGGATGTGGCTGCTCGGATGGCTGCGCGACGGCACATCCGAGACGATACATAGGATCAGTTCCTTCCTTGGACGTAAGGTTATCTGATGTCGATATGAAAATTTTCTTTTGATTATGCAGGTTCTACTACTACTTAACAGGTTTTGCTCATTCTGATCTAACCAAACTGAACCAAGCTAGCCACGGAAAGCAAAGTCATTATAATCCGTCAGCTAGAGTGTATTCACTTGATGTAGTACAGATTAGCAGGTAAATAATTCGGAATGTGCCCTCTAGCTGCCGGTCTGCACCTGATTTATTGTCAGATTACTTCCACTCAATGATTTCTAGCTATAGTGTAAATATCTACTGATTTTTTCATGAATGAATAGAGTGCAGGCTGACCAACAAGCTGGATGAGCTGGAATAACTCGACCTGGCAAGTGTTATAGTTTATACCCAAGTTCCATCTACCTATATTCACTTGCTGGAAGTGTTCAATATCTGGAATCATTCTTGATATCGACATCCTGAAGTTTGATTTCCTGAACTCTCTGCAACTAATGTCACTTGCAACATCAAGGTGAGCACCCCACTGGAAGTTTTTTCCTTTCACACCATGCTGCAGCAAAGTGATTGTGCATGACTATATATTTAAATTTTGCATCTTTTGTAATGAACACTAAATGTATAGCCGCTGCTAGCACTATTACACTAAGTCAAGTTGTGCTTGAATAGTTTGGTCAATTTAAATCATTTGCTGATTGTTTTTCCCTCTAGCTGTTTATTGTCTGCATTGTCACTCTATGTAAAAGATGGACGCTAACTAAATATTAGTGCTTAGTTTTTTATCCGAGTTTAAGTTGTTCTTGCATAATTTGGTCAATTTAAATCATTTGCTGATTATTTTTCCCTATAGCTATTTATTATTTATTGTCTGCATTGTCACTATATAAAAGATTGAAGCTAACTAAATATTAGTGCTTATTTTTTATCCGAGTTTAAGTTGTTCTTGCATAATTTGGTCAATTTAAATCATTTGCTGATTATTTTTCCCTATAGCTATTTATTGTTTATTGTCAGCATTGTCACTATATAAAAGATTGAAGCTAATTAAATAGTAGTGTTCAGTTTTTTATTCAAGTCTCTTATATTGGAGTGAAATATTAACAAATTAATACGGTTACTCCTGGTATGGTGTATTTTGAAAGCATGTGTGTTATGATCACTAACCATTTTTCTTTGTTTTGTAGGCAGACAATACTACCTTGAATTACTGCCCAGGTCACTCATTAATGCCGATGAGATTGTATTAGAACAGGATGATACTAACGAACAATGTGCTAAACCATTAATTGTTCCTGTTTAGAACATTGTGCTATTAATTGTGTCATCTTCTGAGCTTCATGGGCAGTTTTTACATGCTGGTGCTTCTCTATACAAAAGAGTAATCTACATAGTTTACGATCTATGGTATGGTAATGGAAATAATCTCATATTTTGTTAACATGCCTAAAAATGTCATTAATCCCTCAAGACAAAAGGAAGTGCCATATCTTACCTTCCATCACTTTTGTACATGTGAATCTAAATGCACTTTGTTTCATATCTATTTAAATTTTAAACTTTCACCTGCATGAAAAGTAAATAGTACTTTCAGATCTCTTTGGCCTGCTACTGTCTTCCTTCTCTTTGCAGCTTTGGAATATACAATAAGGTGAATGACGCTGAAAATAACCGCATCACAGCGATTTGGGATGCTCGGTCGTCCGATCAGACAAAAATTACGAGCTGGGATTTCTCTTACAGTGGTTTTAGAGGTATATAACCTATTATTTTGCAGCGGCAACATCTATATCTTCAGGTACTATTTTCAGTAGGAGCCATCATCAGAAATAAAGTTATATATTTACTCTTTTTATCTAGAACTCATGGCATGTGAAAGTAGTATGTGAGCTGTTCAACCAGTTATTATTGTAAGGAGTTATATATGAGGCATTTTTTTTGGACAATTTCATCATGCATTTGCATTTCAGAAAAATGAATGTTAATTCTACCTCGTGTTTTTGGTTAGAGAACATTGTCAAATGATATGTGTTTCACAATTAGAACTGCATATGGCCACCTTTTTTCTTCTCATGATGTAAGAGGACCTCAAGATTTTTAAACGTCAAACGTCTCATGCTTGGTTATTTTTTCTGAGTAAGTGTTTTCCTTGTCCCGAGTTCTAGACCTAAAGGTGATTTTGTAGGTTTTTGTAGGCAACTTAGCTCGATGCTCTTAGGCCTTCCACAGTGTGGCCGATGCCCAAAAACTGAAAAGTTAACCACCTCATCAGTTATTTCCAGTACCAAAAAAATAGTACGTATATTTCACTATGGAAAAAAATAGTGGACGGTGTAGATCGCCTAGCATTGGAAGTAACTGGTATGTTGGTGAGGTTTTTAAGCTCCCCCTTTTTAGTGATGTTTTGAGTATCAAGAGTGTATGTGTTTGGGACTGAACCGATCCTTTCATACATGGACGCTGAAACTGGATGTATTGGAATTTGATAAAAATAATAATTCCACATCTAATTTTGTGTTTTGTTCAAATTGGATTAATGATGTTTTGAGTATCAAGCATGTATGTGTTTTGGACTGAACCAATCCTTTCATACATGGATGCACAAACTGGATTGGGCATTTGACAAAAAAATCCTCATCTAATTTTGTGTTTTGTTCAATCTGGATCAATGCCTTCTTTTAGTTTGTAATTGCTTGCTCATTTAGCTGACCGTGTCATATTCTATGATCCATGTGGTAAAATATTTTGAGCATGGTCCGAAATCTATGAGATCTATGAGATAAGCCATTGCCTTTTTTCTGTCTCAGAATTGGGTCGAATGTACATGAATTGTACTTATTGTGGATGGATTATGTTCACTTTACTTTACATGACTAAGATTCAGGAGATCTGAAACCATTTTAGCTTGCATCACTAGAGTGTAAAATATAGATGTTAAAGTAAACTGAATAGCCTCTCTACCATTTGTTACTATATATATTCTATGGTACTGCAGGGCATAGAAATAGTGTTAGCTCAGCTGATCAAATATCTCACAATTACTTTTGTGATATATGGTCTCACTGCAAAAAATATTACCCCAGGCGATCATATTCAGTTCCAATAATCCATAGTTGTTATGGTGTGCCTCAATGTTGTGTTTATGGTGTGTAAATTTTAGCCAAGATCTCCATCTTTCTCATGACCTCTCTCCAGCTGTCGTTAGAAGAGATGTCACAGCTGCCCTAGCTGTCATTTCTTCGGTTCACTTGCAATTCAAGTTCTCTGAAGGTAAGACCATTTCAAATGCGACCTCATTTATTTTTGTTTTTATTTTACCTTCAGTAATTCTTAACTGTGAAACTCCATGGGCTCGGATAAGAGTGAGTTTATATGTTAGCAGATATTTGTTAGATGGGTGATCAGAGTTACCAAAATCATGTGATCTCATATGATCTTGGTGTTGTATTAGGAGGCTGGTTAAATTTTTTTCTATTATTCCTAAGTGAGTTGGCATTGCAAATGTTTTTCTAATCAGCAAGACTGTTGGATGAATTAGGTATCCTATGCATGACGGGATGATCTCTTGCCATGTTTCACTGCCAGATCATAGCCATAAAATACATGCTTCTTAATCAGCATCACAAAAATGTTACTTATCTGTAGTCCCGTCCTTTTATATGGTGTGCTAGAAACCAGGTCACCTTTCCTGTTGTATTTCTCTGAAAAATCAAATAAGCAGTTGTTGATATGAAACCATTAACTTGAGAAAAGTCAAATTGGTGCATGCACAGAACACTCAATTTGATAAATACACCTGACGAGGTATACCCTCATCAAATCCCATGGTTAAGGACCTAGGGTTGAGATTATGGGGAGAGAATGGTAGTACTGGTAGTTTCGTCGGCTGACAAGCAGAGGCAAAGATTTACCCAGGTTTAGGCCCCTCGGGTGGAGGTAAAGACCCTACTTCCTGCTTGTCTGGTATTGATTGTGGATTTGCGATTACAGGGGAGCTCCGGAGAGATGACGATCTCGCAAGAGCTTTGGTGGTTCGATATGGCTTGGTCCCAGATCGGTACCCCTCCCAGCCTTTAAATAGGCTGGGTCTCGGGAGTTTGTAACCGACCTAGTTTACACGTAAGAAAGAAACCGACTATGCCTATGTCTAATCTTGGAGGGTACTCCATCTTCTTGGGCCTCTTGTCTTGGGCTTCGAGTAGGCTCTTCGATATTGGGCCTTAGTCGTTACGTGCACCAGGTACCCTCATGATAGGGTACCCGATATGTATACCCATGTCAGTAGCCCCCGAGTACTTGTCTGACTCGAAGAATCGGGCATGGACTCTTTCGTAAGTGCACGTCATATGCTTTGATTCTGTATATATAATTTGGAATTCCTGTATGAATAGCACACGTTTGGCTATGTCGAGTATTCATCGACTGTGTTTTATGATGATCAAGGGATAATAGCTTAGCAGGCCAGTACACTCGACGGATCGGGACTGGTTAACTACACATTCGGGTAAAACCTTACTAGCTTTCAATCAAACTCGAGTCCCGGACTCGAATCTGGAACAAACTGGTCAGATTCGACTAGGCCGCTTGAGGTCTTACTGAGTCGATCTGCAGTATAACTTTGAATTTTACCCAACGCGTCCGTCGGGATTTTTCATCATGTCTGCTGACACGGAAAGTATAAGGATTGACGTTGCTGGAACGGTCCTTAGCCCAGCTCGAAAGTTCGGCGGGTCTTACCTTTGCACTATGCGTGCAGCATCCGAGATTTGCGACGGACGCAACTCGGAATGTTTCGAGTATGTTTTGAACTTTGTTGGACGAGTCATGTCCTTTGTCGACTGATATTTGCTGTTATGCTATCGGGTGCGCGACAGCGCTCCCGATGGGAGTAGCCCCCGAGATTGTGCTTTATTGCTTTGCAATGGAGGATAATCTCAAAAATTCTCTTACTCTGCATATGTTAATCGAATAAATTTTGCCATAATTCTATCGGGTGCACGACAGTGCTCCCGATGGGAGTAGCCCCCGAGATTATGCTGTATTACTTGTAAATGGAGGATAATCTCAATCATTGTCTTAACATTTCAGTCGAAGAATTTTTTGAATACGCTCCCGATGGGAGTAATATGACTTAGTCGAAGGAACGGTCGAGTGACCAATTTTGCCTTAAGAAGTTTTGTCACACCCGAACTAATCAAGGCAATCGAGTGACCAATATGCGTTGTATGCTCTGAACAGCTTCAATGACGTCAGGGATGACGTTTATTTCGACTGCAATTTCTGACACGCGTGGCGTGCGTTATGCTGCGATTGATGGGACGTGACACGTAGGTGGGCCCATTTGTGCAGAGCTGACCGAAGACGGTGCCGTTTGGACTTGATTTGACTATACGGGCCCACTTTTTCCGCAAGCGTGATGATGGCTCCTCTTTTTACGTGCGTAGTGGGCGGAGTGGCCGGCGACGGTTGCCCTCCGCGTTTGCCACGTGTACGGTCAGATTGCGTGCGTAACGCACGATTTGGATCTGAATGGCTGTGATTGCTTTTGACTTGTGGTAAATAGGGGAACGGCGTGGCATTTGTTTTTTACCTGCCATTTGCTCTGCGCGCCGCCCCTGTTCCATCGTCTTCCTCGCGCTCTGCCTCCATTGCTCCTGCGCTAAAGCTTTGCGCGCTCTCCCACCTGTTCGTTGACAATGAAGAAAGTGGCGGGCAACAAGCGCTCCGCCTCGACTGCTGCCGCCGCGCCCGATGCGGCGGCGATGAAGGGGAAGAAGACTGCGGCTAGCACATCTGCGGCCGTCGACCTCAAGAAGACCAATGGGGATTGGATGAAATCCACCCTGAAGGAGGCGCAGCTGGACAAGCTGCGCGAGGAAGGATTGCTGCCACCTTCCGACCAGCTCTTCGTCCGCGCACCTTCGCCCAAGGAGGTACTTCCCGAGCCTCGCGCTAACGAGCGCGTCTGTTTCGCGGAGTTTTTGCCTAGGGGTTTCTCGCTCCCCCTCCATGATTTTGTGCGAGGTTTGCTTTTTGCCTACGGGGTGCAGATCCATGATCTCACCCCGAACGGTATTCTGCACATTGCGTGTTTCATCACGCTGTGCGAGTGTTTTTTGGGTGTTGCTCCGAGTTGGGCATTATGGAAGTCCATCTTCATGGTCCGGCCAAACAACCGAGGTGGCCGAACCTATCCAGTCGGAGGCCTGCAGATCCAAGTGCGCAGCGACACCCGATACTTCGCCCTGAAGCCAGTCGACTCGGCGCAGGGGTGGAGGAAAGGTGGTTCTATGTGCGAGTCGACCAGGATGGGGCCCCAGCATTTTCGACTGCTGGTATAGCAGCAAGGACAAAGGCCTGGGACCATGATCTGTCGACTGAAGAAATGGCAGAAGCAGCGCCTTGCTGGAGACGATTGGAGGGCTCAACAGCATCACGGGTGTGCATCTATTGCCACTTTGTGAAGATGCGGGTGTGGCCGCTACGCGCTCGCGCCCACCCAATGTGGGAGTACGAGGGTGCACTCGACGCCACCCGAGCAAGGAGGAGCTCCAGGAGTGAACTGGTGTCACATGTGCGATCCATCACCAGTACAAAACAAAGTGAGCCCTGCAACGTCGACTGCCCAGTCGATCCTTATGGGGCTGAAAATCCTTTGCCAGAGGTTAGTGAATCTATCGATTTTATGATCTCTTGCTCTTGTTATTCTGCTATGCATCTTTGTGACATTCGACTGTTATCTTGTATGCAGGGCCACTCGACTACCTCAACCCTTCCTCCTCTTCCTGAAATGGCCCAACTCCTGAAACAGAGGTGACAGTAGAAGCGAAGGGAGGAGATGAATCGCCTCTTCCTTCGGCTACTACATCCTACAGAAGAGGTTGAAGAAGAAGAGTAGAGGAAGCACAGGGCAAGGAGCCTGCCGCGACTGAGGATGTTAGCGAGGTTCCTGCTCGCAAGCGCCGTCGGGCAGCCCAAGTTATGTCTTCTTCCACGAGCTCACCCGCGAGGGAATCGGATGTGAGGGATGATGGAAACTCAGGTCCGTCTCCTACGACCACAGCTGCTCCCTTGGACGTGAGTCCTTTGAGCTCGGCTCCTCCTCCTCCAGTGGGTGGGCAGCTACCTTTTGGAGGCCCAAACTTTGACGAGCTCGACACTGAGGATGAAGAAGAGCACAGGTTTGTTCCTTCTTGTACTAATTTTTTTTGTGAGTTAAGTACTTTTGCTTATGTTGTATGCCTTTCGGTCACTTGTAGTGCCGAGACTGTGCGACCTCCAACTCCTCCAACCGTGAGAGCCTCGACTCCAGATCAGCCTGAAGCCTCTCCTGTTGCGGCTGAGGTTGTGAAAACAATAGCCACGACCACTTCCATTGAGGCTGCCAATATTGCGAGTACATCGACTCCGCAAATTGGAACCTCTGCTGCCAAGCCTGCGCCTTGGGTTGAACACGTAAGTGTCTTTTGTCGAGTCTTCCTTCTGGACCTATTTGTGTATAGCTTATGTTGGTTTCGTGTGCGTGCAGCCCTTCTACCTCAACCTGGTGGAATCAGGTAAAGCATTTGTCCAGGTTGAACAGGAGAGGGATAATCTGCGCGCTGTTATGGAGCAGCTCACCCGTAAGTGTCTTGGGTTTCTGTATGTCTTTGCCTTGTCGATTGTGAATGACATCTGTCCATCTATCTCAGGTGACAAGGCAACCGCTGAATCTCGGGTTAAAGAGCTAGAAGAGGCACTCGCCAAGGAGCGCGCGAGTCGAAGAAGGCCTTGGATGATGCCAAGGACTCCGCCGCTTTGCGCGAGAAGAATTATGCTGAGCGCCTGGCGAGCCTCACCCGAGACGTAGGCGGTGAGTTGAACCTTTCACTTTTTGCCTACTTCTTTTTGCCACTGAATAGTATGTAACATTTTCTGTTACTTCTGCTTTTTTGAAGGAGCTGTTGGCGCATCGGCACCTGTAGACCAACCGAGTGTCGATTTGTCCCTTGACCGCGCAATCGGCGACCTGGATGTCGTCTCTACCCAAGCCAAGGACGCACTCGCCAAATCTACGAGCACGCTCGGCGCCGTGTTCAAGGATGTGTTCCCATCCAGCCAACCTCCTTCGACTGTGGATGGCTTCGCAGACGTCCTGGGCCCGGGAACTTCGACTATGGCGAACTTTGCTCGCACTTTGACGGTACGCGGCTCAGAGACCACCCTCAAACTCCTTTTAGGTCATGGGATAGAGGGTGACTTCGAAGCCGCTCTGTCTGCTTTCCCTCGTAAGCCTGGCGGGAAACTGGTGTCCCTAAAGCATTTGAACGAGCCAGCCGCAAAGTTGGCTGAAATTTTATGGCCACCATGGAGCGCCGGGCAGCAGAGGTCGCCGCTCGTGCGAGTAGGGCTAGGTCAGAGTCAATGTCTGAGAAGTAGGGCAGCCGCGCCTTTGATGTCTTGTAATTAAACTTATGACCATGCGAGTATGCATGTGCTTTTGCTACCTTTGTATGAATTTATGTTCCTTGTTATGATTCTGCTTGTAAAGCTGCGTGTTGTTACTCGCCTAAGCTTTGTGATGAGTTTCTTATGAAACTTTTATGATGCTTGGAACAGAAACGGCCAGTCGCCACTTCATCCAGTTCGTCGCGGCATCATGCCCCTACTCGATCTCGAGCTCAGGCGGCAAACGATGCCGCAGTAATACGTTATATGAAGGCTCGACTCGCGAAACAGGAGCAAGAGCTGGCGAGTGCCCGAAGTGAGCTGGAAAGGATGAGGGCAAGGCCTGCTTTACCCACCCAACGGGAGGAGTATGTGCTTGGCGAGATGGAGATCGTGAACAGACAGAGTGTAAGCATGACTGCCTTGATCTTATGAGTTCACGGCCTGTTCTTTTTTGTTCACCCAACTTGTGTTGTTGCAGGTTTTGTTCAAGATTTCCAGGCGGAGCAGGCTCGCGTGGATGAGCAGTTGAGCATGGCAACTGACGAACCCACGACTGGCCGCCAGCACTTTCGATTGGACAAGCACCGAGCACGCATACTCGCGACTCTGCAGGATCGGGTGTGGCGGAGCACTATGCTGCTTGAGTAATGCAGGTCGGCCTTCAGTCGAATCAACCAGATGCTTTTTCCAGCTGGGCCGCAACCTCAAGGAATCCATGCGTTACTCGAGCTCTTCCGGTCAACAGGCTCCATCCGAGGCTTTATCACCCAGAAGCTTGTGGATGGCGCCAACGCAACCATGGCATATCTCCGAAGTCAACGTCCAAATTTGCAGCTACGTCCACCCCGCCTGGATCGTCCTTGTCCCAGTCGAATCTTGACGATACATTCGATCATGCGAGGACATTGGTTGATTGCTATCAAGCGCAACTTATGGGCCCTGTTCTTCCAGCAAAGGATGAACCGGAAGATTAGGGTATTTATGTATATGGAACAGCCCCCGAGTGTAAATTTGCCACTTGTACATAGTGCTTATTTGTTGATGTGTATGTATGCAGCCCCTGAGTATATTTAGTGGGGTTTATGAGAAATTACTTAATATAGAACGTGAATTGCACAGCCCCCGAGTGCTCGAGTAGGGCTATGAATTTTATGAGTTGAAGCTTCAACTTATGCCTGCAAGCTCAGCCCCCGAGTGATTGATTGGGGTTGAGCAACTTTTTCCTTTGTGTTTAGTTTTATGATCCAGCCCCCGAGTATTCGAGTGTGGCTGGAGTATTATGTTTGAAGGAGCGAAAGCTCGTATGTTATGAGGTAACTCAGCCCCCGAGCATACGGGTAAGGCTAAGTTTGTGCTGATAAGTTATGCGAGTAGTAAGCAGGAAAAGTATGAGGAATTTATTGACTATATTCCATGTATGAATGTTAGGCTGCAGGCCGCCTCATTAAAAACCTTCCAGTCCCCTCAGGTACCCTGGTCATCCGACATATGAGCCTATTACATTATGCGACTGAGCAATCTAAGCATAGAAACAGCGCAGCTGCGCAACATTCCAAGGATTGTGGGAGAGTTCGCCGGTCTTCGCATGCTTCAGTCTGTATGCTCCACCACCTATGACCTCAGTGATGATGAAGGGTCCTTCCCATGGAGAAGCAAGTTTATGCACCTTCTTTTGCTTCAGTCGAAGTACTAAGTCACCCACCTCGAAGGATCTGGTACGCAGTCGACGACTGTGGTAATTGCGTAGATCTTGCTGGTAGACAGCTGTGCGTGCTAGCGCCGTGTTGCGTGCTTCTTCAAGCAAGTCGACTGCATCTTCGAGTGCTTCATCTGCATCTTCTTCATTGTATGTTTCGACCCTTGGTGCGTTGAATCTTACGTCTGATGGCAGGATTGCCTCTGCACCGTAGAACATGAAGAATGGAGTGAACTGTGTTGAGGCGTTGGGTGTTGTGCGTAAGCTCCATAGCACCGACGGGAGCTCTTCTACCCAAGCACCCGCAGCCCTTTTGAGTGGCACCAGGAGGCGCTTGTTGATTCCACTTGTCACAAGTCCATTGGCCTTTTCGACTTGGCCGTTAGATTGCGGGTGCGCCACAGATGCATAATTGAGCGTGATATCTTGCTCTTTGCAAAAGGATTTGAATTCCTCAGCCGTGAAATTTGTACCGTTGTCAGTGATGATGCTATTTGGCACACCAAAGCGGTATATGATGGATTTTATGAAATTGACTGCTGTAGTGGCAGTCGAACTTGTGATGGGAACTGCTTCAATCCACTTGGTGAACTTGTCGACCGCCACCAGAAGGTGAGTATGCCCTCCATGGGAGGATTTTTTGAGTGGCCCAACCATATGAAGCCCCCACTGGGCGAAAGGCCAGGCCAATGGTATTGGCTCGTTATTGGATGGGAACTCGAATCCCATTTGCAGGATGTAGCGGAGCTTTCGCCTTTTGGTGATATGAGGATGACATGTGCGCCTGCGCCTTCGTTTTTCTTCGAGCCATCAAAGTACATAGTCCAGGAATTGGACACATCTGGTGCTCCTGGGAGCTGAGCTTCAATCCACTCGGTGTGGAAGTCGGGTAAAACTTGTGCTTTGATGGCCTTCGGGTAATCATACTTGATGTCTCTTGGTGCTAGCTCGATGAGCCATTTTGCTACTCGCCCAGTTGCATTGGGGTTTGTGAGGATGTCCCCGATCCCTGAAGTGCTGATTACAGTGATCGGGTGCTCGGAGAAGTAATGCGTCAGCTTCCTTGAGGACATGAACACGGCGTATGCCAGCTTCTGATAGTGCGGGTACCGCTTTTGATGTGGAGAGCACTTCACTCAAGTAATAGACTGGACGTTGTATGCTTTGGGCGTGTCCCTCCTCTCTGCGTTCGACCACTAGAACAGTGCTCACCACCCTGTTAGTTGCAGAGACATATAGGTATAGTGGCTCGCGTTCCTTGGTGCTACGAGGATTGGAGGGCTTGTGAGGACTCGCTTGAGGTCCGTGAAGGCTGCTTCGGCTTCTGGCGTCCACTCGAATTATCTGCCTTCTTCATCAGTCGATAGAACGGGAGTGCTTTTTCGCCTAGCTTGCTGATGAATCGACTGAGTGCTGCTACTCTACCCGCCAACTTTTGCACGTCGTGGAGCTTTGAAGGCCTTTGCATCGTCAAGATGGCCTGTATTTTCTCCGGGTCCGCCTCGATTCCTCGAGCTGAGACTAGATACCCGAGGAGTTGCCCGGCTGGCACGCCGAACGTGCACTTCTTCGGGTTGAGCTTGATGTGGAAGCGTTTGAGGTTTGCGAATGTCTCTCGCAAGTCATCGAGTAGTGTGTTTTCCTCTTGTGGTGATGACGATGTCATCTACATAGACCTGGACGTTTCGCCCAATCTGCTTCTTGAGGCAATCTTGCATCATGCGCTGATAGGTTGCGCCTGCGTTCTTGAGCCCGAAAGGCATTGTGGTGTAGCAGTAGACCCCGAGTGGGGTTATGAACGCCGTTTTCTCTTCATCCTCTTCCTTCATCCTTATCTGGTGGTAACCCGAGTAAGCATCCAGGAAGGACAAGCGAGCGCACCCGGCGGTGGAGTCGACGATCTGGTCGATTCGAGGTAGTGGAAAGTGATCCTTTGGACAACACTTATTGAGTGCTGTAAAATCTACGCACATCCGAAGGATGTCTGTGTGCTTCTTCTCTACGAGTACGGGGTTGGCCACCCATTGTGATTTCTTGATCTCTCTGATGAATCCTGCTGCGAGTAGCCTGTCGACTTCGACTGCAGTTCTTTTTGGGCCGGATATGCGGCGCATTGTTTGTTTGACTGGTTTAGCACCTGGAAGTAGCTGGAGAGAGTGCTCGGCGAATTCCCTGGGAATACCTGGCATGTCTGCTGGACACCATGCAAATATATCCCAGTTCTCACGGAGGAATTCGACGAGCGCGCTTTCCTATGCGATAGGCAGACTCGACGAGACATTGACTGTCTTGGTCGGGTCAGTCGGGTGCACCTGATGCGATCTTGTGTCATTGGTGGCACTGAATGCTCTGTCGACTGCCACCTTTTTGTGTTCTGGCATAAGTGTTCGATCGTTGGAGACCGCTAGATCAGCGAGTGTTGCTTCCATGCCAAACATCTCAGAGATTTTGCTGAATTCTCGGTCGCAAGAGTCAGACTTTTGGAAGTTCCCCTTGACTGTGATTACTCCTTTTGGTCCAGGCATCTTCAGCTGGAGGTATGCGTAATGTGGCACCGCCATGAATCGAGCGAACGTCGGGCGTCCAAGTATAGCATGGTATTGTGACTTCCAGTCGACCACTTCGAACTCAATCGACTCTGTCCTGAAGTGGTGCTTGTCCCCGAACGTCACGTCGAGTTGTATGGTGCCTTCTGGGCTTATTGCTTTCCTGGAACGATACCGTGGAAGGTATTTGAAGATCTTGGCAGGTTTTCGACTGACCTGTTCATTTTGCGGAGCGTATCTGCGAAGATGATGTTTATGCCGCTCCCACCATCCATGAAGACCTTGGACATGGCGTAGCCTCCAATTTGCGCGTCGAGTACCAGAGCAGAGTGCCCTGGTCGAACAACCGATGGAGGGTGGTCCTCTTTGCTGAAGCTTATTGTAGTTCGGATCCCTTCAAGTATTCTGTTACCGCAGGAGGTGACATGACCGCCATGTTTACTTGTCGAGTGCGAAGTTTTTGCTCCCTGTTGGAAGGTCGACCTTTCTGTATCATGTACATCTGCCCTTGGGGCGGAGGGTACTGTGGTTCGTCCACCCGAGGTACGGGCTGTATGGCACCCGCGAGATTTCCGCCTGGGGCAGGCTGTGGTGGTGGAGGTGGTGCCATCAGAACAGGCACGTTGTTTGGCTGAGGCACGGGTGCTTGTGCGGCTGCTGCCTTTCTGCGATTTACGTAATCAGTCGCCATTTGGTCGAACTCCCTGCAGTTTCTCATCGAGTGATTGGATCGCAGTTTTCCGTCGTCCCCCTTGTACAGGTGGAATCTGCAATCAGCGTCCATCTTTTCTTCGAATGATCGCTCAGATTGTGCCCGTGACTTGCGCCAGTCCTTCCTCTTGTAGCTATCACTGCGTTGGCCGTGGTCTCGGCTGTCTCGCGATCATCTCGACTGTCTCGCCGATCATCTCGACTGTCTCGCCGATCTTCCGACCGTCGGTCGCTTCTGTCCTGGTCATTGCGGGGTGTGGAGAACCCAGCCGCCATGAATTCGGGTCTGTCATCGTCGTAGTGACGTTTTGAACGTTTGCGCCTTCGGTCGTCTCTGTACGAGTCTCTGTGGCTTCGACTGCTATTCTCATGTTTGTCACGGGGTGAGGACCCGCGTGTGGTGCGTGCCATATCTCTCCATCTGCCCACTCAGTCGCGATCTGCAAGAGGTGGCTACAGATTTTGGCTTTTGGCGGCCAAGTGCTTCTTTGAAGTCTCGCCTGGCGAGGCCCATGACGAAAGCATCCATGGCCATATCTTCTGAAACACTCCAACTGAGTTACGTATCTCAGTCCATCGTCTGATGTATGACCTCAACGTTTCGTCTGAACGTTGAACGCAGGCCCGCAGCTCCTCGAATGTTTTCGGGCGCTCACATAGAGGCTCGAAGTTTTTGACGAAATCCCTGCGGAAGTGATCCCACGAGTCGTATGTTGATGGAGGTAGGGCCTTGAGCCAGTCGCGGCTGTGCCTTCGAGCATGAGTCGTATGTATTGCATGGCTGTGGTGTTGTGCCTCGCTGGCACGCGACAGCCAGCCTGTAATCTTCCAGCCACCCGGAAGGTTCCTGTCGACCCGTGTACTTGGGCTGTTCAGATGTGAGTTTGAATCCTTTGGGCATCCGTGTCTCGCGGACGCGTCGAGTGAAGCACAGAGCTCCATGTGGCTCAGGCTCTCGATCAGAGTATGAGTCGCTACTGTAAGATCTGCGTGATCTGCTCCTGGACCTGCGCCTTCGCGAGCCGCTTCTTTCCTTCGAGTGGTGGCGACGACCACTGTGATTATGCTCTTCCCGAGGCGCGTCGACTAGGGCACGGTCTCGACTCCCACCTGGAGTTCTTGGAACTTGGCGTATGGCCTTTGCAGCTAAGGCGAGTGATTTGATCTGTTGGCGGTGTAGTTTTGCATTGGGGTCATCCGCTGGGGGCTTGATTGCCTCCAGGTATGCTGCAGCGGTGTAGAGAGCACCTGCTGCTGTTTTGGGCACCGGCAGTCCTTCCTCGTCATGTCATGAAGGAGTTGCCTAAGTTGCGGGTGAGTGCCGCCTTCTCGCCTGGCGAGAGGTGTGACAACCTTGATCTGGGTCTGTGTCTGCTCGCCCGGTGGAGCTCAGGGAGAGCTGTCTTCTGCGCGCACTCGACAAGCTAGCTTGCTTTTTGCGTTCTTCGAGTGTTGCTCTTATCTGCTTCAGTCGAAGTGACTCCTGCCAGTTGAAGTACTGGAAGGTCAACATCTCTTCTTGTGTTGCGTCTGCTGGCATCATTGTGCACTCCTTGATGACTTTATCTGCTTTTGCTGCCATCTCAGCAGTGATTGTGAGAGTTGTGACTCCATCTGGCATAGTAACTGTGCACGGGAATTCTGTAGGCCTGCGACTGGCCGCAGTGTCTGATGTTTCTGCGGCGATGGCAACGTAGACCTGCTGTGGTATGACCCGAGGGTATGTGTATGTGCTTTCGAGTCCCGTCATGGACTCGACATCTTCATCGAGGCTCATGTCTGAGTCCGTATGTTCATCGAGTGGCCCGTCTGGACGGATCTCGCAGTCGACGCTCGTCGCCTATGCTCATCTCGGCGTCGGCGAGGTTGTTATGATCTCGAAGTCGAGGTTGTTGTTGGCGCAGATCTCGGAGTCGACGTGGTTGTCGATATGAGTTTCGAGGTCGTCGAAGTCGCTGAGGAGATCCCGCAGTCGAAACTATCCTCGAGTGAGAGATCCAGCTCGGGATCGTTTGTGCGGTATGCTGATTCGGCCTCCTCGCCCTGGAGTTCTTCAATGAGCTCGCGCATCTCTCGTGTGGACATGGTTGTTGCAGACGAACAAGCTTGGAGGGTCGACGATGGTATGGACACAGTTGAGGGATCCGCAGTCGAAGGAGCCGCAACCGATGGAGCCTCGGGTGCGGAAGTCGCGAGTTGGCGTGGATCCGTCAAGTCCTGCACACCAAGCTTGTTGACGAAAAAATTGAACGAACCAACGGTTAAACCCAAACCTGACTCGAGATCGGAGAAGGCCTCCTGGAATCCTGGCGAGTGTGGCTCGAAATCCATCAGAGGATCCGATGCTTTTTGCGGGTGAAGCTGGCGTGTTGCCGTTTGTCGAGTGAGCCGGCGAGTCCCGTGTGCCGCCTGAGTCGGCGAGTTCTGGTTTGTCGATGCAGTCGGCGAGTTGCCGTTTGTAGATCCGATCGGCGAGTCGCCGTTTTCCGATGGAACCGAAGAAACCGCGAGTCCAGCACTATTCTTTCCCACAGACGGCGCCAATTGACGAGGTATACCCTCATCAAATCCCATGGTTAAGGACCTAGGGTTGAGATTATGGGGAGAGAACGTGGTAGTACTGGTAGTTTCGTCGGCTGACAAGCAGAGGCAAAGATTTACCCAGGTTCAGGCCCCTCGGGTGGAGGTAAAGACCCTACTTCCTGCTTGTCTGGTATTGATTGTGGATTGTGCGATTACAGGGGAGCTCCGGAGAGATGACGATCTCGCAAGAGCTTTGGTGGTTCGAATATGGCTTGGTCCCAGATCGGTACCCCTCCCAGCCTTTAAATAGGCTGGGTCTTGGGAGTTTGTAACCGACCTAGTTTACACGTAAGGAAAGTCTAAACCGACTATGCATATGTCTAATCTTGGAGGGTACTCCATCTTCTTGGGCCTCTTGTCTTGGGCTTCGAGTAGGCTCTTCGATATTGGGCCTTAGTCGTTACGTGCACCAGGTACCCTCATGATAGGGTACCCGATATGTATACCCATGTCAACACTGGTTGCATATATTTATTATTTCTTTCCTATTACCTTGCATAAATTTGATAGTGATGACTTGAGAAAAGTCAAGTCGGTGCATGTACAGAACACTCAGTTTGACAAGTACATTGGTTCCATCTATTGATTAATTCTTCCCTATTATCTTGCATAGTTGCGCTTTTTAATCAATTTATATCCTTTTATTTGTCGGGTTTCAGTTTTGCAGGCTCAAATAAGCACCTTTTCAACTATACTGAAGGACGTGGGTTGTTCCAGGTTTGAAGAATCATCTTGGTGTATATCAATCATCTACTACCTATGTTTCGTAATATAATTTCATATTTTAGTGGACATGTTGCTATTCAGATATTTGATATTTCAATGTTATCTTCTTTACCATGGTCCTCAATTGGGCCGAAGTTATTGATATGCTGACTTGTGATTTCAAACGTATTGTTGAAATAAAATTATGATGTCATTTCTCTTTACCATGTAGTTCTATAGGAATCATATGCTATATTAATGAATCACTAGGTATGTTTCTTGGGATATTTTACAAGTCCTAATCAGACGGATAAAGAGGGGCATATAACACGATATATGAGAGCTGTGGCTGGTGCGCACTAGGGGGAGAATGCTCCAGGTTACGTCAGGTATGAATGGTATACACTCCTCAAACCTGTTAGACCTGGTGTGCCTGACTAGATGCACCATGTTGCAGGGTTATTGTTCTAACTGTGAATTTGTTCCAGAAATGTTGCTTCCCTGGTTGCCATGAATGACCTACTTTTTTGAATGTTCCTACATCTGCTGGAGATCGGTGACGATGAACCCGGCTGACCTTCCCCTTCCCCTTTGACATTATGCTGTTTGTGGCAAGGGTGTGCACTTGGTGCCTAGAATAAGTTCATTTTAATCGCCATGCGACTCCTGTTAAGTTTGTTTGTAATAACCTTATGACTGTGTTAGTTCTAATTGAACCTGTGGTGCTTTTATGTACCAATGTTGGGTTGCGTGGTACAACATGGATTGAACATATTTACACTTTGTCGATTACGTGGCCTATGCTATTCCTCACAGTTTCATCATGTTGTCATCTGCCTTACTTATCGTAGACGAACCGATTGTAATATATGTCCCAACTTTCGCCATATGGGGTTGCTTCTGTGATTTTGTGTAAAATCATTCAGTGTTGTCCTTGACTATTTGGTTTTTGCGACTGAGTGACCCTTGTTCTTATAATCTTTTGTGTATAATCATACAGGAATTAGTTGTAGAACATGTTGCCCAACCATTTCCCTTTTTTTAGATTCTCGACATGTGTGCTCTATATGAGAATGATTCTCGACATGTGTACTCTATATGAGAATCATTTGTGTGAAATGAATCTTAATTATATTCTTTATTTTATATTTTTGGATAGTGACCATCTCATATGAAAATTACTGGCAAAATATTAAAAGAACTTACAGGCCGGTGGCGCGCAAAAAGTTACCATCCTTTTTTGCTTATGCATGTGTATATAAACCATATTTTTGTCATCCTATCTTGTTTATACATATGGATATAAATCATCTTTTTAATAATCTGTATAAAATGTGACAACTACGGGCAAAAAATTAAATGAACCAACAAGTGCCGCCAAAGAGAGCATGATATGGGCTCTGCAACTTCACCACTTCAAACGTAAGCATCTCTGAACGATAATTTTCTTGTGACTCACCAAAGGCGACTTCCAATGTAATTTTTCCTTCTGGCCGTGCCGACTTTCCAGGAACAATACCATGGAAGATTGTAGACGTTGGCTGCAACTGTGATTCCCTGAGACCCATACGTAAGAAAGTCTCGTAATATAAGATATTGATACTGCTACCTCCATCCATGAGCACTTTGTGTAAAACATAACCTCCCACTTGTGGTGCCACCACCAGGGCTAGGAGACCCAGGTGTTCCACAACTGGCGGGTGATCAGCCCTGCTCCAAGTGACAGGATACTCAGACCACTTTAAATACCTCGAAACTGCTGGTGAAACTACGTTAACCGCCCTTTTGACTAACTTTTGGTCTCGCTTTGTGGCATTAATAGTGTGGACATGGTACTGGCCAAGCTGCTTTGGGTTCTGCTGAAAACCACCATGATCCTCTCTATTCTGATTATTTCCCCCGTTGCTAGGTCCTGTATTTGCGTTAGGAGGTGGCCTGTTTGCCGGGTTACCACCCGGGCCGGGTCCTCCTCCACTACCGCTGTCGTGCAACGCCCTCTGTATCTCCTCGTTTTTCCACCTCTGCAAATCCACACACTGTTCCAGAGAGTGATTGGCGGGTTTTCCCATCTTACTGTGACGGGGACACGGCATCCTGAAAGCTTCAAAATGACTGGTGGGACGAGGTGGGCCTCTATAGCTGTTGTAGTTTCCATTGTTACCATTGTAATTTCCACTGTTGCCCTGATAATCATCTCTCCTGGGCCTCTGAAACCCGGCATTGGTATTAGCCACTAAATCCGAGTTACCCTCTCCATACGATCGCTTGTGCTGATTACCGTTGTTATTGCCGTTGTTGTTGTTCTGTCCACCACCATTGTTGTTCTTTCCTGCATTGTTTACGGTACCTTTCCCCTTATCTTCCTCATCATCTCTAGTTTTATCTGTAGAAGCGTGCTTATTGCATGCCTCCATTATCTCTCCCATAGTAATCTCTGAGACCCGGCCGCTATTCTTCATGCGACCCAGTTTCTTGCACCAAAGGCTCATATCTGCAAGTTTTCTCCATAGACTGCAACGCGCTCCTGGGGTTAATATTTGTGGATGAGTGAAGGATCTCCGTGACCCGGCTCACCCACTTGCGAGCAGACTCGCCTTTCTTCTGAATGCACCGATCCAAATCCTCCAGAGTATAAAGACGCTTGCAAGTTCCCTGAAAATTCTTGATAAAAGCCGCCTTCAACTCACTCCATGAATTGATAGACTTCTCTGGTAAAGTATTGAACCATAACTTTGCAGCTCCATCTGACATCATTAGATACATGGACTTGGCCTGGATATTCTCTGAAGCATTGCGAATACACATTGCCATCTCATAACTGCTTAACCAGGTTTCTGGGTCCACACTGGGGTCATAATTTGAAATTTTGCTAGGCTCTTTGAACTTTTCCGGGTAAGGTTCCGCTCTAATGTTATCTGACAAACACTTCGGGCCGGCTAAGACTGCTGTAGAAGATACCTGACCCGGCCTGGCCAATGGTGTTGGTGAACTTACTGCTGCTGCTGCCGCGGGCGCCGCGCCGGCTCCTCCGGCGCGTGCTGCGGAATTTGCTGCTCACCTGGCTCTCGATCTATCAACAATGGCTTGCGCAGCTGAGGCGGCTGGAGCGGCCTGTCTGGGCGGTGGCGGCGGCGGCTGCTGATTTGCCTGCTCTGCCCTCTGTCTTGCAGAACTAGTCTCGTGCTGCCTCGGGCTCTCTCCCTGCCGGCTCCTCGAACGGCTGTTATATGGTGTTCCATGTAATCCACTCCTGTTATCTGGATAATTTACTTGCTGAACCACAGCTGTACATAACATGTCAATAGCTCGCCGGGTTTCAACTTCTCGTGGTGAATCTCCTAATGGAATACGATCAAGTGCCAAAGTAGCCGCATACACATTATCTGTAGGATTGTAGTAATGACCCGGCGGCGTATGAAATCTGGGTGAGGGTGGTGGCATAGCTCCTCCGGCTCCAGTGTTGCCTCCAGCCCCTCCGGTAGGCGGCCTGGCTGACCCGGTAATGTTGTCGGGTAATGCTCCTCCTGCATATCCTGTGGCGACTCTAGCTGATGGAACCTCTTGTACCGTCCTGATAGGTTGATCACCTGGTGTAATAAACAAAGCCGTCGGATTCAATGTTTCACCTTGAAGGGAAAACGAGTCTGATGCCTCCCCTGCTGCACCCGGGTTACATTGTTTTGGCGATTCTCCTTGGCGCTCGTGTTGTGACGGAGGCGATTCTCCTGCTCGTCCAACTGACGCTGCCTGGCTATCATCTGCTCCTTTTCTGCTGCGAACTCCCGCCGCTGTTGCTCCAAGGCACGGCGTGCGGTGTCCAGCTCTCTAGCTCGGGTTGCGGCGTTCTCTGGGGTTACCGCTGTTTCAAGTACTGTAGGATCCAACACTAGATTGTTACTCAAAAGAGCCGGGTGAGGTGGCACATTGGATGTCCCCTCTCCGGCTGATCTATTCATCAGGAATCCAAATTGATTCATGCGACGTGTTGTGTCCTCGCTTTCCGATGAAACTGATGCTCTTTCTCCATCAACCCCAGTCCGCGGCGGGTTATACATCACAAGTTGGTTCTGTGGCGGTACCTGTTGCTGATTCTGCGCCAATGTCTCCGTCGTTGCCACCGCAGCCGCTGAGATTGAAGCCAGGTCAAGATTCGTGGCAGGTGTTGTGTAAACTCCAACCAACGAACCAGACCTGGGGATGATTCATACTCCTCTTCCTCTATTCCATATCCATAACGATCCTCAAACAACTCCAAGATTGATTTTGTGTCCTCATCGATCACGTCACGCGGCGCCCCTACCGGCTCCTCTGGCTGGGCCTCCTGCATGATGACTGGAAAGTCGACCTCCGCGGCGCCGACAGAATCTTCTCCATCTGATTGGACCATGGTAGCAACTCCTGATACAGACTCGTACGCGCTTTCCTCCATGCCGGATCTCGAGGCGTGCACCATGCCTACAAAGACGTTGATCCAGCCTATGGGGATGACGTCGCCGGTCTCGATCTGATCCAACTCCGAGCTCCACCCAAAATCATCGACGATGCGTTCTCCTTGTAAGTCGATGGTGATCTCGCCGATGGCGAGTCTCTTCATGCCGCGTAGAGCTTCTCCCGCGATGTAAACACCTTTAGGCTCAGGCCCCACGGTGGGCGCCAACTGTCGTGGTTTTGTCACGGCAGATGTTACCAGGGGGTAACTTACGTGTGGGGTTTTTAGAGCACAGGTGTACAGAAGATTGTCTCGCTCCACGGTGACACACGATTTACCTAGGTTCAGCCTCTCCATAGGAGATAATGACCTACTTCCTGCTCCTCTCTTATTGATATGAGGATCTCGTAACCCGGCAAGCACAAGTCGCCGAGTTACGAGTCTAGGTTACAAAGGTGTCTCGATTCCTCTCTCTCTACCTGGGGATTCTCTCTTGCTTGTGGCTTATGGCTTGTAACTTGTCCCCTAACTATGACCTAGGAACCGGCTTATAAAGACTGCCGGGTCTCCTAGTCGCGTACAAGGTAAAATCGGGTTACACCCGTACTAGGAGTCCTATTCTATCTCCTCTAGTCTTGCGTGTACTCCAAGTCCTGGACTCCGTGACGCGCACCGCCTCCGGGTCTTCTGGAATCTTCCTTGTAAAGGCCGGGTTACCGACAAGCTCTCCAGCCTGTTAGTATAACCCGGCACATGGTGATGGTTAGCTGACCTCGCCGGGCCTCCTGCCTAGCGGGTCACGCTTCTCTCTTCATGGGCCTACCGGGTTATGATCCCCCAACAGTAGCCCCAGGCTAACTCGGGCGCCAGGTCTGCGTGCTCCTCATCTGGATATGTTTCATCTCTCGGAGTGAGTCGCTGTCCTTGCTGTCCGGGTTAGCCTCCTGAAAATAAGAAATACTTAATGAAAAGTCAAAGATTTAGATTAAACTTGCTCCATTTCTTTATAACATCCCTTGCTATTCTTTTTGCAACCCGGCCTCTCTTTTCCGGGTCACTCTGGTGACTTCAACACTTTGTGAAAATTTCTATCAATCTTGATCTTATCCCAGAACTGGGAATATTCTTTTTGCCTTATCCTTTTGTCGTTGACCGTCAGTCAAAGATCCTTATCTCTTTACTTTTACCATCATGCCCTTAGGTTTTTACCACGGGCTATAAATACTTGACCACAGTAAACGAGGACCACTTTCCCCTATTCACCGCGTCTTCATCTTCAATCTCGCGCCGCCGCACAAGAACCCTAGATCTGGGATCTTCGCCGGCCGCACCACCGTACCACTCCGACTTCAGAAACCAAGGTACGGCCGCTGCTCTTTTTGCTTCAAATCAACTCAGAACTAGCTCCGCTACAGTTCCACATCTTCTCCTTCTCAATCTATGCTGTTCTTGCTTTTATTTTGTTAGATCTCCATGGCTCCTAAGGTTGCTCCAAAACTCGCGGGGAAAAAGAAAACCGACGGCGGCGCCGCCGCACCGGCAACGGGGAAGAAACCACGGCCACCGAGGGTGATAAAAGCCAACTGGGGTTAATCAAAAGCCACAGATCTCAAACTCCAGGAACTGGTGGCAGCTCAAGTACTCCCCCAACAGAGTGTGATCGAGTGGTGTGGCGCGTCTGAAGAGATCCGCCCTCAGCCTGGCAAAGACGAGGTGATTATTTTCACCGAACACATAACCCGGGTTTTTCGCCCCCCGGGTTCTCTTTTCTTTCGTAAGGTGCTCAAGTATTACGGCCTTAGGCCCCAAGATATAGGCCCCAGCTCCATTCTCAATATGAGCAACTTTACTGTTCTATGTGAGTCATATCTGCAAATCCCTCCAGATTTCAATCTGTTCCTTGAGCTTTTCTATTGTAAACCCCAACGTGAGCATATTGATGGCCCGTTGTTGCAATGTGGTGGCGTTTCTATTCAACGCCGCCGGGACAGTATTATGCCATCCTTGAAACTTCTTAGCCACGCCAAGGACTGGCAAAAAACTTTCTTCTATTGTAAAGATACATCACCCGCCAAAGGACCTCGCTTGCCGGGTTATTCTGTTGACCATCTGACTTTGAATGATAACCAAAATTCTTATGCATCTGACGAAGACCGAGTTAAGCTGCAACCACTTCTCCACAAAATTAACGTGCTCGTAACTCGCGGGTTAAAGGGCATTGATCTTATAAAAACTTGGATGGGCTGGAGGATGCAGCCTCTTAGTGTTCATGACAACCTCTTCTGCAAGTACACTGGGAAGCTTACAGACTCTCTCCGTTACTCGGTTGCGGAATTCCCCAAGAAAGCACTGATCAAAACCATCAAGACCCAGCTTGGGGAAACCAAAGCCGAGATCGAGGAAGATGGTCTCCAACCTTTTTGCATTGCAAACCCGGCTCCTGAGGTAACTCGTCTTTTTCCTATCTCTTACCAACACTTTTGAGTTTACTTCTGCATTTATGCTTTGTATCTCTTAAATCGGGTTTCTTTCTTTTCCAGGATGATAGTGACTGGTGGAAGATTGAGACACCACCTCCTGCTCCTGGAGCTGAAGAAGATGACTGATGTCTACGCACGCTTCTGTTCTTGTAGACAGTGTTGGGCCTCCAAGTGCAAAGGTTTGTAGGACAACGGCAAGTTTCCCTTAAGTGAATAACCCAAGGTATATCGAACTCAGGGAGGTAGAGGTCAAAGATATCCCTCTCAATCAACCCTGCAATTAAGATACAAGAAGTCTCTTGTGTCCCCAACACACCTAATACACTTGTCAGATGTATAGGTGCACTAGTTCGGTGAAGAGATATTAAAATATAAGTGATATGGATGATTATAAGTGGTAATTGCAATCTGAAATAAAAATGGCAGCAAGCAAACATGTAGCAGAACTGGTTGTAAACGGTGTTTCAATGCTTAGAAACAAGGCCTAGGGATCATACTTTCACTAGTGGACACTCTCAACAATAATAATATAATTGAATACATAGATATTTTCTCTTCACTATGCTACTCTGAATTATTCTCTCGTTGGATAACGAACACCAATCCACCGCGTAGGCTATAAAAGCACACCTTAAAGTCGCATTCCACATCTAGGGAACCCCACACTGTCAACTTGAGCGTCCTAAAATAGTACTAGACAAACACCACAATTTCATAGACACATCCAACACAAATAATAACTCATGATAAGTATTCCTGTGATCTTTAGCCTAAGAGTCACACGGTGCGCACACTGTCAACTTCGCACCGTGGGACAAAGGTGACTCCGGAGTTTACATTAATAAAACCACTCAAGTAGCATATAAGATAATGAAGAGTAACATCTATGGATTCAACTAGATTACAAAGCTCATGATCACATAAAACACACCATGGGAGAGAGATAAACCACATAGCTACCGGCATGAGCCCTCAGCCCCGAGGGAAACTACTCACACATGGTCATGGTGATGAGGAGCTTGATGGAGAGGTGCAGCCTGATGTCTACGCACGCTTCTATTCCTGTAGACAGTGTTGGGCCTCCAAGAGCAGAGGTTTGTAGAACAGCAGCAAGTTTCCCTTAAGTGAATCACCCAAGGTTTATCGAACTCAGGGAGGTAGAGGTCAAAGATATCCCTCTCAAGCAACCCTGCAATTAATATACAAGAAGTCTCTTGTGTCCCCAACACACCCAATACACTTGTCAGATGTATAGGTGCACTAGTTCGGCGAAGAGATAGTGAAATACAAGTAATATGGATGATTATAAGTAGCAATTGCAATCTGGAATAAAGATGGCAGCAAGCAAACATGTAGCAGAACTTGATGTAAACGGTGTTTCAATGCTTAGAAACAAGGCCTAGGGATCATACTTTCACTAGTGGACACTCTCAACAATGATCTCATAACTGAATAAGTAAAAGCTACTCTTAAACACTCTCTTATTGGATAACAAACACCATTCATTGTGTAGGGCTACAAAAGCACACCTCAAGCCGGAGTAAACAAGCTCCACAACATCATAAAGGAATCACACACGGTGCACACACTGTCACCTTTACACCGTGGAGAGTACCGGAGTTCATATTAAAGTAAACTATAGAGTGCATAATAGATAAAGAGTAACATCTACATATTCAACTAGATTAGCACAACTGAACACAAGTAAATACTGCTCGGGATTATTCTCCTTCTTGATAACACAAGAGTACTACGTGTAGGGCCGAAAGAGCACACCTCAAAGTCTGAGTAAACAAACACCACAGTTCCCAAGAATAAGCCATGATAAATATCTAAATTATTCATAGAGTCACACAAGTACCCACACTGTCACCTTGATACCGTGTTGTCACAACGACTCCAGAAACTAGACAAAATCACTTGAGTAGCATAAACATTATTAATGTATTTAGCGATACTAGCAATACACACGATCACATAAAGATCACGCCATGTGAGAGAGAGATGAACCACATAGCTACCGGTAGAGCCCTCAGACTCGGGGGAGAACTACTCCCTCCTCATCATGGGAGTCAGCAGCGGCGATGAAGATGGCGGTGGTGTCGATGGAGATGACTCCGGGGGCAATTCCCCGTCCCGGCAGCGTGCCGGAACAGAGACTTCTGTCCCCCGAAACTTGTCGTCGATGGCGGCGGCGCTGCGGAACTCTTCTGGAAATATGGCTTGGTGTTTTAGGGTTTTCGCGTCGGGGGGAATAAATAGGCGAAGGGGCAACGTCGGTGGAGGCTCGAGGGGCCCACACCACCTGGTGGCGCGGCAGGGGCCCACCCGCGCCGCCATGTGGTTTGGCTGGCTCCTGGCTCCTCTTCGTCTCTCCTTCGGACTTCGTGACGGTGCTGGAAAAATAGGGACTTGGCCTTTTGTTTCGTGCAATTCCGAGAATATTTCCAGAAATAACTTTCTGAAACCAAAAACAGCAGAAAACAGGGAACTGGCACTGTGGCATCTTGTTAATAGGTTAGTCCCAGAAAATGCATAAAAATGATATAAAGTGTATATAAAACATGTAGCAATTGGTATAATATAAGCATGGAACATCAGAAATTATAGATACGTTGGAGACGTATCACAGCCCGGAGTGGAGGCGGCGGCGGCCCTTGGAGATGGTGCTGCTATGGAGGAGGTTCTCTTCCCCAAGACGGCTGCCTGGGAGGAGGAAAATTCGTGGTATGGGGGCCTCCCCACGAGTTAGGTTTCCTCTCCTTATATATGCTCTCGGATTCCCGCCATCTCCTTTAATGTTTCGGTAGAGCGACGATATCTGGAGCGTCCGAACTCGGAATTAGGCGAATTTTAAGTCCAGATCGATTGGCAGAAAATTCCCCGCAACTTTCGCGACTAGACTTTTTCTGTTTAACGTCGTCTTCTGTCCGGTACGTGACAATCTCCGAAAAACGTTTTCAGACAGATTTCAGGAAGGTCCCGATTCGACTCCAACAAGGTTTCCTTTGCCCAATTTTGATAATTCCTACACATTAAAGTGTAAAACAAGAACATTGTGCAATTTGGCAACTATTAGTAGGTTAGTCCAATAAATGTCATAATATGATATAAAGTGTATATAAAACATGTAGCAATTGGTATAATATCAACATGGAACATCAGAAATTATAGATACGTTTGAGACGTATCAAGCATCCCCAAGCTTAGTTCTACTCGTCCTCGAGTAGGTAAAACGATAAAATAAAATAATTTCTGAGGTGACATGCTACAATCATAATCTTGATCAAATAGTATTGTAAAGCACATGTTATGAATGAAGTGATCCAGGTCAATGGTCTATAGTTTGCTAGCAAGTAGATAATGAGCAAACAACTGAATCATATAAGAAAAAACTTTTCATGAATAGTACTTTCGAGACAAGCATCAAAGAGTTTTACATAAGAGTTAACTCATAAAGCAATAGATTCTAGTAAAAGGTATTTAACCAACACAAAGGAAGATTTAAGATTCAGCATTTGCTTCAACTTTCAACATATTTATCTCATAAATATTGTCAACACAAAGCAATATAATAAGTTCAATATCTAGCATATAACAATTGTTGTACCAAAGTTGACACTAATGTTTGCTTGTGGAAGATAGAAGAAGTAGGAAAACTGACTCAACATAAAAGTAAAAGAAAGACCCTTCGCAGAGGGAAGCAAGGATTAAATCATGTGCTAGAGCTTTTTAAGTTTTTGAAATCATATAGAGAGTAAAAATAAGTTTTGAGAGGTGTATGTTAATTGTCAACGAATCAGAAAATGGGAAGTACAATATGACCCCTGCCAACCAGACTTTTAAGAACGGCTCACATGAAGGACGTTATTTCTACCAGCAAGGCAAATCATCCCGCTTTCTCTTTTGTTTACACATGCAGATATTTCACTGGTTGTCATTGCTTGACTGATAAATCAGGGCAAAAATGTAAAGAGAATTAAGCGGTTAAAGTTGTAATTAATTGGGACTGGGCACCCCGTTGCCAGCTCTTTTTGCAAAATTAATGGATAAGCGGATGTATATGCCGCTAGTCCGGTGGTAAAGTCTGTTTGACAGGTGACATAAAGACATCCACCCCGTCCTCATGAGCTTGATAAACATTGACACAAAAAGGAGTAATAAAAGTTTTGAATAGTTTAAAGGTAGCACATGAAAAATTTACTTGGGGTGGCAAGGAAATACCACATTTAGGTAGTTATGGTGGACACAAATGGCATGGATTTTGGCTCAAGGATTTGGATGCACGAGAAGCATTCCCTCTCAGTACAGAGTTTAGACTAGCAAGGTTATAAGCAAACACAGACTATCAACCAGTGCACCAAGACTTATATGACACCATATTGTAAAGATTATAAGACTCCACACTGTCTTCCTTGTTAACCAAACCCTTTTACTAGAAAATATCAAGGCCTTAGAATTACCACTCATGCAAACCAAATTTCAACAAGCTTTACGGTAGTTCTTCACTAATGGGCTTTACTTACATGATGCAAAAGTTTAATCATGACCTACTTGTTAACTCAAAACAATTGACAAGTATCAAATTATTTAAGTTGTGATCTACAAGAGTATGTAAGTCTTTTCCATTATGCCATTTACCACATGCAAACATTTTCTGTTCCAACCAAACACCAATCAACTTATTTCAATAACTCTCCAAACAAGTATAAGTGAAGCAAGAGAGTACTTTCTTTAAAAGAACTAATAGCCCTGACAAGAGATACATGAAAACAAGAGCTAAAAGCTTAACATCGCTAGATATGAATACTCAACAAGTATAATTGAAGAATAGGAGTATTCTAATGAAAAAGCGGAGCGTGTCTCTCTCGCAATCAAGAATGCTAGGATCCAATCAAGTTGATATCAGAAAATAAAAATAACATACTGAAAATAAAAGCACACAGACGCTCTAAGAACAGCACATATGATGTGAAAGAATTAAAATATAGTTTCAGTAGAGATGACCTGATAATTTTGACGATGAAGAAGGGGATGCCTTGGGCATCCCCTGGGGAGATCCATGGGAGCCTCCCAAGCTTGAGCTCTTCACTCTTCTCCATCCTATTATATCACTCTTCCCTCTTGACACTTGAAAACTTCCGCCACACCAAACTCAAACTAATTCTCATTAGAGGGTTAGTGCATCAATCAAAAACTCACATGTTCTGTAAGGACGCAAACATGACCGTTACTTTAAACATTAACTACTGCCACTAGCCTTATGTGAGATTCTTCCACCCAAAAAGGAATTCCACCTAACACTAGTAAAAGAGAGAATGCAAAATAAAAGACACAATCTGTCTAAAGCAGAACAATCCGCAAAGACGAATTTTTCCGAGGCACTTACACTGCTCAGATCGAAAAAATTTGAACTAACGAAAGATGCGTACATACATCAGGATTACGCACAACAATTTTCAGATTTAAATCACATTTCTATGAATTTAGGAATTTCGTACAGTGAACAGCAAAAATCTGTTTCTGCGCAGCAATCAAAATCTAGCACCATCTTATCATTAGAGACTCTTCTTGGCACAACAATACGAAAAAGTAAAGATACAAAGGAGTTTCTACAGAAGTAAACAAACACCTTGACTCAATAAAAGAAAAAATTGCAGAAATAAAAACAAAGGGTTGTCTCCCGCAAGCGCTTTTCTTTAAAGCCTTTTAGCTAGGCATGATAATTTTAACGATGCTCTCATATGTATAAGAGTTGAACATATAAGAATGCATCAAGAAGCAAATATAAAGCACATTTAAGCCTAACCCACTTCCTATGCAAAGGAATCTTGTAAGAAAATAAATCAATAAAGCACAAAGTGACTAGCATAGGAAGGCAAAACAAGTGCAACTTCAAAAATTTCAACATAAAGAGAGAAGACTTAAAAGCATAAAAACCTTCATCATAAAGAGAAGAAATTTAGTAACATGAAGATTTCTATAATCATACTTTCCTCTCTCAAAATAATTTTCAGTGGCATCATGAATAAACTCAACAATATAGCTATCACATAAAGCATTCTTATCATGATCCACATGCATATAAGTATCATTACTCTCCACATAAGCATAAACAGTTTCATTAGTAATAGTGGGAGTAAAAGTATCACATCCAACATTGTAATCATCATAAATTGGAGGCATAGAATAATCATAATGAATTTTATCCTCAATAGTAGATGGACTGAAAATATCATATTCATCATTGTAAACATCATATATATGAGGCATATCATAATCAACATAAACTATATCCTCAATAGTAGGTGGAGTGAAAATATCAAAATCATTATAAACATCATATATTGGAGGCAAAGTATCATCAAAGCAAATTTTCTCTCCAAAACCGGGGAACTAAAAAGATCATTTTCATCAAAACCGACCTCCCCAAGCTTAAATTCTTCCATTGCATTAGCAATAATGGTGTTCAAAGAATTTATAGTAATAACATTGCTACCATCATGCAAATAATTTTCCATAGGTTTTTTAATTTTCTCATCAAACACGTCATGTCCTAACTCAAGATAAATTTTATAGAGCTCTCTATTTTTTTTTCCATTAAGCCTAACTAGTGAAATAAAAAACAAGAAACAAAAAGATATAACTGTAGGATCTAAAGGAGATAGCTTCGAGCACTCACACGCCAGCAACAGTGCTAGAAAATAGCTTAGTTGCCGGAGTGCGAGTGCCTTTTACCTTACCTCCCCGGCAACGGCGCAAGAAAATGGCTTGATGTCTACGCACGATTCTGTTCTTGTAGACAGTGTTGGGCCTCCAAGTGCAGAGGTTTGTAGGACAGCAGCAAGTTTCCCTTAAGTGAATAACCCAAGGTATATCGAACTCAGGGAGGTAGAGGTCAAAGATATCCCTCTCAATCAACCCTGCAATTAAGATACAAGAAGTCTCTTGTGTCCCCAACACACCTAATACACTTGTCAGATGTATAGGTGCACTAGTTCGGCGAAGAGATATTAAAATACAAGTGATATGGATGATTATAAGTGGTAATTGCAATCCGAAATAAAAAATGACAGCAAGCAAACATGTAGCAGAACTGGTTGTAAACAGTGTTTCAATACTTTGAAACAAGGCCTAGGGATCATATTTTCACTAGTGGACACTCTCAATAATAATAATATAATTGAATACATTGATATTTCCTCTTCACTATGGTACTCTGAATTATTCTCTCGTTGGATAACGAACACCAATCCACCGCGTAGGGCTATAAAAGCACACCTAAAAGTCGCATTCCACATCTAGGGAACCCCACACTGTCAACTTGAGCGCCCTAAATAGTACTAGACAAACACCACAATTTCATAGACACACCCAACACAAATAATAACTCATGATAAGTATTCCTGTAATCTTTAGCCTAAGAGCCACACACGGTGCGCACACTGTCAACTTCGCACCGTGGGACAAAGGTGACTCCGGAGTTTACATTAATAAAACCACTGATACGTCTCAAACGTATCTATAATTTTTGATGTTCCATGCTTGTTTTATACCAATTGCTACATGTTTTGCATCTACTTTATATCACTTTTATACATTTTTTGGGATTAACCTATTGACAAGATGCCGAAGTGCCAGTTCCTGTTTTCTGCTGTTTTTGTATTCCAGAAAAGCTAGTCTGGAAATATTCTCGGAATTGGACGAAACTACACGGGGGTGCCTATTTTTCCAGAACACGCCTGACGGAGCGAAGGAGCAGCAGAGGAGGGCCACACGCCACCAGGGCGCGGGCCCCCCTTCTGCCGCGCCCTGGGGTGGTGTGGGCCCCTCGGGGGTCCACAGCCGCCGCCCTTTCGCCTACTTATTCCCCCCGACGCGAAAACCCTAAGTGCCTGAGCAAATATCCACGAAAAGTTCCAGAGACGCCGCCGTCGTCAACCCTAGCTCGGGAGGGTTCAGAACCTCTTCCCGGCACCCTGCCGGAGAGGGGAATCGTCACCGGAGGCTTCTACATCGCCATGCCTGCCTCCGGAGTGATGCGTGAGTAGTTCATCCTTGGACTACGGGTCCATAGCAGTAGCTAGATGGTTGTCTCTCCACTTTGTGCCATCATGTTTAGATCTTGTGAGCTGCCCTACATGATCAAGATCATATTATTGTAATGCTACATGTTGTGTTTGCTGGGATCCGATGAATATTGAATATTATGTCAAGTTGATTATCAATCTATCTTATATGTTATTTAAAATCTTGCATGGTTTCCGTTACTCGTAGATGCTTTGGCCAAGTAGATGCTTGTAACTCCAAGAGAGAGTATTTATGCTAGATAGTGGGTTCATGTCTCCGTTTAACCTGGGACAGTGACAGAAAGTTCTAAGGTTGTGGATATGCTGTTGACACTAGAGATAACCTAACGATGCTATGTCCACGGACATATGTGTTTGTTTACATTACGCACTTTACTTAATGCAATTATCTGTTGCTTGCAACTTAATACCAATGGGGGACTCGGATGACAACCCGACGGTGGATTATTAGTCATAGATGCTGTTGGATAACGATCTATGTATTATGTCGTAATGCCCAATTAAATATCATAGTAGTCAACATGTCATGTATATGCATTGTCATGCGCTCACTATTCGTCAATTGCCCAGCTGTAATTTGTTCACCCAACATGTTAGTCATCTTTTATGGAGAGACACCACTATTGAACTGTGGACCCCGGTCCATTCTTTTACACTGATTAAACAACCACAAACTGCAAACTGTTCCTTTTTCATTCTCTGCAATTTAATACTCATTTTCCACACCATACGTTTAATCCTTTGTTTTCAGCAAGCCAATGAGATTGACAACCTCACTGTTTCGTTGGGGCAAAGTAGTTTGATTGTGTTGTGTGCAGATTCCACGTCAACAGTCCAGACTCCCGTCAACAACACTATTTTTCTGGCGCCGTTGACAACCTTCTGAAGAGTTGCTGCTCCTACTGGTTCGATAACCTTGGTTTCTTTCTGAGGGAAAACTTGCTGCTGACTACATCATACCTTCCTCTTGTGGTCTCCCAACGAACGTGTGTTTCACGTCATCAACCACTCAAGTAGCATATAAGATAATGAAGAGTAACATCTATGGATTCAACTAGATTACAAAGCTCATGATCACATAAAGATCACACCATGGGAGAGAAAGATAAACCACATAGCTACCGGTATGGGCCCTCAGCCCTGAGGGAAACTACTCACACATGGTCATGGTGATGAGGAGCTTGATGGAGAGGTGCAGCCCGGAGTGGAGGCAGCGGCCGGCGGCGGCGGCCCTTGGAGATGGTGCTGCTATGGAGGAGGTTCTCCTCCCCAAGACGGCTGCCTGGGAGGAGGAAAATTCGTGGTATGGGGGCCTCCCCACGAGTTAGGTTTCCTCTCCTTATATATGCTCTCGGATTCCCGTCATCTCCTTTAGGGTTTCGGTAGAATGGCGATATCTTGAGCGTCCGAACTCGGAATTAGGCGAATTTTAAGTCCAGATCGATTGGCAGAAAATTCCCGCAACTTTCGCGACTAGACTTTTTCTGTTTGACGTCGTCTTCTGTCCGGTACGTGACAATCTCCGAAAAATGTTTTCAGCCAGATTTCAGGAAGGCCCCGATTCGACTCCAACAAGGTTTCCTTTGACCAATTTTGATAATTCCTACACATTAAAGTGTAAAACAAGAACATTGTGCACTTTAGCAACTATTAGTAGGTTAGTCCAATAAATGTCATAATCCTTGTATATATATATAATAATAAAAGCGCTAAGGCTTCCGCGGTTTGGTGTGTCATGAGATTGGATTTATCCATAAAGTTGTGAATAATTACCCACCTATGCCACCCATAAGTTAGGCACCGTTTTGTTGGTCCGTTTTTGGTTTCGTACGTCGCCCACGTTTCCTTTGTAGTATGTCGCGTCCGCGTTTCCTTCATACATCGTGTACGTCCGTTAGCGCTCCGGGCGATGAGTGCTGAGAGGAAAGGAATTCTGAACCGAAACCCCAAGCACGTCAATCACAACGTTCCCTGTTTTAGCGCTCGGCGGTAACATATCGATCTCAGAAATAAGGTGTATAGATCGATCATCTCGGCTTGATCTGGACATGCGCTCCTCCGTCGATCTCCTAGGTCTCCTCTGGCGAGAGTCGACGGCGGCGGAGAACCGAGAGTGCTTGCAGCGGCCGGACTCAAAGGGAGCAGCTGCGGCGCTGATCTCGTCATGTGTCGACGAGGACGACGGGCGGAGCGGCTTGCGGGGAAGACGAGATGTCAAAAAGGCAGCCAACAATGAGAGCACGGGATGGACGGCGAAACTTGCAGGCACTGTTGGGTCGAGCATGCGAGAGGCAGCGACCCTGAGCACGAAACAACAGACGATGTTGATTTGGGCGGGAGCGACATAATCAATCCAAGGAATCGATCTATCGAAGATATCAGCAACGGCAAACGAGGAGTTTGATCTCGGCAATGATTCCCTGAGGAGGCGGCGCGATCCAATAGGGCTGAGGCGTTCAGCTTCGACTCGGAGCGACACCTCGATGTGGTCTGGTAGACGGAGGCGCTGGGGAGCTGCCGCACCCATCAAGCGACATCATCGTCTCACGAGGTGTGCCCTAACTCGGCCACCGTTATAATCGATCAATCCATAAGCTAGCCATCCAGCTCTAGCTTTGCAGCTGCAGGTCCTCGGCGTAAAGTACTCCTCCAGAAGCATAAATGCATGATCGATCAATTCTAGCTGCCAGCTTTGTACATCGAAGGGTTTTTCATGGAAAATTTGGCCTGATGAACTATGTATCAGACGGACCTTATCCTGGTTTCATGTCAATGAGGGCCCCTTAATTCGAAAAAAAGGTTTTTTCGTGGATAGCTGTGCATCTACGTTTGCAGGTCCGGCCTCGGTCCTCACAAGAAGCAATCGCTTGGTCATGAGCCTAATCGATAAATCCATCAGCTAACTAGCTGGCTTAGTACATCCCAAAGAACAAATCAACCAAGATCCAGTACGTGCGGCCGGCAAGCCCGGCATGAGTTCTCGCCGATTTTTCTCGATGACGTGTTTTCTTGGCAAAAGTCAAGCGGAGCCTGGATCAACACAACCTTGGTGCCCTTCCATCTCTGGACCTGAACTCCAAGACTTTGATTGATTCAACAGGTACAAGGTAAAGGAAAGAGTATCCTCATTCCGTGGCTTCTCTACATAACACAAAAGTTATGCACATGACCGGCGGTAGTTTCCTCCACAGGGAGCAGATTAAGGACGATCTTCACCCGGCACCTCATCGGGACTGACCAGCACAACCTCCTCAGACCAGTAGCAGGTTTACCTTAATTTTTCTCTCTAGGTTATTGACGAATTTCTCGCCTAAGCAATTTATCTTCTCTTGCACCAAAAATGCAGGTGGATTTATATGATAAATTCGTTTTGTTCCGTTAACAAGAAGAAACAAAGCTTGAGTAGTGGAACCTTCCAGGTCTTAAAAATATTTTATAGGAATCATCAGCACCCTATTTGATATAGATTAAAACAAAAAAGTAAACACGTTGTTTTGCATGATTGTGAGCATGTACTAATTTCTTCTAGAGCCGTTGCAACGCACGGGTAATTTTGCTAGTATGATATAAAGTGTATATAAAACATGTAGCAATTGGTATAATATCAACATGGAACATCAGAAATTATAGATACGTTTGAGACGTATCAATGACGAAGACGAGGACGAGATGGAAGGTGAGCTTGACCCTTTAAATGGGGTTTTCCTCGATCTGATTGACAATGACTCGGCTCACAAGAGCATTCATATTGATAACCCGGACACCTGTCCTCTAGGTCCTTCGGAAAACCCGGAACCCGGAAACTCGGGTTCCACCTCCTCTACCACTTAACCCCCAAAAAAGCGGCTCGCTCTGCCGTGATAAAGGTGCCTCACTCTCGCTTATCTCAATATCCTTCGAGCAACACTGAAACCATCAAGCAACCGCAGGAAAAAGAACAAGAGGAAGAACTGGAAACCCGCAAGAAACGTAGGACCCGGTCCTCGCCAAGTGATGAACCCTTGTACTCAGGTAATCCCAATATTGCTTCTCCTCGTCGAGCCGGCCACCCAAAAGTTGCTCCCACTGCTTCCCATCCTTTGGCTGGTAAACACCGGGTTCCTGACTCCCGGTCCTTATCAGTTTCCTCAGGTGGGTCAAACGGTGAAATGCCGGATGACATCAGTATCAACACCGGGTAACAATGCTTCTTTCTCTTTGAGCATTTATACTTGCTTTGATTGTCATGCAACTAACTTATATCACTCTTTTTTCAGGGCTCAAGCTGCCCTTTCTTATGACCCGGAAGCTACACCTTCTCCTCCTCCACAGCAAACTGTGACGGAGCCCTCTCCAAAGAAGGCTCGCAACACAGAGCCGGATCGAGAGGAATGAGAAAGGGAAGAACTGGCTGCCATGACACCTGAAATCAACATAATAGATTCTCCTGCCAAGTCACATAAACTTGTGGATGACCCGGACATTGTAATTACCGGGCCACAGCACACCAGCATCCCAGGTCCCTCCACTGTAATGACCAAAGTATATGAGCCAGAAGCTAAGCCGAATCCCGAGATGCACGGGAAGAACTCCATTGGTTTTTCCAGTTTACCAGCTCTCGAAGGGATGGAACTGCCAGCTTTGGTATCTGAATATTTTTCCCGACTCTCTCAGCATAAGAACTTTGAGAGTGACCTGGTGAAGATGATGAGAAAACGCCACGAGGTAATCGTTATTTACTTATATATATTGTAGCCCTCAAGCTTCTGATTGTCCAACTTTGTTGATAAGCTTGAAGCTTTACTTATAAAAACTTCAAACCTGTAGCCCCCAAGTTCCGGGTTAGCTATTCATAGCAATTTGGAACTAAAACTGTACTTCCATATCAACACTTGGTATCCTTGAGAAAAACGTCAAACACTGTAGCCCCCAAGTGGCAAGTTAGCTGTTTACAGCAACTAGGGACTAAAATTTTGTCTCTTAGAATCATCTTGAACATATCACTTATAGAACTTCGAACGTGGTAGCCCCCAAGTGCCGGGTTGTCTGTCTGCAGCAGCCTGGGACTCCACTCAAATCTTTTAGCAACAAAACTCAATTGTGTAGCCCCCAAGTGCCGGGTTATCTGTCCTTCAGTAACTCGGGACTCACAACTGTTATCGGCTATTAAACTGAAAACTATATCTGTAGCCCCCAAGTCCCACGTTATCCTTCATCAGTAACTTGGGGTTTGACCTTTGAACTTATTATCTGCATATCTCATAGTACTGCAATCTTCCAATCTCAGGATTATGTTGCCAAGACAGAGCAAGAGATGGCTCTTCTCAAAGAAAAATTCAAGATAGAATCTGAAGCCCGGCTAACAGCCTCTGAACAACTTCAATCTTCAGAGAAATCCCATACTGAACTGACTCAGGAACACTCTGACCTCAAGAAGGAAATGGAAGAGCATGAGGAAAACTGGAAGGAGCAGCTGGAAAATACCCAAAAACAACTGAAGTCCACTGCTGCCGATCTAGCCAACCTCAAAGCCATGATTCAGGCTATGGTATCTGCCCTTTTAGGTAAACAACCACACTTTTCATCCAAGAACATTTGATAACCCGTCTTTCCTCCTTAACTGAGACCCCAATTTTTTCTTTGCCAGGTGAACGAGACCCGGCTCTCCGTAAGCAGACCGTGGACAAACTGAAGAGTTTATATGTGCTGACAAGGAAGCTTTATTTTGGGAGCTGTGAAATTATCAAAGCCGCCCGGGAATGGGCTAACCCGCCAAGCACCAGCAGTGAAGTTGTTGGTCACTTATCCACCATGCCACAATGGCTGGAGCTATGGAAACGATCAGCTTGCAGAGCCGGTGTGATGCGTGGTCTCGCACTTGCCAAGGCCTATCATCCCAGCTTTGATCCGACGCCTCTCGTCAAGGGCTTTCCTGAGTTCAACTCTAACGGGAGCAAATTTGACAAGAAATCTTATGCCAACCTCATGAAGCAAACCCGGTATGTTGCCACCCAGATTGCAAATAAAATGAAGTTATCTTCCTTCCAGTATGGCTATGACAAAGATGATGAGAAAGTGATTGACGAGGAGCCAAAACGGGTTGATCTCTTTCGAAGTTACAAAGAGAAAAAACAACCAACCACAGCTCCAAGTTCGTCTACGCCAATTGTACCTCCCCCATCTCGTGCTGCAGTGGAAGATGATGATGAATGCACGTTTGAATCTATGTATCTCATCACTTGGAGGAAAGACATTTCAGACTCGTCCAAGGAAGCCCCCAAGACTCAAGCAGAGGTCCAAGCCAGAGCAGAAGATGAGCCGGCCAAGAGCGCAAGAGATGACCCGGCTTCCACCCTCGACCATGACCCGGCCCCAGATGCTGAGTCTTGAAGTATGCTGCAGATGTTTATTTCTGCATAAAAAACAATCTTATTCGGCCCTGTTGGGCGGTTTGTACTAACTTAATACTTTCAGCCTCATATTTTGATAGTGCGCCTGTGCGCTTTGAAACTTTGCGTGATATGTAATGAACTTTAGCTTTCGCCCGTTCTGCAAAGTTTATGGTTGTGATGACCCTTTTGGTTTCTTTGAACTATAAGGCCGGTTTTTGCATGGATTATCATTGTTGCAATATCTCTGTTGAAATCAGGGTCAATCAAGTCCCAGTGGGCCTCATGATTGATTGAATTCACAGGCGTGCAATCAAGCCATATATGGCGAGTCACATCGAGCTTCACAGTAAGATAACCAAGAAAATAATGGCTCATAGAATTGGTCGGGTCATGAGATTGTAGCTGTACCACAAAGATAATCAGCCCCCATGACCAAATGGCTTATTTGCCGGGTCTTGAGTTTGTAACTGCACCTTTTTCTTAAGTGTACAACCCCAAGACCTAAGATAAATACTGGACTTTCAAAAAACCTCAACAAATCACCCAATTGGAGATGCCGGGTTACAAATATAACTAGAATTATAACTAAACAATATAAGTAAAAACTGTAAAGTAAAAACTGAAAAGGAAACGATGAAATTTTGCTGCCAAACATCACTTTATTCATATATTAGGTCAGCAAGCCGCCTCATTAAAAACTTTCCAGTCCCCTTAGGTACCCTGGTAAGGAAAAGAGCGCGTCAGAAACCTGCTGCCTGTTTACATCGTGTATTACATCTGATAAAACTTGAATTGAAACTATGTGTAGTAAGGACGAAGCTGGGCAATGTTCCATGGCCGATTTCTCTCTTCCAATGACTAATATCACTCGGCAAAACAGCTTCTGCTCCATATACCATGAAGAACGGTGTAAGTTGTGTGGATCTATTTGGTGTTGTGTTAATGCCCCAAACGACAGAGGGCAATTCCTCCACCCAAGCTCCGGCAGCTCTGATACATGGCACCCGGAGACGAGGTTTCAATCCTTTAAGCAATTCCTGATTTGCACGCTCAACTTGTCCATTAGCTTGGGGGTGAGCCACCGAAGCAACGTCAAGCCGGATATTATTATTTCCACAGAACTTTGCCACCTCGCCCAGAGACATATTTGTCCCATTATCCGTGATGATACTATGTGGATATCCAAATCGATAGATGATGCGCTTCAAAAACTGCACTGCTGTAGCTCCCTCACAATTTGTAACTGGCATAACTTCGACCACTTTGTGAATTTATCAATAGCAACTAGGAGGTGGGTTTTCTTGCAAGGGGACATCTGGAAGGGACCCACCATATCAAGACCCCAAACTGCGAAAGGCCAGGTCAAGTGTATAGTTCTCAATTCCTGAGCCGGCACATGTACCAGCCGAGCATATCTCTGACATCCATCGCACCTCCGCACCAAACGCTCTGCGTCTGCCAACGCAGTGAGCCAGTAAAATCCATGTCTGAAAGCTTTGGCTACAGAAGACCGGGTTGAAGCATGATGACCGCAATCTCCCTCGTGAATCTCTCTAAGTATTTTCTGGCCTTCCTCTGGCGATACACAGCGCTAAAACACGCCGGAGGTGCTTCGTTTGAATAACTCGCCATTGATAACTGCATATGCTTTACATCGTCGTATAATCTGTCGATCCATAACTTCCTGACCCGGCAATGCTCCGCGCAGAAGATACGCCAAATATGGTTCTGTCCACTCTGGAGTGGCATGTAAAGCAGCAACTAGCTCCTCATCAGCCGGGTCTGGATAAGCAATTTCTTCCTCTGATGGCACCTTGACCGATGGACTCCACAACTCAGCTAAGAAAACATTGGGTGGAACCGGCTCACGGCGAGAGCCGAGTCTGGACAAAGCATCTGCAGCCTCGTTCTTCATGCGATCAATGTGATCCACCTGGTAACCTGAAAAGAACCCGGCTACCTTATCCATCTCTCTTCTGTAAGCCGCCATCCTGGCATCCTTTCTATCCCATGTTCCAGATACTTGTTGTGCTACGAGATCCGAGTGTCCATAATATAAGATATGCTTGATGTTCATGTCCTTTGCCGCATGCAAACCGTGTAGCAGGGCTTCATACTCAGCCTCATTATTAGAGCAATCAAAGTGAATTTGCAACACATAACTCAACTTATCACCTTTGGGCGAAGTAAGGACAACGCCGGCTCCAGATCCCTCAAGCTGCTTAGATCCGTCAAAATGCATGACCCAAGACTTGGTGCTGGGTGTTGCTGGAGGCACGTTTGTTTCTGTCCAATCATTGACGAAATCTATCAAAGCCTGAGATTTGATAGCATTGCGAGGCTCATAATTGATGCGATACGGCCCCAATTCTATTGCCCACTTGGCGATCCGCCCAGTGGCTTCTGTATTCCTGATAATTTCTGCGAGCGGAGCAGAACTAACCACTGTGATTGGGTGCTCCTGAAAATAATGTTTCAACTTCCGACTTGCCATGAAAACTCCAAAGACTAGCTTCTGACAATGTGGATATCTCTGCTTTGACTCGGTTAAAACCTCGCTGACATAGTAAACCGGCCTCTGAACCGGGTATTCTTTTCCTTCTTCCTTACGTTCAACCATAACCACAGCACTGACAGCTCGTGGCCCGGCTGCAATATACATCAACATGGGCTCCTTTGGTGCAGGAGCCGCCAGGACTGGCGCTTCAGACAATGTCTTTTTCAGCAACTCAAACGCATCATCTGCCTCTTGGTCCCATACAAACTTGTCTGTTTTCTTCAAGAGCCGGTAAAGTGGTATGGCTTTCTCTCCAAACCGGGCTATAAACCGGCTCAGGGCTGCGACGCAGCCCGTGAGCTGCTGCACATCCTTCAGTCCTTCTGGCTTCTTCAAACTCTGTATGGCCTTGATTTTGGCCGGGTTAGCCTCAATTCCACGTTATGAGACGATGAAACCGAGGAGTTGCCCTGCCGAAACCCGAAACACACACTTGGTGGGGTTAAGCTTCATTTTATACCGCCTTAAGTTAGCAAAAGTTTCCTTCAAATCATCGATAAGTGAGTCGGCCTTCCGAGACTTGACAACAACATCATCCACATAAGCGTGCACATTACGGCCGATCTGCTTCTCGAAACAATTATGGATACATCTCTGATAAGTTGCTCCAACGTTCTTCAAACCAAAAGTCATGTTTTTGTAACAATAGGCTCCAAAGGGTGTTATGAACGATGTTTTCTCCCAATCCTCCTCCTTGAGCCGGATCTGATGGTAACCTGAGTATGCATCTAAGAAACACAAAAGCTCGCTGCCTGCGACAGCGTCGATTATCTGATCAATACGAGGTAATGCAAAAGGATCTTTCGGACACACCTTGTTAAGGTTGGTGTAGTCAATGCACATACGCCACTCGCCATTCTTTTTCTGTACCAAAACCGGGTTTGCCAACCACTTGGGATGGAAAACCTCAATGATAAAGCCGACATCCAAAAGCCGGGATATCTCCTCACCAACTATCTTGCGTCGGTCCTCATTCAATCTGCGCAATCCTTGCTTCACGGGTCTAGCTTTGGGATCAACATGTAAGCTGTGCTCAGCGAGTTCAGCAGGTACCCCAAGCATGTCACTAGGTGTCCATGCAAAGACGTCCCTGTTCTCACGGATGAACTCGATGAGCGCACTTTCCTATTTATCAGTCAAGTGAGCCCCCACGGCGAACTGCTTGGAGTGATCGCCGGGTGTGAAATCTACCATCTTTGTATCCTGAGCCGACTTAAATTTTGCTTTTTCTTCAGCCGTTGTCCTTTGCAATACTGTTCTGTCTTCTGGATTTACTTGAGACTTGTAAAATTTCAACTCCTCTGCTGCGCAGGCCTGCTTAGCTAAGGAGGCATCACCCTCGTCGCACTCTGCGGCCATCTCCCGACTTCCGTGGACTGTGATGATCCCTTGGGACCCGGTATTTTCAACTGCAAATACACATAACATGGCCTGGCCATGAAGCGAACGAAGGCGGGTCTGCCAAAGAGAGCATGATATGGGCTCTGCAACTTCACCACTTCAAACGTAAGCATCTCTGAACGATAATTTTCCTGTGACTCACCAAAGGCGACTTCCAATGTAATTTTTCCTTCTAGTCGTGCCGACTTTCCAGTAACAATACCATGGAAGATTGTAGACGTTGACTGCAACTGTGATTCCCTGAGACCCATACGTAAGAAAGTCTCGTAATATAAGATATTGATACTGCTACCTCCATCCATGAGCACTTTGTGTAAAACATAACCTCCCACTTGTGGTGCCACCACCAGGGCTAGGAGACCCGGGTGTTCCACAACTGGCGGGTGATCAACCCTGCTCCAAGTGACAAGATACTCAGACCACTTTAAATACCTCGGAACTGCTGGTGAAACTACGTTAACCGCCCTTTTGACTAACTTTCTGTATCGCTTTGTGGCATTAATAGTGTGGACATGGTACTGGCCAAGCTGCTTTGGGTTCTGCTGAAAACCACCGTGATCCTCTCTATTCTAATTATTTCCCCCGCTGCTAGGTCCTGTATTTGCGTTAGGAGGTGGCCTGTTTGCCGGGTTACCACCCGGGCCGGGTCCTCCTCCACGACCGCTGCCGTGCAACGCTGATAACCCCCAAGAGCAGGGGATCACTGTAGCACCTCTCAATGTGGAAGTAAGGTATCGATCCGCATGAGCAAGAAGGAAAAGTTATCTATTCCCTACAACTAAAGTGTCACAAGTTTTAGTTGATTATGCACTAAACAAGTTTAAGGAACAAGATGGTTGATTTAATGGATGGAAGTTTAATGCAACAAAACAAGAATGTAAAAGTGTCCCAATCCTCTTCAATGCAAGAGGACAAGACAAAGGTTTTCTCTTATAGGAACAATGGACATGGGTTCATGGGTTCACTTAATCCTCTCTCTCTCATGGTGATTATCATGTTATGGATAAAGTACACACAATTGTCATGTTTTAATGGTAGCTTTTATGACGGCTATATGTACTAAAACACATAGTTGAAAGAAGTACTCATTTGTGTTGCTATGTCACCCTCGTAAGGCTAGCGTGGTTGCTGTCACTCCCACATCATACTCTTCCTTTTTACCCCCAGATAAAGGATCACTAGTACAGAACGACACATCGGATACCCCTCTATTGAAACGGCAGGTGTTAGGCGACGGAGAATCGCGCTTTCCGCGCGGCCGGTGCGTACAAACCTGACCAGGCCTGCCTACATTGGCAACGGACCCTTTCCAATCTCCGTCACCTATTATATTGGCAACGGTTAATAAAATTGTCCGTTTCCAATATTTGCCTCTATGGTAACGGATAGAATTTTCCAACCGTTGAAAATGTTGATACGTGGAGGCTAGCGAATGGGCAGATGGGGAGGTGGGCGGAGCAGACCCGCGAGTATAAATGGGGAGAGGTACCAGCAGCGGTCTCTTTGAAGCCCCAGTCCATCGCCTATAGTTATTCAAACTTCGCCAGATCCCCTCCGTCCAAATCCATGGCGAGAGGTACCAGCAGCGGTCGCGGCCGTGGACGAGGGTGAGGCCGTGGTAGGGGGCGCAGGGGCAATGCCATGCCGTCGGTGTCGCCCTCACCGTCCTCTGAAGACATGTCCCCGGCGAGAGGTACCATCAGCGGTCGCGGCCGTGGACGTGGGCGCGGCCGTGGACGAGGGCGCAGCCGTGGTAGGGGCGCAGCCGCAATGCCACGCCGTCGGTGTCGCCCTCACCGTCCTCTGAAGACATGTCCCCGGAGCTGCGCGGCTTTGAGTTCTTGGTTATCCTGTACAAGGGCATCGAGAGCCGCCTTTTTGTGCTTCGAGTTCCGGGGGGAATTTGTACCTCGGCCAGGGATGGAAGTCATTCGCCCAAGCGTACAAGCTTGAGCAGGGGCACTTTTTGTGCTTTGAGTTCGACGGCGACAACGGGTTCTTCCTCAAGATCTTCGACGGTACCTTATGCCGGAGGGACGCACTCGTGTACAGCGACGACGAGCCCGAGTCTTCATCAGCAGCTGCTAGTAGTAGCATATATGTAATCGTTTACTTCATTATCAAGTCCGTATGTGGTAGCACTAGCTGCTAAGTGGTCTCTGCGTTCATATGTAATTTAGAGTACCTGTTAGTAAGTTTACTCTCTCGCTGGTGTAAAATCAATGGAAACGGTTATATAAAATGTCCGTTGCTAATGTGGCGCTTATATATACAGCCGGCTCGGTCTCATTATCACTCTCTCACTTGTCTCTCTTCCAACCCTAGCCGCCGCACACTGTGTCTTTCAACTCTCCTCACTCTCTCTAATGGCTTCCTCTGTCGGCGCTTCTAGATCCGGCCATCGCGGCCGCGGCTCCAGCCACCGCGGCAGCACCGTTCTAGCGGCAGCCCTTCGTGAGGGGAAGGTCGATCTGGAGGCTGCCATGCATCCGCTAATGATGAGGCAGCGCCACCATCTGACGCCCTCCTCCTCCGGTGATGCCCGGCTTCTTCTGAGCCAGGCCGATGTGGAGGAGGTCATTCATGAGGTGGTGGTGCAGCACCTCCGGCGGATCTACCAGCAGAAACCCATCTGGAGGAGGAAGTGGCCGATCTGGAGGTGGTGGAGGATCTGTAGGTGGTGTCTGATCTGGAGAAGAAGGAGGAGGTGGATGTCGACGAAGGAGAAGGAGGAGGAGGTGATTGCGTCGCAGCGCGCTGGTAGCATCTCAGCGCATCTAGCAGAGGCCTGCACCTCCTCTCCCGCCGGGTGAAAGGTATAAATCTTTCTGTGACCGGCTGTGATGCCGATGAACTAGGTTCTACGTATGAGCATTTCATCACATAAACAAATTCCTAGTGCAAATTCACACATACATGTTCTGATAATTACAAACACTTATTGTTAAAGTACCAACTGTACAAACTAGTTAAACACCCACATCCAAAGCCTATTGCAATTCACCTAGGGCATTCTTGCACCTAGGGCAGAGCATTTCCTGCCATGTTGGACGTAGCATGTCCTTCAAGGTTAGGATCTTGCGATACAACTCGTAGGTCACGTACCCATCTATTGCTGCGTAGTCGAGGTTAACTTTGTGCAGCGGCATCCACTCCCAAAAATCGTGCTGGTTGGATGGGAACTCCTTCTTCATGTTGGCGTATGATTTGTCGATGAGGTCTGCCGCTAGATCACCCATTCCGTCCCTCTCGTCTCCACCCTTGATTTTGTATACGAGTTGGATGTCCACGTAGTACTCCGGTGGAATGTGGAAGCCGGCAGAAGAAAGCACCTTGCTGTCGTTGGTGATGTCCACGCTTGCGAAGGTGATATTCTTGCGTTCAAAGAATTTGCCCAACTCTGGACAATTCTTCTTGGACTTGCACCAGTGGAACACGAGGACATGCTGGCGCATGGCGAGTTGCAGGACAGACATGTGCCGACGATTACGGGTGTACTCGATGTCAAGACCGATGAACCGATGCTTCTCCTCTGCTAGCCATTCCTCGTACTTGTCGAGGATCCGCTCCACGGTATGCTCCTTGTTCGTGTACACCACCTCCAGAACGGTGCCGTGGGTACGGACGGTAGTTGTCTCTGTTATTCTGTTGCGGTCATCCATGGCGGGTGGGGGATTGGGGTGGAACGAGGAAGAAGAGAAGGAAGGAATGCGAACTGTCTGCCACCAAACAGAGCAGTTCCTGGATATTTGCCGTCGATCTTAGCAGTTTCTCGAAAAAGGCAACCGAACAAAGCAGTTGCCGGAAAATAGCCACTGATTTTTTAATATCCAGATGTATTTTGTACATTTCGCTAATAGTTTTTTTTCTTTCACGCAGGAGTTTATTTCGGCAACACTGCATAAAAGTACCAATGTATCATTCCGAGAACCAGAAACCTTAAGGCAAGGAAATTTCGTGGATACTGGTCTTGGAGTGGGTACAGCGACGACCGAGAGCTCATAGAAGGTGAGCTCCAAGTCAAAGATGGAACGCTGGCTTAATTAAGCCAGCCTTCCATCTTGTTAGGCTAGTTGCTTATAGGTTTAGAGTACATGATTGTAGTCAAAGTGTAATAGGTGATATTACATTATGCCAATGTGTGATAGATATGATTGTAGTCAAATTGTAAAAAACGGTGATATTATTGTATACCAATGTAATGATGGCATTTGTTCTATGTTATGAATTGAATAACGTTTTAGTGCATTGTGCAATCAGCCTTTCATGTATTATGGCATATAACCGAAATATGAGAAATGCTCAGTGCAAACGGGTGGATGGCAAACTCCGTATCTGATGAAGGAAAACTAAGGAAACGGAGGTCTGCGCACAACCGTTGCCAAATGGAGACCTCATCGGAAACGGTTTTTGGCCTCCATTACCGATGAAGGCCTTCACATCAGTGACAGAGGCGGGGACACGGACCCTTTCTCCGTTGCCCAAGGGGTTTTTGGCCCGTTTCCGATGTGTCGTTCTGTACTAGTGGATGTTGGGCTGTATTTCACATGTCACTCAATACATATGCCGTGTCACGTTGGCCATCCCGTACCTACATACATCATACTTCATAATGGACAATATTCTAAACACTAGTGCAATGATTCATAATTCGTGTGCATGACCACATCTCTCTCATCTATCCACACTTGGTGGTGTCAATCACCTCATGACAAGGATAAACAAGACATTATGCATAAATCAAACCATCACATGCATCATAGAATATCTCCAAAGTATGACAAATCATAAAAGTTCCAACACAACAGTAAATGCATAACAAATCATCTCATACCACAATATCCACCATAGGAATTACATAGATGACCGTAATCATGTTCAGCGGCTCATACGGTACTAATTAGTGAAGCTCAAAGAGAGGAGAGATACATAAGTTACCACCACAAACCCAAGTACAGGGGGTGGACTACTCCTCCTTCATCATGGAAATGGTTGAGAAGTCGTTGGAGAAGATGGAGACCACCCCGGCAGCGCCCCGCCGGAGTTTTCCCTCTCCAATCTGCAGCTCCAGGTCTCTGTTTTGTGGTTTCTGTGTTTCGGCGACGCTCCTTCCAGAGAACGTCGGGGGGCTATTTTTATAGGCGTTTTTAGGTCAAGACTATGTCGGTGGAGCAAAGATCGACGGCCACGGAGCTCCGAGGGGAAAAGAGGTGGGCCCACGTGGCCAGGTACAGTAGGCCGCGTGGGACCCTCTAATTTCCATCCTGTTGGGCTTTTGGTCTTCAATTTAAGCCCATTGCGTTCGTCTCGAAAATTCTGAACCGTGCTCTTTGGCCTTGCCCTTTTTGGAGTCCCGAAGCTCCCGGAAAGTCTGAAACACTAAAAAAGACGTTTTCTGGAAAACAGGGTTAATTCCAAATAAATGGGAAAACTATGAAATATTCCCAAAATCATTATAAAACATTGATATAACCCTTATATGATGCAAATATGATTGGAATAGAAGTAAAATAATGCAAAGTTCATGTATGCATTTTACATGCATCAACATCCCCAAGCTTAACCCATGCTCGTCCCGAGTATGAAGGTGATAAAACTAACATGGACTTTGCATTTTAATACTATCAATGGATATCAAAGGTGATTACTATTGCTATAGAGTCAAATAATTCATTTTCAAAGGAATAACAATATGCAAGATAAATTATGAAGTGATATCAAATACTCAATGTAAAGATGTTCAATGATAAATTCACAAAGTGTAACATAGAAGAAAGTACTATGGACCAAATGTATGCATAATGAAAAGTAAAAACATCCTATGGTGGTCATAGAGTACTTCTTATGAAAACTGAATATAAAAGGTGGACACTTTGGATAGATAAATAAGTAGAGGTAAAGCATGAATAAGTTTCATCTAACTTCCAAACACTTCTACTTAAGTTAATGCTTGCAATGTGGTAGTCATTGGTGTGGAGCTCTCATTACCCCTATCATAGCATCTTGAATGATTAATGTTTAAAGTGAAAGCAAATATGAGTGGTGTGCTTGACAATGTATTGGTTGAATGTCTCATGTCCCTTGAATACAAGTACCTACACCATGTGTTACTCACTTTGGTCCACAAAGTAAATTCAAATAAAGGTCATTGCAAGTAATAATAGTATCATCAAGAGCTGCACTAGGGTACCTCTTGTCCCATGACATGAACAAGCCCATGTCAAAACAACAAGACAAACAGACAATGAACAATCTCAGCACTCTTTTATTTACTATGGGTATAGCTTTTTATTATGAGGTGCATCACTGAATGAACATTATGGTTATGCTGTAAATTTCCACCATGAATGATGCATGGCTTAGATTAGCGGCCCAGGCATTTCTCTAACCATTTATACCAACTCTTTGAACTTACTAAGTATCCACATTCATTTCACCCATGATAGGCATCCATAAACAAAAGTACATGACATCAACTAAATATAAATAAGTGCAATGTTGAAAGCTTGCCATGTGACAGCACATATGGGCTAACTCTCAACCAAAACTATTGTCAAGCCCACAACTTCATAATTTTAATCACAATGGTTCATGCTTATTAAATGCAATAAAAGTAAATTGTGCATCAAGTTCGTGAGAGCTTTTAACCAATTTTTCCCATGACAATCAATAACATAAGCATTTAAATTCAGAAATAGATAACACAATATAACATGATAAACATACTTGGAATAGCATAAAGCTAATAGGTAGATATGGTGGACTCACTGGAAAAACTTTGGTTGAAGGTGTTGGGAAACAAGCTTTTTACTTGTTGTAATTTTTGGGCTAGCAATAGGGAGAAAGTTGACCATCTAAATGCATGCATAAGTGTCCATAGAACTAATCAATCCATGTTAAACCAAGTAAAGTTAAAATTCAACATCTAAACATGGTAAAAGATAGCTCTTGACAACACACTTGCAAATTAACATTCATTCAAAGCACATGAATTATGCAACTATATGTATCTTTTAAAATCAACTCAAACATCCCTATCCCAATATATTTAATAGCATCCAACATAATTCAACCCAAACTTCCAGTAGCTCTCTCATATATAAATGATAGTGGTGGTCTTATTTAACAAACCGAAATAACAAAAGCAAAAAACAGACGCTCCAAGTTTATACGATAAAGTGCTTTGATCGAAAAACAGAAGTTAGACGTGTGCAAACCGAGAGTGTGTTGGTCTAGTGGGGTTGTCTTGACATCCCCAAGCTTATGGTCTTCACCATCCTTGGATAGCTCTTGGTGCATCTCCTCTAATCCCTGTGAAAAAACTTCAAAACACCGTTTCTCCCATTTCTTTTTCTGTGGGGCACATTAGTAGTGATAAACAAATAGATTTTGCTGCATATAATCCTTAGACAAAAATTCATATGAATGTCCAGAAAGTGTATAATGTTGTATGCCTACTCATAAACTCAATTGGATCAAAAAGATTCATGTTAAAAGTTCTAAGCATGCATCAAACAAAATGGGACAGAATCTGTCCAGAATAGCAGCAGCAAAACGTATTTTTCTACCCTACTTAACTTTGTCGGAAAATTCCGAAAAAATTCATGCATACAGAGGATGAAAAGTTGCTGTACAGTTTAAATATGAGCTCATTCGGAGTTACAGAATAAGAATTAAAAATCATACCGTGCACAGATTCGTGCAGGAATAATATCTCCGAATGCTATAAGCAACTTTTTCATACCAAAATGAGTAAAACTTGGCACTTTATTAAAAATTCCAGAATCTAAACTAAACACTAAGTCTCTTGTTACAGCAAGAGGACACAAAGAAAATCACAAATAAAAACAACCGGGTTGCCTCCCGTAAAGCGCTTTCTTTATAGCCATATAGCTAGGCTTGATAGTTTTAATGATGCTCACATAGAGAAAAATATGAAACACATTTAAGTCTAACCCACTTCCTATGCATTGGGATCTTGTAAGAAAATAAATCAATAAAGCACAAAGTGACTAGCATAGGAAGGCAAAGCAAGTGCAACTTCAAGATTTTCAACAAAGAGAGAGGAGACTTAATATTATTGTGGTATATGAAGTCATGTCTCCCTCTCTCATAAAAACTTTCAGTAGCATCATTGATAAAATCTACAATATAACCATCACATGAAACATTCTTACCATGATCCATATGCATAAAAGTATCAATATTTTCCACATAAGCAAAGTTCTTATTATTAATAGCAATGGAAGTAGGATCATTGTAAAGAACTCGAACATGATAGACAAGTTGTATATTAATTGGATGGTTTTGGGTGATCCTTCCATAACTATGACAAGTTTTATGAGGATGATTGTAATTATTAGCATCATCATTTTCAGAATTAGTACCAAAGAGATTTTCAATATCAAAAGTACTATGCTTTTCCCAATCATGATCACTACTATAAGTAACAGGCATAGGATCATCATCGAAATCAGACTCATCAGCAACAACTATAATAGGAGCAACATGCTTAGGGGAATATCGTTTCCTCTTTTTCATTAATAAGAGTAAAACAAACATTAGTCCTTTCATATTTTGGTAAAGTAGTTCCATCTTTTATAATATTTTGTATGTAAGTGTTGGCATGGCAATTATTAACACAATAGAGATAACATCCATGTAACACGCTATTCATATCAAAAGCACTCATATCTAACGAAGAAGTTTTTCTTGATAACTCTTCACACCCCAAAAATAATGTAAGTTCATCATGTTGATTAGGAGTGATCATGTTATCACAAAAGTCTCCCGCAATATCCTTATTAGAACCTGAGCATTGAAATTCGAAATGACCCTCTTTATAGCAAAGTTCACAAATAAAAGGATAGCGGGCACACACTTTTTCAGCCAAATCACTTAGAGCTCTATACCATGTTGTAGTTTTTTCATTCCTATGATGAATACAATATTCCTCTTCGATTTTATTCTTTTCACAAGGTCTAAGTGCTCCACAAAAATTAACATGCTTATAAGAAATAGTATTTTCAGAAGTTTGAGCATGTTTATTGCAATCATTAGTAACAATTTCGGTTTCCAAGCAAGTGTCTTTAAAAGGTTCATGATACATGTCCCAATTCTCTTTAGGAATATTAATATGAGAAGCAAAGGTTTTACAGCAATCAACAATAATTTGAGAATCAAGACCAAATTTAGCACTAAGCCCATGAAAACTAGCAGTTTCAGCGAAAGACTTAATGCAATCATACTCAAAGTTTATACCTGATTCTTTACCTTTGTCGTTCTCCCAATCTTCAGTATTGCGTTGAATTGTTTCAAGAAGATCCCATTTAGCTTCAACCTTCTTACTTGTGAAAGAACCACCTGAAGAAGCATCTAGATAATCCTTGTAATGACCTGAAAGCCTTGCATAGAAATTAGTAACAATTATTTCCTTAGGAAGCTCATGGTTAGGACATTTGAGTATTAATGTTTTCAGTCTTCCCCAAGCTTGAGCAATGCTTTCTCTATCATGAGGATAAAAATTGAAAATGTAACTCCTAGCTAGATGCACTTCATGAAGAGGATAAAATTTAGAGTAAAAGAGAGATTCAAGCTGTTTCCAATTCGAAGGACGATCATCCAGCATCCTATACCACTTCTTTGCTTTGTCCTTAAGTGAAAATGGAAATAATTTCCTCATGACATCTTCTCTTGATAAACCTGTAACCTCAAACAACTCACAAAGTTCTGTAAGTTTCAACAAGTGATCATGTGGATGGACTGTTCCATCCCCTGCATAACGTTCATTCATAACCATTTCAACAATTTCCATAGGTATTTCAAAAGGAATACTTTCAGTAAGTGGATCACAAGTATCATTAGAATTATCACATATAGGAGACAAAGTATTATCAAAGCAAATTTTCTCCTCCAAAGCTGGGGAACTACAAGGATCATTTTTAGAAAAACTAGCTTCCCCAAGCTTAGACTTTTCCATAGCATTAGCAATAGTGTGCAAAGAATTTATAGTAATAACATTGCTACCATCATGCAAATGATTTTCCATAGATTTTTTAATTTTCTGCTCAAACTCATCATGTCCTAACTCAAGATAAATTTCATAAAGCTCTCTAATTTTTTTTTGTTTTCCATTTTCTAATTTTTATGGGTTTTTGATAAAACTAATGAGAAACTCACAACCAAACAAGTTTAAAGGAACCTCCCCAAGCTTAGATGATTGCAAGATATAAAACAAGATAAAATAAATCTAAAGTCTAGTGCACACAAGAATAGAAACTTAAGCGCTACGCTCCCCGGCAACGGCGCCAGAAAAGTACTTGATAACCCCCAAGAGCAGGGGATCACTGTAGCACCTCTCAATGTGGAAGTAAGGTATCGATCCGCAGGAGCAAGAAGGAAAAGTTATCTATTCCCTACAACTAAAGTGTCACAAGTTTTAGTTGATTATGCACTAAACAAGTTTAAGGAACAAGATGGTTGATTTAATGGATGGAAGTTTAATGCAACAAAACAAGAATGTAAAAGTGTCCCAATCCTCTTCAATGCAAGAGGACAAGACAAAGGTTTTCTCTTATAGGAACAATGGACATGGGTTCATGGGTTCACTTAATCCTCTCTCTCTCATCTATGGTGATTATCATGTTATGGATAAAGTACACACAATTGTCATGTTTTAATGGTAGCTTTTATGACGGCTATATGTCCTAAAACACATAGTTGAAAGAAGTACTCATTTGTGTTGCTATGTCACCCTCGTAAGGCTAGCGTGGTTGCTGTCACTCCCACATCATACTCTTCCTTTTTACCCCCAGATAAAGGATGTTGGGCTGTATTTCACATGTCACTCAATACATATGCCGTGTCACGTCGGCCATCCCGTACCTACATACATCATACTTCATAATGGACAATATTCTAAACACTAGTGCAATGATTCATAATTCGTGTGCATGACCACATCTCTCTCATCTATCCACACTTGGTGGTGTCAATCACCTCATGACAAGGATAAACAAGGCATTATGCATAAATCAAACCATCACATGCATCATAGAATATCTCCAAAGTATGACAAATCATAAAAGTTCCAACACAACAGTAAATGCATAACAAATCATCTCATACCACGATATCCACCATAGGAATTACATAGATGACCGTAATCATGTTCAGCGGCTCATACGGTACTAATTAGTGAAGCTCAAAGAGAGGAGAGATACATAAGTTACCACCACAAACCCAAGTCCAGGGGGTGGACTACTCCCCCTTCATCATGGAAACGGTGGAGTGATACGTCTCCAACGTATTCATAATTTCTGATGTTCCATGCTTATATTATACCATTTGCTACATGTTTTATATACACTTCATATCACTTTTATGCATTTTCTGGGACTAACCTATTAACAAGATGCCGAAGTGCCAGTTCCCTGTTTTCTGCTGTTTTTGGTTTCAGAAAAGCTATTCGGGCAATATTCTCGGAATTCGATGAAACAAAAGCCAAACCTCCTATTTTTCCGAGGGACACACGGAGCCAGAAGGGCAAGCCAGGGGGAGGCCCACGGCCTCCAAACCACCTCTTGGCGCGGCTGGAAGGGGGGCGGCGCGAGCAGGTGGTGTGGGCCCCTCGAGCCTCCACCGACGTTGCCCCTTCGCCTATTTATTCCCCCCGACGCGAAAACCCTAAAACACCAAGCCATATTTCCAGAAGAGTTCCGCAGCGCCGCCGCCATCGACGACAAGTTTCGGGGGACAGAAGTCTCTGTTCCGGCACGCTGCCGGGACGGGGAATTGCCCCCGGAGTCATCTCCATCGACACCACCGCCATCTTCATCGCCGCTGCTGACTCCCATGATGAGGAGGGAGTAGTTCTCCCCCGAGGCTGAGGGCTCTACCGGTAGCTATGTGGTTCATCTCTCTCTCCCATGGTGTGATCTTTATGTGATCGTGTGTATTGCTAGTATCGCTGAATACATTAATAATGTTTATGCTACTCAAGTGATTTTGTCTAGTTTCTGGAGTCGTTGTGACAACACGGTATCAAGGTGACAGTGTGGGTACTTGTGTGACTCTATGAATAATTTAGATATTTATCATGGCTTATTCTTGGGAATGTGGTGTTTGTTTACTCAGACTTTGAGGTGCTTTTGCAGCCCTACACGTAGTACTCTTGTGTTATCAAGAAGGAGAATAATCCCGAGCAGTATTTACTTGTGTTCAGTTGTGCTAATCTAGTTGAATATGTAGATGTTACTCTTTATCTATTATGCACTCTATAGGTTACTTTAATATGAACTCCGGTACTCTCCACGGTGTAAAGGTGACAGTGTGTGCACCGTGTGTGATTCCTTTATGACGTTGTGGAGCTTGTTTACTCCGGCTTGAGGTGTGCTTTTGTAGCCCTACACAATGAATGGTGTTTGTTATCCAACAAGAGAGTGTTTAAGAGTAGCTTTTACTTATTCAGTTATGAGATCATTGTTGAGAGTGTCCACTAGTGAAAGTATGATCCCTAGGCCTTGTTTCTAAGCATTGAAACACCGTTTACAACAAGTTCTGCTACATGTTTGCTTGCTGCCATCTTTATTTCAGATTGCAGTTACTACTTATAATCATCCATATTACTTGTATTTCACTATCTCTTCGCCGAACTAGTGCACCTATACATCTGACAAGTGTATTGGGTGTGTTGGGGACACAAGAGACTTCTTGTATCTTAATTGCAGGGTTGCTTGAGAGGAATATCTTTGACCTCTACCTCCCTGAGTTCGATAAACCTTGGGTGATTCACTTAAGGGAAACTTGCTGCTGTTCTACAAACCTCTGCTCTTGGAGGCCCAACACTGTCTACAAGAATAGAAGCACACGTAGACATCAAGCTATTTTCTGGCGCCGTTGCCGGGGAGGTAAGTGTTGGAAGGTATCTCCTTTAGATTCTGCAATTATTTCTTTTTGTTTCTTGTTTTTATTTTCACTAGTTAGGCTTAATGGAAAACAACAAAAAAATTAGAGATCTTTATGAACTTTATATTGAATTAGGACATGATGCTTTTGAAGAGAAAATTAAAAAACCTATGGAGGCTTGTTTGCATGATGGTAGCAATGGTATTACTATAAATTCTTTGAACACCATTATTGCTAATGCTATGGAAAAGTCTAAGCTTGGGGAAGCTAGTTGTGATGAATATGATATTTTTAGTCCCCCAAGCTTTAAGGAGGAAATTTGCTTTGATGATACTTTGCCTCCAATATATGATGATTATAATCATTGTGATATTTTCAGTCCACCTACTATTGAGGATATAGTTTATGTTGATTATGATATGCCTCCTATATATGATGTTTACAATGATGAATATGATATTTCAGTCCATCTACTATTGAGGATAAAATTTTTGATTATTCTATGCCTCCAATTTATGATGATTACAATGATGGATGTGATACTTTTACTCTCACTATTACTAATGATAATGTTCATGCTTATGTGGAGAGTAATGATACTTTTATGCATGTGGATCATGATAAGAATGCTTTATGTGATAGCTATATTGTTGAGTTTATTCATGATGCCGCTGAAAATTATTTTGAGAGAGGAAAGTATGGTTATAGAAATCTTCATGTTACTAAATTTCTTCTCTTTATGATGAATGTTTTGAGCTTTCTCTTGATTTGCTTTTATTTGCTGGGTACTTTAAGACCTACTGGTCCTTATGAGAGAGGGAGACACGATTTCATATATCACAATAATATTAAGTCTCTCTCTTTATGTTGAAATTTTTGAAGTTACACTTGTTTTGCATTTCTATGCTAGTCACTTTGTTCTTCATTGACTTGTTTTCTTACAAGACTCCTATGCATAGAAAGAGTGTTAGATTTAAACATGTTTTATATATGCTTCTTGATGCTCTCTTTTATGTTTCAACTCTCATCTTTATGTGGGCATCATAAAAATCACTATGCCTAGCTAAAAGGCTTTAAAGAAAAGCGCTTATGGGAGACAACCCATTTTTTATTTGCTGTTATTTTTTTTTCTTTGAGTCAAGGATTTTGTTACTTCTGTAGCAACTCCTTTGTATCTTTATTTTATCGCATTGTTGTGCCAAGTAAAGTTCTATATTGAAAGTTGATGCAAGATTTGGATTTCTGCGCAGTGACAGATTTTTAGCTGTCACGAATTTGAGCTTTCTCCCTGTAGAAAATTCAAAAATTCTGAAAAAATCACGCATCTTCCTGAGATATGTACGCAACTTTCATTATTTTGGCCAGATCCATCTGAGCAACTTAAGTGCCTCGAAAAAATTCGTCATTCCAGACTGTTCTGTTTTTGACAGATTCTGCCTTTTGTTTTGCATTCGCTCTTTTACGTGTTTGTGTGGATTTCTTTGCTCCACAAAGCATTGGTGGCTGTAGCTAATGTCCAGAAGCTTTGGGATTGATTGTATCATTACAGAATATGAGAATTTTTGATTATGCACTAACCCTCTAATGAGAACTGTCTTGAGTTTGGTGTGAAGGAAGTTTTCAAGGATCAAGCGAGAAGGGTGATATTATGTGATCAAGAAGAGTGAAAAGCCTAAGCTTGGGGATGCCCCCGTGGTTCATCCCAACCATATTCAGAGAGACTCAAGCGTCTAAGCTTGGGGATGCCCAAGGCATCCCCTTCTTCATCAACAACTTATCAGGTCATCTCTAGTGAAACTATATTTTAATTCTTTCACATCTTATGCGCTTTACTTGGAGCGTCTGTGTGCTTTTATTTTTGTTTTTGTTTGAATAAATTCGGATCCTAGCAATCCTTGTGTGGGAGAGAGACACGCTCCGCTTTTTCATGTGAATACTCATGTTCTTCACTTATATTTGTTGAGTATTCTTAACTAGCTACTGCAGTGCTTTTAGCTCCTGTTTTTCATGCATCTCTTCGAGCTGTTAGCACTTGTTTATAAATACTCTCTTGCTGCATTATATTATCATTTGGAGAGTTTATGTTTAAATAAATTGATTGGTGTTTGTTTGGAAGAAAGAAAATGCTACATGTAGTAGTTGGTATTGGAAAAGACATATGCATTCTTGTAGATCATTGTCTTGTTTCGATTTGATACTTTGCAATTGTTTTGAGCTCTCAAGTAGATCATGTTTAAGCTCTTGCATCATGTAGTTAAAGCCTAGTAGTGGAGAACTACCGTAGAGCTTGTTGAGACTTGGGATGCATATTTGTTCTCTCTAAGGTCTAGATATTTTCTGGTAAAATGTTTGAGCAACAAGGAAGACAGTGTAGAGTCTTATAATACTTGCAATATGTTTTTATGTGATTCTTGCTGTACCGGTTTATACTTGTGTTTGCTTCAAACAACCTTGCTAGCCTAAACTCTGTACTGAGAGGGAATGCTTCTCGTGCATCCAAAACTTGAGCCAAAACCCATGCCATTTGTGTCCACCATACCTACCTACTATGTGGTATTTCCTGCCATTCCAAGTAAATATTTCATGTGCTACCTTTAAACTATTCAAAACTTTATTACTCCTTATTTGTGTCAATGTTTTATAGCTCATGAGGAAGTATGTGGTGTTTTATCTTTCAATCTTGTCATTTACTTCTGACAGACTTTCACCAATGGACTAGTGGCATATACATCCGCTTATCCAATAATTTGCAAAAAGAGCTGGCAACGGGGTGCCCAGCCCCAATTAATTACAACTTTCATTAATAATTCTCTTCACATGTTTTGCCCTGATTTATCAGTAAGCAACTTAATTTGCAAATAGACACTCCTCCATGGTATGTGAATGTTGGAAGGCACCCGAGGATTCGGTTAGCCATGGCTTGTGTAAGCAAAAGGTTGGGAGGAGTGTCATCTATAAAGAAACTAAAATACATGTGTAAACAAAAGAGAAGAGGGATGATCTACCTTGCTGGTAGAGATAACGTCCTTCATGGGAGCCGCTCTTGAAAGTCTGGTTGACAAGGGGGTTAGAGTGCCCACTACCATTCGTTGACAACAACAAACACCTCTCAAATACTTATTTTGTGCTCTCTATATGCTTTCGAAAACTTAAAAAGCTCTAGCACATGATTTAATCCCTGCTTCCCTCTGCGAAGGGCCTATCTTTTACTTTATGTTGAGTCAGTTTACCTACTCCTTTCTATCTTAGAAGCAAACACTTGTGTCAACTTTGTGTGCATTGATTCTTACATTTTACTTATTGCACTTGTTATATTGCTTTATGTTGACAACTATCCATGAGATATACATGTTACAAGTTGAAAGCAATTGCTGAAACTTAATCATCCTTTGTGTTGCTTCAATGCCTTTTACTTTGAATCTATTGCTTTATGAGTTACCTCTTATGCAAAACTTTTTGATGCTTGTCTTGAAAGTACTATTCATGAAAAGTTTTTGCTTATATGATTCATTGTTTACTCTTTATCTATGTTAGCAAACTATAGACCATTGCTTTGAGTCACTTCATTCATGACATGAGCCTTGCAATATATGATCAAGATTGTGTGAAAGCATGTCTCCTCAGAAATTATTTGTTGTTATCGTTTTACCTACTCGAGGACGAGTAGAACTAAGCTTGGGGATGCTTGATACGTCTCCAACGTATCATAATTTCTGATGTTCCATGCTTATATTATACCATTTGCTACATGTTTTATATACACTTCATATCACTTTTATGCATTTTCTGGGACTAACCTATTAACAAGATGCCAAGTGCCAGTTCCCTGTTTTCTGCTGTTTTTGGTTTCAGAAAAGCTATTCGGGCAATATTCTCGAATTCGACGAAACAAAAGCCAAACCTCCTATTTTTCCGAGGGACACACGGAGCCAGAAGGGCAAGCCAGGGGGAGGCCCACGGCCTCCAAACCACCTCTTGGCGCGGCTGGAAGGGGGGCGGCGCGAGCAGGTGGTGTGGGCCCCTCAAGCCTCCACCGACGTTGCCCCTTCGCCTATTTATTCCCCCCGACGCGAAAACCCTAAAACACCAAGCCATATTTCCAGAAGAGTTCCGCAGCGCCGCCGCCATCGACGACAAGTTTCGGGGGACAGAAGTCTCTGTTTCGGCACGCTGTCGGGACGGGAATTGCCCCCGGAGTCATCTCCATCGACACCACCGCCATCTTCATCGCCGCTGCTGACTCCCATGATGAGGAGGGAGTAGTTCTCTCCCGAGGCTGAGGGCTCTACCGGTAGCTATGTGGTTCATCTCTCTCTCCCATGGCGTGATCTTTATGTGATCGTGTGTATTGCTAGTATCGCTGAATACATTAATAATGTTTATGCTACTCAAGTGATTTTGTCTAGTTTCTGGAGTCGTTGTGACAACACGGTATCAAGGTGACAGTGTGGGTACTTGGGAACTGTGGTGTTTGTTTACTCAGACTTTGAGGAGTGCTTTTGCAGCCCTACACGTAGTACTCTTGTGTTATCAAGAAGGAGAATAATCCCGAGCAGTATTTACTTGTGTTTAGTTGTGGTAATCTAGTTGAATATGTAGATGTTGCTCTTTATCTATTATGCACTCTATAGGTTACTTTAATATGAACTCCGGTACTCTCCACGGTGTAAAGGTGACAGTGTGTGCACCGTGTGTGATTCCTTTATGACGTTGTGGAGCTTGTTTACTCCGGCTTGAGGTGTGCTTTTGTAGCCCTACACAATGAATGGTGTTTGTTATCCAACAAGAGAGTGTTTAAGAGTAGCTTTTATTTATTCAGTTATGAGATCATTGTTGAGAGTGTCCACTAGTGAAAGTATGATCCCTAGGCCTTGTTTCTAAGCATTGAAACACCGTTTACAACAAGTTCTGCTACATGTTTGCTTGCTGCCATCTTTATTTCAGATTGCAGTTACTACTTATAATCATCCATATTACTTGTATTTCACTATCTCTTCGCCGAACTAGTGCACCTATACATCTGACAAGTGTATTGGGTGTGTTGGGGACACAAGAGACTTCTTGTATCTTAATTGCAGGGTTGCTTGAGAGGAATATCTTTGACCTCTACCTCCCTGAGTTCGATAAACCTTGGGTGATTCACTTAAGGGAACCTTGCTGCTGTTCTACAAACCTCTGCTCTTGGAGGCCCAACACTGTCTACAAGAATAGAAGCACACGTAGACATCATGGAGAAGTCATTGGAGAAGATGGAGACCACCCCGGCAGTGCCCCGCCGGAGTTTTCCCCTCCAATCTGCAGCTCTAGGTCTCTGTTTCATGGTTTCTGTGTTTCGGTGGCGCTCCTTCCAGAGAACGTCGGGGGGCTATTTTTATAGGCGTTTTTAGGTCAAGACTATGTCGGTGGAGCAAAGATCGACGGCCACGGAGCTCCGAGGGGGAAAAGAGGTGGGCCCACGCGGCCAGGTACAGTAGGCCGCGTGGGACCCTCTAATTTCCAGCCTGTTGGGCTTCTGGTCTTCAATTTAAGCCCATTGCGTTCGTCTCGAAAATTCTGAACCGTGCTCTTTGGCCTTGCCCTTTTTGGAGCCCCGAAGCTCCCGGAAAGTCTGAAACACTAAAATAGACGTTTTCTGGAAAACAGGGTTAATTCCAAATAAATGGGAAAACCATGAAATATTCCCAAAATCATTATAAAACATTGATATAACCCTTATATGATGCAAATATGATTGGAATAGAAGTAAAATAATGCAAAGTTCATGTATGCATTTTACATGCATCAAACGCCCTCTGTATCTCCTCGTTTTTTCACCTCTGCAAATCCACACACTGTTCCAGAGAGTGATTGGCGGGTTTTCCCATCTTACTGTGATGGGGACACGGCATCCTGAAAGCTTCAAAATGACTGGTGGGACGAGGTGGGCCTCTATAGCTGTTGTAGTTTCCATTGTTACCATTGTAATTTCCACTGTTGCCCTGATAATCATCTCTCCTGGGCCTCTAAAACCCGACATTGGTATTAGCCACTAAATCCGAGTTACCCTCTCCATACGATCGCTTGTGCTGATTACCGTTGTTATTGTCGTTGTTGTTGTTCTGTCCACCACCATTGTTGTTCTTTCTTGCATTGTTTACGGTACCTTTCCCCTTATCTTCCTCATCATCTATAGTTTTATCTGTAGAAGCGTGCTTATTGCATGCCTCCATTATCTCTCCCATAGTAATCTCTGAGATCCGGCCGCTATTCTTCATGCGACCCAGTTTCTGCACCAAAGGCTCATATCTACAAGTTTTCTCCATAGACTGCAACGCGCTCCTGGGGTTAATATTTGTGGATGAGTGAAGGATCTCCGTGACCCGGCTCACCCACTTGTGAGCAGACTCGCCTTTCTTTTGAATGCACCGATCCAAATTCTCCAGAGTATAAAGACGCTTGCAAGTTCCCTTAAAATTCTTGATAAAAGCCGCCTTCAACTCATTCCATGAATTGATAGACTTCTCTGGTAAAGTATTGAACCATAACTTTGCGGCTCCATCTGACATCATAAGATACATGAACTTGGCCTGGATATTCTCTGAAGCATTGCGAATACACATTGCCATCTCATAACTGCTTAACCAGGTTTCTGGGTCCACACTGGGGTCATAATTTGAAATTTTGCTAGGCTCTTTGAACTTTTCCGGGTAAGGTTCCGCTCTAATGTTATCCGACAAACACTTCGGGCCGGCTAAGACTGCTGTAGAAGATATCTGACCCGGCCTGGCCAATGGTGCTGGTGAACTTACTGCTGCTGCTGCGCGGGCGCCGCGCCGGAGTGCTGCGGAATTTGCTGCTCGCCTGGCTCTCGAACTATCAACAATGGCTTGCGCAGCTGAGGCGGCGGGAGCGGCCTGTCTGGGCGGTGGCGGCGGCGGCTGCTGATTTGCCTGCTCTGCCCTCCGTCTTGCAGAACTAGTCTTGTGCTGCCTCGGGCTCTCTCCCTGCCGGCTCCTCGAAAGGCTGTTATATGGTGTTCCATGTAATCCACTCCTGTTATCTGGATAATTTACTTGCTGAACCACAGCTGTACGTAACATGTCAATAGCTCGCCGGGTTTCAACTTCTCGTGTTGAATCTCCTAATGGAATACGATCAAGTGCCAAAGTAGCCGCATACACATTATCTGTAGGATTGTTGTAATGACCTGGCGGCGTATGAAATCTGGGTGAGGGTGGTGGCATAGCTCCTCCGGCTCCAGTGTTTCCTCCAGCCCCTCCGGTAGGCGGCCTGGCTGACCCGGTAATGTTGTCGGGTAATGCTCCTCCTGCATATCCTGTGGCGACTCTAGCTGCTGGAACCTCTTGTACCGTCCTGATAGGTTGATCACCTGGTGTAATAAACAAAGCCGTCGGATTCAATGTTTCACCTTGAAGGGAAAACGAGTCTGATGCCTCCCTGCTGCACCCGGGTTACATTGTTTTGGCGATTCTCCTTGGCGCTCGTGTTGTGACGGAGGCGATTCTCCTGCTCGTCCAACTGACGCTGCCTGGCTATCATCTGCTCCTTTCCTGCTGCGAACTCCCGCCGATGTTGCTCCAAGGCACGGTGTGCGGTGTCCAGCTCTCTAGCTCGGGTTGCGGCGTTCTCTGGGGTTACCGCTGCTTCAAGTACTGTAGGATCCAACACTAGATTGTTACTAAAAAGAGCCGGGTGAGGTGGCACATTGGATGTCCCCTCTCCGGCTGATCTATTCACCAGGAACCCAAATTGATTAATGTGACATGCTGTGTCCTCGCTTTCCGACGAAACTGATGCTCTTTCTCCATCAACCCCAGTCTGCGGCGGGTTATACATCACAAGTTGGTTCTGTGGCGGTACCTGTTGCTGATTCTGCGCCAATGTCTCCGTCGTTGCCACCGCAACCGCTGAGATTGAAGCCGGGTCAAGATTCGTGGCAGGTGTTGTGTAAACTCCAACCAACGAACCGGACCTGGGGATGACTCATACTCCTCTTCCTCTATTCCATATCCATAACGATCCTCAAACAACTCCAAGATTGATTCTGTGTCCTCATCGATCACGTCACGCGGCGCCCCTACCGGCTCCTCCGGCTGGGCCTCCTGCATGATGACTGGAAAGTCGACCTCCGCAGTGCCGACAGACTCTTCTCCATCTGATTGGACCGTGGTAGCAGCTCCTGATACAGACTCGTACGCGCTTTCCTCCATGCCGGATCTCGAGGCGTGCACCATGCCTACAAAGACGTTGATCCGGCCTATGGGGATGACGTCGCCGGTCTCGATCTGATCCAACTCCGAGCTCCACCCAAAATCGTCGACGATGCGTTCTCCTTGTAAGTCGATGGTGATCTCGCCGATGGCGAGTCTCTTCATGCCGCGTAGAGCTTCTCCCGTGATGTAAACACCTTTAGGCTCAGGCCCCACGGTGGGCGCCAACTGTCGTGGTTTTGTCACGGCAGATGTTACCAGGGGGTAACTTAGGTGCGGGGTTTTTAGAGCACAGGTGTACAGAAGATTGTCTCACTCCACGGTGACACACGATTTACCCAGGTTCAGCCTCTCCATAGGAGATAACGACTTACTTCCTGCTTCTCTCTTATTGATATGAGGATCTCGTAACCCGGCAAGCACAAGTCGCCGAGTTACAAGTCTAGGTTACAAAGGTGTCTCGATTCCTCTCTCTCTACCTGGGGATTCTCTCTTGCTTGTTGCTTATGGCTTGTAACTTGTCCCCTAACTATGACCTAGGAACCGGCTTATAAAGACTGCCGGGTCTCCTGGTCGCGTACAAGGTAAAACCGGGTTACACCCGTACTAGGAGTCCTATTCTATCTTCTCTAGTCTTGCGTGTACTCCAAGTTCTGAACTCCGTGACACGCACCGATTCCGGGTCTTCTGGAATCTTCCTTGTAAAGGCCGGGTTACCGACACGCTCTCCAGCCTGTTAGTGTAACCCGACCCATGGTGATGGTTAGCTGACCTCGCCGGGCCTCCTGCCAAGCGGGTCACGCTTCACTTTTCATGGGCCTACCGGGTTATGATCCCCCCAACACCTTGGCTTGGCGTGATGGTGCGCTGCTGTGTAGAGGCAAAAATGACATCGGTATTATTCTTAAAACAAATTGTCACGTGCTTATTGAGCTATGTGTAGAATTATGAGATTGGCGGAATTGGTGGATGTATTATTGAGCCTCATGGGCGAGTATATATAGGCGTACAAGGGATCGACTTGGAGTACAAGACAAGAAACAAATCCTATCTCTACCATATCTTTCCGTAACACAAATATACTCTAACATCCCCCCGCAGTCGTAGCGGTAGCGTCGTGAACAACTGGAACGTCGCGGACGGTCAGACTGGAGATAAGCCGAAGTAGAATCCAGGGGCTGACATCCCCCCGCAGTAGGAGCGGGAACGTCGTGGACGGTGTCGCGGCGCGGACCTTGGACTGTAGAGGAAGCTGATGAGTGCTCAAGCGAGGTGGTAGCCCTTGTTTCTGATGCCGAGGGAGCCGAGAGCGTTAGGCGGTGCAGCCTTGGTCGTGGTAGCCATGCGAGAGGTTGCCGTGGTCGATGTCGTGGTCGGGGTTGCCGGTGTCGAGGTAGACGCAGAAGAAGCCGCTTGCGCATAGTACGCGAGGAGAGTGACGGGGACGCGTCGAGGCAGTCGTTGAGGATGCCGATGCCGGGGACGACGCAGTACGAGCCGTCGAGGACGAGGTGTGGCCATTGTTTTGCCGGAACAAGGCGCACGTCGGGGACGAAGGCATACTCCGGTTTTGCCAGAACCGAGTACGCATAGAAGAAATCGGTGACGTGGTCGAGGCAGTCGTAGAGGAGGAAGTCGATGCCGAAGACGTTGTCGAGGCCGATGTAGACGAGGCGCCGACCCGGGCTTGCCAGACCCGGGGACACGTCGGGGATGAAGGCACGCACCGGTGTTGCCAGTACCGTGCATGCGGGGGCAGGGACCACCGTGAACCATACGCCAGCGTCGGAGGGGCCAGCAGAGGAGGACTCGACGACGATTGCGGCGCCAATCAGCGGGGGGTAGAAGGTGCCGATGTCGTCCGCGGTTGTCGGAGTAGACGTAGTCGGGGACGAGGATGATGACGCTGGCGACGTGGTCGTGGTGGACGAAGATGTAGAAGGCGGCGAAGGCAGCGGCAGCCGGGGGTGGCCATGCTGGACGCCTGGACAAGGGGTGGTTGGCGGGACCTGCGACGGCCTGAGGTGGCCATGCAGGTTACCTGTAGATGGCGGCGGTGTTACTCGAAGTAGGCGAGGAAGAAACCCGGCGGCTTGACGAAGACCATGCGCGGACGGTGGCGTTCCCACGCCGAGGGAGTCGGCACGGCGCATACCACGTAGAAGTCGACGCGCAGGGACGACGAAGAAGACCGCGTGCCGCGGCGCTACAGCCCGAAGGGGCAACGCAGCAGCAGTGCGCGGGTCGGGGCGACGGCGGGTGTTGCCAGCGGCATACACGCCTGGGAAGGCGAGTTGGCTGCCGGCAACATGGACCAATGGCGGCGGCGCGGCGGCCGAAGGGTGACGCGGCGGCAGCTTGTAGCTCGATCAGTGGTAGGCGCGTGCTCGGGGACGTGCTTGGCGGTGCAGGCGCGCGATCGGTTGATCAGACCGACGCGGCGCTGTACGCGCCATGGCGGGGACGACGCGCAGATCGGAGTCGATGGCGACGTTGTCGGTGAAGTCCCGGCCGATGACGGCGAAAACGAACCGGCGATGGAGACCGTGCAGGCGAGCGAGCCGGCTGCGGCGAGTCGGTGGAGACGAGCGGTCGGTGCGGAGTCGGCGCCGGAGAGTCGGGCCGCGAGAGCCGGCTGTCGAAGAGCGAGCCGGTGCAGGTCGATGCCGTTGTCGGAATAGAGGCGCGAGAAGACGACGGCGGGTGGTGGGCGACGCAAACCGATCTTAGATCGGAAAACCAAAAAGAAACGCCGATAAAAACTACGACCGGCGAGAAAGAAAAACCGGATCAAGAGATCGGGAAAAAAAGACACTAGGGCAGCCGGTCAACCGATCGGCGGACGAACCCTAGGTACGGGTCGCGCGGCCCCGAGAGAGATCATGGAGATCGATCTCCCCGGGGCGGCGCGGTGCGGAAGCGCAGCGGCGGCGGCTAGGTCAGATCGTGCCGCTCTGATACCATGTAGAATTATGAGATTGGCGGAATTGGTGGATGTATTATTGAGCCTCATGGGCGAGTATATATAGGCGTACAAGAGATCGACTTGGAGTACAAGACAAGAAACAAATCCTATCTCTACCATATCTTTCCGTAACACAAATATACTCTAACACTATGGAGCACACGATGGAAGAATAGAGCTGCTGTCCTTCGGATATTTAAATTTTTGAAGCTAACACTGCAGCTCATCAAACTGGTAATCACGCTTACAGCCGAGTGTGTCTGGTCCTTCCAGGTGCCGGTGTGTTTTTATCCCACTGTAATCCGCTCCAATGTTGGTTAATCTATGAAGCTACAATTCGAGAGAAAAAAAGGTTAAAAGAGAAAGCGCTGCGATGCAGTATCCCAACCACGGTCATGTCCATGTCTTGCAAGACGAGCGTCGAAGAGCCGAAGAAGACAGTGTGCGTGCGATGGTCCAATGAATGCCACATGGTGGACTGGACTGGAAATTGACCGTTGCCGCGCCAGGTCCTCCACCTCGCACAGCGTGCCCACCTGTCCGTGCCGTCTGACATGTGGGTTCTGCGTGCTGGCCCGCTTGGCGGTGAGGGAGGCGGCGCTTTACTGGCTACTGGCGGTTGTTCGTTTCTTTCCCATTGTCCAAAGGAGCCCACGGCATCTCTGGCATCACGATCACTGACATGCGGGCCCAGGAGTCTCTGGAGGTCCACATCTCAGTTGAACTCAGCACGGGGGAGTGTATAGCCGTTGGATTGCTGCCACGCGCTGCGATACAAGCGTGAGGATGTCCCCGAAAAGATACCTCCAGTGCTGACATGTGGGTCGTCCAGACGTGCTGGCACGGCTGTCAGTGACACCGGGGAGGGGTACGCGAGCGAAGCAACGGATCCATTGGTGGCCCGCTACCCCATTGGGCCGCGGCCATTCTTTTGCACAAAAGCCCCTCCTTTTCCGCGTCCTCATATTTATTGCCCGACTCGCCACGCCTCTCCTAGTCTCCTGTCTCCACTTCTCTTCTTCTCTTCCCCTTTCGCTTCTTCCTCTTCTTGGCATCCTTCGGGATAGGATCTTGGAGAAAAGGAGGAGTAGTAGTAGCTAGGTCCCTTTTGCTTCTTCTTCTTCCAAGTTAGGAGAGAGAGAAAGAGAGAGAATCAGTGTGGAGGGACTCAGGGACTGACCAGGTTTGGAGTTCCTTGAGACGACATGAGGAAGCTCTCCTTTCTCCTCTTGCTGCTGGCCGCAGCTGCAGCCGTTCATGGCGACGACGGTGAGATTCTTCGCGTCGTCCTTTTCTTTCCTTCTGCAAGGCTGCTCTGTTTGGCATTTACTGTGCCCTGATTCTTGCATCATGATTTCTGATTTGTTTTCATGGCACACGCTGCTCTATTTGGGCTATCTCCATGCTTCTGTAGTGTTAGTGTGGATTCTAAACTTAGGCTGTACTGTAGGTTTATTTTTCTTGCTGGAATCCTGGAAAAAGTGTAAACCCAGGCTAAGTGTGACTGAGACTGGTCGAACTAGCCATGTCCCTATCCCCTGGATTTCTTTTGTTTGTCCTCATATGATCTTGGTGTATTCCGGCTCGTCCTGTTGGGTAAGTTCAGACATTAGCTCTCTCTTAGTATCAGATTAAGCGGAGCTGTTCATAGACTAGCATGGGGCAATATACTAGCTAATCAGTTGGTAACTTTTGGGGTTTGGATTTGACTGCTCGTCCTGCTCACCCACTCGGTCTCCATAGGATTCCCTTCCCTGTCTGTCTCTTCCAAGTTCCAAGCCGTGTGCGTATTCCTTGCCCCATTCACGTGAACTCGCCAGTTTTTTACTATATGAGTTGTGCACGTTCCGTCAGAACTCTGTTCTTGGAATGAGATTAACTTGTAGCGAGGAGAAGGAATATTGTTAGTAGGGAGTTTGCATCAAACGGTCATCCCCACACTATGACGCTAATCTATCTGCGTGGAGTACTAAAATAATGCAGTACCGACCAAACCAACCCCAGCATCCCATGAATCTGTGATGGCTTTGCGCATAATTTAAGCAGAAAGAGGAGGTGACTGCCGAGTTCGTACAACGGCCCATCTTAGCATCAGGCAGTCTGGGCCCTCTCTGTCTGCCTCTTTTCTTCCATGGTAGGAGAGCATCAGTTTAATGGCAATGCTGGGCACGACTCGGGTCAGGCATTAGCATGGCACGGTCAAACTTTGACCGATGCTATGTGTGTGTGTGTGTGTTTATCTTCAGGGTGATCCAGGGTTAATGACTCGGTAATTATGTCACGGATCACACGCCGATTGCCTCTGTGGCCTGCGAGCTTGTCAGCACTCTGAGCGTGCACAGAACCGTCTCGCTCTCGCCACGAGTTCTTCTACCCGTTTGACTGTGCAAGCCAAAGCTTGATGTTTTCGGGACCACCTGGCAGTGCCAGTGCGTAGTTACTCAAGTCACGTCCATGGCGTACGCGACACAGCTCGCCCTGTCTGCGCGAGAGCAGCAGCGGCGCAGGAGGGCACCGGCGCAAGAAAGCCCGGGATTGCGTGGATGGCCGCAGGAGAGCTACTGTACCGTTCAGCTCTTCCCAACGTCTTTCCCATACCCGGTGGCCAGTTGCCTCGCCCCTTGTGCTTTACAGCTAGCACTGTCTGTGTCCTCTCCCAAAGAGTTATCCCATCCTTGCTCATTTTTCATTGGGGAAATTGGTTTTTCATTATGGCACATTTGGTATCGACATTTATAAAAACATTCCCTTGTTCTCCTTTTGTACTTCTGAGTTGATAATTGGTTTTATTTTACAGTAAAACATCTATGGGGAGTACTGCATCAACTGTAAATATGCTTGTTTGTACAGAAATACCATATTTTTGACAATTATCCTTGCTCAATGTGATTAACATTCTGATCTCAATGGTTAAAAAATCCATGTCACAGAAGAATTTGGTTACAAGCTCTTCTTCTTACACATGTTTTTATTGTTATCTGAACTTTTCGTGGGCATCATGCAGGGGCGTACATCGGCGTCAACATCGGCACGGCCATGTCATCGGTGCCGGCCCCGACGCAGATCACCACGCTGCTCCGCTCCCAGAACATCCGGCACATCCGCCTCTACGACGCCGACCCGGCGATGCTGTCGGCGCTGGCCAACACGGGCATCCGCGTCATCGTTTCCGTGCCCAACGACCAGCTCCTGGCCATCGGCAACTCCAACGCCACGGCGGCCAAGTGGATAGCACGCAACGTTGCCGCTCACTACCCGACCGTGAACATCACGGCCATCGCCGTCGGCTCCGAGGTGCTCTCCACGCTCCCCAACGCCGCCCGCTCATCATGCCCGCCATGCGCTACCTCCAGAACGCGCTCGTGGCGGCGGCGCTGGACCGGTACATCAAGGTCTCCACGCCGCACTCCTCCTCCATCATCCTCGACTCCTTCCCGCCGTCCCAGGCCTTCTTCAACCGCTCGCTGGACCCCGTGCTGGTGCCGCTGCTCAAGTTCCTGCAGTCCACGGGCGCGCCGCTCATGCTCAACGTCTACCCGTACTACGACTACATGCGCTCCAACGGCGTCATCCCGCTCGACTACGCGCTCTTCCGCCCGCTGCCGCCCAACAAGGAGGCCGTCGACGCCAACACGCTGCTGCACTACACCAACGTCTTCGACGCCGTCGTCGACGCCGCATACTTCGCCATGGCCTACCTCAACGTCACCAACGTGCCGGTCATGGTGACCGAGACCGGGTGGCCGCACAAGGGCGACGCGTCCGCCGAGCCGGACGCCAACTCCGACAACGCCGATACCTACAACAGCAACCTCATCCGCCACGTCATGAACGTCACCGGCACGCCCAAGCACCCCGGGGTGGCCGTGCCCACCTACATCTACGAGCTCTACGACGAGGACACCCGCCCCGGGACCACGTCCGAGAAGTACTGGGGCCTCTTCGACATGAACGGCATCCCCGCGTACGCGCTGCACCTGACGGGCTCCGGCGTGCTGCTCGCCAACGACACGACGAACAATACCTTCTGCGTGGCGCGGGAGGGCGCCGACGAGAAGATGCTGCAGGCCGCGCTCGACTGGGCGTGCGGCCCGGGGAAGGTGGACTGCTCCGTGCTCACGCAGGGCCAGCCGTGCTATGACCCGGACACCGTGCAGGATCACGCCACGTACGCCTTCAACGCCTACTACCATGGGATGGGAATGGGATCAGGGACGTGCTATTTCTCCGGAGTCGCCGTCATCACCACCACCGATCCGAGTAAGTTCAACGGCCCTGGCTGCAGAGTATTTCCTTCTTTTTTCAACTACTGTTCTTTCGCATTCTTGGACTCATTTCGTGCAAACGTTTTCCTTCTGCTGCTGCAGGCCATGGCCCTTGTGTTTATGGTGGGAAGAACGGCAGCGCGTTGCTGAACGGAACCTCGCTAGCGCCGTCGTCGAACTCCACAACGGGCTCCGGCTCCCGGCGGGCAGTGGGCGACATCTCGTCATTCGTCCAGATGGTCATCACCGCGCTGCTCTTGAGCGTAGTTGTTCTATTGTAGGTAGGATCTCTGAGAAGAACTAGGAAGTCAGTCAGGGAGCAGAGTAGTCGCTCCTGAGCTGAGAGGAATTCATTTTGTTGTCAACTGAAGGTGGCCTCGGTGCTGGGTAATCCTTGTCATTCCAAATGGAACGGGATGTGATTCTGTTGCTACTCTGGTATTGGTTGGGATTTGGGTTGGATGTTGGATGTGATCATCTGATTAGAACATAGGAGTGTGTTGTTTACCTGTATCAGACAATCCCTACCAGAGTAACCGGTCGTCCACACGGCGACGCCGCCTCGCCGGCCGCTGTCTACGAGCTGCGTCCATCACATTGTTGTACGTTGGTTGGGTGACTTGGGTCGCTCTCGCTCGTGGTGGAATTGGTGGACATAGAACTGCAAGAAACAAATAAAAACTGAAAACTGCTGGAACAATCGTCATAGAACATGAACGGAAAGATGCTTCGATCGTAATTGAACAAGTGTAAAATAAGAAGAAAAACTTCTTGTTGATGTTGGAATCAATGGTCATGGAACATAGAAAAAAAATGCCTTATCGGCCATTTATGGGAACCCAAGCGAGATGCATCAAATTGAAAAATGCAAAATGGGTGTCATATATGGACGTAGGTTTGAACTTGTTGATCATCAAATGATAGGCATGTGAAGATGGTCTTCAAAAAGATGATAATCTGAGAACTATTCGAAGGACATCACACAGTTCAAGATGACCATGGTTGAAGGACATATTCTTGAATATGATCTTTAATGAATAAATCACCACGTAGTTCCTATTGAAGTGGAGAAAAACAGAAATTCACTTTGACTCCCGAGATCATACGCTCCTGTTATGTTAAACAAAATTCAAAAATAGTAAAACATTTTAAAAATCTGAAAAAATGGAGGCGAACACATACAAATGCACAACATACGTGCCAAGTTGCGTGATGAAATAACATTTGGTATGTTGCGTGCAAAAAGACAAATCGGTGGCCGAAATGGAATTTCAAAAACAATTTTTTTAGAGCACGGATTTTGTTATTTTTGCACAGAGCACAACACATGTGATTTCATCATGAAACTTGGCACGTATTTAAAAATCATGTATATGTTCCTCACCAAAAAAAAATCAGAATTGCTTAAACTGTTTTACTATTTTTTTCAGTATTGTCTAATACAACAGGAGCATATGATCTCGGGAGTCAAAACGCCTCTCCGGTAGAAAAAATCCAACTTTGAGGGCCAAAAGCTCGTTTATTTCCGCACGATGAGCCCAAGATCGTCAATAACGGAATTTGTATGTGGGAGTGATGACCAAAACGGTGAGGTGACATGTGCTGAAAAAGGTTTGGGCTTCGGACGGGTTTAGAGATCAAAACTGAAACACTAGATCTGCTCGAAGGATCCGATCATAGATTCTTTGGAGGCTCTCGGAATTTTCTAAATGTGGGACAAAAAATTAGGTTAGCTTTGCAACCAACATATGGAGTTGGTTTCGAGTCTCCAAGGTGATATGTTGATTTATAACGAAAAGGAAGCACAAACCATGAGGGTCAAATTCAAGTGGAATAGTCAATACAAAGATATTCCCGATCTTTGTTTTCCTACTTTGACCGGTCGCAAGGTTTTAGTGAGGAGGTTGGGGTATGTGATAGATAATCATGCATAGAGTGTTCCAACCCTTGCATAAGCCTTATACTTGTGTGTTCTCGTTGTAGTTGTAGACAGTTAAGAGGTTTTGAGTTGTGAGTGGTTGTAGGTTCTCATCTTTGTACATCTCCTTAGTGAAGTTTTGGTTCAGAGGTTACGAGCTATGAGTGCCCAGACGTGGTTTGCTTCTTTTTTTTTGTTGAGTTTTCTCTATAGTCGATTTGGTGGTTCCGAGCCGAGGGTGATCTAAGGCATCAATCGCCCTTCTAATTATGTGTGGAGTTATGCCCTTGGTGGTGTTTTCCAATATATGGCGGTCGGAAAGAGTCGCACGAGTGTGATATAAGTGACCATGCTAATATAGGGGCGGTGTGCCCGAACTTTGTTCGGTGGTTCCAAGATGTTCATTTTGGGCGATTACAGACTTGACTACTAGAGCCTTTGTTGTTTTTTTGGTGGGGGGGGGGGGGGTTGGGGGGGGGGGGGGTGTCCGGATAGTTGTTTGTGGGGACCGAGTAAGACTTATACTCTAGTATTTTGTGTTATGCATTCTTTGTGAGAACGGTTTAGACTAGAACCATTGAGTAGTTTAAACCAGTCTCAGTTCAACTAAGTGTGAAAATCACAAGGGAAGAGCTTTACGTGGAGAGGAAATGACGGAAAACCACCACAATTGGGGCTGAGATGTCAAGTTGCACCGAAAATTGGGGCTAGTGACAGAAAACACCGAACTTTGGGGCAGTAGTGTGACAACTTGCACTGATTTTAAATTTTAGTTGTCTTAACACCATTTCTGACCGTGCGGTCCCGCTGGCTAGTGACAAAAAACACCGAACTTTGGGGCAGTAGTGTGACAAAAAACACCGAACTTTGGGGCATTAGTGTGACAAAAAACACCGAACTTTGAACTAAAATTTAAAATCAGTGCAAGTTGTCACACTACTGCCCCAAAGTTCGGTGTTTTCTGTCACTAGCCCCAATTTTCGGTGCAACTTGACATCTCAGCCCCAATTGTGGTGGTTTTCCGTCATTTTCTCTTACGTGGAGCCAACTACTCCCTCCGTATCAAAATATAAGACTTACTAAAACATATGTCTACATACATGTGTGCAGAAAATAGGTAGAAAGTCTTATATTTTGATACGGAGGGAGTAGGACTTTGTGCACTCTGTGTTTGTGAGTAGTAGTCTTAAAATTTTCTAAGGCCTCTTTGATTCAAAAAAATTGCGGAACAATTTTGAAGGATTTAAATCCTGGGAAACTTTTCCTATAGTGTTTTTTTACAAGCTATTATATAGTGTTTGTTTATTTTGTGCCATCCAATCCCATGTTTATCGGTATTCTCTTGATTCACATCTTTCTAAGTGCCTCTTTAATGAGCACCTTCTTAAGGGGCCTACGTTTTTAGAATCCTTCGAATGAAACATATCCTAAATGAATATTATATTAGGATTTTTTAGACCTTTGCTGCTTTTGATTTTCCATTTTTCTCTTTACGATCAAAATCTTGCACACTCCACTGGTGAGGATGTTTTGTGAGTGGTGGTTTGTGCACATACAAGTGTTTGTGTAATCCAGAAAACACGTTCACTTGTTAAAAAAACTCGGGTCGAACTGGTCAATAGGCCTTGATATAACGGACTGGGCCGCGTCCGAAAATGGTCGGCAGTACTAGAAAATGTACTAGATGCACGACTGAAACTCGGCCCATCGGCCGTATCAGCTTACGCCCTAACAGCGGTCTATAAATAACCAGCGCCGCCCGCGTCTTCTTCCTCCTCCGTCAGCGCCGCCGGATTCAGCCTGTACACACATCGTCCAAGCAGTCAAAACCCAGGAGAAACTATGTGTCCTCTTCCCCGCCTCCTTTCCTTTAGTAAATATGATCTCGTTTTTCGTTTGGTTTTCCATGATTCGTCGCAACTTTTGCCGCACTCTTCTCGTTGAAATATCTCAGCTCGGATCGCCTTTGAGCAGATCTGGAGCTTCTTTGAAGAGGTGCCATAGCATACGAGGACCTATGGACATGTGGATTCTCTATATAGTTTCACGCATTTTCTCGTAGGTCCAACACTTTGCGCTCTTTTGAAGTTCCAGTTTTGTTGTCTCCTCTTCGGTTTTGAATTAGAATTTGTGTCGACCGATTCGTGGCTCGATGATGACTACTTTGCTTTAACCACACCGAATCCAAGGCCGGAGGAAACATGCTTTTCCTTGACACTCTGCGTTGTGCTCTTGTCTCTCGGTGATTCCTAGCGAAGTCTCTTTCTCCTGTCGAAGAATTGAATCTTTTTCTTCAGCTAGAGGTCAAGACGGAAGGATTCGGCGAGATTCGTGAGCATGGTGGAGTGAACGGGGTAGGCTGCTTCCGATGGCTCTTCACTTGTGGAAAAACATGTGCCTTTAACTGAGAGCCTGAAATCAATTGGTTTCTTTGTTGTTCTGATTTGAATGTTTTTTTTAGAGTTTAGGTATTCCTACGGAGATTTTGCAGAAGAAATTTCAAGTTGTAAAACAACTTGCCAATTAGGTCCAAGGACGGCATGCCTTCTTTCAGCAGAAAGGGCAACAGATAGAGTCAAGAAATTTGAGGATTCGCTCATCAATCAGCTGGACAAAATTTTGCAACTAAAATCCTTGTAAAAGTTAGTACAATACAATAGAGAAACGCGTTTTCGTAAGCCTTTAATGAAATACTGAACCAAAGGAGAACGAGATATTCTAACAAGCAGAGTCGTCTTGAACGTTGGGCTGCGAACCAAGCAGTGGCGAACTGGCGATGCCACCAACTTTTAGAAAGCACAAAGTCAACGGCTTCTTGCGTTGCATTTCGTCTTCTGCGACGGCAGTAATAAGGGTTAAATAACAAAGACAAGCCAAATGCCAAATTGCGATTGTAATTGATGTAAACTGAGTGTACTCGGTGATAGTGTTACCGAATGTTAAATTCGCATTGCAATCATGTGATTTGCGAGTGCAGCTGTGTAAATAGTGTGACTGAATATTTTCTTCGGATAGGATTGTTACAAAATATTGTATGTGAATCAATGAAGTTTTGTGTACTTTGATTATTGTATTATTGTGATCTAAAATTTTCAGAGCATATAACCGGTGTCAATGATATTGTCCATTTGAGGGCATGTCTTCCAGAAATACAATGTTCCAAGTCATAATGCTTGCTTCGACTACCGATTGTACAATGAGCTTGCCTCTTCGTGGAACTGTGATGTAGTTTTGTTTTCTATCTTTTTCCTAGCCTTCTGCGAGCCAAGTTCAGCGTTTGGTACATTTTGTTTTGACCTCCTTTTCCTTTAGGCGTGCATTACCCAACAAGTCATTTGGTGGGCTAGCATTTGGGGGAAACTGTACATGGATAACTAGATGTGCTTGTACATGCATTGATTTTGTCCTCAGTCTGCTTACCAAGGATTTCAAGTGTGTTGTCTACTGACACGATGCATTCTTGAAAGTTGGCTGCTCGATGCGCCAATATTTGAAAGCTGATAGACATATAACGATAGCCCACTGTAGGCAAGCCAAAATGCCCAAGCCTCATATGAAATTTTAAATTCCATACCAACATAAAGTACCAAAAAAGGCAACACAATTCTGTAATGTAAAAATTACATGAATATTATACTTGTGCAAGTGCATAGAAAATATGATTTATGAAAGAGAATAAGCAAAGAGGAAAAGAAAAATCCGTATAGTCTCCTACTAAAATCTGATGATCTATGCGAACGAGTGTGTACTTGAGATAAAAAGGAAACTTATTTGAATCGGAACCATGTCGCGTTGTGTTTGCTTCATCTTACATCTTTGATTGCGGTGACATGGGATTTGCTTAGATTTTGGCTTTGGACGTGTGTTGTGTATTGCTCTTTTGAGATGGAAAGTCTTTTCATTACGAAAGAGGCTCAGCCAGCTCGCTGGATACAACCATTTGTGCAAACGCTGGAGCATGAGCCGATCATACGGTTTGGGAATCACCATACAGCTTTGAAATTTGAACCATACGCAGCCAGAAGGGGAAATTTATTCCGTGATCTGTTTGATTGATGAGTACTCCATTCTGTCTATGGTCATCTTCATCTCTGTTAATCGCCTGAATTGGAAGCTGTGAGTCAGACTCGATCCGATGAGTGAGATTCCCCGTCCCAGCACTACCTGTAAGCTCGATTGAGTTCACAACGTTAGTAGACAAGGTACGTAAGAGCAAAACTATGTACGTACATTTGGCCTGTACTGTTTGGGACAGACTACCATGACCGAGTATTCTCCTGTCCATAGGTTTTGTTTAGATCATTCGTAGCTCAGATCCCACTCCCGAAAAGAAAATACGATCGTAGGGAATTCTTGGCCCAGTTAGTAAGGCCCATTTCGTATCAAACTTCCACCAGAAAATAGGCCCATAGCGCGACCAACCACCTCCTTCCCAATCCCACGGCTGCACCAGTAGTCCAGGACGCTCTCGTTTAGTACCACCTCAGAAGCGGAAGGAGAGCGGCGCGTGGGAGCTGGCTATATAATGGGCGCTGGGTGCCACGCTCAAATCACTTACCTGGATGGGGTCTACGGCCGATCAACAAGGGCCGTGGCCTAGATCAATGGCTCACATTGCACTTGGTGAGAGCGTTGGCCTACCATCTCCCCAAGTGGGAGAATGGACATCATAATTTGTTATAGAGGGGGCACGCGTTCGCGCGGCCCCTGCCAAATCTAGAAAATTAAAATTTTGTCCTTTTGTTTACGATTGCCTTCTCAGCAGTTGGTACAATTCGCAGTTTGGTCCTCCTTTATAAACCAATCTATTGTTCATGTTTATCATTAAAAAAGTTTTTCTCTGAATGTCCGAGGTGCACTTCCTTTGTCACCATGCACGGCAGCTAGACAACAATTGACACTGCGAACGAACTCTCCTTTGTCAATGCTCATCTCTGTTTCGAGCCTTATCCAACGTCGCATCCATTTACTCCGGTTGGGTGAGAGATCTTTCAATTTGAAGCACAATATGAGTGTGCACAACTACGCTATTTCTCTTCTCTTGCGAAATTACACCTCCCATCATCACAAGTAGTAGTACGACAATCATATTCCATCGGTACACAGTGTGATTAGCCATTCTGGTTGATGAACAATAGGGACATGATTCAATGCGGGTTGGACGAAATGCCCGTCTCCGGAGGATAACGCCTTGATGCGTGTGGAAGACAACACCAGCAAAGGCGTACTAATCAACCTAGTTGCATGATTGCATCTCCTGCTGCCGCTCCCTTGATGCTGAAAAATATCTTCATAGCGACACCGAACCAACTATAGTCGTAAACATGGACTTATTGTAAGTACGCTAGCTTCCTACTGGCAAATAAAAGGCGAGACAAAACATGGAAAATCATAGAGAATACACTGGTAATGACTTTGTGCAACAAAAGCATAGGCACGTGGTCCTCTTGATCTTTTGCCGTTGTTTTCGGCGCCACTAAGTTGGATTATGACACGAGTTGTTGACTTGCTCTCTTCTGGAAAAAGGTGTTACTTCTCTCAAACCAAAAGGTGGGATGTCTTACTTTTTGAATGTACTTACTAAATTTTGTTATTTTTTTTGTCATGTTTGATTTGATGTAAAACACAATTTGACAGTACCGAAATTTGGCCAGAAAGCCTTACCAAAATATCATCGGCACATAAATTATCTTTTGGTCTGATTGGGTTGACTTACGCACGACGGTGTGTATATGTTCATATTTGTTCGGATCATGATGCTATGTGTGCATATTTAAGGTCTCAACTAGTCATCTAAAAAAGTCTTAACTAGTTGTATGTGTTGTGTTCTCGCGGAGACCAAATGCAATTGTTAACTTTTTTATATAGTACACTACTGGTTATAAATAATGCATGCGGGGATGTGCTTCTAGTATTTTGTGAGACCCAGGCCCCAGAAACAATTCATTGAGTGCCTCTTCTCTCAATATGTCGCATTCGTGGTTCTTCATTCGATGAGCAATCAATCTCTTACTCCGGACATAATATCTTCAACACAAGATTGATGGTTTTCCAGAAAGTTGTGGTTACTTTGTTAATCTTGAAACTTTGATACACATATGTCGTGTGATCGTGCGTGGGATGGTGGTGTATATGCATCTATGTTGTAACCAATATTTCCTTAAATGAACTTTTTCAAACCACATGGTTGTAGAGGGGATCAAGGAGGATCCGAGACTTACTCGACAAGCTAAGACAGAAGGAGCATAAAGAAGAAGAATAACATAGTTTGACTCGGTCAGTGAGGAGAAATGAGTTTCCACAATGCACTGATAGCGTGCAAAAATCCACGATGCATTGTGTTCGGAGATTCGTGCGACTTGGAGCCATGTCCACCGTTGATAAGGTTCTGAGTTCCAAACCTAGACTCCTTGCATAATACTCAAGGCTCCATACTAAGTAGTGGCAGGAGCAACTTTCGAACTGTTTCTACTTACAAAAAGTATATTCTTCTTAATACTGAGAAAATAGTCCTAAAGTTGGCCAAAAAAAAGTTGGCCCAGTGGTCTATATTTATGCCGTGTATTGCGTTTAGAGACTCGTGCGACTCCGGTTATCCCTAGGTTGCACCACGTCACATATGTTTGTTGACTCCTCGTTAGCCGCCGCTGTTTCTAGGACCAACCGACGGCTCACCTGCATGCACAAGTACCTAAGTATTGTAGTGTTGGCCGCACGTTCATAATAGCGTTCATACTTGCCCAATTTGGGAAAAACAAAGAATAGATCCCTACCCTTTTTGTTTATCACTCAAACCGCTCATTCCTTTTTTTAAAATTTACTTTGTTTAATTTTTGCTGATACGCAACGAAACATAGTAGTGATATGTTTTTAAACAAAGAAAAACCTGGCGTAACTAGAATAAACCCGGGAGAAGCATTAAGTAACATTCTAACACATGACAAGCTTCGAGAAAAATAAACAATGACAGAAATCTCCAAACATCAACGAACGGTGGATGCATGCACGCTATTGTTTGTCCTTTCCTTATTCCTCAGGTGCAAACTCTTGTAACATTAATTTCATGGTTCTTAATTAATATAATGATGTGCAAGCCTTTTGAGTGTTATGCAAAAATAAAGTATTTTGTTAGTCTCATTGTTTCCGTCAGCTATAGTTGTACCATTAGTGGACTAATAGACCCGCATTTGTGCGGATGCTTACTCCATCTTAAAAAGTGTATACTTCCAGCTTTATTAAAAAGTCAAACTTTCTAAAGTTTGGCCATCTATATACAAAATAGCATCAAAATTTATGTCACTAACATGATAGAACATATTTTTCATCATATGTCTATTTGGTTTCATAAATATGCGTATATTTTTGTATAAACTCGGTCAAACTAAGATTGCTTAACATTTCAAGAAAGTTGAAAGTACACTATTTACCAGACGGAGGGAGTATTGCATGTGCATGAATTACTACTATATATAATGGACGCAAACTTTAGCGCCCTCTCAGCGCGGCGTGCACTGTTCACGTGAACAGTGATGAACAGTGCGCGTGCACCGTAGCATTTGGTTTTTTTTTTTGGGCTTCTTTTTTTTTGAAATTTTTTTCCTGCTTCCTTTTTTTTTTGAAAAAAAACCCATGATTTTCAAAACATGCATGAAATATGTGCGCGCTAATGGGTAGGTTCCACTCCCGTGATCGGCTTCGAGCTTGGTCGACTCTGACTTCTCAATTTTTGATCCAACTTTGCACAAACGTTTAACGAATTCTGTCAAATTTTCGCCGACGAGTAGGTTTCGAGTTTTCTCAACTCCAGCTCCTCAATTTTGGATCTAACTTCGCACAAACATTTGATGAATTCTGTCAATTTTTTTGCAGAAAAGTCCTCGCGTTTTCCAAAAAATTATATACACAAAAAAAGTTTCGAGTTTTGTCGACTCTAACCCCCCAATTTTGGATCCAACTTTGCACAAACATTTGACGAACTTTGTCAAAAATTTTGCAGAAAAGTCCCCGCGTTTTACAAAAATTATATACACGAAATATATGCGCGTCGACGATCAGGTTCCATCCCAGTGAACGGTTTCGCGTTCGGTCGACTCTAACTACTCAATTTTGGATTCAAATTCGCACAAACATTTAACGAATTTTGCCAATTGTTTTGCAGAAAAGTCCCCGCGCATTTTCTTGCAAAAAAGCCCCCGTGTTTCCCAAAAATTATATACTTCGTCAAGATTTTTACAGAAAAGACCCCGCGTTTTCCAAAAATTATATACATGAAAAATACGCGCGTCGACGAACAGGTTCCATCCGCGTGATCGGTTCCGAGTTTAGTCGACTCTAACTCCTCAATTTTGGATCCAAATTCGCACAAATGTTCGACGAATTTTGTCAAATTCCAATTTCCTTTAACATTTACCATGTCATTATAACCTTCAAACCTACACTTAAAATAAAATACAAATAATATATCCAAATTTTCCAAAAATAACAAATTTCCAAAATTCCCACAAAAAAAAAACCATCCCCTGTTTGCTAAATTTATGCAAACATTAATGCATTACAGCAAATTATTAGTTGTAATATTTATGCAAACATAAATGAATTATACAAGAAACGCCATCATTTCTACTCACAAAATATATTAGTTGAACAAAACAACTTAACAAGTTATATTCACAAAAATATACACCACGGGCGTGGCGTGCCGACGCGCCGCATTCAACTAGTATATATATATCTCCATGACAGGAACACCGCGACAGTGTGCATCATGCATGATTGAGTAAAACTATTATGTCTGTTGGGTTAGTTTCATATCCATCTAAAGGACGAACTTGCACCTGCTACAGCGTTTTAATTAGCAATAGGGTCAGTTTTTAATAACACACGCACTCAAGGGCTTGGGAGCAGATGTGGACATGTCACTTCACCGTGCATTTCCTGTTCGAGTGGAACAACATATACAGACTTCACGACCGGATTCAGTCGTCGTCAAGCAAAAGCAATACATACGTCGTGATTTCCCCGGGAAAAGCACATGTAATTGTTCCACTCCTGGGACTGCAGTTGACCGTCGATCGCTGAGAAAACAGTGTGAAATTCACGAGAAACTCCAGTTGCAACGTGAAGAAGCGTGTGCACGACCGGACAACTAGTGTGACTTGACAACTTTCTTGACGCAGAAGATGTCATCCGTCACCAGTGGGAAACGGGGGCGACTTGACCCTAGAAGGACCCCAGAAAATTGTATACATAACGCGTGGCTCCGAGTAGTTTCAGTCACAAGTGGTCAGTCTTTTTATTGGAGGACAATCGGTCAGTCTTTAGTCTGTAGTTGAGGATTTCATACTGGATGGCTGGGACGAGAATCACGAGATTGCCATTTAGTTGCAGTACGTCACCTGAAATCAAAGGAATCTATTTATATTTTTCCACTCAAATGAGTATATGGCTAGTCTTCTTCGTAGCCGAAACTTTTCCTAGGCAGACAATTTTTGGTACACGAGGGCCAAATTATGTCGGCTTGCTACATTAGCCCAGGCTCAGCTATTTATCGGAATCAGCTGAGAGTAGAGACAAACCAATCATAAGCAGAAAGTTCACTGAAATTCCCTGCCACGACACAATGTTCCTCCTTGTGATCCTGCTCTTCTCCAGCCTTCAGCTCTCCACGACGGCCATCGACACCCTCGCTCTAGGCCAATCTCTCCCATGGAACGAGACACTGGTGTCCAACGGCGGCAACTTCGAGCTCGGCTTCTTCTCCCCCGGAAACTCCGGCAAGCACTACGTCGGCATCTGGTACAAGAAGATCTCCAAGCAAACGGTCGTCTGGGTGGCGAACCGGGAGCACCCGATCGTCAATCCGTCGACCTCCCGCTTCATGCTGAGCATCCACGGCGAGCTGCTGCTCCTCACGACGCCGTCGGACACCCTGCTGTGGTCGTCGAACGCGTCCTCCCGCTCGCCCCCGAGCACCACTGTCGCCACGCTCCAGGACGACGGTAACCTCGTGGTGCGGCGGAGCAACGAGACGTCGAGGTCCGGCGACATGTCGTGGCAGAGCTTCGACCACCCCACCGACACCTGGCTCCCCGGGGCAAGGCTAGGCTACGACAGGGGCACCGGCGTCCACAGCTTCCTCACCTCGTGGACGGACGCCGAGAACCCGGCGCCCGGCGCGTTCACCATGGAGATCGACGTGCACGGGCAGCCCAAGTTCGACCTGTTCGCCAGCGGCGGCGGCGGCGGCGCGCGCAGCCAGTACTGGACGACTGGCCTGTGGGACGGCGAGGTCTTCGCGAACGTGCCGGAGATGCGGTCGGGCTACTTCGCCGGTTTCACCTACGAGCGGAACGGCAGCGTCAATTTCTTCACCTACCGCAACCGGACCACGATGATGGGCGTCGGCAACTTCATGCTGGACGTGAACGGGCAGATGCGCCGGCGCCAGTGGGGCGAGACGGCCGGGAAGTGGATCCTCTTCTGCACTGAGCCGCACGACAGCTGCGACGTCTACGGCTCGTGCGGCCCCTTTGGGTTATGCAGCAACACCACCAGCCCCGCGTGCCAGTGTCCCGCCGGCTTCGCGCCGCGGTCGGAGAAAGAGTGGAGCCTGGGGAACACCGCCTCCGGGTGCGAGAGGCGGAGCCTGCTCGAGTGCCCCAAGGACGGCTTCCTGGAGCTTCCGTACGCCGTGCAGCTGCCGAGTGGCTCGTCGGAGGCGGCCGGCGTTAGGAACGACAGGGACTGCGAGCGTTCTTGCTTGAAAGATTGCTCCTGCACGGCGTACGTTTACGACGGAACCAAGTGCTCGATGTGGAAGGGGGAGGTCGTTAACTTGAGGTCGCTCTCGACTGACGACCAAGGTGGTGATCGTGGCACCGCCGGAGCTGTTCTTCACCTTCGCGTCGCGCGCTCGGAGGTGCCCCCGTCGTCGTCACCGGGTCATTCCTGGAAGAAATCGATGGTAATCCTCGGGAGCGTAGTTGCGGCTGTGGTGGTTCTCCTGGTAAGCCTCGTGATCGGAGTGACGATGACGGTGGTGCTGCGGAGGCGGCGGGGAAAGGGGAAAGTGGCGGCGGTGCAGGGCTCGCTGCTGCTGTTTGACTACAACGCCGTGAGGACGGCGACGAGGAACTTCTCGGAGAAGCTCGGGAGCGGGAGCTTCGGCACGGTGTACAGGGGCGCGCTCCCGGACGCGACGCCGGTGGCGGTGAAGAAGCTGGACGGGTTCCGTCAGGGTGAGAAGCAGTTCCGGGCGGAGGTGGTCACCCTCGGCGTGATCCACCACGTCAACCTCGTCCGCCTCCGGGGCTTCTGCTCCGAGGGGAACAAGAGGGCGCTCGTGTACGACTACATGGCCAACGGCTCGCTGGACTCGTACCTGTTCAAGAGCGGCGGCTCGGACGCCAAGGTGTTGAGCTGGGGGCAGAGGTACGTCGTGGCGCTGGGCATGGCCAGGGGACTGGCCTACCTGCACGAGAAGTGCCGCGAGTGCATCATACACTGCGACATCAAGCCGGAGAACATCCTCCTCGACGACGAGATGGGCGCCAAGCTCGCCGACTTCGGCATGGCCAAGCTCGTCGGCCACGAGTTCAGCCGCGTCCTAACCACCATGCGTGGCACGCTCGGGTACCTCGCGCCCGAGTGGCTGGCCGGCGAGCCGGTCACTGCCAAGGCCGACGTCTACAGCTTCGGTCTGCTGCTATTCGAGCTCGTCTCTGGCCGGCGCAACAACGCGCCAACGGAGAAGGGAGGCTACGGAACCTACTTCCCGGTGCACGCCGCGGTCAGCTTGCACGACGGCGACGTGGTCGGGCTGCTCGACGAAAAGCTGGCCAAGGATGCCGATGTGAAGGAGCTCGAGAGGATGTGTAGGGTCGCCTGCTGGTGCATCCAGGACGAGGAAGGCGATCGGCCGACCATGGGGCTCGTCGTGCAGCAGCTTGAAGGAGTCGCCGACGTCGCTTTGCCGCCGATCCCTTCTCGGCTTCACATGCTGGCAACGGTGAACGCAGGCGCCGGTGGAAGTGCACAGGAAGAATTCTGTTCACAGAACAGTAGCGAATTATCAACAGAAGTGTACAAGTGGAAATAGTCACATGCAGATATGAAATGCCTGTATAGTTCCAGCATAGACAATACACAGCGTGTGCGTGTCAGATCGTTGTAAGTTTGAAGCAGTCTCCTGGTAGTATAAGCCAGTATCTAAGTTAGTACGCTACTGCAATTGGTAGTTCTGTAGATTCCTGAATCCGGATCAATCCGTACCGTATTACACTTATTCCTATCTTAACTAGACCATCAGTTCGACAGTCGCACCTTTGGATGAGCAATCCAGTAAACTATTTTACCACCCATAACACTGAGAGTCTATCTTCAAAACAGCTTATGCCAAAATTGCATTTACACTCATCACTCACTTTACCTCTGTTCTGTACAAACTGTAAGATGGGAAAAAAATCTGATAACTCTGAAGAACAAAGGAAGCACGCACCTAGAGAGCTAATGAACAAACTGTACAGATTAACAGCTAGATACACCCAACCAAAATGAATGAATGAAACCACTAACTAATTACAAGAACAAACACATCAGGATATACACTTTACAGGTAACGTTGAAGCTGCTGCTGCAGAGTAAAGAGCCTTGAGTACAGAAACAAACTTCAAAAGTGTGTCTTCCTCAAACCACTTTAGTTTCCATGTCTGAATGGTGTAAATTTCATCAGCTTGCTTGCTCTGCGGGTTTCTAGTGCTACTGCCAAAACTTCCTTCATGTACATGTTTGTCCCAAATCAATGTCAAGCATTTCTTGTCACGCTGATCCACAACCTAAATATAGGAAATGCAGTGGAATATTAGAAATGTTAAATGTTATCAACTCTTTTAGTGCAACGCAGCAATATATTTAGCTGGTATTAGATCACAGCTCAGCAAATAATAAGAGGGGATTGCCTGTTAGAAATAAGGTACATGCAAATTTGAGCTAGGTTGAGACATCCTTTTGTGAACGGAGGGAGTAGTACGATAAGCATGATAACAACACAAGTTCATAGACCAGGGTTAAACCTGTGATTAAGAATACACAAAGCCACACTAATGAATTACTGCACAATAGACAAGAAAAAAACAAATACTCCCTTTATGGAAAGGGAAACATCTTTTAGAGGAAATGTTTCATGAAAATAATATCGTTGCAATTGATCGTGAAAGGTAACCTAGATAGATTGGAAATTTTAGAAGTCAAGCACTACTTACCACTTCTTTAATACTGTCGATAGAACAACATTCATCAAGGGAAAAATAAGGAGGATGTGAATCATCAGGAAAGCAACCAAACTGATGTAGGTTCTCAATGCACACAAATATTGACCCTTCAGTAACAACGAGGGATCTAATATCCAGGGATTCCTCTGCAAAACAGAAATGAACATTAGGTCAGCAATCTCTAAGTAAAAGAACTCATAATGCTAAGAAATGCCAAATGTGCATTACAGATAGGACTTGGGCAATAAGTTGTAATACATTCAAGGCTTAACACATTCAAAGGCACAACGAAGAGCCCTGTGTGTCTACCATTTCTAATCCTTCTGGTTTACTAGATCAATACGTGATTATTATTTCTACACAAAGATGTAAATAAAATGATAGATCGTCAACAATAGATGGATGGCACAAGCTCACGGCATGCCACCAACTGCAATGTCGTGCCAGATGCGGCATCATCAAGATTCGGTGACAAGACACGTGATACTACTAAATTCGTTTACGGGATTTAACAAAATGGACCAAGTTAAAGCCAAAATAAACGTTTATGGATCCAGGTCATGAAATTAAAATAATGGGCACACAACTGATGTTTCAAGTAAATAATGGGATCAAATATGAAAATCACCATGTAAACTAGATCTAATAATGAAGATTTAAACAAGTTAACCTTAGGTTTCACAAAGATCAAATATCATAACAACACAGCAGAAATGGTATCTGCCTTGCAATCTTCATGAATCAATCCCGAACTCCCACACGCGATAGAACTGAATTCACTAAACTCGCACTAGAGATAATGCTACAGAATAAAGTTTCACACTTCGATTAAGAATTTTTTGACACTCTTGTGCACTCTGGCCAAAATGTCACAATGATTGTACAAGATAGTTTGTGTGCAGATCATTTGCTTAGTTCTCATGTCTGAACGTGATTTGAACAGTAAGCATTAACAATATTCATTTAGAAACAAAATTGACTTTAATGGTCTTACTCAACTTATCATACACATGATAAATTATCAATATGTAAACTTTACCAGGCTTCAAGATAAAAGGCCAAGACTCACAAGAATTCAAAAAATGAAGATAGTTCTAATTAATCCAGATTCCATACACTGACAGAATAATAATCCAGCACCCAAACAACAGTACCTGTGGTGTCATTCTTACAGAACATCAACATGGAGTAGAGAAATATTCCCATCTTCAAACTTGCATATATACATTTCTCGAGCAATTTTATTTGGATCTTCTCCCAACTGCCATTTAAATTACAGCACAAAGTGTAATCAGAATGAAATAAAAAGACACAATAACCAAAGACAAAATGTTTTCTTTGTTTAGCAAAAAGAGAAAGCATTTGCTCATGGAGAAAACAGAAAGCTAAGTAGACACACCTTTGTAAAGATACCCCACTAGTTAACTGTGGAAAGCTGAACAGATTTAAGAGCCAAAGTACATCTTGCGCTTCCTTCGAAGTGCGTGTCAAGAATAGATGAGCTGTGTCATCTGTCATGTGTACCCTACGATATGAGAAAACCAAAGTAAGCCTTACATCAGTCAAATAAACATCACTAATTATTGATATACTTTTTTAGGAAACTAATTATTGATATGCTAATAAACCTTAGTGCTTGTAGACCCAGTCCAATCAAAACTTTCTCCAGATCTTCAAGCCTATAGCAGCCCAGGACTTTTGGCATTGTTTCTGTAAATTAATCAGTATGTAAGAATTACTAATGCAGTACTGTATTAGAATAAAAAAATGAGAAAGTGATCTTCTGTAAACAATAAATATGTAAACTTTAAGTTGCAGTAGTCAATAGTCTAACATAGACACAAGCGAACAACAGAAAAGCTTTCGATGAAAAAAATGTGCAAAACACTAACCTTGTTCATCTTGAGCCATATCAACCAGCAGAACATACAACTTATTTTGGGAACTTCGCAACAAGGCTACTTCTCTACATAAAGTAACAATACACTAGTCAGGTATAGTACTCTAAAAAAAATCATGCACACAGATGGGCTTTCAGCTTATTTTGGGAACTTCGCAACAAGGCTACTTCTCTACATAAAGTAACAATACACTAGTCAGGTATAGTACTCTAAAAAAGATCATGCACACAGACAGGCTTTCAGAACTGCTGTTCAATAAGTTTAACAGAATTTAAGCCAGCATGTACTGGACATATTTGAGGATTAAATGATACAAGAAAAAATTGTAAAATTAAATCCAATTAAATTTTCTATTCAACAAGGTGCTATCGCTAAGTGCTAACTGCACATCGTACATTAAAGTACTTTGAAGTTTGAATCATGAGCATATTACATGACAGATGCATTTCATCTTCTTTGTAAATATGCAATCAATGTTGGTGATGCATACACACGGTAAACACAGTGGTGGAGCCAGGATTCAAGTCCGCATATACTGGATCTATTTCCTTAGAAAATATGTAGAACCAAAGGACTTCATCAACAGTACAAACTTCTCATTTTGCCAACTGTTCTTTTGTAGATCCCCCACACTGCCCAAGGTTCCAATAATCTTACATCGCTCACCTTGGGTATAGATAGCTTCTTCATCTAGACAGTTTTATGTACCAAATCGTACACTCCTAATTAACGTCCCAGGTGGGTGTCTGACATGACATTGTCATATTGGCACTTGATTACAGTAATGAAAATATAAAAAGGCTCAATACATGACGTACAGCTATGTCAGGCTGTTGCATGACCATAGTGTTTTGATACTTGTATATGTTTATTCATCATCATTAGATAAAGTATAAGCTTAAGGTTCCCCAAAGTGAGCACATGAACACAAAAATGTACTATATATGCTTATGATTTTGAATATGATTGCATTTACTACTCCAAAGCACTAATGTTGAGCTCTCCCCTGAAAACAGGTTAAGACCAGCAAGCAAATTAGTAACCCCACTATTCTGATAACTGCGGTTATGGCCTAATTTGCAAACTTAAGAAAAAGAAGTAAAATCCATAACTGCACTGGTAAGCTTTATACAGGTTCTACAAAATATAGACATTCAGCGAGTCGTTTGTTCAATGAAACAACAGCTGCTCATCATCGGTCTCAAGTCTCAGCAATGCAGATACTTAATCAATGTTGTATAACAAAGGTAAAACGACTCTAACCTTTGAACTAAATCACTTCCATCTTGAAACATGTATCCACAACAAGCTGCTTGCTCACATATTTCAGACTCTTCAACGTTAGCGACTTCCATATTGAAGAAATCCTCTAGAAGTTTGTACTTGTTCCAATCAGCATCACATGAAACTGTATCGGCGCCAATAGACAAGTTATTATTGTGCATGATATTTGAACCATGTTTTCCTGAGATTTGATCAACCGTACTTTTGCTTAGGTCATAGCTCAAATGACCATTTGCACCCGCTGAAACCCCCTCATCCACCTCATCCCACTAGCCTTCAGAAATCCTAGTTTAGTGCCATTACGATTCTTAAAAACTGGAAGTATCTTCCTCTTCAACTTCTGCTTACCATTTTGAAAAAGTCTAACCAAATGGCTTGAATCTTGAACAAGATCTCCATTCCTCTGTTTACTGTCATCTGGCTCCTTAGTACCGAACTTCATGGCATCCATGAACGTTGGGTCATCTTCTGCCGAACAGTCGGACAAAATACCCTCCCGTGAAAAATATTCCATCCCATCCATTTCCTCATTATCACTATCTGCATAAGGAAATGAAGCCATCTGACCATTGAGGGCCAGCTCCATTTTTGTCTGAACTGCTACGCAATCATCTCCGAATTGCATGAACATAAATCACCTGAAGAGTCATCACTGCAGCTGCTACCACTACCAAAAGAACCAACACACTGGAAATCTCCTGAGCTCTGCAAAAATTCTTCTTCCAAAAGAAGTCTACGACGTAGAATGTCTTCCTTGTACTGCGGGGGTGATTCTGGACTAGGATATGCAAAAGATGGACTGGGTTCTATCAACTTAGTTATTGCATTAGAGTGTATTCCATTTGTATGCAAGTTTTTAGCACTACCTTCCACCTCAGAAAAAGAATCTGAATGTGAAGTGCCCACGAATTCTAGTGGAGGAAGCTGTAGGACAGAATTCAAGTGCACCTTTACATGAATCTGGTCAGCATTCACCTCATCCAAGGATTCAGCCATGATGCCATTAGCACCATCACATGCATCATCGGTGAAAGACAGTTCAGACTCCAAAAGGTTTGAGCTGCTACCACCTTCTGATGTCTTTGCCAGGTCGGTAACACTCTTTGAGTTCTTTATGTGCAATTTTTCTCTTTTGATTTGTTTATTCTGTCTTCCATTTCTGTTAGTAAAATCCACATAAAGGCTTTCGCCTTCTGTGTTCTCCATATTTTCATCCATCCACTCCTTAAATTCGCGCAGCCAATCAGTCGATCTTTCTTTCTTCATCAATTCTGCTGTACTAATCAAAGAAGTAATTTTTATGTCATTGTCAGCAGCGGCGGCTTCATCCTTCTTAGAACTAGCACTATCACGGGGACTAGACTGCTGGTCCACACCTTCATCGCTTAGACTTCTCTCTTCCTCTATAATACAAGCAAGCCGGGAAATCTTTTTCTACAGTAAATAGAGGTGCAAGCAGAATATCATTAAAGTAGTCATACACAGTCACATTCAGTTACGTTCAGGATACACATGCAGGGTGCCAAAATTGTGTTAGATTATTTCCATTTTTTGTAGGATACATAGATGGTTTTATAGTGCATTTATAGAAACTAACAGATCAATAGGGCACCATCTAGGTTGAACCAAGCGGAAAAGGAATCCTAGTAATATACGGAAATAATGCTTCTCCATTACACATGAATATAATGTATATTCAATGGGAAATGAAGCATAATACCAAATCACTAAACAACATGCATTGACTTGTCTATCCTCCAGTGATAATAAAACTAAAAGCCTTGACCAAGGAAGCCTGATATTTGGTCTGACATGCTGATATATAAATAGATCAGCCTGGTGGTAGTCGGTAAAAAAGATACATACCATCATAGAATTTGAGGTCTCTTCATCCTCACGATCATCTTTTGCAGGAAAATAAAATCCGTAACCAGCAGGTTGTTTTTGTCTGCTTGCAAACAATACTTGCTTTTCCCAGTATTCTTGTGTGTTCATGCCTTTATCATCTAACTTCAACTGAAGCAGAAAAAAATTATGGAACAGGGCATCTTACTCGAATACTGTGGAAGAGACTTATTATAGATAAGACTACAGTGGAAGAAAAATGGTTTAACATGCTTGAACCAAAGCACTTACATTTTCTGAATTGTAGAAAAAACTAAAAACACGTGCTCGATACCAACGAGCACAGCAGATTGGGTTGCCTTCCAACCATAGGTTCTGTAGCAAAGATAAGCTGCCAAGAATTTCCAACTCTGAGAAATTTGATATGATGTTGTAAGATAGATCAAGACCCACAAGTGATTTCAGATTTTCAATCCCATGTATTGTGGTTAGAGCATTGTTTCTCAATACAAGTTTGCCCACCCGACTGCAAACCTGCATAAAAGTAAAATGTAATCAGACAACAAAAGTGGAAGAAGCCTGTCCATGTTGTAAACTTGTAGTTTATTTTCAATTTAAGCTGAATTAAAAGGAAGTTTACCTCGCTCAAGTATGAAACAGAACGCAAATGATTAAATCCAAGGTCCAGATTCCGCAACTTTGTACATTTCCGCAGATTATCCACCTTTGCAAACCGGTTCCGACTAAGATCGAGGGTTTCAACCGCAGGTAACAATTGCAACGACTCGTCCATGAGTACCAATTCATTAGAAGCACACGAGACATATGAAAGCCGAATCCATACAGGAGAGTCCTTGACGTCCATCACTCTACTCACAAATACATGCCTAAGAGCATCCTGCAGTAGTGCAAAAAAAAACACTGTTATGAATTTCGTGACATAGTAACATTCTCTAGAAGGGCTTAAGAAGGAAACATAGATTATAATAATCACTCGATTAATGCAAAGATATATGCAATGTCTCCATCTAAATCACTTTTTTCTGCTGGCTGAGCTTTTGGTTGCATGCCATAATAATACACACAAAAAAACTGTGGCAGGGCTGACCAATCTGCACCTACCAAATCAGACACCAATACTGAAGTTCTCCAGCAACAACTCAACTACAATTCTGTAGTCCATCGGCCAACAAAGAATATATTTAAAACAAAATAACAGATGTGACGACATCTCGTGACTGCCAAGGAAAGCACATGTGTGTAGCGCAATTCTAGTGAGCTGACAATTATGCAGTCCATCGGCCAATAAGAACTATATTTAAAACAGAAGAACAGATGCCACAGTACACCTGTGTTCATTTCAGACATCATTGTCATTTATCAAACCCCAAACATCTAAGTTTCTAACTCAGAAGGAGCGATAAATTTCATGAGAGTTTCCCTTTGAAAAACGAAGATGCACAAATCAATATTGCAGCTGCATACAAGTACAAGCATGACAAATCCATCAAGAAACCAGATGGCTGCGCATCTTTCTAATCTCATGGCTAAAACTAATTATATCAGGGGGTAAATTCATCTTGTGTGAAAGGGAAAGGGATACCAATCACAATAGCATTATGGTGATCTTAATCATGTGCTGCACAAATTGCATTACAGCAGCATTGCGAGATACCACAGTTTCTCTATTTCGAACAATAAATGTCACCGACTAAATTGGTAAATTCGCATCGAAGTTGCAAGAGGAATAATTAATGACAACCTAAATAGACTAGAGAGAGTGGAAACATGAATAAACATAGAAGTTTCGCAGTACAAAGGCATCTTAGCAGTAGGAGAACGCAGATCACCAACAAAATTGTCAGGAATCTGCTTATAACATAATATTTTAATACATGCACTGGACGGGACCAGATCCTAGGAACATAGCATTAACTATGGATCATAGTACTGCAGCAGGTGGACTGAAACTAAACTCGGGTTGGATAGCTGTTGATGAACCACACAGAGCATAATTCACAGCTCAGCGTACTCCATAGACACTTAGCTAGTAGGGGATCATAATTAGCTGTCACCACACTACGCGAACTGTCACAAATTATGATACAGTAGCGTCAGAATCACTCGAGGAAATGGGAAACATGAGATGATCGCACGCACCGTGGAATTGTGGCAGACGAGCCTCTCGAGCGTGTGTCGGAGGTCGAGCAATCCCCTGGCAGCGGAGGTGGAGAGGTCGCATCCCCGCAGCTCGAGCACGCGAAGGCGCGCAAAGGGCAGGAGCGAGAGCGGCGCCGGGTCGCGTCCAGGGCCCGCGGCGAGGACCTTGAGCGAGTGAGGAGGCGAAGGATCCGGCGGAGCTGCTCGAGCGCGCGGTGGTCCCCGAGGTCGGCGACGTAGGCGCGGAGGTAGTCGACGGGCGCCCCGGCGCCGACGGCCTCGAGCTCGCGCAGCGCCTCGAGGCGGGAGGCGACGTAGTGGAGGCCGACGGGGTGGAGGCGCAGGGTGAGGGAGCCGTCGAGCAGCTCGCCGGCGTGGGTGGCCACGAAGCGGACGAGCAGGTCGAGGTAGCGGTCGCCCGTAACCGGCGGCGCGACCCCCAGACGGGGCGTCGCCATTGGGATCGGGCTAGGGTTTGGGAGCGCGCCGCATCGGCGGAGGAGGTGGGGGGAGGAGGAGGAACGGCGGGTGGGCGGGCGGGGAGGAGGAAACGGACACGGCCGCGCTGCCTGATATGATTGATTGATGTCACGCGGGGTGGGGAAGGGGACGGAAGGCGACGGGCCGATGTGCAAATGACGCGACTGCAGCCAGGTACCTGTGGGGTGTCGTCAGTTTCGCTTGGTTTTGGAAGATTCTTTGTGAAGAAAGTCTTGTTTGTTTAAGATGTGTAGTGTAGTTAAAAAAGATGTATAGTAAGTGTATTGCAGATAAAAAAAGGGGGTAGCTACTCCTACTAGTTCTCAGTCGACTGACGTCATGTTTTTTTTCATCTACGGCCACCTCCCCGCAACCATAGTCGGCCCACCCGCGGTCGGCGCGCTGCCGCCTCGCCGCCCAGCCCTGCCCTGAGCTCCTCCTCCTCCACTGGTCCGTCGTCGCCCCGGCCATTCCTCTAACCCCTGCCCCTTCTCCGGCGCCGACGAACTCGCACCCCCCAAGTTAACTTTGCTCATCGCCTCCGTTCCGGCGGATCCGGCTCAGCTCCATGTCGCCGTCGTCGCAAGGAAGAAGAAGACCTAGGTTTGCACGAATCGCGATGCGCGGTTTTAACGGTGGATGAATCGATTGAGCGGTGAGCTAATTCTCAGTCGACTGAGAATTAGCAAAACCGTTAAAAAAAGATGTATAGTAATGTAGTGCAGTTAAAAACAAGATGTATGGTAAGTATAAACCGACAGACGAGATCTACACTGGGTTGGGTCCGGGAGTTGCCTGCTGCGTGACCGTGACTCTTGCATTTTGGTTTGTGTGTTTAGCTCGCGGATAAGCATGTTCATGTCCATGGTGTGTATATTAGGTTGTCTCTAGGAGAAGAAAGAATACGGTGTAAGTTTCCGCTGTCTCCATGCTGAAGCTTGTGCATGGCTTGTTGATTCGGAAACATCCTTGATCCACTATTGCCACAACATCACATAACGTCGAAACTTATTTGTTGCATTGCAAACTTATGACGAACTTTAGATAATCCACAACACACCGGTGTGTACACGGTGATGTGTTGAGTAATTAACCCCATAGAGAAAACATACTGTACACCGAAACTGAACTAACAAAAATCGTGGTGCTGTATGAAAAGGCCTGCATCAGATCATGGAGATGCATCTGATGCATGCGGATGTGTGCCTTGGCGTTTAGGAGAGGAGCTAATTTGTTTCTAGCCGCAGGAGCGTGCATGAGCTGAGCAGCTGTCACCGGTAGCTTGTCGCTTTGTCTGCGTTCAGCCGCGAGACGCGGGGGTCCAGGGGGGGCTCACCAAGGCCAAGCGCCGTCCTTTCCCAGCTCAGGTGCTCCAGCCTTCCGTTTGACCGCAACGTAAATCACCATAAGACCCAAATTCAGTAATTTTCATCCAAAGTGACTACACCTATTTTTGCCCGAAGCATCGATCTCATAAAGGTTCTCGCTGCCAAATTCAGGGGGGACTAATACTTTTGACCCAAGTTCTCGCTGCCGACATCAATTAAGTTGACTACAGTGCCCGCGTGCCACAGCATCGCATCGCATGGCCGTCACATGTTAGACCACCTGCTGCCTTCCAGAGCTTCTCTTGTCCGCCCCACGCGTCGATGCATGCACCATCTGGCACGCTTGCTCTAGCAGTGCATGCGTAGATGGAGTCAAAATCGTTTTGGTCCTTAGTTTTCCTCTTTTTGAATGTTTGTGGCTCCAGCCAAGGCACGGCATCCTAGGCAGTTAGGCCTCACTCGTCAGGCATTCGCAAAAGAAAAAAGAAAAAAAAGGCACCACTTCATCGGGCACAGGCAAAGCCGACCATCTTGAAACGAAAGGGCTCATGGTGTGATTGTATTCCAGCTCACTAGAGTTTAAACCTCAGATGACGATGGTGTTTCTCATTTAGTCAGAATATTCTTTAATGGGAGACGACGTTTCCGTCGACAGCGAGACGTCCATGGTGACTTCGTCAATCTCAAAACCTCATCCGCCAGCTCAGTCTCGCGGAAGTGCTCATAAAGGTAGGGTGTGCGTACGTGCGTTCAAATGGGTGAGCGTATACGCGTGTATGTGAGTGTCTGCGTCTGTCTGTACTGTGTTTCGAAAAAAAAGGGCTGGCATGTTTTTGGGCCGGTCCATCAACTAGCCTGGCCCCATGTAAAGAGGACGCTGGGCTTCTATAGGGCTAGTGTCTGTTGATTTGCGCGCGCCATATCCGGTTTGGCCCAGCGGAACGTGACCTAAGGAGTCGATCCTGGCGATATTCTTTTTTTTTAGACGAGCAGGAGAGCCCAGGAACCTACTCCAGTGCAGCAACGTTCGCTGGTTTTTTGAACTTGCAGTGCAGCGTTCGCTCCAGATACATGATTGTCAGAGTATGTTTGATACTACTTTGATATACTCTTTCCGATCCCTAATTAATGTCGCGAGCTGTACAAGAAATTTGCACTATCACAGTAGTTCCCCGCTACAATTTTTGTGTACCGGAGGTAGTACGTAATATTTGAATGGAACTCGCAATTATTTGTCCTTCATTTCAAACTAAGCTGAAAATCAATATATGTAAAGAGTTGACAGTTTGTTTCATGGTTTGAAATTATGATCACATTTGCACCACATTTTTTTGAAACCGAAGGCAAAAGCTTTGCCTTTTCCATTTATTAAGGAGAAGGTTCCCGGTTTATCAGCGGAAGAAACCGGGCGAAACCATACAACAACAGAACATCACGGGACGAAGCCCACACAACCTCGAGAACAACAGAGCCAAGCTCCGAACACCACTCTGAAAGAGCCGGTTAGCCATCCACCCTTGCCGGAGAGAAGAAGCCGTAACTGCTATGCGGGACACTCCAACGTAGATTAAAGCGACCAACCCGTCAGGAGCCCCGAAGACGACCAACACCGTCAGCAACCTTGTCGTCAACACGACACAAAGGTGGAGCACCCTCGATGTTGCAGAAATTTCGGAGCCGCCGCCCCGACATCCACCTCTCCGTCACGCCCGCGCAATCCACCTGTACCACCTTCCGGGGCCGCTGCCCCAACATGCCACCGCTCACACCCGAACTTCAACGCCGCACGACCTAGCTGCCCGCAGCCCAAACTGCACAGAGCAACTACCCGCAGACCACGGCCGCCACATCAAGCCCGAGGCCGCTGCCTCGACATACTGAAGATCGCCCCTCATTGGGACGCATCGACCGAGCCGACAACCTCGCTGCGCTCACAACACAAGATTGTCACCCGCGCCATGCAAGGCCACAAAACCACCTCATAGTGCGTCGCCACATCGCTTCCCGAGGCCACCGCCCCGGCGTAACGAAACTCCATCCACCCGAGGCCGCTGCCCCAACTTCCACTGAGAACCCAACGGCGAGAGAAGTACAAGCAAGGGACGCTGTAAGCTCTCCAAAGGCGGTGCCTCCAAGAAGGGAGTGGCGAAGCCACCAAACACCGTCCGCTCCGGTGACCCGAAGATAGGGCTTTCGCCCAGAGAGCTCAAACATCCTCACGAGGGAGAGGATTTAGGGCCTCTTTGATTCGCAAGGAATTGAGAAACACAAAAATAGGAGTATTTGAGGAATAGAATGTCATGACAATGGAAATCTTACAGGAAAAAAAAGAATCAGTAGTAGATATTGTTTGGTTGCACCGCAGAAAGAACACATGATATTTGTATAGAATTGAGTGTATGTCATAGTTGTCATAGACACATCGGAATTTATCCAAGAGGTCTCACCTCTTGCTAAAATCCTATAGGATTGTAATGTAGGAAAGCAAACGTAATTTTTTTTGGAGGATTCAATCCTTTCAATCAAATGAACTCTATAGGGAAAAAATCATATGGGGAGAAATCCTATACAATTCTTTTGAAAATCTTTTGAATCAAATAGGTCCTTAGGTTTATAGTTTCAATTCACACCACTTTGAATCTGCTGCAGAAAAATATAATATTAGTTTTGGGGTATTAGAAAAATGTAAGGGAAATTATACTTTCCCCACGTCAAAACGTAGTGCATATTAGTTTTTTCCCATGTCAAACATTGTAGAGTTTGATCGGGTTTATAAAAAATAATATCAAAAGCACAATACAAATTGAGTTTGATCGAGCTTTTTCACGAAACTTTGTGCCTGTAATTTTTTATATTTTAAAATGTGTTTTCTGATGGCAGGAGCATCTGCTTCTACGAGTGGTAGGGGACATATGTGCTTCGTGCTTACAGTTTGCCAAATCATTTGTAATTTAAGGTTGACGGAGTTCGGTCATTTTTAATGGTCGGCGGTGATTCAACGCCATAGCCAACATCATGCATGTGCCACATCTGTCCCAACATGAGAACTCATACTGTGAGAGTGGCTGTTAAGGAGCCGGATCCTTTGACTTAGCCCACACTGTTTTCCGTGACTTTGGGTCGCTGACACGTGAGGCTCGCTAGATGGAGGACCCCACCTGCCAGCGTCCCAAAGTCAATGAAACTCATAGTGGACTAAGTCAGACAGTCCAATTCCACGAAGTTGGCATCTGAAACTGACATTCTGGTGCAAAATGTTGGAAAGAATAAAATATGACCCAAGCTACTCATAAAATTACAGTTCACAAAAAAATGTGTGATACCTTAATGAGTAACATTGTAATTTCGATTGACAAAACAAAACCCACAGGAAAGATAGGAGAAAACCAATGGCAAACACAAACTCTCCAATGCACACATGCATATCCTCCACGCTAAACGCCATGAAAAAACTCCTAATCTTGAAGTTCATACTCCCTATGCTATAACAAGATTCTTGTGGGAAAATATATATTCTCCTAATCGACCGTCCTCTCATATACCTGCAGATACAACATACATACACGTAATATAATAATGGTGTAAAGTTTTAACCAAACGAACTCCTCTGGAATGTCAGTGGTGTTGCATGTAGCCGGTGCTCAGGAACAAACAACAATGCCATCTGGGACTGGTGCTGGTGCCTGCCTCGGCTTGGCAATGGAGAAGGAGGCGTCCAGCCACCCCTCCTTCTTGGCGCGCTCGACGTAGCGGCCGAGCTGCTCCCCGACGTCTGGAACGTCCAGCGCAAGGTCGTCGACGCAGTCGGCCACCCTCTCGAAGCCCTTGGTCATCTGGTTCGGCGTGATTAGGCCGCGGCCGTAGCACTCGCTGAGCAAGCCCCAGAGCCGCTCGTCCTTACCCCGCTTCTCGATGATCGCCACCAGCGCCTTCTTCACCACCTCGTGGTGGAAGAACGGCATCCCGAGCTCCTTGATGCATCGGCACGCCTCCCGGACACCTCCGCCGCCGTCGTACTCCTGCAGCAGCTTGCCGATCTTGTCCTTCACCTCGTTCAGCTCCCAGCCGGCCTTGCCGGTGCCGCCGCCGCCCCAGCACCGTAGGATGCGCTCCGCCGAGAGCTTTGCTCCGAGCAGGGCGTGCGCGTCCCGCAGAGCCTGCATTCCGGGGGAGCCTGCCGCCTTGCGGCGGCCGGCCTCCTCCTCCATTGCCTCCAAGTACGACGGCGCGATCACCTCGTCGACCACTGACCTGGCAAAGAACATGGCCAGGTCCTCGACTATGGCGGGGTTGTCCAGCGCGGTGTCCTCGGCCGAGTCGATCAGGAGGCGGAACCCTGCCACGACGTGCTCCGGCGGCATGCAGATCGAGGACAGAAGCACGGAGGCCATTTCTTTCTCGCGGTTCTTCCGGTCCATGGCGGCACTGATCAGCTTCTTGACGAAGATGGCGTTGGCGGAGGAAGAGCACGAGCTGTTCAAGGCCTCCAGACTATTTACCGACTCGATGATGTTACCTGTCAAAAAGTACTCGTGTATGATCGACAAGGCCTTCGCCTTGAACTTCTTGACGGCGTCGTCGTCCTCCACGGCCTTCTTAGGCTCCGGACCCAACGGTTTCAGGGACGACGCGCAAAGCCAGCCTTCCGACGAGGCCTTCAGGATTATGGCTTTCAGGAGGCACCTCGCGTTCGGCACGTCGAGCGTCAAATCATCAACGGAGTCGATCATACGGTTGAAGCCTTTGATCATCTGGCTCTCGTTGATGACACCTTCGTCCGACGCCGCCTTGAGGAGGCCCAGGATGTGGCCCTCGGCCGCGCCGCTGCGCTCTATGGCGAGAACAAGCGCGCGCTTGACGACGTCGTGGTGGAAGAAGGGGATCTTGAGGTCCCTGATGCACCGGAACGCCTCGGCCGTGTCGGCGGCGGCGAGGTACTCCTGCAGGATATCGGCGATCTTGGCTTTGGCCTCCTCCACGGTGATGTTCTTGATCCCTCCCCACCTCTGCAGGATGATCTCCCCGTGGTGCGGCACGGACAGGTAGCTCTTCTCCGCCCTGTGGATGACCTCGGCGCCCTTGCTTCCGTCGGGCAGGCACGGCAGCTGCTTCGCCAGGAATGCCGGGGGCAGGATGTCGTCGACGACGGCGCGGGCGACGAAGACGGCGAGGATGTCGACGGCGTCGGGGGTGTCGACGGAGAGGTCGTCGCAGGACTCGGTGAGCTTGCAGAAGCCCTTGTACACCTGCGGGCGGTCGATGACGTCGCCGTAGAGCGAGGAGAGCAGCACGGCCGCCATCTCCTTCTCCCTGTCGTGCCGGTCCATGGCCACCGACACCAGCTTCTTGACGAAGTAGTAGTGGTAGCACGGCACGCGCAGCATACGCAGCTCCGTCGCCGTCGCTGCCACGTCGTCCGTGGAGAAGTACTCCTCCACGATGGTGGTGGCTTTCCTCTTGAACTCGAGGAATTCCTGGGACGACACCGAGGGAGTCCGCAGCTGTTCCACGTCCTGATGAACCATTTTCCTTTCTGATCCGTAAAGGAGAATCGCGGAGGAAATCTCGAGATGATCGCGACACAAAATTTCACGGATAAATACACTGGTTCAATTACCTCACCGGCGCTTGGGCATTTGATCGGCGCGTGAGCGGGAGGAACAGATCCTCTGGGAGTGGACTCCATTGGGGGCACTTTCTGCAATTTCGTTATTCCGTCCAATTAGGCGCCCCTGCATTCACCAGATGCAGGCGCCTTGGACACACAACTCTGGTTACATGTACAGATACGATCGAGCAGTTAGAAAGGGATCACCATGGAACGAAATGTTGAGGAGCTCCCGTGTTCATCCGGTATTCTGTCTTGGCAGGGACAGCTCTATCTCAGGGAGCGATTGAGAGAGAGCTGTGAGGAGCGAGAGCGGCAGACGGAATGGCTTTTATGTGTTCATGCATGCCTCCTCCCAGGGAAACAGGGGAAAGGAACGGGAGGGGTAGCATGGCCGCGCCGTGTCATCGCCGGAGTGGGTCACTCCAAGATGTTTCTGGTCCATGGAACCAGTGGACACGCGTTGGGATGGGCATGAGGCAGTTGGATCCGATTTACCAGGGTACAAGCATTGAGGACCTTGAGGTGAACTAGTGGCCAGGGTTCATTGAGGTCCTCGGCCATGGGCCGGGCCTAAAAAAGCCCATGGGCAAAATCCCAGGCTCAGGTCCATCCGACCTTCGGGCCTATATTTCAGACCCATGCCCTCCCATGAGTGCAAAATCCCATCGGACTTTCGGGTCTCGGGCCGAGCTTCTTCCTAAAAACGTCAATATGCAAAGCCCAGGCCCATGCGACATTCGGGCCGAAATCTCAGGCCCAGGCCCGCCCATGGACAAGCCCATGGCGGCCCAGGCCCTGGAATTTCGGGCCGGGTTTCCCATGGCCAGGTATAATTGAGGACCTTGAGGTGAACTAGTTCCCCGATTTACCTCGGTACCCTAACCCGGTTTACGATTGGTTAATGTGTTAATACACTTACATTAATATTGTCTTAGGGTGGGACTAGTTCCCAATTAACTTAGTTCTAGGTCGCATGACATTATGATCACACAATTTGCACTATGTGAATTTTTTAAGAGTAAAATCCATGAATAGTAACTGAACTTTGGGACGAAAATCAATTTGGTCACCGTACTTAGTGAATACAGTTTTACGGTACCTAAAGACGTGATTGTGTGTCACCGACGGTCACCGCCGATTTTGTAGACGTGTATGCGCTTACGTGGCAGGTGCGGGCTCCGCTGTCAGTAGAACATATGTGCTCGGTCCGGATAAGATTGTTTGTAAGGGGTTGTTTTGCAAAAACGTTGATGGTTAAGTGCTCGGTTCGCCACCGCAGGAAATCCTCTGTTCTTTCTCTGCTTTGCTCTACACAAACCCTAGGCTGGAGATCGAGAGCCCTGCGGAAGCGCCGCCGGAGCCCTGCTGAAGCGCCGCCGGAGCCCTGCGGGAGCGCCGCCGTTCTCCGCCATGTCGAGCGCAAGTGCATCTCCTTGCGTGCTCGACCGCCGGGGCCCTCGATTTCCTCGCATCCTCTGCCCGGTTGCCATCGGGCTGTCATGAAGCGGGTGTCGACGAGCGAGGACCACGACGGCTGGGTGTACTACAAGTGTGATAGGCATGGGGTACGTTTCTTAGCTTCAAGCTTGTTTCGATTTTGTGAATCTTTTCTGGATTTGAAGTTTGACTTTCTTTTATTTGCAATTCTTTCAGTTTGGATGCAATTTCTGGCATTGGGAGTTGGAGTACGTCCTCTATTTGGTGGAGCATGATCACATCGGAGGCAATGCTGCCGTTGACGCAGTCGCATGGGCAGAGGATAGAAGGGAGGAGCTACTGCGTCGCAAGGAGGAGCTGCGTCTGGCAGGTGCGACAAGTTCAATGAGGCAAGTGCAAGGACATGAACGCGTGCAAGTGCTGCAAGCTGAAGACCGGAAGATGTTAGATGCCATCACAAAGCTGGTGGTTCCGCTGTCAGTGAATTGCAGTAGTGCAATGTGTGTTGTTTAGGTGATGTGTAGGTGTCTCATGTTTAGGTGATGTGTAGGTGATGTTTATGTGATGTTGATCGTGTGTCGCAGCACACGTTTTGTGTATCAAATGTTGGTGAACTGGATGTAAAACTTGGCATGTAAGATGTACTGAATCTTTATGTGACAATCTATGTGCAATGTGTTCAGTTTAAGAAATGTTTAACAGATTTTCAGTGTACTGTGCATTGCCAGACTTGAATTGAGATCAGCTGTGACAATTTAAACATTTGAACTACAAAATGCCCAAAAGTAAACCAGTTAATGTATGCTTGCACAACACATTGTAGCATACAGCAAAACAGAACATAGTTTAGCATGAATAAAGATAGACTATGCTTGCACAACACAGTAGTGTAGCATATTACAAAACACTACAAAGTTCAGCATTACTAAAGATAGACTACACAGATTTCCTATCTTCTGCTGGGAGCCCTCAGCTCATCAAACATGCTCACTTTTTTGGCCTGTGGAGGTACAATTTCATTCTGTTCTTGATGCCTTCTACACGCTTCCATTTCAGCAGCTCTGTCTGCTTGTTTCTGAGCCAGTAGTGCTTGAGATTTAGCCTTTTTTTCAGCTGCTTTCTTCTCAGCATCAGCTAACTTTTTCTTCTGGGCACATGCCTTCTTTACCTCTGCTACGAACTTCTTAGTCTCTGCCCTGGCCTTCTTGTTCAGCTCGGATTCTTGCCTCTTCTTCTCCCTTCTCTCTGCAGCTTCTCTTGCTTTCACCTGTGCTACCTCAGCCTTCTTCACTTCTTGCTCGAGCTTCTTCTTAGCCTTCTCCTCTGCCTTCCTTAAGTCATCTAGATATTTAGCCTCAAATATGGCCTTCTTTCTCTCTTCATTCGCCATGTTCTTGTCTTGCTGCATCTGCAGTAACTGTCGAGCCAGATCGCCTTGCCTGATAGTGCTAGTGGAAGGAGTTGGTTGGTTCACCAATGCTTGAGCAGCTGTGATGAAAGATGAATCAGGAGTAGGCCTTGCTTGCATGTCCCTCTGCTCTGGTCTCTGCAAATTTATTGCACTAGTATTGTTTAGTTCACAATTGGTTTAGCAAGGACAGACAAAGGGGATTTACATGATAATTACCTCCTGGATCAAGGTGTTGACAAAAAGATCTTGGTTCCTACCAATTGCTGTGTTGATAGCTGGGTTTTGTTCCTACCAAGTGAAATATACTTCATGGTCAAAGAGGACACCACAGAAATGCAATATGCAGCACAAAGACACCACAGAAATGCAAATAGGACATGCAATTGTGCATAGAGGAGGCTCTAACCTGTGGTATGACCGTAGGTTCCACATCAGGAGGAGGCACATCTCGTTCAAGTGCATTTGGTGGAGCGAGACCAGCCTTGAGGAATTTGCAACCAGCAATGTTGTGATCAGGCTGACCACAATAGTTGCAGTGCATTATGACACCATGTCTCGACATTTTCTTCCCTCCTCCACTAGCATCTATCTCTCCCGGTGCTTTCCTTCTGACCTTTGTTGGTCTTCCTACATGTTTAGTGTACTGTGGAGGCAAGATAGGAGGTCCATTCATACATTGCCACTCTGTCCTGTCTTTGCATGGATACACTATATTTTCATACGCTTTTATATGCATCTCCACTGAGTAACATTTGTCAACCAGCGTAATAGGATCAATCTCTTCATGCCTCAGACAAGATATTACATGAGGACATGGTATTCCAGTTTTCTGCCATCTCATGCAACTGCAGGTATTGTGCTTCAGATCAACTACATATTCCACAGGTACAGATGAAACTAGTTCTCCCACTGCAAACAAACCATCCCCTGCTCCATCAGCATATACATTGTTTGACCACTCAATGTTCTTATCAAGTTTCTTTTTTATCTTAGGACAGATAGGACTAGTCCAGGTTGCTGCCTCTTTCTGCTTGGTGTAATGCCTGGTCATAAGTTGAGACTTCACCCTCTCGAACATAGATAACACTGGCAATTCTCTAGCTTCTAAGATATATCTGTTTGAGCATATAAAGTTAACAACCAGTAGCTAACATAGGAGACATAAAAGTATTTGGCTAACTAAGATCAGTAAACATAAAAGTATTTGGCTAACAACCAGTAGCTAACATAGGACTTACTTGTTAAAAACCTCACAGTTATTGTTGAGAAGTATATCACATTTAGGAAGGTCACTCTGAAATGCCTTGACCCAAGTGCTAGGGTCTAAATTGTGTAACCAAGCATGAGCATCAACATTCAGTGCTTTCATCTGTTCCATATGCTTGTCAAATAGTTCTACTGTGTTGCTCCTTGCTATTTTCCACAATTGGTTCTTCAAGACATCTCCTTTGAACACCTGCTGGAAATTCTGCCACATATGTCTGACGCAAAACCTGTGCTCTGATTGCGGAAACACATCTCTGACAGCGTTGATGAGACCCTGCAATTAACAACTGTATCAAGAACAAGCAGGAAAATAGTACAGCATGGTAAATTAAGACAAAACATTCCAGTATCTATCCTACCTTTTGCTTATCCGACATAATTGTCCAGGGTGCAGTGTTGTTTATTCCAAGATCAGCCTTCAGAGTATCAAGAAACCATGTCCAAGTAGCAGTGTCTTCAACTTCTACGGAAGCCATCGCAATTGGGAAGATGCAATCATTTGGATCCATTCCAACAGCTGTCAACAATTGACCTCCATACCTAGTTTTGATGTGACAACCATCAATGAAGATCACTGGCCTGCAACCAGCAAGAAATCCTCTCTTGCAAGCATCTAATCCCATGTAACATTGCTTGAATCTTCCATTTGCATCAAGTGATACGAAGACAGTACTCCCTGGATTACTTCTTCTGATCTCGTTTGCATAATCCCACAGCATGGTGTACTGTTTTTCTTCATCTCCATAGATTATCTTCATTGCAAGCCTCCTTGCTCTCTGTAATTTACTCCTACTTGGTGTCATGTTCCACCCCTTCTGAACCACCCTTGAAAAATTCTTCAAATTCATATCTTGATCAGCTCGGAAGCTCTCCAAATACTTGTCTGCAATGAATTTTGCAGTGAAAGCATAGACCTTCCACTTTCCAGTGCAAGTGTGCTCAGGTACATACTTCTTCACCATGAAGCTTTTGGTTCTGGAGTCCAAGCTAGCCCATAAATACCAAGTACATGGCTTCTTTTTGTTCTTACAAACTGCTTTTACCCTCTGTTTGTCATTGATTGGAAATTTAATATCCTTCCTATGTAAGCAGCTGTATGCCCTCACAGCTTTCCTAAGTAACTCGACTGAACCAAAAACTTGGCCTACATGAAACTTGGGGTCATGCAAATCGACCTCTCTGAATGTTTTGAATCTGAAATTCTTTTCATCTTCATCAGAGTCAGGTGCCCACAGGTCTTCTCCCTCGGACTCCTCATCTTTAACATCATTTTTTGCTGCTCCATTTACATTTGAACTCTGGCCTTGTGAAGCTGCAGTATTTGCACAACCTGAATTTGGAGCAACTCCCTCGTCATCTATCTTATCTGCGTTGAGGTCATTATCGCCATCACTGACTTCATTATCTGAATCCAAACAGTCAAAATCAGAGTCATCCGAGTCATCACCATCACTGACTTCATTATCTGAATCCAAACACTCACTGTTCCTTGTCTTCCTCTTGCTCTGCCTTGTCGCAGCACCAACTGGCTCTGCCATGTCTTCAACATGCTCTGCCTTGTCTTCCTCTTGCTCTGCCTTGTCTTCCTCTTGCTCTTCATTCTGTTCTTCAGTAGTTGGATACACAACCTGAATTGGTATTACAGTTGCCTCCTCAACTGGCTCTTCTTCCCTAGTAGGCTTAACAGGGCTGATAACCTTTGGCAACAAACCAGCTGGATTCATAAGCACATCATCCCAGCCCTTGAACAGCATGCTCTGATCATGATCAATATAAAGACTGAAGCAATGGTGGCCAATGTCAACCAAAGATACCATTGTATCTGTGTCATTGTCATCTTTGATCTCCCTCAGACCATTGTTCCGTATGGAGAGCATAGGAACACAGTACCACACCTTCAGTCTCCCTGCCATCTCGTAGCCTATTTCCTCCACAATCTTCTCTAACATCAGCGGAGACCAAGTGACAGAATCGACATCATCATACCAGATCTTTGCCCCGTCAACATAAGCACGGTTGCTTCCATTGCCCACAAAAAAACCACCATGATTGATTTCAATTGTGAAATACGAACTACGAGCTCCTGCAAATTGAACATCACAGTCAACACTGAAACTGAATAAATCTGAAAATTTCAGAACTAACAGTACCAATCTCATGTAAAAAAGCAAACTTTGACGAAACCATTCAACAATCCTAGCCCATATTCCTCCCTAATCGCACTCAGTTAAACATTACGACTGAAAGACTACCTAATATTGGGCTAAACCCTAACGCAAAAGCCCTTACAAACCCCACCAAAATCCCCGGCTCAAACCCAAGCATTAACAAACCTAAATCCATATAGACCTAAAATTCGACATCCTAAACACTAAATCTGCAAGAAAAACGATCCATTTGTGCCATCTTGTGCTCGTCGGAGAGTTCGAGGTGGGTGCCTTACCGTACGCGGGAGACGCGCCGCCTTCTGCCCGCCGATGCGGCGACATCGCCGCCTATAACCACCACCAGAAGCGGCTCCCGATCCTTCTCCACCTTCCCGCCGACGGAATCCTCCGGCAAAACGTGGCCTTGGCGGCGACGGCGTGACGGGCTGGGAGGCGAGAAGGCGTTTCCGCTCCTCACCTGGAACTCATCGCTGTAGAGTGAGGAGTGAGAAAGAGACCACCTGGGAAATAAATGTCTCCTAAGCTAGGGGTTTTTTTGTTAATTGTTGCCCGTTCCCTACAGCCCATCGAGTCTGAGACACTGACAGCGGAGCCCGCACCTGCCACGTAAGCGCATACACGTCTACAAAATCGGCGGTGACCGCAAGTGACACACCGTCATGTCTTTAGTTACCGTAAAATTGTATTCGCTAAGTACGGTGACCAAATTGATTTTCGTCCCAAAGTTCAGTTACTATTCATGGATTTTACTCATTTTTTAATACCACGTGAACTATTTGTACTATGTGAATAGCTGCAACCCTGTTGCAACTATTAAAAGAATGAATAGCAACTCATCGGACCCTGAATCGTGATGCCACCACTCATGGACACACGCAAATCGGTAGAAAATATCATTTTACATAGAGCCTCTGGGAGTAGACGGGATAGAATCATCGCAAGCCACCGCAATGCTAGAGACACTTTTAAATGTTGCTCTAGGGTAGTGTGCACCAACTCATTTTATGATTGTTGCATACCACATCTTTGGACAATGATTTGCTTTAGTCATTTCATTCGCGTCTGATTTTTTTACATTTTTTTAGAGCTTTTAGATGTACCATTTCCTAAATGTAGTGATCGAAAAACACACATGTACTAGGTTTCCAAACGTCTAGCCCATTCAAGCACAGAAGTAGCATATTTTCACTCCCTCATTTATACCAATCTAATCCGTGAAATCCAATACCAAATATCCTAGGATTACACATTTGGAAGCAAGCAAACTTGGACCATGCCCTCCCTCAAAACCGGTAGTCTAGTCAGCACAAAAAAAACATAAAAACAAGGAAAACGCTGGAGAACAGCCAGAGGCTACGCGTGTCTCGCGTCCTCCTCGTCGCGGGTGCGACGCATGTCCCTAGCGGGCCCGATCCACACCCGAGCGAATCTTATCCTCTCATCGGTACCTCAATATTGAAAAAGCAAAACACATTTCCTCCTTACCTACCTCTCCACGCCCGCTCCCACATCTCCCAGCCACCCGTTGCCCACGTTCTTCTCTGCCCCAACACCGCACCTCTCCACCTCCGCCCGCAGAGCTCCCAGCCCTCACGCTCGACGCCGTATCCCGACACCACGGCCTCTGCGATTGCTTCGTCAGCAAGTCGTGACCCCCGCCTCCTCCAACGAGTAGGCTGACCACCGGCTCCAAAAGGAAGCCCACCACTCTCTTGGCGGGGATCATTGCAAACACGACAGAGGCCGATGGCCGGCGGTGCTGCAAAAGCAGACTGCCAGAGCTACCCGCGGTGTCCACAGTTGCTGCAAGGGTCAGGCAACACAGCTACAAGTGGTGCAAAGTATCCGACACCGGCGGTGCTTCCAAGGGAATGCAGTGCTGCTACCAGCGGCGGCCGCCGATGCGTCAAGCGTTGTACGGCGGTGCTGCCACCGGCGAGCACCGGTCCTACAAGCGGTGTACGGCGGTGCTGCCATCGATGGACACCGGTGCTACAATAAGTGAGCGGAGATGCTACAAAGGGCAAGCGGCGGTGCTACCATCGGCGACCGATGGTGCTACAAGCGGTGTACGACGATCCTGCCATCAATTGTCACCGGTGCTACAATAGGCGAGCGGCGATGCTACAAAATGGCAAGCGGCGGTGCTACCATCGGCGGCCGCCGGTGCTACAAGCAGTGTGCGGCGGTGCTCCCACCGACAGACACCGATGCTACAATAGGCAAGCGACAATGATATCAGGGGTGGCGGCCGGTGCTGCAACGACCTGGTGACCATGCTGCCATGAGAAGCAAGCGGTGGTGTTGTGACCTACGTCTTCTCCGGTGACGTCGCCAGAGGCGGTTGTAGCATGGTGGTTCTCCACAATCACGCAATGCATCTGCCCGAGCTATGTGGGAAACGCGAGGATTTTTTTTCCGTGGTTGACCTGCGTCTGGGATCACCATAGGTGGCTGGAAAACAGAGGGTTTTTTTAACTTAATCGGGACACGTGTCAACCGCTGCATGCGAGGGATCGGATGTTTCGATCCCCCGGAGGTCGCTCAACACTCCCTTAAAAGAAAACCACAACATTTCAGAAAACGGTAAATTGAGTAAATAAGAAAAAAATCAAGGGGATAATCTTCTTCTCTTGAAATTTTGTTTTTTATCAACAAAAATGAAATAGAATAACAGTGAATATATTTGAGAAAACATATACTGGAAACCATGGAAAATTCATGGATAAAGAAAATATCTGACTTTCATCAGTGTTTCTTATATTATTTGTTGGTTCAGTTCAATATCTAAGTTTTCAATAACACTTGTTATGTTTAGTTGATGTTGTCTAGATTTCAATTTTAGTGTTTCCTACTTGTTCTAGTAAATTTTCCCGGACTTTCCAAATCATATTTTGATTTGTATATACATTTCTCACATACTCTAGAATTATAATTTTCATGTAGGTATAAAATTCAAGTTAGTGTTAATTATTCCATAGATCTTTTTTTTTGAAACTAAATACTGTAGGGGAGACCCCCACAGTCTTTTATTACCTCAACTCAACGTTACAAATATTTACAAGAAGATATGTACATAACTTAAGGCAGGTTGTCAAGCCATGATGACAGGAGGGGTTGTACAGAGCGTTTCACCCTATGCAACAGCAAGGTGATATCATGAACAAAGCCAGCTTTCCACCCCCGGAAGGTGGGCAGAGTCTTCTTGAAAATTAGACCATTTCTTTGCTTCCAAATGTTCCAACACGCTAGAATCACTATCTCAACAAAGCAGGGACCCTGAAAATCCCTCTTTGCTTCCAACAGATTGTTCAGACCGTATCATCTTTCCACTGGAAGGTCACTGATAATAACAACTGTGTGTTGTGCTGGCAGCAGCAGCTGGAGGACTGGTTGCATCTGTTCTTCCAGTGCCAGTTCAGTTCGCGTGTTTGGATGTTTTTGTTGATTGGCTACCATGTGTCAGAGCATCTCCAAGCGGAGCCCCGAAAGCCAGCCCAAACGTCCGGGCGGACAGTCCGGACGGCATTTGGGGCTCAAACCACTACCCAACGACGGCCCCCATAGTCAGCCCAAACGCTCGGGCGGTCCGGCACACCCCAAACCCAGCCCATATCAGGGGCGGGTTTGGGGCGGCCCGGACGCGCCCAGACGCGTCCGCCCCTTACTCGCTGACAAAGCGGACCCACTACGGGAGGCTGACCGTCGCCGCTGAACGGCCGGCGTCGCCGCTGACTTCCGCCGCGTGGCAGCTCTGTCCCCACAAATACCCCACTAGCCGTAACCCTACCTCACTCCACTCCCCACCCCGCCAACTCACCTTCTCCGCTCGAGCGGCTGGCGCAATGTCTTCCTCATCCATCGACTGGGGCTCGGAGCCGGAGGACGAGGTTTCCGACGCGGCGGCGCCACCGGAACCCGTGGACGCGGAGGAGGAGGCCTTCTGCATCGCCGTCGAGCAATCTTTGAAGGAGGTCGGCGGCAGATCCAGCGCGGCGGCGCTGCCAAGCGGAGGCCAATGCAGCCGCTGGTCGAGCTTGCACCGGTGCGGCGCTGTGCAATGCCGGCGGGATCTGTGGCGGTGTCATCGGCTCCTCCACCGCGCTCCGCTCCGGTAAGATCTGCGCCTCCCATCTCCGCCACCCCGTGCCCCTCCCCCCGTCCAAGCTCCACCTGGGTGGAAGATTCTGCCGGACGGGGCCGGCGGATGGCGCCTTCTTCCGAAGAACCCGCCGTCTTCGAAGCAGATGCGCACGTCGGAGACGGAGGGGAAGGCCTACCGGCAGCTCCGCAAGGTGGACCCCGCTGCGGCGGAGCGGGCATTGCGCGCCGTTGACCGTCTTGGAGCGGTCATACACCACCGCTGAGATGGACGCCAGGCGCCTCCGCTGCAATAACAAGGCGATGCTCGACGCCGCCATCGCCGAGTCGAAGAAGGAGGCGGCGAAGAGCGACCGCGCGGCCAGGCTCGCCGACGAGCAGACCGCGCCGTCCTCGCCGCTCGCTCCAACAGCTCCGCCTCCTCCAACGCCGACCCGTACGCGGCCTTCGAGCTGCTGCGCCGCCACCGCCCTTACGCTGATGACAAGGGGAAGGGGCCGGCGTCAAGGCAGTGAGCGCCGCCGATGGAGGCGAAGGGACCGGCAGACAGAGAGGATGGCGGCGCCGCGGTTTGCCTACTTTTGCTACAATTTGTCTACATAGTTTAGCCCAACTATGTATGTAATCCGAACTATGAGCTCCGATCAAACTAATCTTATGCAATCCGTACTACATTTGAGCTCCGATCTACGTTCTTTATTTAGTTGCATGGCTAGTATGGTTTTGAGGATGCGGATATGAGGGGCATGGTTGTAGGACACCTTTTTTGGGGTATGTCCAGTCGCTGTCCGCGAACACGTCCGGACGTGTCCGCGGACACTTTGGGGGCCAAATTTGGCAACTCCGGTTGGAGATGCTCTAAGAAACCGTCACAAGACATGTTTTGTAAAGTCATGCTGCTTTAAGAGAGGTCCGAGAGTGAATTTGCATGATTTCAAAAGTCTAGGGTCTAAGATTCACACCGCGTCAGGATCTCCTTGTTGTGGCAGAGGAAACACGCTATGTACGCGGAAATGCTAGTTGTTGCGCGCGCGAGCAGTTGCTTGGTCTCGTGTGCACGCGAGCGCGTGCGTGGGTGGGTCCCACCACGTGGGCTTCTTCTTCCTCTCTTCTTCCGTGCCCAATTCTCCACCGATTCCGACGAGGCCAGGCCGAGCCTAAACCGCCAGAGCCGCGGCTGTCCGTGGCGGAGAAGGCGCCCGGCGAGGATGGGTTCCCACAGGCCGAGACAACGCCGGTGACGCCGGTGCGGAGGCGCAGCGGAGAAGCTGACCGTCGAGGATGGATTCCCAAGCCGAGACGGCGCCGGCGACGCCGGCGCGAAGGCGCGGCGGAGAAGGCGGTCATCGAGGAGAGACTTAACGAGGGGGGGGGGTGGGGGTGCTCGTCGGCGACAAGATTTTGCGGTGGTGGGGTGGTTTAGAGGGATGGTTGGGGGCGGCGGCGGACCGGCGGAGGTGGGGATTGGGGCAGGGCGGGGCGGCGAGGCGGTCGCGATAGTGCCGCCGGCCGCTGGCGGCGTAGGCAGGCGGTTAGGCCGGCGGGGGCGAGCTCCTCTTCCTCCTTCCGTCGCTGTCGGAACGGCCACATGGCCGCACGTGCGCTGGTCGGGGAGACCGCACGAGCTCTCGCGCGCGCAAGCTAGACTTACCCCTATGTACGCCTCCCATATTTCTGCCTTGAGCAGATCGTACAGAGCTCATGCCTCATAGAGGGCCCTGGTAGTCAAATGGCGAAGCGGGTATGATGGGGATTGGTGAGCATCTTCAGACCCGGGACTGAACTTGCGCTCTGATACTAGATGTAAACTACTCGCCCAAATATGCTATGAATTGCATAAGAATTTTTTGATCTAGATCCATTAGGGAATTGTGTAGAAAATTCTCGATGTAGGTCCAGATCCGGACGTTGTCGTTCATTTAGAGCATCTCCATCGGCGCCCCAAATTATGTCCGGCATCACGACAATATGTCCGTTTTGGGTGTCGGACATATGTCCAGGGCAATATGGGGGTGCTGTCCACAGCGGCACCCCAAAACATTTTCGATATCTACTTCTGATCATTTGATATTTCACATTTCTGTCCATAAAATCACATAAAATATATTGCATAGTTCAGTAATAATGCAAGCAAAAAAAAGTTATTACAACAATTCAAATTCAAATTTAAATCTGGCAAGTTTAAGAAAACAACTCTTGGCAATCAGACTACTCATGTAATATGAGCGCCCACAAGTGCGCAACACGATCATTTTGAAGTTTCCGTGAGTTGCTCAATCACGAATTTGTAGATGCAGCTCGTCCTCCAAGAGGGCCTGGTAGTCAAATGGCTCATTGAACAACATCCTCACATGTTTCTCAAGTACAACACTGCATGCCGGTGCAATCTGTTTTCAGCTCGGGTTAGTTATTGTAGTCACGAACACCATCAAAGATTTCCATGAACACTTCCCTCTTTATCCTAAAACGTCGACAAAACTTATGAGGATTGTTTGCAGGGTTTGTGGAACGTAGTCACTGAACATCATCACATGACCAGTTGACCTTTGACGGTTCTTGTTGGCTAGCCGGACTCTCTTTGGTCCTCCCCGCTAAGGAGTGTCGTTCAGCTCGGCTTGCGCAGCTAGAAGAACGGCGAGGCCATGTGATTCTTATCGTCGTCGGCTTCAAGGGCGACACTCTCTGCCATCGTTTGGTGGAATATGACTCGTCATCGATATATGGCCTATTGGACAAGAATGAAGCAATCAAACTAGACAATGAATCAAATAAATTCATGTCAAATGACCAAACACCTTTCGTGCGTGGCGACATGGAGGAAGGGGCGAACCCGAAAACAAAAGTTGTGGCGACACAAAAAGAGGACATGGTGTGACGACGAGCGGCGACGAGTCAGCCTACGTGGTCGCTGCTGCCTCCAAGCGGTGATTTAGCGATGACAAGCATGGCGACGATAGTAAGAATCTGCACCCCGGAGGAAACTAGAGTATAGGATGGGGAACTGTAGAAGATTACGATCAGGCTGCAATTGCACGCCTCGATAGTTTTCATTGATCGATATATATACACGCATTACAGATTACAAACTTGCATCACAAGTCAAGTTAGGTCGGTTCGATCTATACATGGAAACCGACATTAGCTAGGGTCCTTGTCTCGTACATGTTCTAACATGGCTCGAACACGAGAGCTTGAGGAGTTCTCTAACACGCCCCCGCAGTCTGAACGTGGGGACACACCGTCGCCTATGTGAAGACTGGATCGAAACTCCGAAAATAGTGGCGTTGGTAGTCCTTTGGTGAAGATGTCCGCAAACTGAGATGAAGATGGAACGTGAAGCACTCTTACGGCACCGATAGCAACCTTCTCACGAACAAAGTGAATGTCCAGCTCTATATGCTTGGTGCGACGATGTTGTACTGGGTTTGCGGACATGTAGACAGCTGAGACATTATCACAGTAGACAACGGTCGCAGTATCCAGCGACGGTGGAGTTCAATCAGTAGCTATCGTAACCAACAAGTCTCAGCAACTGCAGAAGCGATGCCACGGTACTCAGCCTCAGCACTGCTACGAGAGACTGTCGGCTATCGGCGAGATGACCACGAGACTAAATTGTCTCCCAAAAATACGCAGAAACCGGTAGTGGAGCGACGTGTATCCGGGCATCCTGCCTAATCGACATCCTTATAGGCAACAAGATTATGTGTTGAGGAAGAGTGAAGAATAAGACCGAGATCAAGGGTTCCTTTGAGATATCGTAGAATTCTTTTGATGAGAAGAAGATGAGGTTCCCGGGGATCATGCATGTGGAGACTTACTTGATGAACAACATAAGAAATTTCAGGTCTAGTGAGAGCGATGTATTGAAGAGCGCCGGCTAGACTACGATATTGAAAAGGATCAGAGACCGGTGGTCCTGTGTCGGCAGGGAGTTTGGACTTAGTATCAACTGGTGTGGAGGAGAGTTACATTCAGTCATGCCAGCTCGAGAGAGAACATCCAAGATATACTGTTTTTGGGATAGATGAAGAGTAGAGGGAGTACGAGTGACTGAAATACCAAGAAAGTGATTAAGAGGACCGAGATCTTTCATAGACCATTCTGTGCTGAGTCTATGGGATGATTTTATTAAGTGTGTCAAGGGAGGAAGTGGTTAGAATAATATCATCAACGTAGAGGAGATGATAGGCAGTTGTGGATCCATTATGAAGGACAAAGAGAGATGCATCAGATTTGGATTCTACAAAACCAATAGAACGTGCATAGGTGGCAAACCGATGGAACCACGCACGTGGCGCTTGTTTGAGGCTGTAGAGGGATTTTTGGAGACGACAATTGTGAGATGGAAAACGAGGGTCAATAAACCCGAGGGTTGCTGACTGTAGACTTGCTCTTTGAGATTACCGTGTAAGAAGGCATTTTTAACATCAAGTTGGTGAATGGGCCAGGATTGAGAGAGAGCAAGACAAAGAACAACACGAATTGTGGCTGGCTTAACAACAGGACTAAAAGTCTCATCAAAGTCAATTCAGGTTGTTGGGTGAACCCTCGTACTACCCAACGAGCTTTATGACGAGCGAGAGAACCATCAGAGTGAAATTTGTGGCGAAAGATCCATTTTCCACTAACAATGTTGGCACCCGGAGGAGGAGGAACAAAAGTCCAAGTACCATTGGTCATGAGAGCATCATACTCTTCTTGCATTGCTTGTCGCCAAGAGGGGTCACGAAGAGCAATAAGATAGTTTGGTGGAATAGGAGAATTAGAGGTGACCGAGAGATTTAGGCGATCAGGGGGGCTGGTAACTCGCCCGTGGTGCGTCGAGTGCGATGAATCGTTGGTGGAGGTGGTGGGGTAGGTATTGGTGTGATGATTGGTGTATGTGGTGGAGAGTTTGGTGTGTGGTGGGGAAGAAGGAGGGTCGGGTTGATTTGGTGGTGAGTTTGGTGTTGTTGGTGGGGGACAAGGAGGGTCGGGTTGATTTGCTGCCGCTGCAGGCGTTGGTGGTAGAAACGGTGCTGCGTGGGGAATTGGTTAAGATATTATTGGATCGAAGATGTCAGGGGTAGGAGGAGAGTCTGGGCATGGAAGTGGAGCATATGGAAAAGTGTTTTCATCGAAGGTGACATGTCGGGAGGTTATTATCCATCGAGTATTGAGATCAAGGCAGCGGTATCCACGATGCCGAGAGTGGTATCCGAGAAATAAGCAACGAGTAGCACGAGGAGCTAATTTGTGTGGGCAGTAGATGATGCGTTGGGGTAACACAGACACCCAAATACGCAAAGATCTGATACCTACGGTGATATCCATGAAGAAGAAAGAAAGGTGTAGTGAATTTAGAGGAGTTTGTGGGTCGGATGTTAATTAGATAGGTTGCGGTGTGGAGAGCTTCAACCCACAAATTAGAAGGAATAAAGGCTTGAAAAAGTAAGGTACGGAGTACATCATTGGTGGTGCGAATAGCTCTCTCGGCCTTGCCATTATTTTGAGATGTGTAGGGACAGGAAAACCGAAAAAGAACGCCATTTTGACTACAGAAAGTGTCTAGTTTAGTGTTATCAAATTCTCGACCATTGTCACATTGGATAGATTGGATGGGGAGTTGAAATTGTGTAGATGCATAGGCATGAAAAGCAACAAAGGTAGCATAGACGTCAGATTTTTTTCGAAGTGGAAAACTCCAGAAATAATGAGTGAAATCATCGACAATAATTAGGTAATAGCAATAGCCGGAAGTACTGGGTACAGGAGAGGTCCAAAGATCACAATGGATACGCTCAAACGGACGAACATTATAAGACTGTGAACTAAAAACGGAGACTTTACATGTTTTCCTAATTGACACAATGGCATAAAGAAGAACTAGCTTTATATATGGGATTCGCTGAAGTTGATGAAGACGTGACATGGCATGGGAGCCGGGATGACCAAGATGATGATGCCAGATGTCGGAGGAGGATGTGGTGACGTGACATGGGTATGCCTATCGGGTACCCTACCATGAGGGTACCTGGTGCACGTATCGACTAGGCCCAACTATCAGAGCCTACATGAAGCCCATGAAGGGAGGCCCACGAAGATGGAGTATCCTCCAAGTTTGGCGAAGCAATAGTCGGTTTAGAGTTTCCTTACTTGTAAATCGAGTCGGTTACGAACACCCGAGACCCAGCCTATTATTTAAGGACTGGGAGGGCCATCGAACCAGACAACGAACACCAGAGCCACAAACCCTAGCGAGATCGACATCTCGCCGGGATCCTTGTAACCATCATATTCACAAAGCAATAACAGACAGGCAGGACGTAGGGGTGTTACCTCCACACGAGGGCCCTGAACCTGGGTAAAATCTTTGCCCTGCTTGTCAGCCGACGATACTTCCAGCTCTACCACGTTCTCTCCCCCATATTCATAACCTAGGGACCTTAACCATGGGTCTTGATGAGTCTACCCCTCGTCAAGTGGCGCCGTCTGTGGGAAAGAATAGCGCTGGACTCGAAGTTTCGCCGGTCCCAACAGCAAACGGCAAATCGCCGATCACACCAGCAAACGGCAACTCGCCGATCTCATCTGCAAACGGCAACTCGCCGGCCATGTCAGCAAACAGCAACTCGCCGATCCAGGCGACACACGGCGACTCGCCGATCCACTCGAAAAGCGGCAGCCTGCCCGCTTCACCTGCAAAAAGCGCATCTGCTCTTCCAATGAATTTCAATCCGCACTCGCCGGAGCTTCAGGAGGCGTTTTCCGGCCTTGAATCAGGTTTGAGTTTGACTGTTGGAGCATTCAATTTTTTCGTAAACAATCTTGGCACGCAGGACTCGACAGATCCGCAACAACTGGCGCTGGGCGCACTCGAGGCTCCGTCGACTGCGCTCGCCCCGTCGTCGATTCCTGAAGCCTGCTCGCCCGCAACAACCATGTCGACCGGCGAGATCGACAGGTTCATGATGACGGAACTCCAAGGCGAGGAGGCAGAATCAGCATACCGCACAAGCAACGTCGACTTCAACCTACCACTCGACGAGAGTTTCGACTGCGGGATCTCCCTCGATGACTTCTACGAGCCCGCGATTCATAACGACAGCAACGTCGACTCGGAGATCTTCACCAACACCAACCTCGACTCAGAAATCCATAATGGCTTCGCCAACACCGAGATGAGCATAGGCGATGAGCACATCGACAACGAGATTCGCCTCGAAGATCTACTCGATGAACACACTGGCTCTGACATGAGCCTCGACGGCGACGTCGAGTCCATGACTGGAATCGACAGCACATACACCTGTCCACGGGTCACGCCCCATCAGGTCTACGTGGCCTTCTCCGCAGAATCATCCGCAGACGCAGCCGCTCGCAGGCCTGCACAATTCCCATGCACGGTAACCATGCCGGATGGGGTCACAACCTTGACAATCACGGAGGAGATGGCAGCAAAAGCAGATAAAGTCATAAAGGAGTGCACAATGATGCCACCAAATTCCACCCCAGAGGAGATGTTGACCTTCCAGTACTTCAACTGGCAGGAGTCAATTCGACTGCAAAACTACCGAGCGACGCTCGAAGAGCGCAAAAGGCAAGCCAGCCTCTCGAGTGCCCGAAGAAGGGAGCAATCCCTCGGGTCCACAAGCAACCAACCCCACGACCTAGGTCGCGGTTGGCAAGCCTTCCAGAACATGAAAGGGTAGCAATCACCCGTAACCTGTCGTTCATGACAGAGGACGCTAACGGAATCCCAGTGCCCAAAACTGCTGCGGGTGCATTATTCTCCGTAGGTGCTTACCTCAAGGCAATGCAACCTCCGGCGAATGACCCTAACGCAGCCCTGCATCGCCAACAACTCAAATCGCTAGCTCTAGCGGCACAGGCTATACAGCCAGAAGACAAAACTCCAGCAAGGAATCGCGATCGCGACATAGTCGACTCACGACACGCAGCACATCATCGCAGTGGTCGCAGCCACCACTCGGATGAAGGAAGGAGAAGCACGCGCCGGCACAGGTCCAGCAGAAGCAGATCTCGAAGATCCTATAGCAGCGATTCATACTCTGATCGCGAACCAGAGCCATGCGGAGCATTGTGCTTCACCGACGCATCCGTGAGACGCGGATGCCCAAAGGTTCAAGTTGACAGGCGAACAACCCAAGTACAACGGCCGCCAAGAACCTTCCGGGTGGCTAGAAGATTACAGACTCGCCGTGGCATGCCAGCGTGGCACGAACACCACGGCGATGCAGTACATACGACTCATGCTCGAAGGAACTGCCCGCGACTGGCTCAAGGCACTCCCTCCATCATCATACGACTCGTGGGACGATTTCCGCAGAGACTTCATCAAAAACTTCGAGCCTCTATGTGAGCGCCCGAAGACATTCGAAGAATTAAGGGCATGCACTCAACGATCAGACGAGTCGTTGAGATCATACATACGGCGGTGGACCGAAATACGCAATTCGGTTGGCAAAGTGTCAGAAGACAGGGCCATGGATGCCTTCACACAAGGTCTCGCCAGGAAGGACTTCAAAGAGGCACTGGGTCGTGAAAAGCCAACCTCCCTGGCTGACCTCATCAAAGTTGCGACTGAGTGGGCAGATGGAGAGGATTCTGTACGCAGATCCCGTGCTTCCCCACCACGCGACAACTACGAAAGCGGCAGTCGAGGCCGCAGAGATTCATACAGAGAAGATCGCAGGCGCAAACGTTCCAAACGTCCTTACGACGATAACAGACCCGAGTTCATGGCGGCTGGATACACACAACCCGGGAGGACCAAGATAGAAGCAATCGACGCTCGGATGATCGACGGGACAGTCGAGATCGCGAGCAGCGGAGCGACAGCTACAAAAGGCAAGAATGGCGCAAACGCAGCGACGCAAAACCCGAGCGGTCATTCGAGGAAAAGATGGACGACTGGTGCAGATTCCACCTCTTCAAGGGGGACGACGGAAAACTACGCTCCAATCACACCCTAAGGAACTGCAGGGAATTCGACCAAATGGCGACTGACTACATGATACGACTCAAAAGGTACGGCCCAGCACCTGCTCAGCCCACGCCTGCACCCGCACCACAGCCGAACGCTGTGCCCGCTCTCATGGCGCCACAGCCGCCACCGCAACCACCACCACAGCCTGCTCCAGGCGCAAACCTCGCAGGTGCCATACAACCCGTACTACGGGCGGAAGATGATCAATATCCACAGCCCCACGGGCAGATGTACATGATACAAAAGGGTCGCCCCTCCAACAGGCAGCAAAAGCTAATCACTCGACAGGTGAACATGGCTGTCATGGCACCTCCTGCCGCCCGAATTTCTGAAGGGATCGGAAACCATCATAAGCTTCAGTCGAGAGGATCATCCCCCAGCTGTAGTTCGACCAGGGCACGCGGCTCTGGTACTCGACGCGCAAATAGGAGGCTACGCCATGACCAAGGTCTTCATGGATGGAGGCAGCGGCATAAACATCATCTTCGCGGACACGCTCCGCAAAATGAACAGGTCAGTCGAAAACCTCCCAAAATCTTCAAATACCTTCCACGGTATCGTTCCTGGCAAAGCAATTAGCCCAGAAGGCACCATACAACTCGACGTTACGTTCGGGGACAAAAGCCACTTCAGGACAGAGTCGATTGAGTTCGAGGTCGTCGACTGGAAATCACAATACCATGCTATTCTTGGTCGCCCGACGTTTGCTCGATTCATGGCGGTGCCACACTACGCGTACCTCACGCTGAAGATGCCAGGACCAAAGGGAGTCATCACTGTCCGTGGAAACTTTCAAAGGTCCGATGCTTGCGACCGCGAGTTCAGCAAAATCTCCGAGATGTTCGGGGTGGAAGAATCACTCGCCGACTGGCGATTTCCAACGACCGCACACTCCTTCCGGAGCATAAGAAGTTGGCAGTCGACAGATCCTTCAATGCTACAAATGACACAAGGTCGCATCAGGTGCACCCGACCGATCCGTCCAAGACAGTCAACATATCTTCGAGCCTGCCTATCGCATAGGAAGGCGCGCTCGTCGAATTCCTCCGTGAGAACTGGGAAATATTTGCGTGGTGTCCAGCCGACATGCCAGGTATTCCCAGGGAATTCGCCGAGCACTCTCTCCAATTGTTTCCAGATGCAAAGCCAGTCAAGCAAACGATGCGTCGAATCTCCGGCCCAAAGCGAACCGCAGTCGAATCTGAAGTCGACCGGTTACTCGCAGCAGGATTCATTAGGGAAATCAAGAAATCACAATGGGTGGCCAACCCCGTACTCGTAGAGAAGAAGCATACAGACATCCTTCGGATGTGCGTGGACTTCACAGCGCTGAACAAGTGCTGTCCAAAGGATCACTTCCCGCTACCCCGAATCGACCAGATCGTCGACTCCACCGCCGGATGCGCACGACTCTCCTTTCTGGATGCTTACTCAGGTTATCACCAGATAAGGATGAAGCAAGAAGACGAAGAAAAAACGGCGTTCATAACCCCACTCGGGGTCTACTGCTACACAACTATGCCCTTTGGGCTCAAAAACGCGGGTGCAACATACCAGCGCATGATGCAGGACTGCCTCAAAAAGCAAATCGGACGCAACGTCCAGGTCTACGTGGATGACATTGTCATTACCACAAGGGAAGAACACACACTACTCGACGATTTGAGGGAGACGTTCGCAAACCTCAAACGCTTCCATATCAAGCTCAATCCTAAGAAGTGCACGTTCGGCGTTCCAGCCGGGCAGCTCTAGGGTACCTAGTCTCTGCCCGTGGAATCGAAGCAGACCCGGAGAAAATACAGGCCATCCTCACAATGCAAAGGCCTTCAAAGCTTCACGATGTGCAGAAACTAGCAGGACGAGTAGCAGCGCTCAGTCGATTCATCAGCAAACTGGGTGAAAAGGCTCTACCATTCTATCGACTGATGAAGAAGGCGGACAAGTTCGAGTGGACGCCAGAAGCTGAAGCAGCCTTCACAGATCTCAAGCGGATCCTCACAAGCCCTCCGATCCTCGTCGCACCTAAGGAACGGGAACCACTCTACCTGTATGTCTCGGCTACAAACAGGGTGGTGAGCACCGTACTGGTAGTCGAACGCATGGAGGAGGGGCACATCCAAAGCATACAACGTCCAGTCTACTACCTGAGCGAGGTTCTCTCCATATCAAAACAGCGGTACCCGCACTATCAAAAGCTGGCATACGCTGTATTCATGTCCTCAAGGAAGTTGACACACTACTTCACCGAGCACCCGATCACCGTGGTAAGTAACTCAGCAATCGGTGATATCCTCACAAACCCCAATGCAACGGGTCGAGTCGCAAAATGGCTCATCGAGCTGGCTCCAAGAGACATCAAGTACGAGCACCCGAAGGCTATCAAAGCACAAGTCCTACCCGACTTCACAACCGAGTGGATAGAGGCCCAATTACCTGGAGCACCAGACGTGTCCAATTCCTGGACCATGTACTTCGATGGGTCCAAGAAACACGAAGGCGCAGGCGCAGGCGTCATCCTCATATCACCAAAAGGGGACAAGCTACGTTATGTTTTGCAGATGGGATTCAAACTACCCTCCAATAACGAGGCTGAATACGAGGCTCTGATCCATGGCATGCGGATGGCAAAAGCACTTGGGTGCACTCGATTGATGATCTACGGCGACTCCAATCTCGTGGTGCAGCAAACAATGAAGGCCTGCGACGCAATCGCGGACAACATGATCGCTTATCGCGACCTGTACAACACACTGGAGGGCAGCTTCGAGGCTGCGAGTTGAGGCACATAGGAAGGGAAAGTAACGAAGAAGCAGACATGCTAGCCAATCTTGGCTCAACTGGCGCACAAATTCCACCTGGTGTCTTCCTCGAGCGCATCGAACACAGATCTATCAAGGAGAAACGAGAGCCTCCTCCGTCGACTACGCCAGCCAAAAGCAAAGCGCCCAGCACAGAGGACCCCCCAGTCGAGGTACTCCTCATTGAGCCAACTTGGACTCAACCTTTTCTGGCTTACATACTCCGCGCGAGCTACCAGATGACATAACCGAGTCCCGACGCGTGACTCGAAGATCAAAAGCATACACCGTTATCAACGGCGAGTTATACAAGCGCAGCATATCAGGTATGTTCCAAAGATGCATCGCATTCGAAGATGGCCAAGCCATACTTCGAGATATTCATGCAGGTACCTGTGGGCATCACGCCAGCAGTCGATCACTCGTAGCCAAAGCCTTTCGCGCAGGGTTTTACTGGCCTACAGCACTCAAAGACGCGGAGGACATAGTCAAAAGGTGCGTCGGCTGCCAGAAATTCGCAACAAGGCCGCACGCACCCGCATCGGCGTTGAAGACTATACCGCTGGCCTGGCCTTTCGCCCAATGGGGGCTCGATATGGTTGGGCCACTCAAAAAATCATCGCATGGCGGGCATACTCACCTACTGGTGGCAGTCGACAAGTTCACAAAGTGGATCGAGGCGGTCCCCATCACAAATTCGACTGCTACTACGGCAGTCAACTTCATAAAGAGCATCATCTACCGCTTCGGTGTCCCAAACAGTATCATCACTGATAACGGCACAAACTTCACGGCTGAGGAGTTCAAAACCTTCTGCAAAGAGCAGGACATTACGCTCAACTACGCATCCGTGGCGCATCCACAATCCAATGGCCAAGTCGAAAAGGCCAATGGACTTGTGACGAGTGGGATCAAGAAGCGCCTCCTGGTGCCACTCAAAAGAGCTGCGGGTGCTTGGGTCGAAGAACTACCATCTGTGCTATGGAGCCTACGCACAACTCCCAACACTTCTACGCAGTTCACCCCATTCTTCATGGTCTATGGTGCAGAGGCAATTCTGCCATCAGATGTAAGGTTCAATGCGCCACGAGTTGAAGCATACAATGAAGAAGACGCGGAAGAAGCACTCGAAGACGCAGTCGACTTGCTCGATGAGGCGCGCGACACGGCCTTGGCCCGCACAGCTGTTTACCAGCAGGACCTTCGCAACTACCACAGCCGTCGACTGCGAACCAGGTCCTTCGTCGTTGGCGACCTGGTTCTTCGACTGAAGCAAAAGAAGGTGCACAAGCTCGCTTCCCCATGGGAGGGTCCCTTCATCATCACGGAGGTCCTTGGTGGAGGCGCATATCGACTGAAGCACGCGAAGACAGGCGAACTCTCTCATAATCCTTGGAACGTTGCGCATCTGCGCCGTTTCTACGCATAAAGTGCTCACAGTCATACAATGTAATAGGCTATATGTCGGATGGCTGCAGGTTTCAGACGCGCTCTTTTCCTTACCAGGGTACCTAAGGGGACTGGAAGGTTTTTAATGAGGCGGCCTGCAGCCTAACATTCAAAAGAGGAATAAAATCAATGTTCCTTCGACTTCTTTGTGGTACTACCCGCATAATTCATACCTTAACCGCACCCGAAACCCTCGGGGGCTGTGTTATCGATCAAATGAGCTCTCGCTCTTGCAGAAACACAATGCCTTAGCCGCACCCGAATGCTCGGGGGCTGCGTAACAAGGATCCAAACAAAGAACACAAAAACTCTGCAGCCGCACTCGAATACTCGGGGGCTGCACAGTCATTGGTTCACAACCAACACATATTTCACAAACCCCGCTCGACTGACTCGGGGGCTCGACAAAAAATCAAAGTATACAAACTATACAATATACAAAGAGTCAAAAATTACACTCGGGGGCTGCCCCCTATACAAAAATTGCACTCGCAAACTATTCTAATCCTCAGGCTCGTCCTTTACGGGCAGCTCGGGACCGCAAAGCTGTTCGCGAGTGCACTCGATTAGTGTCTCCGCAGCTTGGATCGTGTCATCCAGGTCTTTTTGTTCGAGAACCTCTCCGGCTGCAGGTGTCCGCAACACCAACCTTGGTTTTCGACTACGCATATACGCCATTGCAGCGTTGGCTCCAATCACAAGTCTCTGAGACAGCAACTCTCGAATGGGATTTGTTTGACGGAAGATGTTCAACAAAGCACGAATCCCTTGTGGTTGTGGCCCCGAGGAAAAAGAGTCTCGTTCAGGCGAATAAACGCTGCCCGGCATAACTCCAGCAGTTCAGCACTTCGCCAGACGCGATCCTTCAGGGTGGCGAGTATGCGGGCATGGTACCTATCAAGCCAAAAGTGTTGACGCCCAGTCGTAGGGTCGTCAACCACGCTATCCAGACGCCCTTCCACGCGAATCTTTTCAGCCTGGAAGTTGTCGACAAAGCCTACAAACACGGGCGCACCAGTCAGATCAAAAGGACAAAAGCTACGCAAAAAGCTTGTAAACAGAGCAAGACTCGAACTTACACTCGAGTTGCCTGTTCACAAGATCCATCTCCCCGAGCACATATTCCTCGCGTTGGGTGGCCAACGCGGGTCTCGCCCTCAATCGATTCAGCTCAGCCTGGGCGTCCTTCAGATCTTGCTCCATTCTCACAAATTTGGCCTTCATATACTCCATCACCTTGGCATCATTTACCATGACCCTGGGATCGGGTGGTGATTGGAGCCTGCGAGGAACTAGTCGCAGTAGCAGGTTCTCGTGACTGTTCAAAGAGCATAATCACAAACACAAAGTTTGTGTCAGAAGCTAAAACTCATGTCATAAGCATACAACTCTTCGAGTGAAAGACATTAGCAAAAGACTGTTTGCATAAACAAGGTAGCACAAACAAAGCGCAGACTCGCGCAGTTCAGAAGGTATCATTACAAGGCATAAAAAAGCAAAAGGGTACAGCTACCCTAAACCTAAGATTTCGATTTCCTAAGCAGACGATTGGCAGTCTCGAGTGCCCGGCGCTCCATGGTGTTCATAAAAACTTCGGCCAGTCGCGCGGCGGCTCCGCTCACCCCCTTCAGGAAATGGGCTTCCCATCTGGCTTCTGAGGGAACGCAGACAGTGCTGCCTCATAGTCGCAATCTATCCCATGTCCCATAAGAAGCTTGATGGTGGACTCGGATCCGCGTACCGTGTTGGCGCGAGCGAAACCCGCCATGGTGGACGTCCCGGGGCCAAACACGTCGGCGAAGTCATCCACCGTCGACGGCACTACGCCAGTCGGGAACACCACCTTGGTATACAGCGCCAAGTGTGCTCGTCGATTTGGCGAGTGCTTCTTTCGCCTGGTTGCATAGAGCGCCTAAGCCGCCCACAGCCTGTTCCAGCGAAAGATCGTCACTCGCCACGTCCGCAGAGGCCGGTGCGCCAACAGCTTCTGCACAATTCAAAACAGGCATAAGTCATTTTACGACACTCGACAAGTTATATCGTCATATCAAAAGGAGAAAAGATTACTCACCTCCCATGACCTGCGCGAGTGCCGCGAGCTGGTCAGCATATCCTCGCTCGCGTGCAGCGGCTGAGTTGGTGGCGGCAGCCAGCTCTTTCTTCGACTCTTCGCGCTGCGCGGCGAGTGCGTCTTCCAGCTCCTTCTTCTCGCCTGGCCCAGCAAAATCACGTGCATTCAATACTCGACAAAATCAAGCATTGCAAAAAGAAGTTCGGCAAAACAAAAGCAAAAAGGAGAACTCACGACTGAGCCGCTCGAGCTCGGCGCGCATGGTGTCCCTCTCCTGCTCCACCTGGACATAAGCCTTGGCAGAATCTGCCAAGGTGTGGTAGAAGGGCTGCGAGCACACGATTCAGCAAAAATCCAAACTCTCACAGACCTACAACTAAACGGGTCAAGCAAAAAGCTACTCACGTGGTTCATCCACGGCTCAGGAGCCGCGACTGATGTCCCGACATCTGGAGTTGCCGCCTTGGCTGTCTCAACGACAGCGTCAGTGGCCATTGGCTGGGCAGCCTCGTTTCCAGTCGGTGCAGACTTCGAGTGCTCCAGGGTTGGAACATTCTCGACTGGAGGAGTCCCAGGCTGATTGTTTTCAGCACTGTGGCAACACAACAAAGCAAAAGGACGGTCAGCACAAATATGTGACAGCACAAAATTCTCATATCATACTCAAAAAACACATACCTGTGCTCCTCATCTTCCTCATCTTCGGAGTCGCCAAAAATTGGTCCCCCAAAGGCTGGGGTACCACTCGACTGAAGAGGAAGAGTTGAGCTTGTTGAGCACGCACGCAAAGGAGCGGCTTGGAAAACAGGTGGTGAACCTGATTCCTCGTCATCCTCCAAGCCCTGCCCTTCGCGGGTGAACTCACAGCAGAAGGCGCCTTCTTGGCCAGTCGACGCCGCTTCGGTGGCGCGGTATCGACTTCTTGGTCAGAGGGGCCTTGTCTTCAGATTGGACTTCTTCTGCTGCTTCCTCCTCGACCTCCTCCACATGTGAAGTGGTGGCAGAAGGGATGGGCGACTGATCCCCTTTCGGGTCCACCACCTGTGCCTGTGTTTCTTCAGTCTCGCCATTTTCAGGCAGAGGAGGAAGGGAGGCAGCAGTCGAGTGACCCTGCATAGCATACATCACAAATTGCAAAGTCAGAATCAAAAATCGCATATCGCAGAACATGCGAGTGGCAAACTCTTCATTGCAAGCAGGCTATAACACATACATACCTCAAGCAAAGGGTTCTCCAACCCATATGGTGCAACAGGGCAGTCGACGTTGCAAGTGTCGCCTGTCGTCAAGTTGGTGATGTGCCGCACATGCGTCAGCAGCTCACTCCTTGAAAGCTCCTCTGGGTTCATTCGGGTGATGTCACCCGCGCCTTCATACTCCCACATGGGGTGCGCTCGGGCACGGATGGGCCACACCCGCCTCTTCACAAAGGTGGCGATCAAATGGATGCCTGTGACCTTGTCCAGCATGCCTCCGATCCGAGCCAGCAAAGGGCTTGCCTCCTCCATTTCTTCGGCTGAGAGTTGGTGATCCCACGCCTTGGTCCTGGTGAAAGCAGCAGTCGAGAAAGGGGCGGCTGCATCCTGCTCGACAGTCGCATAAAACCACCCCTTCCTCCAGCCTTGAGCGGAGTCGACGGTCTTCAGGCGGAAGTAGCGGGTGTCGCTGCGCACCTGGATTCCACAGCCGCCAACGGGTAGGTGCGACCACCTCCTCTGTTCGGCCGTACCATGAAGATGGCTTTCCACAGCGCCCAGCTGGGTGCGACGCCGAGGAAGCACTCGCACAGCGTGATGAAACACGCGATATGCATAATGCCATTTGGGGTGAGATCATGGATCTGCACCCCGTAGGCAAAAAGAAGACCACGAACGAAGTCGTGGAGGGGAAGCGAAAAGCCCCTAGGCAAAAACTCCGCAAAACAAACACGCTCGTTGGCGCGTGGTTCGGGGAGTACCTCCTTGGGCGACGGCGCGCGGACGGCGAGCTGCTCCGCGGGTGGCAGATACCCCTGCTCGCGGAACTTGACCAAATGGGCGTCCTTGATGGTGGACTTCGCCCAGTCCCCGCTGCCCTTCTTCAGCGCGGCGGATGCAGATGTACCCGCCACGGCCTTCTTGCCCTTGGTCGCATCGGTCGCGGCGGCGGCGGCAGCACCACGCTTCGCACCTCCACCTTTCGCCATTGCTACAGTGGAGGAGTGTGGGGCAAAGAACTTGGGCGCAGAGCAATGGAGGGGCAGCGCGAGGAAGGAGACGAGGGGCGGCGCAGGGAGCAAATGGCAAGTAAAAAACTCTGCCAGCGCCGTCCCCCTATTTACCACAGATCGCAAAAATCGTAACCGTCAAAAATGCATACGCTCCGCGCGAAATCTGGCCATACACGTGGCGGCCACGGAGAGCAACCGTCGCCGGCCACTCCGCCCACTACGCACGAGAATCCAGGAAACCATCATCACGCCCCGTGAAAATCGCGCCAGAACGGTCAAATCAAGTCCACGCGGCGTCATCCCTGGTCAGCTCTGCAAAACGGGCCCACAAAACAGGGTCACGTCTTATCAAAGCCTCTCCAAGCACGCCACCGCTTGTCAGAGATAGCAGTCGCAAAATGCGTCATTGCTGACGTTGTTCTCTCTTTCACAACTGGCATAAAAGTCACTCGATGATATCTTCGGGTGGTCTCTCGCATAAGTCTCGGTTGGTTTTTTAGCAAAGTCATAGAGGCCAGTCGAAATTCTTTCGACTGCAGCATCGTACTCCCATCGGGAGCGTATCAAAAAATTTCTTTGACTAAAATGTGCAGGGTAAAAGATTTTGAGATTATCCTCCATTGCAAGCAATAAAGCACAATCTCGGGGGCTACTCCCATCGGGAGCGCTGTCGCGCACCCGATAGAATAATGGCAAAAGTGTCAGTCGACGAAACATTCGACTAAGTTCATAAGCAAAATCACACTCAAAATATTCCCGAGTTGATCCGACGATCCTTGGATGCTGCATGCATAGTGCAAAGGTAAGACCCGCCGATCAGTCGAGCTGGGCTAAGGACCGCTCCAGCAGCGTTATCCTTAAATGTTCCGTGTCAGCAGACATGATGAAAATCCCCGACGGACGCGTTGGGTTGATTCAAAATTATACTGCAGTTCGATTCCGTAAGACCTCAACGGCCGTTTCGAGTCTGTCCAGTTTGTTCCAGATTCGAGTCCGGGGACTCGAGTTTGATTGAAAGCTAGTATGGTTTTGCCACAAATGGTAGTTAACTGGCCCCGATCCGTCGTGTGTGCCGGGCCTGCTAAGCTAATATCCCTTGACTATCATAAGCAAAAACTCATAGTCGATGAAACACTCGACATAGCCAACATGTGCTATTTCATAAGAATTCTAAATACAGATGTAAAAAATATAACGTGCATGATGTATGAGTCCATGCCCGACTCTTCGAATCAGACAAGTACTCGGGGGCTACTGACATGGGTATGCCTATCGGGTACCCTACCATGAGGGTACCTGGTGCACGTATCGACTAGGCCCAACTATCAGAGCCTACATGAAGCCCATGAAGGGAGGCCCACGAAGATGGAGTATCCTCCAAGTTTGGCGAAGCAATAGTCGGTTTAGAGTTTCCTTACTTGTAAATCGAGTCGGTTACGAACACCCGAGACCCAGCCTATTATTTAAGGACTGGGAGGGCCATCGAACCAGACAACGAACACCAGAGCCACAAACCCTAGCGAGATCGACATCTCGCCGGGATCCTTGTAACCATCATATTCACAAAGCAATAACAGACAGGCAGGACGTAGGGGTGTTACCTCCACACGAGGGCCCTGAACCTGGGTAAAATCTTTGCCCTGCTTGTCAGCCGACGATACTTCCAGCTCTACCACGTTCTCTCCCCCATATTCATAACCTAGGGACCTTAACCATGGGTCTTGATGAGTCTACCCCTCGTCATGACGTGAGCTTCATGAGTGGATGGACAAACTGGATACAGGGGTCCAGAGCTATTGCATCGAAGAATCACGGTCCCGGTGATGAGATCCTTCACTGAAAAACCAGTAGGGTCAAATTCAACGGAGCAAGAATTATCAGTGGTGAATTGACGAACAGAAACAAGATTTTTTATGATTTGTGGAACAATGAGAATATTGCGGAGATGAAGAGGAACATATGTACTAGTGAGAGAGAAAGAACCAATATGTGAAATTGGAAGGGATGCACCATTACCAACGGTGACACATTGGGAAGAAGAAGAAGAGGGAACAAGAGAGTGGAGGTTACCATTATCGGATGCCATATGCGAGGATGCGCTAGAGTCCATGTTCCACTCATGTGTTCCAGGAAGCTGCAGGTTATTGAGAGCCGCAAGTAGTGCTGGGTCGACGGCCATGCTTGCTGTGGAGGACGATGGCTGCATTTGATTTCCATACTCTGTATATGCCTGCGGTGCCATGTTGGGACGAGGGCCAAGGAGACCTGGTGCTGGAGCGTTCCACGGACGCTGCGGGAGAGAGGCCATAGGTTGCTGCTGCCAAGGGGCCGGCTACTGGACTAGGTTGGCCCGTGTGGGAGCACCTGTCCACGGGTTGAACTGCCAAGGGTTGTTGCGGCCACGACCACGACCGCCGCGTCCACGCCCGCGGCCACCGCTGCCACCGCCGCGGTTGAAGTTGTTGTTGAAGCTACCTGTGCCGCAACTGCCCCCGTAGTCAGAAGGAGGGTGAAAGGACATGGATGTCGCCTAGAGGGGGGGGGTGAATAGGCGATTAAAACTTTTCCGGTTTAGGCTTGCTAATTGCGGAATAAAACTAGGTGTTTAAATTAACAAGCCAACAAACTAAGTAAACTAGGCTCACCTATGTGCACCAACAACTTATGCTAAGCAAGAAAAGCAACAAGGTGATAGCAACAAGAATACTTCAAGCACGAAGGCTATCACAATGTAAAGTGCATAAGTAAAGAGCTCGGGTATAGAAATAACCGAGGCACATGGAGACGAAGATGTATTCCCGAGTTCCTCCCTTTTAGGGTAGTACGTCTCGTTGGAGAGGTGTGAGGCACCACAAAGGTCGATCTCAACGCCACAAAGGCTCACCCTATTCTCCGATGAACTGCACCACAAAGGATTGGTTCACCTTCCACTATCGGAATCCTTCGAGGCGGAAATCCGGAGCCTTTACAACAACGATCCGGGGCACAACCCACAACGGGATTGGGGGCTCCGGAACAGCTACAAGTGACCACCAAGGGTCTCAACCACCACACGGGCGTCTAGGGTCCAAAGACCCAAGAGTAACAAGTTCACAAGCTTTCAACTTCCACGAATCCTCGTGGAGAGCACAAACCGATGCACAAAGCAATGGCAAGAGCACAAGTGATCAAATCCTTCACTCTCAAATCCCACCAAAAGCAACTAATGCTTATGGGGGGAGAAGAGAGGAAGAACAAAGAAGATAACCACACAAGAACTCCAAGATCAAGATCTACTAGATTCCCCTCACTTAGAGGAGGAATGGATTGGTGGAAATATAGATCTAGATCTCCTCTCACTTTCCCTCAAAGATATGCAAGAATCATGGGAGGGATTGAGAGGTAGGCAAGCTTTTCCAAACATCAACAATGGAGGAGAGAGGAGAAAAACGAGCTCAAGAGGTTCGAGAACCGTTGGGGAAGAAAGCCCCTTAAATAGGCTCCCTAAAAAAGTGCCCGTTGGGCAGTGCAGGGAGGCCGGCCTGGAGGCCGGCCTCACGAGCTGCCCCAGAGGCTCCAGAGGAGCCGGCCTGGGGCCCGGCCTGGAGACCGGGCGGCACCCCGAGGCAGCCGGTCTGGCAGCCGGTTGGGCCGGCCTGGAGACCGTGCTGGCAGCCGAGGCCGCCGGTCCGGGAGCCGGTTCGACCGGCCAGGAAACCGGGCAGGCAGCCGACGCCGCCGGCCTGGCAGCCGGCTGGACCGGCCAGGAAACCGGCCACCCAGAAACAAAACTTCTTCGACCTCTAACTTCTGCAGGAAAACTCCAAATGGGATGAAACCAACTTTGTTGGAAATATTAAGAATCATAAATAGAGTTAAGTTGCCACACATGGGAAGGTGTGGAACTTTCCTCAAGGATAAACCGATAATATTTCCAACACGAAAACACAACAAGTTTTCCATCCGGACTCCGTTTTCTATAATCTTGGGCTTGCTCCGAAGATAATCACAAGCACTACAAGATTATGCATATACACATCATAGTCCATCATGTGAGGAGGATAACACAAGAGGAGAGTTTGACCTCTCTACAAGAGGCGAACCGGTAAAACCTCCAACAGCAAAAACACAACAAGATATTCAAATGAAATCCGTTTTTGATGAACTAGAGCTTGGTATGGAGATGAACACAAGCTCTAAATTCTCACATGGATAAAAGCCAAATAAGAACCAAGAAAGATGATATGCCAAATATGCAAAGGTTTGATCTCTACACAAAGATGCGATCAAGTTACTCACTTGAGAGCCCCTCTTGATAGTACGCCGTCTATCCTATAACCCGGTCTCCCACTACACCACGAGACCGGTAAAATAGAAACCCTATCAAGATTATACCTTTGCCTTGCGCATTCCACTTGAGCTAGATGATGACGATCTTGACTCCCTCAAGTTGGAACACCTTTCTTGATTGTGCTTGCTAGCACATGCTTGATGAAGACTTCTCCAAATACTCCCCCATACACCATGATGGGAGAGCCTTACAAAGCTCCGTCTTCATGATTCCACTTGCACTTCATCTTCTTATCTTGATATATAAGATGGCTTGGAGATAACATGAAAGTTCACTCAAACTTCTTTTCCAAGCCATGCTTGCAATAAGCTCAACTCTTCACATGACCATTCTTCATATAACCCTTGGATAGAACCTTGGTCATCGTGTAATCTTCTAGAGTCCAACACATGAACTCCAATCTTTTCCTATGGACAAGATCTACAAGAATATCTCAATGCAAACATTAGTCCATAAGGATTGTCATTAATTACCAAAACCACACATGGGGCAACACATGCACTTTCAGAGGGCGCCATCTTGGATGTATGCCCAAAAGGCAATGTATTTATACATCTGATTCATTAATTATGATTTTATTCTCTATGCTATAACTACGGTGGTTTCTGAATACGTGATTTAGGGGAAAGCTCACTCGTACACGTAGAGAATATGAAAACGTAAAATGTACCCTAGTTCTTTTACGGACTAATTTGTTGATTGCTTGATGACACTACTTTCCTAGTCATGGACATTGTTTATGTCAGCATCAATGAGTGGCATATTATTGGATAATAATATGGCCGGGTAGACCCAAGTTTAGGTACGCTAAGAGATTCCGTTAAACTGTCTTTTTGTCCTTAGCTTTATCACAGTAACGTTATTATATAACATGTCCTGTAACCATGAGGTTATTAGGGTTATGCATAGTGGAAAAGTTACTTTGGTGCCGTCAATACTATGGCCGTAACTGGGTAGTAAAACGGCAGTTACTGGGTGAATTCAAGGTGTGTGTGTATATCCTAATGTTCTGAGATGGGAAATTCCTCCTCGGTGATTAGAGAGATACGCCCTGGGCCCTCTCGGTATTATAAGGTATCCAATATGTTCTGCAGACAATGTATGGTGAAGTTACACCGTGTGGGATATCATAATACGGAAACGAGTAAAGGGAACTTACCGTAACGAGAAAGACAAAGATGGATCTATATCTCGGTGAAGTTTGGTATCATGAGTAATGGGAATGATATATTAAATAGCCAGCAGGTTCAACAGAGTGTCTTCGCATAACGGTAGCAATTATTCAGGTCGTCCACGGACCTGAACCTGGCCGGTGATGGGATATCCAATTATAGCTACACGTTATCGAACCTATAGGGTGGACACACTTAAACTAGGATTGGTTAGTTGTGTATATTGGTTGGTCTGGAACATGGAGAGAGTATCACCGACATAGTGTCTGCGTGATAGATATGATTTTATCGGAGAGATTGTATTGTGATAAAAGTTGCTATCACGGTCGGAATTTATTCCGAGGGTTTATATAAGAAGGAAATATTTATCCGGAGTATTTTGTCAGCGGACACTTGGTGTCCCGGATCATATAAAAGTGTTTTATATGATAGGTAATTAATTCAGTGAAATATTCTGTAAAAGGAAATATTCAAATAAGAATTAATTGGACAAAATATTATTTAATTGAATATTAAATTATGGAAAATATTATTAAAAATTGGAGCCCACCATGGGGCTACCAAGATGGGCCCTAGGCCCACCAAGGTAGCTGCACCACCTAGTGGTGGTGGTGGGCCGAGGCAACGAAGGGGGGGCTCCCTCCCAGCCGAACCCTAGTGGGCCTTGCGGCCCATGGGGGAGGCGACGGCGGTGGTGGCCAGCGCCGGCCGACCTAGGTGGCCCCCACCTGCCTAGGTCGGTGCGGCCCAGGTGGGCCCCACCCAGCGGCGGTGGAAGAAGAGGCGGTGGGGAGGGGCACTCCAACTCCTCCTTCCCAAACCGAATTGGGCAAGGGGAGCTTTCCCCTTGTCCAAACCGAGTAGGACTAGGAGAATTTTTTCCCTTGTCTAAGTCCCTCCACCCCTTGGTCCATCTATATAAACCCCACCACCTCCTATTTGGAGGATACACAAAGGGATCTCTTCTAATTGGATTAGAGGAGCTTCTAATTAGAGGCAACCTATCCGATTAGACTAGATCTAATCTCTCTCTCTCCTTCTCATGTGTTGAGATCTCCACCTTCATATACTCCAGTAGTGCTTCAAGCTTGGATGGCGAAGCCCTGCTGAACCTTTCCCGGCGTACGCGTGCAAGCTCTCGGAGGGGTGATCTGTCGAACCGCGATGGTTGACCCTCACTCTGCTGGATCAAGGTGACAAGGCGAGGAGGAGGAGGCGCCGGAATCTCTCTACCAGGCTTGGTTGAGAGAGACGGCGACGAGCTACATCAACTACATCATCAATACTTCTTCCGCAACTTTGGTGTTGGTAACGTATTCTATCTAGATCTTCAGATCTTCATATTCGCATGTATCTTCATAGTAGATCTTGGAGGTGTTGCGTAGTAATACGGAAATTTTTAATTTACTGTACATGCAACCCAATAGTTGTATCAGAGCGATCTATGCATAGATACATGATTTGATCTAGAGCACTTGGTGTGCGGGCACCGCATAAGTTTGTGCGGGTATGTTATTGAGGTCTATATCTTCTAACATTCAAGTTATTTATGTTGCTTCACAATATGCGGTCTCGTCTTGTTTCCAGCGGCATAGTTTGATCTCGGACTTCTGGCAATCCGCGGACCTTCCGGCTGCTCCTAGTATGCCCGTCGGCGCCAACGAAGTGCTTCAGTAGCTTCGAATCTTACTATAGTTGGTCTCGTCGACTTGATAGCGGATGGGGCATGTGGACTAGGTCCACACGAGGGTCATGTGCTTTGGCAATCGTCTGGATTAGCATCCGCAACGTTTTCGTAATGTTGGGATGGATAATCACCCCCCGCAAGGTTAATCTAGCAACATGAGTAACTATGCTTGGTGAGGACCGTAGTATTTCCGGTTGTCCCCATTGATCCTACAACCAGGCTAAAATATGCAAACAAACGTTAGAGGCGTCTAACTCTGTTTTGCAGGACATGTGATGTGGTATAGTCTCAAGATTAATTATTTTGTTAACTAACCTTTGTTTTGTTTGCCGGCGTGCCGTTCTTGTTCGTCGATCTATGATGATAGTGGAGGATAGGAGAAGACATGCAAATGTCGTGAACCTCGACATGGCCACACCGGTGGAGGCGCCACCGGAAGATGGAGGAAGAAGACTATACTACATCACGAAGTGTTATTTACTTGTGCATGTTTTATATCTGTTTTCTTGCTCTTCCCTTGATTGCGCAATAGTGTGATTATTAGGGAGATTCCTCGGTAGCTACAGAGTTTAATTAATTGAGCTAAAATTAAAAATATCAAGGAGTTCGTGCTCTTCCAACACTTAGCAGTGTCAAACCGGATGCTTTCACCGTACGCCATGTATCCATGAGTAATGTGTGCCAAGGGTTCGGGAGGCGTGTAGTGTACCGTACCTACAGCAAAAGCGGTGGGTGTCTTGACGTTCGAGCATAACTAGTTATGAGCTCGGAGCACACGCATCAAAAGATGAAGCGAAAATCACGGTAGGAAGTGATTGCTCTGTTGACCTACCCGTTGTAAACTATGTTCAATGGCATGTATCCATCTATTGATCGTATGTTGAGCGTGGATTTCGTTTACACTAATTTGATCACGAGGAATATCAATTTTAGTGGGAGCACATTTGATTTAATTTAGTTTTAATTAAAGTGCTAGATAATAATTATGAACATGTCTAAGTGAACTTAATTGTTGTAGATCAATGGCTAAGATAGGACCTACGTTTAACCTTGGACCACTGATTGAGAAGAAGCCCTTGACTTCGAATGGGTGCAACTATGTTGATTGGGTTCGCGCCCTAAGGATTGTTCTTAGGAACGCGAAGAGCGAGTACGTTCTTGATGGCCCTCTCCCCGAGGAGCCAGCCGACGATGCGTCGGAAGCTGAAAGGGAAGCGTACACCTTGAAGAGTGATACGGCAATCTCTGTTCAGTGTCTCATGTTGACATGTATGGAACCTGAGTTGCAGAAGAAGTTTGACCAAACTCCTGCATACGACATGATTGTCGCACTCAAGGCCATGTACTAGACTCAGGCTAAGACTGAGCGTTATGAGATAACAAAGGCACTGTGGTCATGTCATATGGCATAAGGAGGCTCTGTGAGCAAGCATGTAATCAAGATGTTTGGTTATGATACTAGGCTCGAGGCTCTGAGATTTCCTATTCCAGCCGAGCAAAGTATAGATTTGGTGTTGGCATCCATCCCACCGTCTTACAACAGTTTTATCATGAATTACAACATGAATGGGTTGGAGAAGACACCGAATAAGCTCCTTGCAATGCTGAAAACTGCTGAACCTAGTGAGAAGAGGGAAAACAATCAAATTTTGATGGTTACCCAAACCGCACAGTTCAAGAAGAAGAGAATGAAAAAGTTTAAAAATGCTAAGGCATTACAAAAGGCTGTGGACTCGGCTCAAGAGGAATCCGAGTGTTTCTTTTGTTAGAAGAAGGGACACTGGAAGAGGAACTGCAAGAAATTCCTGCTACAGAAGAAGAAATCTTCTAAGGGCAAGAAAGGTATAAGAGTTATACTTGAATGATATTTGTCAATCTAACTAGTGACTCTGGAGTATCTATTGCTAAATTATTTATGCACTTGATATAGGAGATACGGGAAGTAAGGTGGCGGAAGAGTAGAGGTTGAAGATGTGTGTCAAGCTCGGCGCATGGAGTTTCATCCACATGATGAAGACATCTTCAAATTTACTTTTCAGTTTTTAATTTGAAAGATTTATGGGTTTGGCCCAAGATATTGTAATAAGGTCACAATCTTGGCGATAGAAATACTCTTGTGATTTTGTGGGATTTCATGTCCCGTTTATCGAAGAATATTTTGGATCAATCCCTTCGTCGATGGTCAAGTTACAAATCTTTTGAGTTATGGAAATATCATTTGTTCTGAAATATTGTTGTGATTATGTTGACACCACCTTCGTGTGGCACTATCATCTCAAATGCATCATATGCATGATGGAAGAAAATTTGAGATATTGTTATGTGAAACAAGTGAAAGGTTTGATGAACTACATGATTCTTAGGAGTCATAAATTCATTGAGTGTTCAGGCACATAGTGAAGTCAATAAAGATTGAGTTGAAAGATAGTCAATAATTTATTGATATCTTGAAACTACACAATTATATTTTAGAAAGATTGTCTTAGTAATGTGATGAATAGAAATTCTATTTCGGTTCATGTATTTGATCAAGTTTGATTGAATAATTGCTAAGATGTTTGCAGAATCATATTCCTAGAAATGCAATTTAGTATATTTAATGCTTGTCTAGTTTTAGCACAATAATAGTCCTTAGATATTCACATCATCGTTTTGCAAGAAAAATATAAAGGGACGTGATAGTCTTAGATACTTAGAATTTCTGAAAAGAAGTTCAGTTATAAGATGATATAAGGATTTAGTAATAATATTTGTCTTATTGATTGTGTCATAGTTTTGAAAGATAAACATGAAGAGACACAAAGAATTTGGGTTCTAAGTTTTATGAAAGACTAGAACTTGATCCTGAAGGAGGAAGATGAATAAAATTACTTTGTAGGTTGTTCCAATAAGTTAATTGGAAATCCTCGTTAACCACCACATAAGTGACAATGTTTTACCACTAAGATAAATGTGATTCTTCAGGAATTTTATTCTTCTAAAAATTCAGTGGGAGGATGGTGAATCTTGAAGAGATTATTGAATCTTCGAAATAGTTATCAGATGTTGTGCAAGCGGAAGCAATTCCAATTGACAAGTCTTTAGACTAATACCGAGAGTCATAGCATTTTAAATGCATGACGTCTTGTCAAGAGACATTCACTTAATCAGATTAGCTGGCATACAAGTTACTAGGAAACTTGATGTGCTAAGACAAAGTAAAGAAAGGAATGTGCTAGAATAAGATCCCAATAGTTTATGACTTGGATGTCATGTATTAATATCATTGTTATTCAAATGTTGGTACCAGAGGTTACATCCCGACTGGAGACTTGGTGGGAGGCAGGCCGAAACAGAATACAGGGAAAGGAAAAGAAAGCTTTCGATACAGGAGTAATTTTGACCTGCTGGAGACTTTGGAAGAATTGGAATGCATGGGCTTTTAACAACAGGAGAAGCCAATTTAGTGTTGTTGAGTTAGTGCAACGGATTAAGGAGGACCTAGATGCTTGGATGATGGCTAGGAGTGGAGGGAGATTCCAACCGCCATGAGTAGTTAGCTTGTGTGTGTGTTTCGTGGAGTTCATCACCTCACTTTGTTAGCAAAGTGGGGTTGATTCTTGTAATTTTATGCTCTCTTTTATAAATATATGGTACGCCTTTGGCGTACTCGCTAAAAAAATATCATTGTTATTGAGTTATAAAAACTTAATAAGGATCTTTTTGTTGGACGAAAAGATGATCGCAAAGTTTTGTTGATCAAAAAGGCGTTTTACGATAATGAGTTTATATAAGATATTAAAAAAGACATATTCCTTTCAAAGGAAAGATGGATCGAGGATGTGTACTGTGTACAGCTTGAGGGTTTTTGTTAATTGAGTATAAATCTAAATCGTATAATGAGATGTTTGTCTAGGACAAATAAATTAATGATATTAATAGTGAAGTAAGAAACAGAGTCTTGTTTCAAACTTCAAAGCAAAGAAGCGGGTCATAGTTTCATTTAAATAAGTGGGAGCTTAATTGTATTATTCGGTTTTGAAGAATAATATAATATTAGATTGTTTGTTTTGATACAATATGATATGTTATTAAAGGTAATTAATGACATATATATTTGGAACATAATCAACATCATATGTGGAAGTTTCCACATATTGAGTGATATAATGTTGCGGAAATTTCACTAAGGTGTTTTTTGAATATTATTCAAGAAAATGGGAGAATTAACATTCTCATAAAGTTAGAGAAATTCATGTGCAAGATCCATGTTGTTTCATACGATGGTGAGCATGATCAATTGATTTATAATATTGATCATAAAGGAATTTCTCGAGATGTGAAATTTTAAGATCAAAACGAAATTAATCAAACTTGATTGTTAACAAGTTGAATTTGATAAAAGTTCAATTGACTACAATTAAGATGAGAATTCTCCATAAGGTGTATTTTGAAGAAGTTACTTCAAAAGAGAGAAATGCTCATAATGTAAGAGTTACATTCGAAAATCTTATGAGATAAGTATAAAGAAAGAACCAAGGGTAGATTGAGAAATTTTCTAAATTCCGTATATTGCATAGCGAGGGGATGTTTATAAAACATGAGGCTATATTACGAAAACTACAACAAGTAGCCAAGACAGTGGGAGCATAACAACTTCCAAAGAAAAGGTTGTCGGTTCATTAATGAACTAGGTGTGGTTCTTTGCAAAATAAACAACTGATTGTGAAAACAATGAAATTGTGTTCTTAGATAAAGTACCAAGGTTTCACCTTGTATAACAGATGCTACAAGAGATCATATGATCAATAAAAGTTGTGCACGAGAAAGGTTATTTTTATGCATAAAATAATAAAGTTCACATAGCCCCAGAAGGGACTAAACGGACAATATGTCAACCACATAAGAGTGAGCATGAGAAACACCAAACATCGATCAAGATGATTAACTTATGCAAACTAGACATTGCCAGTTGTGCAAGTGGGAGACTGTTGGATGTATGCCCAAAAGGCAATGTATTTATACATCTGATTCATTAATTATGATTTGTATTCTCTATGCTATAACTACGGTGGTTTCTGAATAAGTGATTCAGGGGAAAGCTCACTCGTACGTGTAGAGAATATGAACACGTAAAATGTACCCTAGTTCTTTTACAGACTAATTTGTTGATTGCTTGATGATACTGCTTTCCTAGTCATGGACATTGTTTATGTTAGCATCAATGAGTGGCATATTATTGGATAATAATATGGCCGGGTAGACCCAAGTTTTGGTACGCTAAGAGATTCCGTTAAACTGTCTTTTTGTCCTTAGCTTTATCACAGTAAGGTTATTATATAACATGTCCTGTAACCATGAGGTTATCAGAGTTATGCATACTGGAAAAGTTACTTTGGTGCTGTCAACACTATGGCCGTAACTGGGTAGTAAAACGACAGTTACTGGGTGACTTCAATGTGTGTGCATATCCTAATGTTCTGAGATGGGAAATTACTCCTCGGTGATTAGAGAGATACGCCCTGGGCCCTCTCGGTATTATAAGATATCCAATATGTTCTGCAGACAATGCATGGTGAAGTTACACCGTGTGGGATATCATAATACGGAAACGAGTAAAGAGACCTTACCGGTAACGAGATAGACAAAGATGTAATGAATCAAGTGATAGATTCATGGTGACATCCACGGATCTATATCTCGGGTGAAGTTTGGTATCGTGAGTAATGGGAATGATATATTAAATAGCCAGCAGGTTCAACAGAGTGTCTTCGCATAACGGTAGCAGCTATTCAGGTCGTCCACGGACCTGACCCTGGCCGGTGATTGGATATTCAATTGTAGCTACACGTTATCGAACCTATAGGGTGGACACGCTTAAACTAGGATTGGTTAGTTGTGTATATTGGTTGGTCTGGAACATGGAGAGAGTATAACCGACATAGTGTCTGCGTGATAGATATGATTTTATCGGAGAGATGGTATTGTGATAGAAGTTACTATCACGGTCGGAATTTATTCCGAGGGTTTATATAAGAAGGAAATATTTATCCGGAGTATTTTGTCAGCGGACACTAGGTGTACCGGATCATATAAAAGTGTTTTATATGATAGGTAATTAATTTAGTGAAATATTCTGTAAAAGGAAATATTCAAATAAGAATTAATTGGACAAAATATTATTTAATTGAATATTAACTAAATATTAATTAATTTAATTGATAAATAATTATGGAAAATATTATTATAAAATTGGAGCCCACCATGGGGCTACCAAGATGGGCCCTACGGCCCACCAAGGTAGCCGCACCACCTAGTGGTGGTGGTGGGCCGAGGCACCGAAGGGGGGAGGGCTCCCCCCAGCCGAACCCTAGTGGGCCTTGCGGCCCATGGGGGGAGGCGGCGGCGGTGGTGGCCAGCGGCGGCCGGCCTAGGTGGGCCCCACCTGCCTAGGTCGGTGCGGTCCAGGTGGGCCCCACCCGGCGGTGGTGGAGGAAGAGGCGGTGGGGGAGGGGAGTTGGAGTTCCACTCCAACTCCTCGTTTCCAAACCGAATTGGGCAAGAAGAGCTTTCCCCTTGTCCAAACCGAGTAGGACTAAGAGAAAGCTTTCCCCTTGTCCAAGTCCCTCCACCCCTTGGTCCATCTATATAAACCCCACCCCCTCCCATTTGGAGGAGACACAAGAAACTCAAGGGATCTCTTCTAGTTGGATTAAAGGAGCTTATAATTAGAGGCAACCTATCCGATTAGACTAGATCTAATCTATCTCTCCTTCTCATGTGTTGAGATCTCCACCTTCATATACTTCAGTAGTGCTTCAAGCTTGGACGGCGAAGCCTTGCTGAACCTTTCTCGGCGTACGCGTGCAAGCTCTCGGAGGGGTGATCTGTCGAACCGCGACGGTTGACCCTCACTCTGCTGGATCAAGGTGACAAGGCGAGGAGGAGGAGGCGCCGGAATCTCTCTACCAGGCTTGGTTGAGAGAGACGACGACGAGATACATCAACTACGTCATCAACACTTCTTCCGCAACTTCGGTGTTGGTAACATATTTTATCTAGATCTTCGGATCTTCGTATTCGCATGTATCTTCATAGTAGATCTTGGGAGGTGTTGCGTAGCAATACGGAATTTTTTAATTTACTGTACACGCAACCCAATATGCCGCCCCCACATCCAGAAGGAGGGGCGATCCTTGAGCCCCCGTTGGGAAGAATACTGTTCCCGGAGGCCCAAAGTGCGGTGGAAGCAGTGTTCTTCGCGTTGGTCTTTTTCTGAGTTTCTTCAAGGATCAGCGCCGAGCGGGTCTGCAAGAAGCTCGGGAAGGGCACCTGGAACGGGAGGAAGGACCGCAGGTGGGCGAAGCTGTCGTTGGGACCGCGCAGGAGTGTGAGAACAAGGGTTTCATCGCTGATTGTCTGGCCAACATCACCGAGGGCATCGACAATGGTCTTGAGCTTGGCGCAGTACTCGCTGATCGTCATGTCGCCTTGATGAGTGTTCCTGAATTCTGCCTCGAGCTGAAGGGCCCGATGCTTCTTGTTGTCGCGGAAGATGTTTTCGATGGCGTCCCAGATCATCCGCGCCGTGGAGCCGGGGCGCATGACGATGCCGAAGAGGTCGGTGGAGATGGAGCCGTAGATCCAGGAAAGGACCGTATAGTCGCCGCGGCCCCAATCTGATGTGGGAGAGGTGTCGACGGGAGAGGCGCCGACGTTACCGGTGTCGTCGTATCGGCATCTTGGATAGGAGACGGGGTCCTGCTAGCCGAGGGTGAACGTAGGGCAAGAAGGTGGACATCGTCGAGGTCGGGATTGTACACGGCAGTTTACCCAGCTTCAGGCACCACGGCGGTGGCGGTGCCCTACGTGCTGCTATAACTCACTATAAGGCAATATCGCCGTGAACAGGTTACAATGAGTTGGTTGTGTTGAATCGTGCCCTAAAGGCGTCCCGTGGTCCAGCTTATATAGGCGGCTGGACCTAGGGTTACAAGGTGATTACGTATCCAGCAAGTATACGGAGTCCTAAACCTAGCCGACAAGTATGCCGCCTTCCGTCTTGGTCCTGGTGGCTTCATGGGCTTCAGTCTTGGGCCTCCTCCTTGCCGGCATCCGCCTTCCTTGGTCGTCAGCTATCTGGGCCGCCCGGCAGGCAAAGCCTTCACCACCACTGCGGGCCACCCTGGACTAGCCGGATTGATCCATGCTGGTGATACCCCTATTAGGTATATCCCCAACATTAGCCCCTGGAAGGGTTCGAGTTCTTCAGGCGCCGTCTTCTTCTTGTCGGCAACGTCCGTGTCGTGGTGGGATCACGGCAGATGCCATGGGTATGGCTTAGTTGGGGCCGAATGGTCGTTGGGGGAATCCGGGGGGGTTTATGCACTCAAGACGTGCACAAGCAAGAACAGGCAAGAAACCACAAGAACATGAACAAGAAACCAAGAAAGCCAAGAACACAAAAGACACCACGATGTACCCAGGTTCGGGGCCTTCGTGAGGAAGTAAAACCCCTACTCCTGCCTTGCCTCTCTCAATATATCAGTGTGGTTCTCAGGTACAAGGTGCTCCTCGAGCTGTATGTTGCTACCAAAGTGAGAGCTCGAGGTAGAAGGTGAAACTACGAAGGGGGAAATGAGCTAGGGTTTGTGCCGCTTTCCTCCCTGGAGGTAGAGATGCCGCATATATACACAGGCCGAAGTACATTTTTACCCCTGCCTACAACTGACAATGGCATGGCCAAAAGGTAGAAGACAAGCCTCTGCCTCCTGCCAGCCCAACGGCCGGACTGTCAGGCCAGCCAGGCCTAGCTTTCCTCTTCTGGTCATACTTCAGTAGCCTGCCGAGGTCTAGCCTGTAGACCTTTCCCGAAATAGCCGAGTCAGCTCCTAGGCCCCCGAGCTTCCGGGAAACCCGTGGACGGACCTCGCCGTCCTCTGAAGCCTCGGGCTACGAGCTCTGCGGCGCCCGTGACCTCTCTGACATGCCTCGATCCTTGCTGCCAACCTCGGATAACACTCCTGATCCTATACCTCGGTAGAGAATACCTTATTCCTGTGGTAGCTAGCTGACTGCCCCGAGGTTGATACCTCGGAGGATATACCTCGGAGAATATACCTCGGACGTACACCTTACGTCGGATGACGCCTCCTGCGTCCTTGCTCAATCGTTACCTCGGACAGCTTACTACCTTAACCTTACATGTCTTTACCTCATCTTTACCCTACCCGGGGGTAGCCCCCCGACAGTCCGTCTTGTCTTGTGAGCGTCTGAAGAGCTTGAAGCATTCCAAAGTTGAAAGTAAGCGTCTGTCCGCCTAAAGTAGTCGGACAATTTGCCGCCATCATGGGAAAGACGGCCTGACCATTGTCAGGAATCTTCCTGGCACCAGTCTTGTCAATTGACTGGACCTGTCAAATGTTGACGGATGACGCCATGCAGTCCACGACAGTTTGGACTTGGGCATGCGTCATGATGGTTTCTCCACTACGCACAGAAATCGGAGCGAGGGCCGCAGACACCGTTGCCACGACGTGCAAATCATGGGCACGTGGCGGAAATCTTGCGTCCCCCCAATCTCGGGCACGGATCTTGGCGCGTGGGGATAAATACCCCAAAGGGCACATCGATGCAAACCTTCTTCCTCATTCGCACCCACCGTGGCCTCCTCACCTTCCCGAGCTCATCTCCTCCTCGTACTCAACTCCGGCGAGCACGAGCGGAACCTTCTCCCCCAAATGGCGAGCACTCAGCAAGACGCGGCGGCGACGGCGGCGCTGGCTGCGGCCTCAGTGATCCCTGCTGGATCTGGATCTGCACCAGCGGCGGCGGTGGTGCCCGTGGGCGCATCGATGACCTCTCCCGTTGCCACCGTGGCTGCGGGCGAGGTTTCTACTTCTTCCCCAGCTCCGGCGGCGCCTGCAACTGCTACTCCGGCCGTTCTCCTCCCATCCCTCGCGGCGACCAGCTCTGATGCTGCGGCGGAATCTGCCGCCGACGATGATGACGACGCCGAGGAAGAGGAAGAGGCTGGAGACCTGGGCTCCATGTACTGGCTGCCGTCAGTTATGACGTCAGCATATCTGAAGGAGCTGGAGGAAAGCGGATACATTCCGCCAAAGACTGAATGCTCCTGGAGAGTTCCAGGCGACGAGGCGGTGCCTGACCCCCAAGACGGCGAGCGCGTCATGTTGGCGTCGCACAGCCTTCGCGGTATGTCTCTGCCGCTTTCCGCTTTCTTCTTGGCGGTGCTTAGTTTTTATGGGCTGCAGCCACACAACATAGCGCCCAATAGTATTCTAGTGCTAGCCGGCTTCCAGGCTTTGTGCGAAGGGTACTTAGGCATAGCTGCGTCCATAGAGCTATTCAAGTACTGCTTCCTGTGCCGCCGGCAAACCATACCAGGCGGCCACCTAGCAACCTGCGGTAGTGTCACGTTCAACTGCCGCCAACCTGACTGGTACCCAAAGATTCCATACATCGAGTCGGTGAAGCACTGGACCAGCACTTTCTTCTACTGCAAGGACATCCCGACACCTAGCAGCACACAGGGGATGCCTGTCTTTGTCAACGGTCCGCCAACCCACAAGGCCTGTTGGACGGCAAAGGTGCCGCTCAGCAGTTTGTCGGCGGAACTTCGAATTGCCGTCAGGCGGATCGAGTTCTTGACGAAGACGATGTTGGCTCCACGACTTGACGGAGTTGACACCGTCATCTGCTGGGTGTCGAGGAAGATAATGCCACTCCGCCATCGCCCACTGAAGATGTGCGAGTACAAGGCGGATGACGCCGGCAACAACACCCTTGATCAGGATGCCTTAGAATACCGGCTCAGAGAGCTTATCAAGCCTCTGTCGGTGAAGGCGGCTGAAGGCGTCGCCATGTTCACCCATGACAACCCAGCCCCAGCGGTAAGTCGAAGCTACTTTGTTATTTCACTAACATCCTTACCCACTAGGTACTGGATTAATATTGTCTTGTTTCCTTTTCAGCTGCAAACCTTGGGGGAGATGAGTTGGCTCCGAACTGGTACGACACCGGTGCCAGCAAATCGAAGAAGCACAAGCTGAGCTCCTCCACCAAGGATTTGGAGAAGAGGAAGAAGGCGGCCACCTCTGTCGATGCAGAGGATGTGACCGTGGGGAATGTCCCCTTCAAGCGGTAGGCAAACTTTCACTTTCCCTGACTTAGCCATTTTGATATGATTGGACTGACCAACTTTGCACTTTTCTGCTTACAGAGGCAAGCCTGCCATGCCCAAGCTCCGCTCCAACTTGAAGATTGCTGCCGGCAGGGGCAAACCACCACGCTCTTCTCCAGCTGCTGCGCCGACAACGCCCACAGTTGGCGTTCCTGTGGTTGTATGCCAGGGAACGTACACAGCTGCTGGTACCGCAGAGGCGGCAATGGAGAAGGCGGCGGGCAAAAAATCAGTTGCCGGACCTACCACTTCCAAGACGGCTGAAGCTTCGGCTAGTGATGCCGCTCGATTTATTGCCATGAAGCAGGAGATGGATGACCAGATGGCGGCCGAACATGGCGGATCATCCTCCCATCCTGGTTCCCAATCTGGCAAAGGGTTGCAAGACCCCGGCAAACACTGAAGACCATGCGTGACGGTACCCGCAACTGGTACGCGCACATGGACGAACTCCACGACACCCTGCATGGACAACTTGAGGTAAAATAGCCTATGGTCCCACTCGCCGCTCCGATAACCGCGCGGTAGTGCGCAGTTACCGCCCGCGGTTATAAATACGGGCCCAGGGCAGTGCTTCCCTCTTCTTCCTCATTCACTCGCCGTCTCGCCTCCATCGCAACCAGTGCCGCCGCTTCCAGTTGAGAAGAAACGCGTTCTCGCCGCCGACGAGCAGCTCCTCCGTCGCCGCTGCGACCGCGTCACCGGCGCCGCCCTTCAGCACCTCATTTTCACGGTATGTACTCCCTTTCTTGATACCCTAAGCATTGCTCTAGGTTTCTTCCTCTTCGCGCTTTGGTTCTTCATATGTTCTTGAATAAAACTCTATTTACCTCCTCCGGTAGATCTTACTCGCTTACTCTTTTGGGTAGAAATTAGTTTCATGCCTCTATGTACATAAGATAGCCGCCCAACTCCTCCTGAGTTAGCCAGATATAGCCTTAGATTCCAGATTTACTTTTTCCTTTGCTAAACTTTGTGCATTCTCTGCAGATTGATTCCGCCGAGATGTCTCCTCCTGAGACTTCGGAACAAACCGAGGTTCCAGACCTCGAACTGGAGGTCGGAGAACGAGCCGGCTGGGAAGGTTCGGATGTAACTCCGGACGAAATCCAGTGGCTCAGGGCGACTCGGCGGATTCCCGCCGGGGTAGAGTGTCGCCTGCTAGAGGGCGAACTCGAGCCTCAAGTCAAGCAAGGGGAACGGGTGGTCTTCGTCGCGCACTTCCAGCGCGGCTTCGGACTGCCTTTAGTGATTTCTTCCGGAGCTTCCTCGACAAGTTCGGGCTCCAGGTTCATCACCTCCCCGCCAACGCCATCACCACTCTCTCCTGCATCGTTTCCTTCTCTGAGGGATACCTCGGCCTCAAAGCCACGGTAGACCTCTTTTCTCGCTACTTCCAACTCAAGCGGCAAGTGATCCCGGATCCAAAGAACAAGGATCTGCCCAAGCAATTAACCGCCTGCGGAGCTGCCACCATAGCTCCTCGCCGAAACTCCATCTTCCCACGTATCACTACTCCGGACACCGTTCGCAAGTGGCTCCGGACGTGGTTTTACGTGAAGAACTCTGGCGAAGAGGACCTCCTCAACCTGCCGGCGTTTAACCTCAGCCCTCCTACAGAACAGTTCAACTGGGACTACACTCCCCCTCACACCGGCGAACTCAAGTCCATCCATGGGTATATTGCGAAATGGCAGGACCCGGAGGACCCCGGGAACGACGGGAAAGTCCTGACGGCTGACGACCTGGCCTGCACATTCGTGAAGCGCAGGGTCTCCCCTCTCCAGGCGAGGTCTCACAAGATCTGCCACATGAGCGGTCTTTATGACCCCACCCGACATACGCACGTTGCACTGGACAATGCCGCGGTAGCTCGGCGAGTCCGAGCTATCACCAAGTCCAAGATCTCTGACGCTTGGACATGGGGAAGGGAACCCCACTACAGGACCAAGCCAGCGAAACAGGTACGCTATTCCGACGTTTTCATCGATACTCCTTTACCACCGAGGTCTTGCCACCGACGTTGATCTTGATAATTTTCTTCCAAACTCCTTTTCATATGTCTGCCATACAGCTGTTCGCCCGCCAGACCGCCGAGGATGGAGTCCATCCTGCGGACCACTTTGGCAAGGATCTCCCTGTCGAGGACCCACCATCCAACGTGGACCCTGACGACGAGGATTTTATGCCCATTGCCTCGGCCCGCATCACCACCGCGGGTAAGCCTCAAGCACAAGCTTCAGTTCAAGAGATTTCGGATGACGAGGAGGGGTTTCTCGTCATGGAACCAATAAACGCGGTACCTATCTCCTGCCTTCCTCACCTTCCGAACTTTACTCCAGCAACCAGCCGGAAACGCGCTGGTGCCGCAACTTCGGCCGCCGAACCATCCGCCACTGGAGCCTCCAGACCCACTGAGGCTCCGGTCAAGACACGTCGGCTGAAGAAGTCCGGAAATCCTCCTCATGCCCGAGGGGGCAGGAGGTTTCGTACCTCGGATGGGTAATGCTTTGCTTCTATAGCCAACAATGTTTGTTGCTTAAACATATTATCTCGGTATTAACACTTGACCATCTTCTTTTCGTGGCAGTGCCCCCATAGACGTGGATCAGGAGGTATCCTCCATGACTGCGCCCGTTGGTGCCTCTGAAGCCACGACCTCCCCGACGAACTCTCGCCCCGGATCTCCTCCACCGAGGTCTGGCCCGGCCTTGGGGAAATCTGCCCCCACCCGAGGTCAGACTTCTCCGCGTCCTCAAACGGATGCGGAGACCAATCGCGCCAGGACTTCGGCTACCACCTTGCCGGAGCCTCGACTTTCCCCCCGCAGCCAGACTGCCCGCAACCAACAGCAGCAACAGCAGAAGCATCAGCAGAAGCAACAGCCCAAGCAGCAGCCCCAAAAACCAGTTCGCCAGACTACCTTGCCGTTGGAGAAGGGCAAGGAGAAAGAGAAAGAGACAGTGAAGTCTAAGGTCACCCCCAAACCAACATCTGGGTCTGGCACCCTGACTATCTCTTCTCCTTCAAGGATGCAACCGAGGTCTCCTCCCCCGGTGACACGCCGAATTCCTCCATTCGCCGCACCCGTTGATGAGACTGCCCCTCCGGCCGAAGAATATGCTCGGAGGGCATCTCTTATATTGGATAACCGGCCTGCTTCAAGCTCCGAGGCTGCTTTGGCCTTGGAGGCCTCGGTTAGGGGCATCGAGCAGGGCGGACCGTGGGGATTTCCTCCTCTGCGCACTGACAGTGACCAGAGCCTCGGCTCCTTGGAACACTACAATGCAGACTGGAATTCTGCAGACGAGGTCTCCTCGGCCTCCCTAGCTGCTCCGGTGGCTGAGCATCCTGCGGGAAACAGCGCCTGCGGCCGAAGCGTATATGATCTACAAACTGCTGCCCTGCGTGCTGCTCAAAACATCGACGTAAGTCCTATTCTCTTTACTTTCATGCAGTATCTCATCTAATATCCACCATTCCCAGTCCCCGAGATTCGAGGTAAACTATTGACGCTCCGCCGGAGTTAAAATTGTTTGGCTTGAATCTCAACTTTCCATTTTCATCCGACGTATCCAAACCATTTTATCTTACTTTAGCATGCACCTCGGGTACGAGTCCCCGAGACTCCTGTCGAGGCATACCCCGGCAACATTTTCCCAATGATTTGACTCCGAGTCCCCGAGACTCTTGTCGAGGTATAGCCTTTCTAACCGAGCTATGTTTTTCTTCCTTGCAGAATACTATGAACGTCCGCACGGATATCTTTCATACCCTCTTGTTTGACCACAAGAAACTCCACGACGAGCACAAGGCCGTCCTTGCAGAAAAGAACTCTTTGGACGAGAAGCTACAACAAGAGAAAGCCGAAGTAGCTCGTCTGGTAAAGGAGCTCAAGCGCATCACTGAGCTGCGTGTAACATCCCAAAATTATTATCAGGATTATATTCCAAAAATGAGAGCCAACAATTTTTTTTGTTGTTGTTTATTGTATGTTAATTGCTTTTTGTTACTTGAGATGTTGTTCTTGCTGTTTGTGTGAGTGTTTGCTCTAGTGAACACTAGTAAGAAAGAAAGAAAACAAAATACAAAATCAAAGCAAGAAAATAAAAGTGACAAGTTGTCACATAAAAATCTCAAGTGACAAACTCAATTATTTTTTCAAACCAAAGTCAGTGGAGATGTAATGTAAACACTCCCCATTTTGTTCCTACCACTTTCCCCTCTCAAATATTATTTTTGAACTAGTTTTGAAATTCTAAAATAAAAACAAATTGAAATAAATTAAAATAACATAAACAAAGTACTATAAAAGAAAATGTTTCAAAACATTTTATTATTTTATGCCAATTTTTGTGGAGCTTCTGTACATTATGGGAAGGCCCCACAAATTTTTGCAAATTTTTCTAAAATGTTTAAATGCCCTAATTAAATCCTAGAAAACCTTCTGGATTTAACAGAAGGACTAAAACAGAAATAAAAAGGAAAGCAGAGAGGAGGCAGGGGGTTTTCTGCAAAAACGTCATCCCCTACCTCTCTCCCTCGCCCCGACGTGCCGCCGTGTCGCCGTGCTGCGCATCGTCGTTTCCGAGCCGCCCAGGCCCCCCCTGCGCGCGCGCCCGGTGCCTCTGCTGCCTCTGCGTGCAGGAGAGAGCACTCGAGCCCCTCCCCGCGCCATTACGCCGCCCTTGTCCCCTCCGCATCGCCGTGGCAACCTCGCCGTCGCCGACCCAAATTCACCGCACTCGCTGCACCTCGACACGCACGACTTGGCCGAGCCCTTCTAGAACGTGTCCGGACCCCGCTCGACACCGCGCGTCCACGTCCCTCGCACCACCGCCGTGGAATTGATCCACTCCCGTGCGCCATGGACGTCGCCGTGTGCGCCTCGTCCACGAACGCCGGCCCCTGCCCTATAAAGCCACCCCCGCACCCCTCTGGAAGCACCACACCACCTCACTCCCTCACCCCTCCCTCTCGATTCATCTGTGCACCGCGGGAGGCCGTGCACCGCCGCAGCCACTGCCGCCGTCAAGGTCGGTCATGGCCGCAGCGCCTTGCTCCCCCATTCTTCCCTCTCTGGCCTGCACTTGCTTCCCTCTGCTTCACCGCCCTCACCGCACCCTTTTTCCCTCTGGATTGTGTCCAGATTCGCCGGGGGATCATCGCCGGAGTTGCTGCCGTGTCCGCGGGAAGTTCCGAAGCTCGCCGTGGACGCTCCGCTCCGTCCCAGCAAGTAGACTCATCCAGGAGCTTCCACCTCACCACCGCCGTCGATTCGCGTCATCACCGTGCCCTCCCGTGCCCCCTAGGTGAGACCTCCGTCCACCACATCGCCGCCGGCGCGGCAGCGCCGCCAAAGTTTGGTCGCCGTCGTCGCGTCGCACGTGGACCGTTGGATCTCAATCCAACGGTTGCGTACCGTTTCGTTTAGAAGTGAAAGAGAGAGAGAGACTGACGGGCGGGCCCCGCTCGTCAGGTTTTAAATCATTTCCCCGCGCGCGATGTGCCGCTGCCATGTAGGCCCCACCTGTCAGCCTTTTCAACATTATCCAGAGAGATTTAATTTCGAATTTAAATTCCTCTCTGAGAAGTCAGTACTGGTCCTGACTTTGAAATTCAATAATTGAGAATTAGGAATCCAAATAAATCAAACTCAATGTTCTGGAAAGCTTATGAAATTGTTTAACCAACACAATTGGTCTCATGTCATTTAATTAAATAGATAAAAAGTATTATTGAAAATGCTACAGAAGGTTTAAATTCTAAACTTGTTTGTTTCTGATGCTCTGTTAGTCCAAATAATTCCAAACCAATTTTGCTAGCTTAGTACTGCCTTGTGTTAGCTCCCCTAATTTTGGTAGAATTAATTAAGCAGTATTAATTGTTGACTTTAAGATAAACCCTTCTGGACTAAAACAACAAATATGTTTATTGGTTGATCCAAATGAGTTAGGACCAATTTTGTTAGCTCACATATAGCCATGTTTAGTTACCCCTAAAAGGGTTTAATTTTTGGAACAATATAATTTAAATGGTAGCTAAAACTTGATTATTAAGCTACTGGATTCAATCCAATGTGTAGGGAGTTTGGTAACTCCAAATGATCCAATTCAAATTGGGTTGTCTTCTACACATCAGTAGCTTTCCATAGAATTTAGTTTGTATTTTTGTGACCAACAGAACTCAAGTTGTGGAATTAAACATGAATAACTAGTTTCTGCCATAATTTGGACTTAATTAAATAATGTTTAATTCAATTTATTTGAAAACCAAATTGTGTGGTTTGATGTGTGCAGTAGCTAATTGTGATGTTGATGATGGTTATGTTGAGATGATTGCTTGTATAGCTTAGTGATTGTTTGCATTGTTTGTTTTTAATTAGACGAGAACGTTGTCGGATATATCGAGGAAGGAGAGTTTGCTGAATTTGAAGAACAAGAGCAAGATCACTTTGCCAAGCAAGGCAAGCTATTCTCTGAGCTTGCACTACCAACATATGCATCTACTTTCATAACATGTTTACTCTCAAAGCAAGATTTATAAAACCCATTTCAAAAGTATATGGATATTATTTTGCCACCCTATGTAGTAGTTTATATAAAACTTTAGGATGGGAAAACAATGTTGTTTATTCAAAACTCCTTTGAAATTTCTTGTGAGTTTATGGAATGCCGAGATGTCGGTGTTGTTGGAAAAGTGGAAAAATGGTGATGTTTATGAAAAATGCACAGTGTCCTAGTACTATGGAAACCAATCCTACCCTGTGCGACCACATTTACCACATATGGGAAAAGGCGTAGTCATGTAGTTTGCTCTTATTAGTATGGGATACCTCATCGACGGAGATGACTCCGTTATGCATGAGGGGATGGTCCGAGGATCTACCCCCTGACCCGGGTCCTCACACAAGTTGGTGGGGAGGATAGAAGGTTCCACCATAAACCGCCGGACAAAACTATGAGTCCTCACACTTAGGGTTTCTGACGGGAAACCGGACTGGGTGTCGATGGAAAGTGTCATATGGGAAGGATCCTATACTAGCATGAGCAAATAAGAGGCTATGGCCGGCGGCTTACTTCGCATACACCTGGTATGGCGAGACGTGGCAGACACGATGAGTTGCCGGATGGATGTGGGTTAAAAGCGTGCTACCTCTGCAGAGTGTTAAAACTATTCGAATAGCCGAGTCCTCGGATATGGACAATTGGGAGACTGTCCTAAGACCTTGTGCAAGTTTTAAAAAGGCTTTGAGTTTTAAAAGAAAAATGAAGTGGAGATTGTTTCCTACACCTATACCAACGGATCGGTATGAGGTGGTTGGATGAAAGTGGACCATGACGGGCTATGGTCGGAAAAAGGAGGAGTTTTGGAAAAACAGATGAAAATGGTGACTTCTTTAAAGATAGTTATAAAACTCTTCTTACCTTTTTCAATAAAGATATAGAGATGTTTTAAATAAAAGTTGTCAACTAAAATAAAACTGGTGCATACTCATGTTGGGGTAGTTTGCGAGTACATTCAAATGTACTCATATTGGTTTCGTCCCTGGCTATTGTCCTAGCCAGACTACGAGGAGGAACACTACGCAGAGTATGGCGACTTCTACGCCAACTAAGGATCTCCACAAGTCAGCTGCCTGTCGGGTTGTCATCGTTAGAATATGATGTCTACTACGCCGTAGCTTCCGCTGATATATTGGTTTGGCCCATGAAGGCACCTATGTAAGAACTTGGTCTAAATGACCATTTATGTAAGACTTTTATTCGGTACTGTAATGGATGTAAACTTTGGTATCCAATTCGGATTATGTGCAACGACAGACTGATCACGGGATCGTTGTGTTAAGCATAATCGGGTATTTCGGACAGCTAGTCCGGGGTCCCCACAGACTTGGTATCAGAGCCATCCTGACTTTAGGAAACCTTAGTTAGCATGGTCGTTTGTCAAATGTTACAAAAGATGAATTTCTAAAAAGAAAGGAATGAAGTATTTTCGAAAATTGCTTATCTCCAATCCTCTTACTTATGCAAAATTTTACTCTCATTAAATTACATTTTCCTTAGTATCCCTAAAATTTTGTACACCTCTCATTAAGTTTAAAATTTGACTCACTTGTTGCCCTACTATATTAAAATTTTGATATACTTGTCACCTAACTAACTTAAAATTTTGCTTAAAAACTGTAGATGGCACTCCATGGACCGAGTTCGTTCAGCTGGAGAAGGACAGCAAGCTGACGTTTGAGAGGGACTTGTTCGAGTTGACCAAGCTGTTAGGTCGCCCCGCTCCAGAGTTTGAGGGAGCTCAGATTGATGTTCACGGTGTTGGAAGGCTGAGCTGGCTCATCAGATCGTCAGTTCGCAGGAACATCAAGTCTCCCAATTCCAGGACGCTCATCTTCACCACCAAGGAGGCCACCTGGGTTGACGGTCTCTGTACTGCTACACAGAGGATGCTAGCCCGACTTTGTGAGGAGCACAAGGCGGAGTTAGTAGACTCCCGTTTCCGGTTCTACGGGAGGCGCAACTGTGATGGACACCCTACTCCTTCACCTTACCACCCGATGTTTGGGAGCTACATCATGGACATGGAGATCTTACTTCAGTGCACTCAGGATGATCTGTTGCGCACTAGGATTCAGCTCCACTTCGACCGCGAGTCGCTCGTTGAGCTTCGCGAGAACGAGATGAAGCTGATGGTGGAGAAGGTTGCTCTTCTCAGGAAGAGGGCCCAGCTGAGGAAGACTATCGTGAAGCTCCGCACGAAGGTGGCAGAGCAGGACGGACTGATTGAGGATCTAGAGCACCATACTGACGAGATGGAGGAGGAGGGCGAGGATCTCCGCAAGGAGAACGACGCTTTCCTCAGTGACGATGATGACTTCGTGGAGGAGATGGACTGTGAGGAGGAGGATGATGAGGAGGAGTTAGTTGACGAGGAGGAGGAGCCACTCGAGCCAGTTCTCGAGGACGAGGAGGAGGATCCCGAGGAGCCAGCCTACCAGTCAGATGCTGACGTGTTAGAGCTGGAGGTTCCACCTCAGTAGGCGAGTGACTTGATCACTACCGCAGGATTAGGTTGACCCCTATAGCTAGTCGAGTAGTAGTAGTGGTTCTTTTGGAAACCAGATGTTATGTATCCTAGATGTAAGCTTGATGTTGATGTGAACTCCTTGATGTATTGTTTGTGAAATATAAGTATGTTTGTCTTGTTTAAATCTGTGTGAACTATTTTCATATAAATCTTAGATTAATCAACCACTTGAGAGATCGTCTTTTCCCTTAGTCGAACTTTTCTTGCCTTGTCTCTTATACCCGGTGTGCTTCAGGATGCCACCCCGTCGCAGCAATGCGGAAGGATCAGGATCAGCACCACCACCACCGGACCCAACCCCCACCCAACTTCTCGCACTTATCATGGAGGAGCGTGAAAATGCCCGGCAAGAGCGCCAAGCTCATCTCGCTGCCTTACAACAACTCGCAGCCGCTTATAACAACAACAACAATAACAACAACAACAACAATGGTGGTAACGGCAATGGCGATGGAAACCAGCGATCTACCTTGGGTGATTTTCAGAAGACCAACCCACCCACCTACTCCAAGGGACTTCACCCACTAGAAGCCGATGATTGGCTTCGCACCATCGACAATAATCTGAAGTTGCTGCTGTGGGAGAAAATGAGAAAGTGTTGTATGCAACCCACTATCTCGCTGGACCTGCAAGAGCTTGGTGGGAAACTACCAAGACTCTCCAGCCAGCTGGTCATGTCATCAACTGGGCTGAGTTCCAGGAGAAGTTCCGCAAGAAGCATATTCCCAGTGGACTTATTGAGAGGAAGAAGGATGAGTTCCGCAAACTGAGGCAGGGAAGTAGAGATGTGGTCGGTTATCTTGAGGAGTTTACCGACTTATCTCGGTATGCTCCTGATGACACCGACAAGGAAGAGAAGAAGATGGAGCGTTTCATGAGTGGACTCATGATGAACTTCAGTGTGCTTTGGTTATCCATGACTTCCGTGATCTGGAGTCACTTGTGGACAAAGCCATCCAGCTGGAGACCAAGCGCAAGTCGATGTATGAAGGTCGCAAGAGGAGGATGAATGCTCAGGAAGGCTCGAGCAGCCAGAAACCTCGTATCTTTCAGCAGAACACCAGGCCTGCCTATCGTCCACCCCAAGCTCCACGCCCCAATTACCCTAACCGCCCAAACAACTTCAACCGCCCCAATGACAATAACCGTCCCGGAGGAAACTTCAACAACTTCACCCGCAATCCCAATGTGATCTGCTTTGAATGCGGCAACAAGGGTCACTACTCCAAAGAATGTCCCAATCCCAAGAGGAATGTCCAGCGCCCCAATGCGCCGGCACAGAACAATGGTCAAGGCCGCAATGGAAATGGAAATGGCAAGAATGCCGCACCTCGCGGAAATGCTGCTGTTGCCAAGGGTCGTCTGCACCACATCAATGCTGAAGAAGCTCAGGATGCTCCGGATGTTGTGCTGGGTACGTTCCTTGTCAACTCAGTACCTGCAACTGTTCTGTTTGATTCTGGTGCTACCCATTCATTTGTTACCCAAGAATTTGTTGCTAAGGGAGGTTTAGTTAAGAGCCTCTTACCCAAACCCATGGTCATCCAAATCCCAGAATCCACCGTAGAGACCAAGATGTTTTGCTCCGATGTACCCCTTGAGATCAAAGGAGAAAAGTTTCCAGTTAACTTAATTGTTCTGGGAACCCAAGGCATCGATGTTATACTCGGTATGAATTGGTTAGCCAAGTACCATGGTCGAATTGACTGTGCCAGAAGAGCTGTATCCATCACCACCGACAAAGAAGTAGAAGTGGAGTATGTGTCTGAAACTAGTCAACCTCACCCAGGCTGCCATGAGAGCATAGCTCGACCCGCCCTAGATGAGATCCGTGTTGTTCATCTGTTCAAGGATGTTTTCCCAGAAGAATTGCCTGGTATGCCGCCAGATAGGGATATTGAGTTCATAATTGAGCTTATCCCAGGAACATCCCCCATATCCCAAAAGCCTTATCGGATGAATCCGGAAGAACTGGTTGAGTTGAAGAAGCAGTTGGCTGATATGCTAAGCAAAGGTCTTGTCCGCCCAAGCGCTTCACCATGGGGATCACCCATTATTTGTGGACAAGAGAGACGGTACCACACGCCTGTGTGTGGATTATCGCAAGCTGAATGACGTGACCATTAAAAATAAGTACCCTCTTCCCAAGATCGAGGATCTGTTCGATCAAATGAACGGAGCCCGAGTCTTTTCAAAGATCGATCTTCGGACAGGATACCATCAGTTGAAGATCAGAGAGACAGATATTCCCAAGACCGCCTTCACCACTCGTTACGGTTGTTTGAATACACCGTGATGTCTTTTGGTCTGACCAATGCCCCAGCCTATTTCATGAATCTCATGAACAAGATTTTCATGGAGTACCTCGACAAGTTCGTGGTAGTTTTCCTTGATGACATCCTTATTTATTCCAAGACCGAAGAAGAGCATGCTGAACACCTGCGTCTAGTTTTGGAGACTCCAAGAGCACCAGCTGTATGCCAAGCTTAGCAAGTGTGAGTTTTGGCTCAGTGAAGTGGCATTTCTCGGACATATTGTGTCTGCGGAGGAATTTCTGTTGACCCTGAGAAGATACAAGCCATTCTTGACTGGTTATCCCCAACCAATGTTTTTGAAATCCGAAGCTTTCTCGGACTTGCCGGTTATTACCGCAAGTTCGTTGAAGGATTTTCCAGTATAGCCAAACCTCTGACCCAACTGTTGAAGAAGGACAAGAAATTTGAATGGACTCAGAAGTGTGAGGATAGTTTCCAAGAACTGAAGAAGAGACTAACCTCAGCCCCAATCCTGATCATGCCAGACGTCACCCAGAGTTTCGACGTGTATTGCGATGCATCACGCCTCGGACTTGGTTGCGTTCTGATGCAAGAAGGCAAAGTTGTGTCGTATCTGTCCCGGCAGTTGCGACCGCATGAAGAGAATTACCCAACCCATGACTTGGAGTTAGCTGCTGTAGTCTTTGCTCTTAAGAAGTGGCGTCCCTATCTTGCGGGACATCGCTGCGAGGTCTATACAGATCACAAAAGCTTGAAGTATATTTTCACCCAGAAAGATCTGAACCTGCGACAGAGGAGATGGATGGAATTAATCAAGGATTATGATATTGGAATCCATTATCACCCCGGAAAGGCTAATGTAGTTGCCGATGCCCTTAGTCGCAAACCTTGCACCCTGAATGCCCTGATCCAAGCCGAACAGCCAGCCTTGTTCAAAGACTTCCAAGATTTTGGACTAGAGCTTGTTAGCCATGGTTATCTCGCCAATTAGAGTTAACCCCAACCCTGATGGATCAAATCAAAGAAGCCCAAAAGGTCATGAAAGCATAGAGGGAATTAGGAAGAAAATTTCCCTCGGCAAAGCACCCGGTTTTACCGAAGATGCTGAAGGAGTGCTGAAATTCAATGACCGTATCTGTGTGCCCAATGTCACGGAACTTAAGGAGTTAATCCTGAAGGAGGCCCATGAGACCCCTTATTCAATCCACCCCGGCGGAACCAAAATGTACCAAGACCTTCGAGAAAGATTTTGGTGGCATGGAATGAAGCGAGAGATTGGTTCATTCGTAGCCAAGTGTGATATCTGTCAGCGAGTCAAGGCTGAACATCAGCGACCCGCTGGATTGCTTCAACCTTTGAAAATTCCCGAGTGGAAGTGGGATGAGATTGGAATGGATTTTATTACCGGACTTCCAAGATCCAACCGAGGCCATGATTCAATCTGGGTCATCGTTGATCGACTGACCAAGGTTGCCCACTTTGTTCCTGTCAAGACCACTCATACCGGAGCTCAGTTAGCAGACCTGTATATTTCCAGAATAGTGAGCCTGCATGGTGTGCCTAAGAAGATTGTATCTGATAGAGGCACGCAATTCACCTCAAGATTCTGGAAATCCCTTCATGAAGCCCTCGGAACCAAGTTAGCCTTTAGCACAGCTTATCATCCCCAGACCGATGGCCAGACTGAGCGAGTGAACCAGATATTGGAGGACATGCTTCGCGCATGTGTTCTATCCTATGGTTCCAAGTGGGAAGATTGTCTTCCGTTTGCAGAGTTCTCGTACAACAACAGTTATCAGTCTAGTCTGCAAATGGCCCCTTTTGAAGCCCTTTACGGCAAGAAGTGTCGTACACCCCTGAATTGGTCCGATACCGGAGAGAGCAAATTGTTCGGACCAGATACCCTCCGAGAAGCTGAAGAGCAAGTTCAGCTTATTCGTGAACGCCTCAAAACTGCCCAATCCCGTCAGAAGAGTTACGCTGACACCAAGCGCCGTGATCTCACTTTCAGTGTCGGAGATTATGTGTATCTCCGAGTGACACCCCTCAAGGGAATGCAGCGTTTCCATGTCAAAGGAAAGTTAGCGCCAAGGTATATTGGACCCTTCAAGGTCATTGCTCGTCGAGGAGAAGTATCCTATCAGCTGGAGTTACCCCAGGAGTTAGGAGATTATCATGATGTCTTCCACATTTCCTTGCTCCGGAAGTGTCTTGAAGTTCCTGACCAGCCTGATGTTTTCAAAAACATCGACCACCTCTCCATCGACCTGAACCAAGACCTGACTTATCGTGAGAGACCCCTCAAAATTCTCGAAGAAGATGTTCGTGTTACCCGAAGACGTGCGATCAAGTTTTACAAAGTCCAGTGGACTAACCACTCTGAAGAAGAAGCAACTTGGGAACGCGAAGATTATCTTAGAAGCGAATTCCCAGACCTCCTTAAAACCTAAGCCTAGCAAATCTCGGGACGAGATTTATTTTAAGGGGGGAAGGATTGTAACATCCCAAAATTATTATCAGGATTATATTCCAAAAATGAGAGCCAACAAAAACTTTTGTTGTTTATTGTATGTTAATTGCTTTTGTTACTTGAGATGTTGTTCTTGCTGTTTGTGTGAGTGTTTGCTCTAGTGAACACTAGTAAGAAAGAAAGAAAACAAAATAAAAATCAAAGCAAGAAAATAAAAGTGACAAGTTGTCACATGAAAATCTCAAGTGACAAACTCAATTATTTTCAAACCAAAGTCAGTGGAGTTGTAATGTAAACACTCCCCATTTTGTTCCTACCACTTTCCCCTCTCAAATATTATTTTTGAACTAGTTTTGAAATTCTAAAATAAAAACAAATTGAAATAAATTAAAATAACATAAACAAAGTACTATAAAAGAAAATGTTTCAAAACATTTTATTATTTTATGCCAATTTTTGTGGAGCTTCTGTACATTATGGGAAGGCCCCACAAATTTTTGCAAATTTTTCTAAAATGTTTAAATGCCCTAATTAAATCCTAGAAAACCTTCTGGATTTAACAGAAGGACTAAAACAGAAATAAAAAGAAAGCAGAGAGGAGGCAGGGGGTTTTCTGCAAAAACGTCATCCCCTACCTCTCTCCCTCGCCCCGACGTGCCGCCGTGTCGCCGTGCTGCGCATCGCCGTTTCCGAGCCGCCCAGGCCCCCCCTGCGCGCGCGCCCGGTGCCTCTGCTGCCTCTGCGTGCAGGAGAGAGCACTCGAGCCCCTCCCCGCGCCATTACGCCGCCCTTTTCCCTCCGCATCGCCGTGGCAACCTCGCCGTCGCCGACCCAAATTCACCGCACTCACTGCACCTCGACACGCACGACTTGGCCGAGCCCTTCTAGAACGTGTCCGGACCCCGCTCGACACCGCGCGTCCACGTCCCTCGCACCACCGCCGTGGAATTGATCCACTCCCGTGCGCCATGGACGTCGCCGTGTGCGCCTCGTCCACGAACGCCGGCCCCTGCCCTATAAAGCCACCCCCGCACCCCTCTGGAAGCACCACACCACCTCACTCCCTCACCCCTCCCTCTCGATTCATCTGTGCACCGCGGGAGGCCGTGCACCGCCGCAGCCACTGCCGCCGTCAAGGTCGGTCATGGCCGCAGCGCCTTGCTCCCCCATTCTTCCCTCTCTGGCCTGCACTTGCTTCCCTCTGCTTCACCGCCCTCACCGCACCTTTTTCCCTCTGGATTGTGTCCAGATTCGCCGGGGGATCATCGCCGGAGTTGCTGCCGTGTCCGCGGGAAGTTCCGAAGCTCGCCGTGGACGCTCCGCTCCGTCCCAGCAAGTAGGACTCATCCAGGAGCTTCCACCTCACCACCGCCATCAATTCGCGTCATCACCGTGCCCTCCCGTGCCCCTAGGTGAGACCTCCGTCCACCACATCGCCGCCGGCGCGGCAGCGCCGCCAAAGTTTGGTCGCCGTCGTCGCGTCGCACGTGGACCGCGTACCGTTTCGTTTAGAAGTGAAAGAGAGAGAGAGACTGACGGGCAGGCCCCGCTCGTCAGGTTTTAAATCATTTCCCCGCGCGCGATGTGCCGCTGCCATGTAGGCCCCACCTGTCAGCCTTTTCAACATTATCCAGAGAGATTTAATTTCGAATTTAAATTCCTCTCTGAGAAGTCAGTACTGGTCCTGACTTTGAAATTCAATAAATTGAGAATTAGGAATCCAAATAAATCAAACTCAATTGTTCTGGAAAGCTTATGAAATTGTTTAACCAACACAATTGGTCTCATGTCATTTAATTAAATAGATAAAAAGTATTATTGAAAATCTACAGAAGGTTTAAATTCTAAACTTGTTTTTTCTGATGCTCTGTGAGTCCAAATAATTCCAAACCAATTTTGCTAGCTTAGTACTGCCTTGTGTTAGCTCCCCTAATTTTGGTAGAATTAATTAAGCAGTATTAATTGTTGACTTCAAGATAAACCCTTCTGGACTAAAACAAACAAATATGTTTATTGGTTGACCCAAATGAGTTAGGACCAATTTTGTTAGCTCACATATAGCCATGTTTAGTTACCCCTAAAATGGTTTAATTTTTGGAACAATATAATTTAAATGGTAGCTAAAACTTGATTATTAAGCTACTGAATTCAGTCCAATGTGTAGGGAGTTTGGTAACTCCAATTGATCCAATTCAAATTGGGTTGTCTTCTACACATCAGTAGCTTTCTATAGAAATTTAGTTTGTATTTTTGTGACCAACAAAACTCAAGTTGTGGATTTAAACATGAATAATTAGTTTCTGCCATAATTTGGACTTAATTAAATAATGTTTAATTCAACTTATTTGAAAATCAAATTGTGTGGTTTGATGTGTGCAGTAGCTAATTGTGATGTTGATGATGGTTAGTTGAGATGATTGCTTGTATAGCTTAGTGATTGTTTGCATTGTTTTTTATTAATTAGACGAGAACGTTGTCGGATATATCGAGGAAGGAGAGTTTGCTGAATTTGAAGAACAAGAGCAAGATCACTTTGCCAAGCAAGGCAAGCTATTCTCTGAGCTTGCACTACCAACATATGCATCTACTTTCATAACATGTTTTACTCTCAAAGCAAGATTTATAAAACCCATTTCAAAAGTATATGGATATTATTTTGCCACCCTATGTAGTAGTTTATATAAAACTTTAGGATGGGAAAACAATGTTGTTTATTCAAAACTCCTTTGAAATTTCTTGTGATTTATGGAATGCCAAGATGTCGGTGTTGTATTGGAAAAGTGGAAAAGTGGTGATGTTTATGAAAATGCACAGTGTCCTAGTACTATGGCGACCAATCTTACCCTGTGCGACCACATTTACCACATATGGGAAAAGGCTTAGTCATGTAGTTTGCTCTTATTAGTATGGGATACCTCATCGACGGAGATGACTCCGTTATGCATGAGGGGATGGTCCGAGGACCTAACCCTGACCCGGGTCCTCACACAAGTTGGTGGGGAGGATAGAAGGTTCCACCATAAACCGCCGGACAAAACTATGAGTCCTCACACTTAGGGTTTCTGACGGGAAACCGGACTGGGTGTAGATGGAAAGTGTCATATGGGAAGGATCCTATACTAGCATGAGCAAATAAGAGGCTAGGGCCGACGGCTTACTTCGCATACACCTGGTATGGCGAGACGTGGCAGACACGATGAGTTGCCGGATGGATGTGGGCTAAAAGCGTGCTACCTCTGCAGAGTGTTAAAACTATTCGAATAGCCGAGTCCTCGGATATGGACAATTGGGAGACTGTCCTAAGACCATGTGCAAGTTTTTAAAAAGACTTTGAGTTTTAAAAGAAAAATGAAGTGGAGATTGTTTCCTACACCTATACCAACGGATCGGTATGAGGTGGTTGGATGAAAGTGGACCATGACGGGCTATGGTCGGAAAAAGGAGGAGTTTTGGAAAAACAGATGAAAATGGTGACTTCTCTAAAGATAGTTATAAAACTCTTCTTACCATTTTCAATAAAGATATAGAGATGTTTTAAATAAAAGTTGTCAACTAAAATAAAACTAGTGCATACTCATGTTGGGGTAGTTTGCGAGTACATTCAAATGTACTCATATTGGTTTCGTCCCTGGCTATTGACCTGGCCAGACTACGAGGAGGAGCACTACGCCGAGCAAGAGTATGGCGACTTCTACGCCAACTAAGGATCTCCACAAGTCAGCTGCCTGTCGGGTTGTCATCGTTAGAATATGACGTCTACTACGCCGTAGCTTCCGCTGATATATCTGGTTTGGCCCATGAAGGCACCTATGTAAGAACTTGGTCTAAATGACCACTTATGTAAGACTTTTTATTCGGTATTGTAATGGATGTAAACTTTGGTACCCAATTCGGATTATGTGCAACGACAGACTGATCACGGGATCGTTGTGTTAAGCATAATCGGGTATTTCGGACAGCTAGTCCGGGGTCCCCACACTGCGGACGTCTGAAAAAGAGCAGCTGCAGGCGGAAAAGGCCAGTGTTGTCGAAACAGAGAAGAAACTTCGGGAGGATGCCGCCAAGGTTCACGAGAATGCGCTCCAGTTAGCCGAGGCCCGCGCCACCTCGGCCACCGAGGCTTATGAAGCCCTTCAAGCTTCGGTTAACCAGCTCCTCCCGACGCTGCAACACATCAACCAAGAAATGGACAGTAAGCTTCTTGCCCCCCTTAGCCTTGCTTTGTCCTCAACATCATTGGTTCTTTGCCGAACCATTTCTCACACTGATAACAGGCTACCCTACTATAGAGCATTTTACCTACACCCAAGTCTCGGCCCGCAATATCACTGCTCGGCACAGGGAGAGGCGTAACGAGACGAACCCCGTCTGGACCGTTGAGGACCACATCGTGGCCATCAAGGCTCGGATCCATCCCTTGAAAACCATTGGGTCCGAACTCCTCGACGCAGGTCTATCTGCTTTCCGAGCCTTATGGCCTCTTGCCGACGCTCCCAAACTACCCGAGCTCGCCGCCAAGCTTCGTGAAGCCGAACAAAGACTCCGAGAGTGGCGTTCATCTTCAGCTCGCGCTGGAGCTGATGCCGCTCTCAAATTCATCATGACTTGGTGCGAGAAGATCGACCTCGAAAAGATGGACACTCTTCGCCGAGGCTCGCCCTGGTCCTCGGACCCAATTCTCATCAAGCGCCGCGAAAAGATGGCTGCCTTCTTCGCTGGATATGCCAACACAAGAACTTGAGCGAAGGAGACACCTACTCCGACGCCGAGGATTACGAGCCAGAAGACGAGGAATACGAAACAGAATCCGACGTCGAGGCCGAGCAAGGTGACGGCGGTGAAACCCGCGAAGCAGAAACCGAGGCTTCTCCACAACCTGATGCCGAGGTTACTGCCGACGTTGCCAGCACTTCCCAGGCTACCTCGGACGAAATCCCTGCTGCATCGGCTGCTGCCGACGTAATTCCTGATGCCTCGACCTGAACTTATGCTTGGCCAAAAACTTCATTAAATCCCCGGTATGCCGGGACGCAGATGTAATCAAACTTAAGTAGTTCCTTTGCTACCTCTATTACTATTATGCTCATTCGAACCATGCTTTTCTAAGCTTTATGTCGAATCCTTTTGAATGATTGCTCGAGTTTACTTTCGTGTTTACTATATTTGGCATTCTTTGCTCTTGTCTGCCATTCTGGCGTTCGACAGTCGAGTCACAAGATTGTTGTTCATAGCATACAGTACTTGGTAAATTCCGAGGTATGTTTCAAAGTCATCCGACATAAAAAAGAAGTAAAAACAGGGGTTAGTAAACGACATATGCCGAACTGTCTTTTTGGACCGAGTCCCCGAGTTCATTTTCATGTTTCCCATGTTCTTTCGTCTTTGCTCTTGACTGCCATGCTGGCGTTCGTCAGTCGAGTCACAAGATTAGTTACATAGCATACAGTACTTGAAGTTTGAGACGAGGTTCAAAATAGTTCGGCATACGAACGAAGAAAGAGTACAAACAAAAAGAAACATGCAATCATAAGAGCGAGGCAGTCCCCGAGCTCACTCTCGAGGTGCCGAAGTTTTTATTTAAAGATCAGCCGAGGTACATACATTACTTCCTTCAACAGTAGAAGGGTCGGAGTAGAGCTACATTCCATGGACGCTGAAGCTCCAAATCGGGTCTGTCCAGCCCATCTCCCCTTGGCTCCTGTGCATCTATAAGATAGTATGAATCATTGTGCAGAGCTCGGCTCACAATGTACGGTCCCTCCCATGGAGGTGACAACTTGTGCCGGCCTTTACTGCGCTGCACAAGCCTCAGCACTAGGTCTCCTTCATTAAACTTTCGGGGTTTTACATGCCGGCTTTGATAGCGTCGGAGACCCTGCTGATATATTGCTGACCGAGATAAGGCCAATTCTCTTGCTTCCTCGAGCAGATCTACTGCATCTTCCCGAGCTTCTTTAGCCTCGGCTTCTGTGTACATTGCCACTCTGGGCGCATCATATTCAATGTCGGTTGGCAGCATTGCCTCGGCCCCATAGACCATGAAAAATGGCGTATAGCCAGTTGATCTGTTCGGTGTGGTCCTTAGACCCCACAGAACTGCTGGTATCTCATCGATCCAACACCCGGTGTTTTCAACAGTGGTTCTACAACCGAGCTTTGATTCCGGCCAATACCAATGCATTTGACCTCTCTACTTGCCCATTAGCCTGTGGGTGAGCCACCGAGGCTACATCAAGTCGAATTCCCTTACTCATGCAGAACCGAGCAAACTCTCCGACAGCAAAGTTCGTGCCGTTGTCTGTAATGATACTATGAGGATATCCATATCTCAGGATTATTTCCTTCAAAAAGGTCACTGCCGTATGACCATCCACTTTTCGGATTGGCTTCACCTCGATCCACTTAGTGAATTTGTCCACCATCACCAGTATGTGAGTCATATTGCCTCGGGCTGGCTTGAATTCTCCCACCATGTCCAGACACCAAACTGCAAAGGGCCACGTGATAGGAATGGTCTTGAGCGCCGAAGCTGGCATGTGCTGCTGCTTGGCGAACCTTTGGCACCCTTCACATTTCCGAACTATATCTTCTGCATCGGCATTGGCGGTGGGCCAATAGAACCCGTGCCGGAACACCTTGGCCACCAGAGCTCTTGTGCTGCAATGATGTCCACATTCTCCTTGGTGGATTTCTAAAAGCATCTCCTTGCCTTCAGCTGGTTCGACACACCTCTGCAACACCTCGGTCACACTTCTCTTGTATAGCTCCTTGTTGATGATGGTGTATCCCTTAGCTCTCCTCTGGATTCTCCTTGCCTCGGTTGTATCACTTGGCAAACTTCCATCGGCTATGAAGTTCATGATCTGCTCCGCCCATTCCGGCACTGGATGCAGAGGAAAAAGCCTCTCATCTATCTCCATTGGTTCGGTCGCCATGATCTCCTTCATGATTTCCTCACCATTGCTCGGCCAGTCCCCGAGTGTTGGTGCGAAGTCCCCGGGTCAGACCCGAAGTTCCCATCATCTATCTCCATAGGAAAAGCTCCATCAGTCCTCGGATACTGCGAAGCAGTCCCCGAGTCCGGCCAAACGCATCCGACGTCTACCTCCATAGGAATAGGCTCAGACTCCGAACTTGGCGGTAAGAAAATTGACTCGGAGTCAGGCGAGGGCTTGATTGAAGGAGTTCTCAAATGGTTCAGCGCTATCCCCGGTGGCACCGGTTCTTTGGATGAACCGAGCTTGGACAATACGTCGGCGGCTTCATTCTCCCCCCGAGGTATGTGCTTGTACTCACATCCTTCGAAGAACCCAGACACCTTTTGCACATGAAACCGATACAACTCCATGTTCGCATCCAATGCATCCCAAGTGCCGGTGGATTGATGCACCACCAAAGCTGAATCGCCGAAGCATTCTATACGCCGGACACCTATCTCCTTTGCCACCTTGAGCCCATGGATCAGGGCCTCATACTCCGCCACGTTGTTCGACGCCGAGAAATGGATTTGCAGCACATACTTCAACTGGTCTTGCTTCGGCGAGGTTAGGACTATGCCGGCACCTAATCCGACCTTGGTCTTGGACCCATCAAAGTGCATCTTCCAATAATTATAGTCCGGCAAGGGCGGCTCATATTGCATCTCGGCCCAATCGCATAAAAAGTCCGGCAGCGCCTGCGACTTGATTGCATCTCGCCTTTCATAATGCGGAGTGTATGGAGATACCTCGATCGCCCATTTGGCAACTCGCCCAGTTGCGTCCTTGCATCCGATGATCTCCGAGATTGGAGCATCACATACCACCGTCATGGGATGCTCTTGGAAGTAATGCTTCAGTTTCTTAACCGCCAGGTATACTCCGTACGTCATCTTCTGGTAGTGGGGGTAGTTTTGCTTCGACGTGGATATCACCTCGCTCAGGTAGTAGATTGGTCTCTGCACCGATTTGCCTCCTTCGTCTCGCTCCACCACCACTGCAACACTTACGACCCGGTTTGTAGCCGCAATGTATATCAACATCGGTTCATTCTGCAAAGGGGATGCCAACACCGGAGCAGTGGACAACATCTTCTTCAGCTCATTGAACGCCGCGTCCGCCTGCGGGGTCCAAGTGAAACTGGTACTTTTCTTCATAAGTTGATACAATGGTAAGGCTTTTTCTCCTAGCCGACTTACAAACCGACTTAAAGATGCAAGGCATCCCGTGAACTTCTGCACATCTTTTAAACAGTTCGGCAACTTCATTCTTTCGATAGCTCGGATCTTAGCCGGGTTAACTTCTATACCTCGGCTCGATACGAGGAAACCGAGCAATTTTCCAGCCGGGACACCAAAGGTGCACTTGTCCGGGTTAAGTTTCAACCGATACTTTCTTAAATTTGCAAATGTCTCTTCGAGGTCTTCGATGAGAGTATGCTTCTTTTTAGTTTTGATAACAATGTCATCGACATACACTTGCACATTCTTGCCCATTTGAGAATGTAAGCACTTCTGCATACACCTTTGATAAGTTGCCCCGGCATTTCTCAAACCGAAACACATGACACGATAGCAATACGCCCCGTACGGGGTAATAAAGGCAGTCTTTATTTGATCATCAGTGTTCAGTGGGATCTGGTGAAAACCAGAATATGCATCAATAAAAGACAACAGCTCACATCCAGCCGTAGAATCGATCACTTGATCAATCCGAGGTAAAGGAAAGGGATCCTTCGGGCACGCCTTGTTCAGGTTGGTGAAGTCAATGCACATGCGCCACACCTTGACTACCGCCGGTTCGTCCTTCTTTTTCTCCACGAGGACTGGATTAGATATCCAGTCCGGATGCAGCACTTCCATGATGAAGCCTGCAGCCAGTAACTTCGCCAGTTCTTCGAGTACCACCTTTCTTCGGTCATCTGAGAGCCGCCGCGTCGGTTGACGCACTGGTTTCACCTCTGGCCGAACAAACAAAGAGTGCTCTGCCAACTCCCTCGGAACACCTGGCAGGTCTTTAGCCGACCATGCAAAAATGTCCCGATTCTCACGGAGGAAGTGACAGAGCGCGCTTTCCTATTTCTCGTCCATGCCAGTACCAATGATGGCGAAACGCTCCGGGTTCTCCGAGTCCAGCGGGATTTTCTTGGTCTCCTTGGGCACCTCGAATGAAGCGCTCATGTCCGGAGTAATTAGTCCGGACATGCCGAGCTGAGTAGACTGCGCCATTGCCACCACCTTCTGAAGTTGCTTCTTCTCCGCCGCGATCACCAAGGACTCGGCTAAACTAGATCCCGCCGAGGCACATTGCATAGCCTTCTTGTAGTCACCAGAAATGGTTATTATTCCCTTGGGCCCCGGCATTTTCATCTTTAGGTAAGCCACATGAGTGGAGATCATGAACTTGGCCAAGGCTGGCCTTCCCAGCAAGGCATGGTAAGGGCTCTGCAAGTCCACAACCTCGAACTCAAGACTTTCAACTCGGCTGTTATCTCGGGTACCAAAACCCACGTCGACCCAAATCTTTCCCATAGGTGCACAAGAGACCCCGGGCACAATACCGTGAAATGTACAGCTGCTAGGCTGCAACTGGTTCGGTGAGTATCCCAGCTTGACCATTGTGTCTCGGTACATGATATTTATGGCACTCCCATTGTCCACCAAGACTCGGGTGAATCTCACATTGTTGGTCGGCCCACAAAACGTCGGATCCACCACCAGTGCATAGTTTCCAGGGCTCGGCATGATCCGAGGTGTATCTTGCCTGCTCCAAGTGATCTCTTGCTCGGACCAGTTCATGTATTTCACCACCGCCGGAGATACTGCATTCACCTCCTTGGCACGCCTCAGCATACTCTTCTTATCAGTTGACTCAGTCACAAACACCACGTAGCTCTGATGTACTTCCCTATAATCATTACCGGGGTTCTCATACCTCTGATTCTCAAAGGACCACGTTTGGCTTTGGCCGGCACCACCGTTGTTGTTGTTGCCCTGGGCACTCACTGCATTCACCGGTTTCGCCTGCACCGTCTTCTGGTTTTGGGCCGCATGCACCGGGGTTGAATTTGCTCCGGTTAAGCTCTGATTCTGCGCCGCTATGGTCGGCTTATGCTGCTGCTGCGTGTTCGGATATTGAGGTCTACGCCATTGGTTCGGTGGCCCACTCCGGTTTGCCCCAGCTTTCGCCCCTTCTGCAGCGGTTCGGTGATGAAAACTACACTGCAGAGTGGTATGGTTGGGTGTTCTGCCATTCCTGCCATGATAGATACATGGTCCATTCACCAATGACTCGTAAGTCACAGGTGGTCCGGCCTCCTGCCACTGCTTCGCACCACCTCCCTGATTCTGGTTCTGGTTCGGAGTCCACGCCTGACCCTCAGTCTTCGGTTTCTGGGCGCCTCCAGGTCCGGACTGACTTGGGTTTACAGCATTGACTTGGAAATCTGGTTCTCTCCTCTTCTGCCCGAACTCTTGACGGTTATCAAACCTCGGTCCGTTGTTGCGGTTGTTCATCGGATTCCTCCTGTTCCGGGCATTCCCATCCAGCAGAGGCTGCATCGGATCGCCAAGGGCATAGGAATCAGCTATCCGAATCGTCTCGGCCAGAGTCTTTGGCATATCTCTCTGGAGCCTCTGCCACAACATGCTACCATACCGACATCCATCAGCAAACCACGCTATAGCCTGTGCTTCGATAACTCCCTCACAGGAGTTCCGAACATTGCTCCACCGAGTCAAGAATTCTCGGTCAGTCTCATTGTCCTCCTGCTTGCACGCCTGCAAAAGCTGAGGTCGGTTTGGCCTCCTGTAAGTGCTGGCGAAGTTGCTATTGAATGCCTCCTCTAAATCCAGCCAGCAATCGATGCTATTCTCCGGCAGATTGTTCAGCCAGATCCGAGCAGGACCTTCCAACATGTGCGGGAGATACCGGACCGCCCATCGGCGATTGCCCCCCGCAATGTATACTGCTGAAACATAATCAGCTAGCCAATCTTGCGGCTTGGTGCTCCCATTGTACGGCCTGGTACTCCGACCCAACTGAAACTGAGACACTGGTGGAGGTGGTTCCTTCATGATCCGAGGTCCAAAACACGCCGGACCAGGAGGGCCTTCCTCCTCCAATTCTCGGACATGTAAATCCGATCTAGCTTGTAGCGCGCATCACCTGTAGGCAACGTCCGAGCTCCGATACGCTCTCCCAATGCACCATCCACTCTATAGAATCCAGCCCGCTCCATGGCTGAATTTCCATCATCATATCGGTCGCCACCTCGACCGACGTTCTTCGGCTGCGGAACATACTCCGGCTCTTGCTGATACTGCTCCTGCGGCCGGGGTTGCTGCTGATGCCTCGGGGGCTGAGGTGGTTTACCTCGGCCAGCCGACGCTGCTTGCCCACCGTTCTGATTTCCCTGAGCTGAACGGCCTTAGCTCGGCTTGCATCACCTGGGCCGGGGTCTCCATTGGCTCGGCTAGCGTTGCCGACCTTTTGCTTCCCAGCTAACACCGGATCGTACACTTGCAGCTGCATCTCCTTGTTCCGACCTGAAGTGACACTCCGGGCACGATCGGCTCCTCCGACGTGTGGAGACGAGGCTTGCCCCTTGGACCCCTGGCTAACTGGCCTAATCGAATGGACCGCCTGCGAACCGCCAAGCCCGGCCTTGCGGAGGGCTTCATTTTGCTTGCTGGCCACATGCACTAACTCATTGAGCCGCTTCTGCTGCTCACGCCATGCATCTCCGGTCAACTCCGATAGCCCGGCCCTTACTGCTTCGGCTGCTCTAAGGTTCTTAGCTGGTGAACTATACACCGGCCTACCAGTAGCCGACCTGCTACTTGTTGCCTTACTCGAGCCCGAGACTGCAGCCCTAGCCATCTCCCATAGAGGTCCTTGCCTCGGTTGAGCAGAGCAGCTTTCTTACGCCGCACAACCGGAGTAAAACCATCCTCTATACCATGTGCAGCATTGTACTCCTTCTGCTCCATATCGAACTGCTGCTTAGCCTCGGCCAGCAACCGAGCTTCTCTCAGCACCCTCTGGCGCTCTGCCTCTAACCCGGCCACCGTATGCTCCACACTTGCCTCTACTGCGAGTGGCCGAGCTAACCTATCAACGATAGCTTCTAAGGGAACTTCTTCCCTTGGCATGCCCAACTGCTCATTCTGACTAGGTTTCTCGTACGGAAACTTCGCCGTCCGACCTGATTTCTCAGGCAGCGCGGTTGGCGTCGCCTCCACCTCGGCTAGCGCGACCTTGCCAGCATCTGCCTTGCTAGCTGCAGGCTGGTACCAGCCATCATCACCTCCACACACCTCGGAGGGCGAGTGACACGCCGACCCAAAGCCGCCAGGAGAGGAGTTTCGTCGTCCACGAGCACCTGCTCCGGGTACTCGCGAACCACCTCGACAGCAACGTATGTGGGGAAGCTGCCGAGCATCATGAGGAAGCCATCGGTGGGGAAAGGCTTGCCGGCGAAGCACCCCGCATTGTCGCTCACAAAGGCGAACTCGCCGATCTTGGTAACAAGGCCAGAAAGAACACACCAGAGGAGCCCGTCCGGATGGAAACTCCACCCAACGCCTCAATCTGCCCCACGGTGGGCGCCAACTGTCGTGGTGGGATCACGGCAGATGCCATGGGTATGGCTTAGTTGGGGCCGAATGGTCGTTGGGGGAATCCGGGGAGGGTTTATGCACTCAAGACGTGCACAAGCAAGAACATGCAAGAAACCACAAGAACATGAACAAGAAACCAAGAAAGCCAAGAACACAAAAGACACCACGATGTACCCAGGTTCGGGGCCTTCGTGAGGAAGTAAAACCCCTACTCCTGCCTTGCCTCTCTCAATATATCAGTGTGGTTCTCAGGTACAAGGTGCTCCTCGAGCTGTATGATGCTACCAAAGTGAGAGCTCGAGTAGAAGTGAAACTATGAAGGGGGAAATGAGCTAGGGTTTTGCCGTCCTCCCTGGAGGTAGAGATGCCGCATATATACACAGGCCGAAGTACATTTTTACCCCTGCCTACAACTGACAATGGCATGGCCAAAAGGTAGAAGACAAGCCTCTGCCTCCTGCCAGCTCAACGGCCGGACTGTCAGGCCAGCCAGGCCTAGCTTTCCTCTTCCGGTCATACTTCAGTAGCCTGCCGAGGTCTAGCCTGTAGACCTTTCCCGAAATAGCCGAGTCAGCTCCTAGGCCCCCGAGCTTCCGGGAAACCCGTGGACGGACCTCGCCGTCCTCTGAAGCCTCGGGCTACGAGCTCTGCGGCGCCCGTGACCTCTCTGACATGCCTCGATCCTTGCTGCCAACCTCGGATAACACTCCTGATCCTATACCTCGGTAGAGAATACCTTATTCCTGTGGTAGCTAGCTGACTGCCCCGAGGTTGATACCTCGGAGGATATACCTCGGAGAATATACCTCGGACGTACACCTTACGTCGGATGACGCCTCCTGCGTCCTTGCTCAATCGTTACCTCGGACAGCTTACTGCCTTAACCTTACATGTCTTTACCTCATCTTTACCCTACCCGGGGTAACCCCCCGACAGTCCGCTTGTCTGTGAGCGTCTGAAGAGCTTGAAGCATTCCAAAGTTGAAAGTAAGCGGCGGTCCGCCTAAAGTAGTCGGACAATTTGCCGCCATCATGGGAAAGACGGCCTGACCATTGTCAGGAATCTTCCTGGCACCAGTCTTGTCAATTGACTGGACCGTCAAATGTTGACGGATGACGCCATGCAGTCCACGACAGTTTGGACTTGGGCATGCGTCATGATGGTTTCTCCACTACGCACAGAAATCGGAGCGAGGGCCGCAGACACCGTTGCCACGACGTGCAAATCGTGGGCACGTGGCGGAAATCTCGCGTCCCCCCAATCTCGGGCACGGATCTTGGCGCGTGGGGATAAATACCCCAAAGGGCACATCGATGCACTTCTTCCATTCGCACCCACCGTGGCCTCCTCACCTTCCCGAGCTCATCTCCTCCGTACTCAACTCCGGCGAGCACGAGCGGCCTCTCCCCCAAATGGCGAGCACTCAGCAGAGCGGCGGCGACGGCGGCACTGGCTGCGGCTCGCGACCCCCGCCGGATCTGGATCTGCCAGCGGCGGCGGCGGTGCCCGTGGCGCATCGATGACCTCTCCCGTCCACCGTGGCACGGGCGGGTTTCTACTTCTTCCCCAGCTCCGGCGGCGCCTGCAACCGCCGCTCCAACCTTTCCCCTCCCATCCCTCGCGGCGACCAGCTCTGAGGCTGCGGCGGAATCTGCCGCCGACGAGGATGACGACGCCGAGGAAGAGGAAGAGGCTGGAGACCTGGGTTCCAGGTACTGGCTGCCGTCAGTTATGACGTCAGCATATCTGAAGGAGCTGGAGGAAGGCGGATACATTCCGCCAAAGACGGAATGCTCCTGGAGGGTTCCAGGCGACGAGGCGGTGCCTGACCCCAAGACGGCGAGCGTCATGTTGGCGTCGCACAGCCTTCGCGGTATGTCTCTGCCGCTTTCCGCCTTCTTCTTGGCGGTGCTTAGTTTTTATGGGCTGCAGCCACACAACATAGCGCCCAATAGTATTCTAGTGCTAGCCGGCTTCCAGGCTTTGTGCGAAGGGTACTTAGGCATAGCTGCGTCCATAGAGCTATTCAAGTACTGCTTCCTGTGCCGCCGGCAAACCATACCAGGCGGCCACCTAGCAACCTGCGGTAGTGTCACGTTCAACTGCCGCCAACCCGACTGGTACCCAAATACCATACATCGAGTCGGTGAAGCACTGGACCAGCACTTTCTTCTACTGCAAGGACATCCCGACACCTGGCAGCACACAAGGGATGCCAGCCTTCGTCAACGGTCCGCCAACCCACAAGGCCTGTTGGACGGCAAAGGTGCCGCTCAGCAGCTTGTCGGCGGAACTTCGAATTGCCGTTAGGCGGATCGAGTTCTTGACGAAGACGATGTTGGCTCCACGACTTGACGGAGTTGACACCGTCATCTGCTGGGTGTCGAGGAAGATAATGCCACTCCGCCATCGCCCACTGAAGATGTGCGAGTACAAGGCGGATGACGCCGGCAACACACCCTTGATCAGGATGCCTTAGAATACCGGCTAGAGAGCTTATCAAGCCTCTGTCGGTGAAGGCGGCTGAAGGCGTCGCCATGTTCACCCATGACAACCCAGCCCCAGCGGTAAGTCAAAGCTACTTTGTTATTTCACTAACATCCTTGCCCACTAGGTACTGGATTAATATTGTCTTGTTTCCTTTTCAGCTGCAAACCTTGGGGAGGAGAGTTGGCTCCAAACTGGTACGACAGGTGCCAGCAAATCGAAGAAGCGCAAGCTGAGCTCCTCCACCAAGGATTTGGAGAAGAGGAAGAAGGCGGCCACCTCTGTCGATGCAGAGGATGAGACCGTGGGGAATGTCCCCTTCAAGCGGTAGCAAACTTTGGCTTTCCCTGACTTAGCTTTTGATATGTTTGTGCTGACAAACTTGCATTTTCTGCTTACAGAGGCAAGCCTGCCATGCCCAAGCTCCGCTCCAACTTGAAGATTGCTGCCGGCAGGGGCAAGCCACCACGCTCTTCTCCAGCTGCTGCGCCGACAACGCCCACAGTTGGCGTTCCCGTGGTTGTATGCCAGGGAACGTACACAGCTGCTGGTACCGCAGAGGCGGCAGAGAAGATGGCGGGCAAGAAATCAGTTGCCGGCTACACTTTTTCCAAGACGGCTGAAGCTTCGGCTAGTGATGCCGCTCGATTTATTGCCATGAAGCAGGAGATGGATGACCAGATGGCGGCCGAACAAGGCGGATCGTCCATCCTGGCTCCCAATCTGGCAAAGGGTTGCAAGACCCCCGGCAAACACTGAAGACCATGCGTGACGGTACCCGCAACTGGTACGCGCACATGGACGAACTCCACGACACCCTGCACGGACAACTTGAGGTAAAATAGCCTATGGTCCCAGCCCCCGAGCACTTTGGCGGCTGAAAAATTTAGCCGGCAAAGTGGTCTCGTTGACTAAATAGTGCTAACCATAATGTTGTTTTCGTGCATGCAGGCCGTTCTTGCTTCCAATCTTGAGCTATTTCGTGCTCAAGAGAAGAAAAAAGGAATGCCAGAACTGCAGCAGGACGTGGAGTTGAAGAACGCCCAAATTGCGAGCTTGGAAGAAGCTCGCAAGAAGGATGAAGGTGACAAAGCTTTCTTTGCCTTCTTTTCGTCCGACTTCTTTTCTTTTCCGACAAGTATTTTAGTCGTCTTTTCTTTTTATTTGTAGAATTACTAAACACTGCGCAAGATATTCTCAAGAACTCCACTGACATGCAAGCTTTGATGAACGAAGCTGCAGATCTTGCCGGGCTGGTGACCAAGCTGAAGGCGGATCACGCCAAGGAGCTGGATGAGCGTGCGTTGGCCCATGCTGCCGAAGTTAGCAAGTTGACTGGACAACTTGAGGCCATGAGCAACAACCTTGACCAGGTGAACAAGAACGCCAAGGAGCAGCAGGACCAACTGTCAAAGGCGGTCCAGCTAGCCAAGAAACGCTTGAGAACCATCTGGATGAGGTCAACGCCATCCACGACCATGTCTTGGGTATGTCTCCAATCCTTCATTTTTGTCACCTTGCTCTTGAAACTTGAAGCTGCAGTGTGTAACTTTGTGTTTGTGCAGTGCCGGCTAGCTTGGGAGATGACCTGGCTACAACGCCGCGCCTTGCCGAATCTTGAAAGTTGGCGAAATCGTCAACCAGATTGTCGGCGCGGCAAAGCATTTGCCGCCAAGTTCTACCCTGGGGAGACGGCGATCCCGTCATCTTCGATGCTCTGCCGGACCTGCTGGAGAAGGCGGCAGCTGAACACGACACACGCTACGCTCAGCAGCACGAGGCGGCGCCAAGTTGGCATTGGCAATGACGGCGGCGTGGTACCCGGAGGCTGATATTCATCAAGTCACCGAGTACTTCCCCACCGAAGACGAAAAACCAAGCCATCGTGATGCAGGACGTGCTGCGGTCTGTTCGCGGCTATGCGACCCGGGTTGCCAACATGGTTGACATCCGCAAGTTCTACAAGGAACACCCGGACCCGCATGTTGCCGTAGCGATCCCTCCTTGGCGGATCCTGAAGCTTCCGAGGCGAAGAAGGCGAAGCCGGAGCCGACAAGCGCAGCCCCAAGGATGGCGGAGCCAGCCCCAAGAATGCCGGCGTCAGCCCCCAGGATCTCTCCACCAGCTCTACCAAGGCGGCAATCCCTTAGACTCCTCCTGCAAAGGCAGCACAAAACACTGCGTTAATCTGTTAACGCATAAAACTTTATTTTGGGTTGTAAATATTTATGGGCCAACTTTTATGCTACACTTGGCGGTAGGCTTATTTAAGTGGCCCGCCTTAATATGTATCTCGCCTGCATGTTTAGCTTTTTCATATGTTGGCGGAACCTCATCTTAGTTACTTTAGCTGAGCCAACCAGGTGCAATACCAACTAATTTAGACTCAGAGACCAAAGCCAGCATGTTGGTGCCAACGACATACTACTAGGCGACCCACACAAACAGACAGATAAGCATATTAGGCGGTGCAAAGATTGTTTGCGTTTTTAGCCGGCAGACGGCAAATGTCAAAAAGTTTGGACCTTAGCACGGAGCAAAACTTATTTTGTTTGGTAACTTTTATGACAACAGATATATGATTGCGAGAAAAGACAAAAGATGGCATGATCCCAAAACTGAATGAGCAAACCACAGACTTTTATTTCATAATCATATAGTACTTATTACAATGTGGAAATTGCTAAGTGTAAAAAGGACGTAGCTGCTCAATGTTCCAGGTCGCTTGGTTTCTTCGTACTTGTCGTCAACCTTCCTTTTGCGCTTGCGACCTCGCTTCTTCTTGTATCCGTCTCGTGCGTCGACCAAGTAATAAGAACCATTGAGCAACACCTTACTGACCACAAAAGGTCCTTCCCAAGGCGGGGATAACTTATGCAAGCCCTTTCTATCTTGGATTAGGCGGAGAACCAGGTCACCAACTCTAAAACTTCGTTGCCTCACCCTTCTGCTGTGATAACGCCTCAAACTTTGCTGATAGATGGCGGATCGCGCAAGGGCAACATCTCGTTCTTCATCAAGTAGGTCAAGGCCATCCTGTCTTGCATCTTCTGCGTCTCCTGGACGTAGGCTTGAATTCTGGGAGAATCGTACATCATGTCGGTTGGCAACACTGCTTCTGCGCCATAGACTAAGAAGAAAGGAGTAAACTTGGTTGATCTGTTTGGAGTTGTGCGTAAACTCCAAAGGACAGACTGCAATTCATCCACCCAAGCCCCAGCCGCTCTGTGCAATGGTACTTCGAGACGTGGTTTGATTCCTTGTAGACTAAACCATTTGTACGCTCTACTTGACCGTTTGCTGCGGATGCGCTACTGAGGCTAGATCTAGGCGGATACCATGCTTATAACAGTATTCCTCGACTTCGCCTTGCGACAAGTTAGTGCCATTGTCGGTGATAATGCTATGAGGCACCCCGAACCGAGAGATTATTCCCCACAGAAAGTTTGCGGCTGTGGCGCCGTCTAGCTTTTTGATAGGCTTAGCTTCAACCCATTTGGTGAACTTGTCTACAGCCACAAGTAAATGTGTGTAGCCACCAGGCGCCGTTTTAAACGGACCAACCATGTCCAAGCCCCAGACTGCGAAAGGCCATGTGATGGGTATTGTTTTAAGCTCTTGAGCCGGCATGTGTGATTGTCTGGCATAAAGTTGGCAGCCCCTGCATCTTTTAACAATGTCTTCTGCATCTTGCTTGGCTGTCAACCAATAGAAACCTTGTCGGAAGGCTTTTGAAACAAGGGCGCGTGAGGAAGCATGATGTCCACATACGCCGGCATGTATCTCATCCAACAGTTCTCTGCCTTCTTCGGGCGAAATGCAGCGTTGGTAAACACCAGTGGTGCTACGCTTGTACAATTCGCCTTTGATTATTGTAAATGCCTTGGCTCTTCTTATTATTTGCCTTTTCAAAACCTCATCATCCGGTAACTCCTGATTGATCAGGAAGTCCAAATATGGCGTCGTCCAATCCGGCTTTACCAAGTAGACGGCATAGCTAGCTATCAACTGGTTCTGCCGATTCTGGGTCAAGGAGGTCTGCTCCTTTAATTGACGGCTTGTGTAGGTGTTCCAGGAAAACATCTTTTGGTACCTTTTTGCGTTCAGACCCATTCTGGCAAGTGTATCTGCCGCCTCATTTTGAGCTCTTGGGATGTGGCGGACCTCGTAGCCTAGAAAACACTTGGCGAATTCGTCAACGGTAGCTCGATATGCCGCCATTGTCGCTCTTTGTGTCCCAAGTACCACGTATCTGTTGCGCCACCAATCTGAATCTCCGTAGCAGAGGACACGCTGGACGCCAAGTTCCTTGGCAATGTGTAAACCATGAAGGAGAGCTTCGTATTCAGCAACATTATTAGTTGCCTTGAAGTGAATTTGTAACACATAACTAAGCTTGTCTCCTTGAGGGTTTCTTAAAACAATGCCAGCCCCCGAGCCCTGAAGCATTTTTGATCCATCAAAGTGCATGATCCAGTATGCATCTTCAGGGAGAGGTACTTCGTCCATGGCCTCCGTCCAATCTGCTACAAATCTGCTAAGGCTTGAGACTTAATGGCCGTTCTGGGTTATACAGATGTCGAAGGCGGCAAGTTCAATGCCCCATTTGGCAACGCGGCCTGTTGCATCTGTATTATTGATGATATCCCCCAGAGGTGCCTTGCTCACCACCGTTATTGAATGTTCCTGGAAATAGTGCCTTAACTTCCTGGCGGCGTAGAAAAACACCGTAGACCATTTCTGGTAATGCGGATAACGCTGTTTTGAGGCGGAAAATACTTCACTGATGAAGTAAACCGGACGTTGTTCCGGCAAGTCTGAAATTTCCGTCTTGCGTTCCACAACCAGTACCACGCTAACAACCAAGTTAGTTGCGGCAATATAGAGCAGCATTGGTTCCTGCGAACGAGGAGCTGCCAAAATTGGAGCAGACGTTAACGCGTCCTTGAGTTGCTGCAAGGCGGCGTCTGCTTCGTCTGTCCACTCGAAGTTGTCGGATTTCTTCAGAAGCCGGTAGAGAGGCAGTGCCTTCTCACCAAGACGGCTAATGAAACGACTGACGGCAGCCGCCGAGCCGGCAAGTCGCTGCACGTCCTTCAGGTCCTTGGGCCTGGATATGTTGAGGATCGCTTTGATTTTTTCTGGATTCACTCTATCCCTCGTTCGGAAACGATAAAGCCAAGCAATTTGCCGGCAGGAACCCCGAAGACGCATTTTTTCGGGTTGAGTTTCATCCTATATACCCGGAGGCTATCAAAGGTTTCTCTCAAATCGTCAAGCAAATCTGCCTTCTTTCTTGACATGACGGCAATGTCGTCAACATAGACGTGAACATTGCGGCCAATTTGCTCGTGAAGGCATCTTTGCATACACCGCTGATACGTTGCGCCGGCATTTTTTAGACCGAAGGGCATCGTGATGTAGCAGAAGGTCCCATAGGGCGTAGTGAACGCTGTTTTGATTTGGTCGGATTCTCGCATTTTGATTTGGTGGTACCCGGAGTACGCATCCAAAAAGCACAGCAGCTCGGAGCCGGCTGTGGAGTCTATGACCTGATCTATACGAGGCAAAGCAAAGTGGTCCTTAGGACAGCACTTGTTCAAACCGGTATAATCAATGCACATTCTCATTTCCTTATTAGGTTTTGGAACCATTACAGGATTTGCCAACCAATCAGTGTGTACTACCTCCCTAATGAACTTGGCTTCTTGCAACTTGATGATCTCCTTCCCTATTGCTGTCCGCTTCTTCTCACCGTAGCGTCTTATTCCTTGCTTCACTGGTTTGGCTCCTTCGTAGACGTTAAGAGAGTGCTCGGCAAGTTCCCTCGGGACACCTGGCATGTCAGCTGATGACCATGCAAAGATGTCCTGATTCTCACGGAGGAACCTGACGAGCGCGCTTTCCTATTTGTCGTCCAAGCCAGCCCCTATGGTGACTTGCTTGGAGCTGTCACCTGGGACCAGATCCGCCTTCTTTGTGTCTTCGGACGCCTTGAAAGTGTTCTTTTGCTCAGCGGTCTTTACATGCTCCGGCAACTGTGACGTATCGAGCTCTTTCTTCAACATGGCTAACTCCTCTGCGTGGAGGACTGCCTCAGCGAAGGCGGCGTTGCCACGCTCACACTCCTTTGCTTTCTTGAAGTTGCCACTGATGGTAATTGTACCATTGGGTCCCGGCATCTTCAGCTTGCTGTATATGTAACACGGGCGAGCCATGAATTTGGCGAAAGCTGGCCGTCCAAAAATGGCGTGGTAGGCACTTTTGAAGGGGACTACTTCGAACCTGAGATACTCCGAGCGGTAGTTTGTCTCAGGCCCAAAAGTAACCTCCAATCTGATGCTTCCCATTGACTTGGCTTGCTTTCCCGGAACATGCCATGAAACTTGACTTTGCTATAGTCAAGCTGGCTTTCCGACAAGTTCATGCGCTTCAGAGTGTCCGCGTAGATGATGTTGAGGCTGCTGCCGCCATCCATCAACACCTTGGTGAGCCTGAAGTTATCGACAATTGGGTCGACGACAAGGGCGTATTTGCCGGGGTGAGGAACGTGATCTGGATGATCATCTCTATCCCAAGTTATTGGCTCCTCTGACCAGTCTAGATACTGGGGAACGTCTGGTACTGTGGCGTTTAGCTCGCGCATCTCCGCCTTTTCTTCTTTTGCCGAAGGAGTGCCCAGGAAGCACACCAATTGGCCATGTACCTTGGGATATTTCCTTTCTTTGCGCATCAGCTTGGGTTCCTCATCCTCGGACATGGACATGCCCCATCATCGTCTTCCTTCTTTGTCTTCTCAGCCTTTTTGCTCTTTTTTGATTTCCAGCCAACCTCGGGGTCCTTCTTGAAGTCCTCCATGAACCGGCATTCCCCTAATGTGTGGTTGACTTTGCCTAAGGACGCGTGGATTGGGCAGGGCAAGGCTTTCGCCTGATCGTACGTCAGGCGCTGCTTGCTGGAGCCGCCATCTTTACCCTTTCCTTTCCACTTGCGGTTGCCGCCTTTGCCTTCGAAGGCGGCGGCGACCTCGTTTGATGGTCCGGCTTTGTCATCCTGGGGAGCCTTGCGTTTGTGACTTGCTCGCCTGTTTGGCGCCATATCATGTGCGCCATCTCCATCGCGTGCATCATCATCCGCCTGTGCGTACATGGCTGCTACTTCGAGCATGACTCCGAGATCCTTGACTTGCATGCGTACGAGCTTATGTCTGAGACTTGAGCCCTTCAGGAGGCCTGTGGTGAAGGCATGGATTGCTTGATTGTCGTCTACGTTCTCGCAGCTTGCCTTTGTTTGAATCCACCTTGCCAAGAAGCTTGTAGCTGTTTCATCTGGCTTTTGCACGCAACGAACCAAATCTGTGTATGTATTGGGTCGCTTGTACGTGCCTTGGAAGTGCTGCGTGAACACCTTTTCCATGTCATGCCAACTATGAATGCTTTTCTCCGGCAAGTTTTCGATCCAGCTTCGGGCTGTCCCCTCCAGCATGAGGGGAAGGAAGCGTGCAGCGACGAGGCCATTGCCTCCGGCAATTTCAACTGCCAGCGCGTAGTCCGACAACCATGAGTTTGGCTTGTCCGCTCCATTGTACCTTTGATGAGTTTTTGACACTGATGTCATGTCTCTGGGTACTTGAACGTTGCGGATGGCTGGGCCAAAGCACTCAGGTCCTAGATAGGCATCTTGCTTTCCAGCCTTGATGTCATTGAGACGATGTCTCGCGTCTTGCGGACTGAGCTGTTTGCCAGATCTATCAGCATGGGCTCGTCCTGCGCTGCCCGGCTGTGCCTAGGCTCATTGTTGTGTCCCCGGCTTCCGCCTTCGTGCCTGGGCACTGGTGGTGGGGACTGTGTGCGGTCCCTGCTTCTTCTTGGCGGCGGGGCGTCGTCGCGGTTGCCGCCACTCCTTGGCGGCTGCTTGCTGCCCCTGCTTCCGCCTTCATCCCGCCTAGGCGGTGGAGGTGAGGCCTTGCGCCTGTTGCCGGTCCTGGATGCCTCGTCACGCTGCCTTTGGAGGTGGTGATTTGCGTGGGTCTTTCTCCTTGTCCTTCCCTTTTCCGTGGCTACTGGAGCCGGACGGATCTTCTGGGTTGCCACCGGCCGCAGCTTTGCAAGCGTTGGATTTTGATTCCAACTTTCCTCCCCTTGCGTCCGCCATGTCGGCGCGAGAATCAGCACGGGCCTGCTGCTCTAGAGCTTTGTGAGCAAGGATCGATGCGTAGTAGATCTTCTCGTCCTTGTCATAGTCATCATTGTTGAGGATGTCCAAGGCGGCTGCAGTGTTGAGGACAGGGTTGCGAGGATGACGTCCCCGTTCTTGTCCTTACGCTGCGGCGCTGTAGCCCACTCGAAACCAAGCTTTTGGGCAGGGGATTTGAAGGTGTCATGATCCCTGCCTTTCCTACCTTTCTTCTCCGCCACTTGTCCTGCCGGCTTGGGCAATGGGGTGGTGGTGAAAAGATTGCGCTTGGGGTCGCACTTGGCGGTTATCTTGGCGTTTTCCTCCTTGGCTTCGTCGAGGAGGCTCTGGACCTCTGCTTGCTTGCTTTTGAGGTACTCAGTTTGCTCCACCAAGGTGTTCCGAAGTTTCTCCAAATCAGCCGGATTGGTTTTGTCGTTTACCGGCGTGTGAAGAACTTCCGCCAGAGCCGCCATGCTTCCTATCTTGCTGGGCTCGCCCTTCTCCAGAATTTTCTTCTTTGGAGCCCCAGGAGGCTCTGGAAACTGTGGATCGGTTGCCGGGGTCCCCAGGTTGGCGGCGTCAGTTGCCGCCTTCTCTGAGGCTGCACCGGTGACATCCGCCACAAAAACCTGCTGCATGTTGACGGAAGAGCCCGTAGCCGCCTCAGATGGCGGAGGATCAGGTGTAACAAAACACTGCTTGACCCGTTGCTCAAACATGCTGGCAGAATCTTCTTCGGAATCAGAATCTACGTTGACGTGAACGGTAGATCTGGATCCGGCATCCGACATCGCATCATCCTGGAGCGCAGGAAGAATAGATTCGGGATCTTGACTGTTGGGCTGGGAGTCTGATCCCAGTCCCGTCATGCCGACAAAGTGTAGATCTGAATCTGCGGACTCCTCAGAGGAGGCAAACTCAGATCCGTCTTGATTGTAGGGCGGGTGGGATGGCGAATAAATTCGCGGCAACCCATACGCCTCAGAAGTGTAGCCGATGAACACATCGACGCCGCCAAACGGCACAACTCCGCATCCGACAATGTAGTCGTCTGCGGGGATGTAGGACTCGTCGCAGCTGATGTAGTGGTTGTCGCCGTAGCGAACAGCGCGGCCGACGGCGATTGTTTCGCCGATGCCGCCAAGAGTTCCCGCCTGGAACGTGACGCCTGACGCCTTAGGCCCCACGGTGGGCGCCAACTGTCGTCGTATCGGCATCTTGGATAGGAGACGGGGTCCTGCTAGCCGAGGGTGAACGTAGGGCAAGAAGGTGGACGTCGTCGAGGTCGGGATTGTACACGGCAGTTTACCCAGCTTCAGGCACCACGGCGGTGGCGGTGCCCTACGTGCTGCTATAACTCACTATAAGGCAATATCGCCGTGAACAGGTTACAATGAGTTGGTTGTGTTGAATCGTGCCCTAAAGGCGTCCCGTGGTCCAGCTTATATAGGCGGCTGGACCTAGGGTTACAAGGTGATTACGTATCCAGCAAGTATACGGAGTCCTAAACCTAGCCGGCAAGTATGCCGCCTTCCGTCTTGGTCTTGGTGGCTTCATGGGCTTCAGTCTTGGGCCTCCTCCTTGCCGGCATCCGCCTTCCTTGGTCGTCAGCTATCTGGGCCGCCCGGCAGGCAAAGCCTTCACCACCACTGCGGGCCACCCTGGACTAGCCGGATTGTTCCATGCTGGTGATACCCCTATTAGGTATATCCCCAACAACCGGCGACATGGGCAGTAAGGCCGTAGCGGCCAAGGGCAACGAGGAACAGCTCGCGCCAGTTTGTGTAGTTAGAGACGGTGAGGTCGAGGGTGATGGGCACATGGAGTTTGATGAAGGTGGCGTAGGTGGAGGGACTAGGGTTGGAGGGGGTGGCTTCGGCAGTTTTGCCTTTGGATTCTGCGTCGGCGGCTTGCCGACGAAGTTCAGCTTCGCGGGTATCGAGAGCTTCGGCGCGCTCCTGGAGCTCTTTCTCTTTGGCGGCAATCTCGTTGGGAGTCATGGTGCTAGGAGAGGAGGAGGACGGCTAGGGTTTTAGGGTTTGGAGGAGGGAGGAGGCCAAGGACCGGAGGTCGCTCTGATACCATGTAGAAGATTACGATCGGGCTGCAATTGCACGCCTCGATAGTTCTCATTGATCGATATATACACGCATTACATATTACAAACTTGTATGACAAGTCAAGTTAGGTCGGTTCGATCTATAAATGGAAACCGACATTAGCTATGCTGTTGCAGTTGACATGAGACTACTATATTCAGTTATCTTGTTAGCCGGTCATGCCGAAAGCATGAAACAGAGAATGCGGCCACAAATTTGTAGATGCGGGGCAATGAAGCAAACTCGGCCAGCATGCCGTGATCTTGTTAGCCGGTCATCTAAAAAAAAACTGTCTAAAGTCAGATGATGTACATATCAAAACATGTCTAAATATATCTAAATACTAACTCTGTCTCTAAATGTAAGTCTTCTTCGCATTTTTGATTCATACACATGTGAATGTATTTAGATATATTTTAGTGTTTAGGTTTTTGCTCTGTATATAGCCACCTTGACATATATCTTAAACGCCTTATAATGTGGAACAGAGGGAGTACGTGACAAGTATTTCGAACAAAGAGTATTATATATCAACGTCTTTCTATTTTGGTGTCTGGGATGATAAGGAAGCGAATCCCCCTCATATGGGTGGCTGGCGTGACAAGGAAACGATAAAATAACGCGCTCGAGTGGAACGCGGATTTTTCCCATGCGTTATGGCGCCCATGCGTAATCCTGATCTATCGGTTTCAGCTGTCCGACGGTCAAAATTTAGTGTTGACCGAGCGCATTTGCAACACTAAATCTGGCCATAGGATAGGTTAAACTGGCGGACCAAATTGCGATTGGACGCCATAGCATAGCGCATTGTAAAGAGATTAATCGCCTGAGTGCCACGATTATACTCCAGTTTCTTCCAGCAGCCCACCACGTGTGTACAGCTCACAAGAACGCGTGGTGTACTCTGTCCGCTGCACTTTCTGCCGAGAAGTTGGAGAATTTCTGAGACTTGCATTCCATCAGCATTCGCACAGCACCACTCGGATCCGCGCACTTTCTGCCGACCTCCATGATAGAGGCTCTATATATCATGATTCATGAGCAAGGTGCTACGCTATACGCACACGTCAGACGATGTGTTCGAAAGTTTCCAAGGTGCTCTCCACGCGTAGGACGTCGACGGTACCATAATATGCGCACTGTTTCTGGATGGGACGGAAGAGCGCCGGAGTTGCAGCTACATCGTAGTTACCATTTCAAGCATTAACGGACAGAGCGAGCGTTCTTCTTACAGTGTGACTCATGTCGGCCCTATTAGTACTAGCACCACCACCCATCGGGAGGCTCCCCACCACTCTGCGCCACCACCGTCGTCTTCCTTTCTCCAAAGGTGATGTATCATCCATTCCAATCCTTCCCCAGCATTGGATTCGTTCTCTCCCTCTTCTCTTGCGTTCCAGCTGACTGATAATCCAAATCGATTCGCTTCTTCGATCTGCAGATCCTACAACCTACAAGCCCGGCTCGCTGCGAGTAACCGCCATGTCGTCGTCGTCCGATCCCTCGCTGGAGACGGTGGCGCCCCACGCGGTCGTCACCAGCGAGCGGAGGCTCAACCCCGACCTGCAGGAGCAGGTTCCCAAGCCATGTACGTATCCATGTCGATTCCCTCCATGGTTTCTCTGCCTAGCTTTCTTGTGTTGGTCGCTACATGCTTCCCATTCATTGGCTAGCCTGAACCTGAACGCTGTTCTTTTTCTAGTCAAAGAGCCGTGACTCCAAAGCGTTAAATATGTTTGTTCTCTGATCAACTGATCCGCACGCATTGTTTATTACCACGATTCTATCTCAAGTGAATTAGCAGCACGACTCCTGGCTGAGCTCTCTTAAATTGCTATCTGTCTGACTGAACTGAGCTCGCACCGCATATATAAATGCAGATCTCGCGAGAGCCATGGCGGCGGTAGACCCGAGCCACCCGGGGGGAACCAGGGGGAGGGACACCCGTGGGATGAGCGTGCTCCAGCAGCACGTCGCGTTCTTCGACCGCAATGGCGACGGGATCGTCTATCCATGGGAGACTTTCCAAGGTGACGCCACGCCGCTGCTCGTGTCGCTATCCTCTGAGACAGTCTAGCGTTTTCCGTTTTGGACAAGCCGTCAGATACGATATCGCGCATTCGCACTCCTGTTTTTTGTTGTCCCAATGAGATTAGAGTTCTCTCCAATGAAAGAACGATTTACTTCTGCAACTGTGATTAAACTGTACTTTGTTTGGGACACCCTTGTTATTTCAGGCATGCGAGCAATAGGGCTTGGGTTCCCTCTATCCGTATTCACCTCCCTATTCATCAACCTCATCATGAGTTATCCTACTCAACCGGTAAGCAGGGCCTCTTGATACACACGATTTCAGTAACATAAGCATGTGAAATATACGAGGTTTCAATTCATGCCCTCTGATTCCTACATGGTTGAATTTTCACCAATATTTGTTTCATTAGACTATAGGGAAAAAAATCAAAGAGGTTGGAGTCAACGATTCTATTAAATATAGTGCAAATAAATTCTTATAATTTTTTTATGTTGGATTAAATCATACTCCCTCCGTTCCTAAATGTAACATGTTTTAGGTGTTACACATGTTGTCTAGATGCATACTAAAATGGATGAACATACACATGAAAAGTGTCTAGATACATTTGTGTACATGTGAATGTAGACAAATGCTAAAACATCTTACATTGTGAAACGGAGGGAGTACATATAAATACAACCAACGTTAGAAAAAAAAATCATAAAGACTACAATCCTCCATATTGACTATGGAAATCCTAAAAAATCAAAGAGATCCCTTGCATCCTCATGCAAGTCGCCCAAGTCTAACTAATACTGCGACTCATATTTTAGGACTTGTTTCTTTTTCTCATATCTCAAATAAATGAGCTTATGTGTTTGTTAATGCATATGAACTTGGAAACACATGATTGAAAAAATATATCATTCCATTAGGCTCAGTTTACTGCTATTGTGTTGAACTGCATTGAACATTAAAATTTGGTCAGTTAGGACGGATTTTCCCGGTTACAACTTAATATGAGGTCTTTCCAACTAAATTCTACTGTATATACTGAATAAGAGCACTACGAAAGTCTTTTAATAAGAAAGTAACACCAATACCAAACGAAGCCTTAATCAGGGACACATGAATCTATGTTCTGTTTTTCCATTGTAGGGATGGATACCTTCCCCTCTGCTCTCAATCCATATTAAAAACATCCACAAGGGCAAGCATGGGAGTGATTCTGAAACATATGATACCGAAGGGAGGTATGTATGCAAAATGCACTTGCACTGTCTAATCCCCGTTTTTCTGCAGAAAATCACAATTTTATTACCATGTATATTATGAAATTCCTAACTAGTTTTCTTACTCTTCTCATAGGTTTGATCCATCAAAATTTGATGCTATATTCAGCAAGTTTGGTCGAACTCAGACAAATGCTTTGACAGAAGATGAGATGAACACCATGCTCAAAAGCAACCGTAATATGTATGATTTTCTCGGCTGGTAAGTGCAATACTCTTGGCTCTTTGGTACTGAGTACTTATTTTCAGTTACATTAGAAAATTCTGATTGAGTGTTAGATTTTTTTTCTCTAGAAAGGCATATAGTTACTCGATACACGACACTTCTGATACTTGTCAGACCTGCAAGGTGTGTCCATTTGAAGGTTGTCCTTGAAAATTATATATATATTAGGAACGTGGATTTGTTGTGGGTCCTGAGCTCCAGTGAGGTTGGATTAAAATCGAAAAATATTCAAAAAATCCAAAAAAAAAGTAGAAACATACACGTGTTCTCTATATATTTACAAAATTCTTCCTTTCTAAAAAGAAAGGAGAGCTCGTTTTTTATCCACATTTGTCCTTTCTGCCTAGATCACCAATGATAATATATTTCGTCCAAACTAGTGTCATACATATTAGATCTGTACATGTAATTGTATATTTTCTTTCAGAAATTTTGGAGTCCTAAAAATGTTGTTTTTGATGTTTTGAAAAATGCGAGCTCATTAGACCAAGGAAGCTACAACAAGTTCTCCGTACGTGTTGAAAAGTAATATGTTAATATACTCATCACCCCATCTTGTTCACTCAGGGGCGCTGCCATTCTCGAATGGAAGATACTGTACAAAGTGGGAAAGGATAAAGAAGGCTTGTTGCAACGCGAAACTGTGAGGGGTGCCTTCGACGGCAGCCTCTTCGAGCGGCTGCAGGACAGCAAGAAATCTTCCTGAACTTGTGGTTCAGAGCAGTGTTTTTTTTGAACAGGATTCGATTACAAAGAACAAGAAGCTCAACACGCAACAACAAGGTCCAGAAGAACCAGAAAAACAAACGGACCCCGACGAGGCGCAAAGAACCCCCGAGCTACCAGCAGAGAGCACAATCGAATCCATACCCGAACCCCAAGCACCTAGGCGTCGCCGGCGCCGCCGTACCTCGAACCGCCGGGAAGGAGGAGCCACCACCACATGTAGAAGACCGCATGAGCTGTCCGCCGCTGATGGACGGATCCGAGAACCTCTGAACGCCCACGGCCAGAGCTCCAGCACCCAGCAACCTCCCGTCTTCCAGCCGGCACCGCGCCGCCCAGGTCAGCCACCACCAGCCCCTCACCGCCTCCAGACGCCGCTCCCCTCGCCACCACGGCCGGCCGGAGCAGAAGCGTCGAAGAAGAAGACCGCCAGACCCACCTGCAACCAAAACGGGAAGCCGACCTCCCGCAGCTCCTCACCTCGCCTCCACGGCCGGCCAGAGGAGCGCAGAGAGAGGACCGCACCCGACGAACAACCTCCACAGCCTCCCCGACAGCAGCGCCGTCGGACCGGAGAGAGGAGGGGGAGGACTTATTCTTCAAAGCCGCCGGCACCTTCTCCAGCCCGATGCCGACGCCGAAGCACGGAAACCCTAAAAAACTACACCTACCTACACGCACGGACGAGATCCGGAGCTTCCCCCCACCTCGCGACGCCGGAACGGCGCCGGAGACGGAGGGAAGCGGCGGATTCGCCGGCGGAGACTCGGGTCGCCCTTCTTCCGCTCCGATCTACTGTAGCTGGGAGGGGAACGGGGAGAGGGGAAAGTGCAGTATATTATATCTATGGTTCAGAGCAGTGTTTTGTTATTGTTACTATAACATCTTCATTTGAAAAGCCTTTCCTGCCGCAGTTTGTGAGTTATTTACGTCGAATAAAAAGTTTTTAATCCGTTTACGGTGGCCTGAACATTTTTTTTACTAGGATATGGTAGTACAGGTGTATGACAAAGGTGGACCATGGAACTTGTAATGTGCACTCATAAACCATCCTGACCTCACATAACTGTTTTAGAAGATCACTTACCTCGCATAATCGAGGCCTTCTTTTCTTATTGTCGTGTAAAGAATTTTAGCTCGAGGCATCATTACTTCAGGGTTGCAAGATGCCCCACATACCCATCGCGAGGAACCATGTATCATACCCGAGCTTGGTCGTTGTTGCCTTGTCGGTATCGACAGTGGATCTGAGCACGACATGGAAGGGGTTCTCGAGCTCGCCAGTCTTGGGAACTGGATTCAGGTGCTAGCGCGAGTACGTATGTACCTTCCATGGCGCCACGACCCTGATTGAGCTAGAGCATAGACTCACTACAATCTTCTGCGATAATAGATAGTGGTCGTGGAAGATAACAGAAGTAGATGAGAAGGCTTTCTTGGCCAGATTCCCACCCTGGAAGAAGGTTGTTTTTTTCCCAGGGAATCGTGCGCTTTATTAATCAAGAAATCAAAATGTCATTACAAATAGTCTGCTGGATTAAATCCGGGGACACACCACACCACACCAAACTAGAAAAAGAAGCACACGATCTAGCTAAGAGATGAGAAGCCACGTTGGAGTCTTGAAAGACATGTTTAAACTCACATGAAATAGATGACAAGGCCACCTTCTTGATATCAGTCACTACTGGTCCAAGCACGGAACGATCTGACGCCGATGAATTCAGGCGATGGACCACCGAGGCACAATCGAAACCAATGATTATCTTGGAGAAGCCCTCTTCTCGAGCAAAGACGATGGCATGAAAGACGGCACACGCCTCCGCCAGCTTAGGAATGATGACCTCCTCATAGAGCTCCCGACAAGCAGCCAAGCATGAGCCATTGGAGCTCATTGAATTCCCATGTTTGTCTTCAAAGAAGATGGTGCTGCAAGCAAGGTTACAAGATTGGATGTTGTTGTTGATGCATTTGGATAACTCAAAGAGGCATGTAAGAAAATTGAAGGAATCCCTCCAAAATTATTGACGGTTTTTGCCTAGATTTATCAAGTTTTGGCATTCTTGTTGATATTGACTGGAGTGGATTGTTCAAAACTTTCATGCCAAAATCAGAATCAAAATTACTCGTAGGGATAGTACCAAGATTCCTTTAAAGGCTAATTCAAATGAAAGGGGAATATTCATGCTATCTTTGAGAGTGGAAAGGTTTTGAGCAAGTGGGTGCCGAAGAGGACGATGAACCGAAAGATGATGATTACTATGATGATGAGAAGTATGATGGGCTTGGAGATAAGTTGAGTCAATATGATGGTGAGAAGACATGGTAACCGTCGAAAACAGTGTGTAGGTTCCTCGGCTACCGCACTTACGAAGGATCGAAATCACGTTTATTTTTTCGAAATTGCTTTCTCTCGTGCGTGCGAGCGCTCGCGCGATCTCGCCACAGCGAGCGACCCCCTTCCATTTCCTTTTTTTGGCAAAACCGAGCGATCGGTCCTCTCCCGCACGTCTGAGTGCTGTCCTCCTTTTCCCTTCGCATGCGCTGAGTGGTCCCTCCTTTCCTTTTTTTTGAACGTTTGACTCGATCGTTGGCCACCCAGGTGGGATATTTGAGAGCTAGCTCCTTTTCCCATCGCATGCAGCCAGCTCTGTTTTCTTTTTCCTTCCTGTGCGGTTAATTGTTTTTCTTTTTTTCCTCGCGCGTGCATCCTAGTGATCTAGTCACTATTCTCTTTTTACTATTCCCTTTACGCACTAAAAGCAAAAATATTCGAATTTTGCCTGGAAAAAAATATCAAGTATAGTTTTTCAATTCCCTTTTTGGGACAGTGATTTTTTAGGGTAAATAAAAATGGGTGGGTAATACGAAAAGTCCACTTCCTACTAGTAAAAAAATTTGAATAGAAAAGAAATACCACTTTCTACAAGTATAAAAATAACAGAAAACGTAATTCAAACTAATACACATTTTGGTCAAAATAGATTCCAGATGAACGCCAATAATATCTAAACACAAAGAAAATATAATTATGAAATGACAAATATAATGCCTATTATGGGAACATATGGACATGTGCACATAGTTATCGTGGTGTTGATGGTGCCTTTTCCTTTTTCTTATTTGGGGTAGTAGTAACATGTATAATTTTTCTATTCCATTTTACTATTCCATTTACGTGCTAAAAAAATATTCGATTTTTGGCTGCAAAAAAATACAAAGAGGAGGTATTTTTCCATTTACGTGGGAATAGGAAAAACACTAAATTAGTCGCGACGAGATCTTTAAGAGGAGGTATTTTTCTATTCCCTTTTTACTATTGCCTTTACGTGCTAAGAAAATATTCGATTTTGGCTGCAAAAAAATACCCAGTATAATTGTTCAATTCCCTTTTTGGGATAGTGGTTTTTTAGGGTAAATAAAAATGGGTGGGGAATAGGAAAAGTCCACTTCCTACTAGTACAAAAAATTAGAATAGAAAAGAACTGCCACTTCCTACTAGTATAAAAATAATAAAAAACATGATTCAAAGTACTACACATTTTGATCAAAATAGATTTTAGATGAAAGCCAATAATATCTAAAGACAAAGAAAAAAGATGAAATGATAATTATGATGGCTCTTATGTGAACATAATAGACATGGGAACATAGTTAGAGCATATAAGATCCCGGATAAGCCCCCAACACGGAAAATTCCGACCGATCGGGTTGGGTTGTTTTTACGGCCCAAACAGATATTGCATATCTCCGGGCCTCCGGATAATCGGTACCAAAGGGCATTTAGGGTTCGACCCCTGGATCCCTCTGACGTGTTTCCTCCCCTCCGCCGCTAGGTGTAGTTAACTCCCGTTCAAATGCTAAGTCCCCCCAGTAACGACAGATCGATGGTTGGCTCCTCCATGCGCCACAGTGGCGGGCGCGACAGGCGAGGCGGAGGCCCGCCATCGGCCTCGGGGCGAGTACGAGGAGAGTCGCGGCCGCCACTCGAAGGGAGCGGCCAAGCGTGGCTAGCTTCGAGGGCGCCGGTGGGCCGGGGTCGTCCCTACGAGCTACCACGTCGCGCCATTGCCCCGCTCGTAAGACGCGGTGGAGGGTAGCTCCCGTCGCGGAAGAGGATGTCAGAGGACAAGTATGAGCTACCTCCGATGCCGGAGGGTGAATTCGTCGTCAGCATGGGCGACGTCGGATCCGGGGGATGCAGCTGAGTAGTTATCAAGGTGTTGATAATATAGTTACCAGGTGTGATAATGTAGTTACCAAGGTACCAAATAGTTAGCACGCTGTTTGTGATGATGTTATGAAGGTGTTGCTAACATAATTACCAAGGGGTTATACTGAAAACTTACCACATTTTTGTTTGAAGATGTTATCAAGGTGTTGTTAACATAATTAACAAAGGGTTTACTATCAAGGTGTTGCGGAGTAGTTATCAAGGTGATTATAATGTAGTTACCAATGTACTAAAAAGTTACCACCATGTTGTCGATGATGTTACCAAGGTGTTGCTAACATAATTACCAAGGGGCTGACTGAGATTTAAAACATTTTAACGATAAAATTACCAAGGTGTTGCTGAGTAGTTACCAATGTACCAAATATTTACCACGATGTTTGCGATGATGTTACCATGGTACTTCTAACATAATTACCAAGGGATGACTAAAGACTTAAAACATTTTAGCGATAAGATTACCAAGGTGTTGCTGAGTAGTTACCAATGTACCGAATAGTTACCACGATGTTTGCGATGATTACCAAGGTGATGCTAACATAATTATCAAGGAGCCGACTAAAAACTAACCACATTTTTAATAATAAAGTTACCAAGGTGTTGCTGAGTAGTTACCAATGTACCGAATATTTACCACGATGTTTGCAATGATGTTACCAAGGTGCTGCTAACATAATTACCAAGGGGCTGACCGAAGACGTAAAACATTTTAACGATAAGATTACCAAGGTGTTGCTAAGTAGTTACCAATGTACCGAATAGTTACCACAATGTTTGCGATGATTATCAAGGTGATGCTAACATAATTACCAAGGAGCCGACTAAAAACTAACCACATTTTTAATTATAAAGTTACCAAGGTGTTGTTGAGTAGTTACCAATGTACCGAATATTTATCACGATGTTTGTGATGATGATTACCAAGGTGCTGCTAACATAATTACCAAGGGGCTGACTGAAGACTTAAAACATTTAGCCGATAAGATAACCAAGGTGTTGCTGAATAGTTACCAATGTACCGAATAGTTACCACGATGTTTGCGATGATTACTAAGGTGCTGCTAACATAATTACCAAGGAGTCGACTAAAAACTTACCACATTTTTAATAATAAAGTTAGCAAGATGTTGCTGAGTAGTTATCAAGGTGGTTATAATGTAGTTCTCAAGTACCGAATTGTTACCACCATGTTTACGATGATGCTACCAAAGTGTTTTTAATATAGTTAACATTTGTCAGATTAAAAATTTAACATTGGGTTGATGATAAAGTTATCAAGGTGTTGTTTGAGTAGTTGCCAAGGTGTTAATGAATGTAGCCACCAAGGTCATGCTTCCCGGCCCACTTCATCGACATTGAGTGGTGGTGGGCTAGGGTTGCGCTACTGCCGGTGGCGGGGAGCAAGGTGAGGGAAGTGGAGTGGGCGTCCGCACACATGGCATTCAAAAGGACACAAGGGTTTTTGGGTCGCTGCCATTACGGGACCTGGACGGACACCAGGTACACGTGTGGACTATTCATCTCCTTTATGTGGGGACGCAAACACAGGCAATACTTAATCTTGAAATGGGTCCACATAGACATGTGAGAGACGCGAAACGCAAATGCTTCATCACGTTGGGCCTTGGTCAGAAACGGACGTGGTAGATGTAATGTGTCCCCACGTTGAAGTCGCTCTTATGATTTAGTTTACCGGTATGTCGATGCAAAATTGCATTTTTTAAATTTTGAGGTTGCTAACTTTTTATGTTTTACCTTGATAACTCACATACAGTGGGGTTGGTAACTTTTAGGTCGAAAAAAAAAGTTGTCATAACATATCAATATGGGATCTAGTTTTGAAGATCTCGTCGCGACTGATTTAGTGGTGAAAACGGATTTTCAATTTGATTTGTTGGTTGAAAGATAAAACATTTTAAAATTAGAAACTAGAGAGAATCTAGATGACATCATCATTTTTTGTCTCGTAGTGCATGCATGCACCGCAGCAATCATTCTATCCCGCGTGAGGCTAAATTAGCTAGCAGATTATCCAGAAAGGGAATAGAAACACCTCCGCGCGTGCGTACACTAGCCCAGCGTGTCGCCATAAAGGGAATTAGCTAAATTACCATTAATGGAAAGTTGTTACCTGGTCGTATCGTGCGATCAGATGGAAACACTCGCACGTGCGTTCATTAGCCATGCCCTTATTTTTTGGTAGGGGATCGAGCCAACTGGTAGAGGATCAACACACATTTTCCTACAAACTGCATTGATAGGAATATCATAAGTACAAGATTACAATGATGTATCCCGTTGAGTTGTGGACAAAAAAACTCGGTAAGGTTGGATGCAAAACTTGGGTTTTGGTTATCTAAGGGGTATTTCGGTTGTCAAACCTCCGCTGTGTATTCGCCATGTTCTTATTATATAGGCGTCGGTTTTTGGAGTCCTTCGGTGTAAGGGGAGAGCCTCATGTCTTTGACAGAAATTCTCACCGTGAGCTTCCATATGTTGGTCATCTGGTAGATGGCATCTTCATAGTCATTCCTGCGTACCAAGGGCTAGACAGGGTATAGAACATGTACCATAGTGGTACATTATGCCCCCATATATATTGCTGACAAGCCCCTAATCAGCTACGAGTTACTGCGAGCTTGTAGACCGGAGTTGATCTTGGGAAAGTATGTAATGTTTCATAGATAAAGTTTCTCGGGGAGCTGATGATTGTCTCGATTTGAAAGGGTCGAGCTAAAATTAGCCGATTTCCCAACCTGAAGAGGTTGCGCTGAGGAGGTGATCTCTTTTATAAGTCTGCCACTATTAAGGACGCGTGCCAAACTTTCCACCGTACTTTCTACCGAGAAGTTGGGATGCGTTTGGCAGGCTGCAGCCAGCCGGGCCAGGCCGGCTGGCTGCAGAACAAGGCCGCGTGTTTGGTTACATGCAAAAGGAATCTTGCGCTCGCACGAACTTTAAAGGGCTTAGGGACAGGGTTAGTAGGAATGGCTTAATCGGCCGTTTTCATGGATTGTTTCGCTCGATGGCTCCACCAGTTACGTGAGCCGTGCTTCCTCTCACTCTCCTTAATCTCACTTCATCTTCTTTCTTCCAATCGTTGATACACTGCTCGGTTCAAAACAAGTTGTACACCAAAATGATGCGCTTTGATGTTGCGGTTCCATTCCGGCAATCAGTTTGAACTTTCGTTAACCATGCGGCCCTAGTTTCGTGTTCTTGTCCGAAGCTTTTTTGGACGAATTTTGAAGATCTTGTCGCACACAGTTGATCGTTTGCGATTTCCTTTGAGGAGTAGCTTTACCTCGTCATTCCGCACAACTTTCATGTTGTAATTTTTGTGTTTCGGTACTCGTAGTAAGAATGCGTATTTAGACTGTTCTTGGTGTACGATTCTTTTTCGAGCTCCGCTCTACCTCGTCGTCGTCGAGCTCTGCCGTCGCCATGCCGTGTCATTGCCGTCAAGTTTCACAACCGCCATGCCGTCTCCTCACCGTCCAGCTCCGCCGCCATGCCGTCAAGCTTCGCCACCGCCATGGCTCATCGTGCTCACCGTATCCTTCGCCGGCGACCTCCGCCGCTGCGGCCACTCGTCATGGGTCTGACACATAGAGCTTTTCAAGTGTGGTGGTGTGAGGTAAGTTCACCTATGTGAAAATGGTGAGACCAACCGAATCTGTAAACACAAACTTGTTGTTTGGTTATGCCTACACGAAGAAAGCTCTTTTTTTGGCTGCGGGCCACTAAATAACAACCACAACATGATTTTTAGGGGTGGGTTTACTCAGCACTGCCCCCAGAGCCTGCCGAACCAAACGTGCCCTTGGAGACTCTGTGCGTGCATTCGACCAGCTTTAATTTGATAATATGATTCCAGGATACGTACTCGGATCCGCTGTACTAGGACACCAGCTCTATTGTACCGACAATGTGCCTGTCGCTCTCTCCTTTATCGAAAAATGTGTCTGGGGCTCCACACCATGCCTATTTTTTTTTGTACAAGGGTAGGGGTCAGAAGACCCCTATGCTGCATTCCAATACAACACGTGGCAGGAACATTTTACACTTAGGCCCTTTTCATTATTGCCCTAAAAGACCTAGAATTCGAAGAAAGGGACTGAGTTCTTACATAAAACACCCCAGAACAAAAGAAGAAAAGCAATTAGGTCCTCGGGTGTCTCCACCACCATTCGCCGGCGACCAGCAGGCACAAGAAGCGCCGCGATCGGAGCGCAGTGAAGAACTCGGTCTCTCCCTGCCGGCGAACGACCACAGACGCCGGCAATCTCGCCGTAGCCGGGGACGAACCACTTGGCTGCTTCGAGAAGCCGAGCTCCGGCGCCGGATCGAGAAGGCCTCCGTCATGGAGGTTGAATAACGGCCACCTTTTTGGCCAGAGAACGCGGCGGTGAGCTTGACCACCGCGTGATGAGCTCGAAGATGCAGCAGAAGCCTCACAACCGAGGCAAGAAAATACCAGCAGCTTCTCTTCCTCCCCTCGCTGCCACGGCCGGCCAGAGGAAGAGGCAGCCACCGCAAACCTCGTCCAAGAAGGAGACCACAACGCTTGATGAAGAAGCCAGCTCCGAGCGGCCCCTGCTTTGGCTTCCACCATGGAAGCCTGCCGGAGACGCGCAGCAGCCGCCGTCCCGCGCCGCGCTCGAACGCCAAGACGGACCAGCTCCAGATGACCTGTGAGGTAACAAAACTCCCTGCTCCATCCATCCTTCCACCACCACAGCGACGAAGACAAACAGAACCAGAGCAGCACCCCACCGAACTGGAAAGCTTCAAACCTCCAATCCTCTTCTTCTCAGCCACCATGGCCAAGAACCAACAAGGACAAAGAGAGTCGCAGCTTACCAGCTCCAGCTTATTCCAACAAGAAAAGGGGGAAAACTTGGGAGCGGGGCGAGTCGAAACAACACCTCGCCATGGAACCAGCAAGGAGGCGCCAGCCCGGAGAGCACCAACCCCTTCTCCCCTACCTTCGGTCCCGCAGGCAAGTAGCCAAGGAAGAGAAGCTCGAGTGGAGGTGTCGGCGCATCTGGATCCACCTACCTCTTTATTCGCTGGAGAGGAACTAGCAAAGAAAAAACCTACAACTACTAGAAGCCAGACCTCCCTCACACTCCTCGCCGGCCACCATGGCCGCCGGCGACGAGAGGGAGAGAGGCCGGCGAGGAGATCGGAGAGAAAGCTCAAGAAGAGCAAGTCGCCACAGGGGACAAGTCTTTCACCAAGGTCGGGGTTTATTCGTTTGCTTTGTTGCCGCGTCGTTTCATCTTCTACCACACCATGCCTGTTTGGGAGTGTGCTGGACAGACTTCCGGGGATGCGGTGGAGGTGCTCTAGCGTCACCTAAAATCGAAATCACCTTCAGGCGCATGGGATCCATACACGTGTCCTCCACGCGTAGGACGTCGGCAGTATCATACCGCGCGCACGATGGGGACGGAAGAGGCTACACATTTCCCCGCCGGAGTCGCAGCAAGCAACATCGTAGTTGCCATTTCAAGCCATCAACAGAGCGAGCGAGCGTTCTTCCTAGAGAGAGTCATGACGGCCGTATCAGTACTAGCACCACCACCACCACCCATCGTGAGGCTCCAGACGCTACGCCCCAACCCTCGCCTCGCCTTTCTCCAAAGGTACTGTTCTTCTATCCTCCAATGCTCCCCCAGTCTTGGATTCGTCTTCTCTTCTCTCGCGTTAATTCCTGGTTCATAATCCGGATCGATTCGCTTGCTCGAGCTGCAGTTCCTACGAAGTCGCCCCGTCGCTGACCGCCATGTCGTCGTCGTCCGATCCGTCGCTGGAGACGGTGGCGCCCAACGCGGCCGTCACGAGCGAGCGGCGGCTCAACCCCGACCTGCAGGAGCAGCTTCCCAAGCCATGTACGTATCCCTTATCTCCCGTTCTTTCTTTGGTTGGAAGTGAGATTGGGTTGGCCGCTACCTGCTTCTGCTACTGCCCCTTCATTGGCTAGCCTGAAGAATGTTCTTTTTCTGGTCAAAAGAGCCGTGACACGAAACCGTTAAATATGTCTGTTCCATGCTCAACTGATCCGCACGAATTGTTATTAATTTACTGAGTACTACCGCGATTCCATGTTGTCAAGTAAATCAGTAGCAGGACTCCTATACTTTCCTCAATCTTCATTTCCTGTCCCTCTGACTGAGCTGAGCTCGCATCGCATATACAAATGCAGATCTCGCGAGAGCCTTGGCGGCGGTGGACCCGAGCCACCCGGAGGGAACCAGCGGGAGGGACACCCGTGGTATGAGCGTGCTCCAGCAGCACGTCGCCTTCTTCGACCGCAACGGCGACGGCGTCGTCTACCCATGGGAGACGTTCCAAGGTGACCTGACGCCACTACTCGTCTCCCTACCCTCTGCAATTTTGTAGTCTCATCAGTCCAGTGTTTACCGTTTTGGACAAGCAGTCAGATATGAAAGACCGATTACTTCTGCAGCTGTGATTAATATTAGGGTGCGTTTGGGAGCGAAGTTTTTTTGAATTATTCTAAGGAAATACCATGGTTTTCTGAAAATACCATGGTTTTCAATACTTTGAGGTGTTTGGCTTGAGCAAAAACGTAGTTTAATATACTTCAGTATTGACGAAAATTACACTGATTTGAAGTATAAAAAAACTGAAGTATAAAAAAAGAGGTTCGGACCTGTTTTTCCAAAACTGAAGTATTTGCTTGCTAGGCATAGAAATACTACAGTTTTCGAATACTTTGTTTTCAGAAATACTTCGCTGCCAAACTGAGCCTAGTATTTTTTTGGGGAACTCCTCCTCCCTTGCTATTTCAGGCATGCGAGCAATGGGGCTTGGGTTATCTCAGTCCTTACTCGGCGGCATATCCATCAACCTCATCATGAGTTATCCTACTCAACCGGTAAGCAAGCCAGCAAGGACTCTTGAGTCTTGACACACACGATTTCAGTGACACAAGAATGTGAAACCACGAGATTGCAAGTCATACCCCTCTCATTCTTACATGGTGATTTTTTTTTTTTAGCTAAACGTGGTCGATATTCACTGCCCAAACAGATAGAAGAGATGACCCAGTTTATAAGGGAAACCGGGTCCAAAAACCATACAATATGTTGCGCTGTTTACGAGGGAAACAGGGCCAGAAAACCGCACAAGCGAGGCGACCCGCCGCCCACACGACGCAAGGCGACCAAACACACTAGACACACACTACCTGCTCCGGGGCCGCCGCCCCGACGTAGCAACCAGGACGAAACCTCGCATAGACCGAAGTCGAACCGGGTCGACGAGCCTGCAGTCCGCACCGCACCAGGACGTCACCCCAAACCGCCTGCTCCGGGGCCGCCGCCCCGGCGTAGCAACCAGGACGAAACATCGCATTGCCCGAAGTCGAACCAGTCGTGTCGATGAAACTGCTGTCTAAACAGCACCAGTACGCCACGCAACCCATGCTTGGTCACGGCCCTGCTCCATAGGACCATCGCCGCGTCGAAGTCCGAGGCCGCCGCCTCGACGTCTGCCACCGTCCGGGGCCGTCGCCCTGGCATCCGTCTTCCTCGACCACGGAGCTATCCTGCCCATCCATTGCGAAGCCATCGCACCGTGAGGGTCAATAACTCCAAGATAACGCCTCCAACAAGGTAGTGACGCGTCTGTCACCGTCGCCCCGCCCCCGACGGGGCTTAGGTTTTCACCCGGAGAGTCTTGAAACCACCCGCGTCGGTCCGGGTCAAGATTCCACAACGATGCGATCAATAAGGAAACGATGCTCGAAAGGCGCCGTCGTCGTTGGCACATACAAGAGTTCGTGCAAGTTTTCGCTCGGAATTTTACCCGCCCGCGAAGTTCAGGGAGTCGGTTGAAACCTAACTCCGTCACCAACCACAGGTCACGCTGCAGCCAGCGTGGCCCCTCTCACCACGGCGGCAGTCCTGCCGGCCATGCCCCTGCCGTGGCCGCTGGTCCGGGGCCGCCGCCTCGGCTTCCTGCGCTCCCCTGCACCCTCCTCTCGCACATTGTCACCCCATGCAGCCAGAGGGCACGGCCAGCACGCCGCCCGCATGCGCCCGACATGCCTGATCTCCTACGCTCAACTGCCTCCGCTGCACCCTCCTCACGCTCGCGTCGCTCCTTGTTACCCCACGTAGCCAGAGGGCACCGCCAGCTCGCCGCCCGCATGGGCCTGCCAGGCCCAGATCGGGCCTGACGGGCCCCAAATCCCGCGCGCGAGCGCCCCGCCGGTGAGAACCTCGGCACCGATGGCGCCCATCGCGCCGCACCATCGCCAGAGGTCCCGCCGGCCACCATCACCGCCCGAGCCCGCCAGCTCGGCTTCCGAAGCCCCGACCGCCGCCGCCCCCCACGGGCCGGTCCACCTCCACCGAGCACGCCAGGAAACCCCCCCTCCTGACCATCCTTTTGGCAGCGGAGGCGCCACCACGGCCGGAGCCGGCGACGGCAGCGGCAGGGGGGGGCGCCGGACGGGGAGTGACTTGGCGGCGCCTTTTTTCCTCCCCTGGCGCCACCTGGGGGAGCGGCGTGAGGGGTCTGGAGCGAGGAGGGAAATGTTTACTTAAAGCGTTCTCAACCATGTCTCCTTTACTCCCACATGGTTGAATTTTCACCCTCTGATTAGACTATAGGAGAAAAAATCTACGAGGTTGGAATTAACGGTTTTTTCTCTCTATAAAATATAGTGCGAATATAATCATAGAAAAAATATTATGTTGGATTAAATCCTATATATCAATACAACCAACGTTGGAAATAAAATCATAAGGACTACAATCCTACAAATTGCCTATGGAAATCCTACAAATCAAAGAGGTCCCTCATTAAAGTCTCCCAAATCTAACTACCACAACTCATATTTTAGCAATAATTTCTTTTTCTCAATCTCAAAAGAATGATCTTATGTGTTTGTTGATGCATATGAATTTGGAAACATATGAGTGGAAAAGAATATCACTTCCATTAGGCTCAGTTTGCGGTTGCTATGCTGAACTGCATTGAACATTAGAATTTAGTCAGTTAGAACGTATTTTCCCGGTTACATTTTAACATGAGTTCCAACTAACTTCTTGAAAGACTGTATATACTAGTAGTAAATAAAAGCATTAGAAATGTCTTTTAAGAAAGTAACACTAATGCCAAATGAAGACTTAATTAGGGACTCATGAATTAATTTATGTACTGTTTTTGCATTGTAGGGATGGATACCTTCCCCTCTTCTCTCAATCAATATAGAAAACATCCACAAGGCCAAGCATGGGAGTGATTCTGAGACATATGATACCGAAGGGAGGTATGTTTGCAAAATGCACTTGCAGCTGTCTAATCCCCCCACCCCCACCCCCACCCCCCAAAAAATAACAATTTTATTACCATGTCAAATAGGAAATTCCTAACTAGTTTTTATGACTCTTTGCATAGGTTTGATCCATCAAAATTTGATGCTATATTCAGCAAGTTTGGTCGAACTCGGCCAAATGCTTTGACAGAAGATGAGATTAACACCATGCTCGAAAGTAACCGTAATATGTATGATTTTCTGGGCTGGTAAGTGCAATGCTGAATTGGCAATACTCTTTGCTCTTTGGTACTTCTTTTTAACTGCTCTTTGGTACTTATTTTCTGTTTCATCTTAGAAAATTCTGATTCAGTCTTCAATTTTTGTTCCTAGAAAGGCATATAGTTACTCGACACACAACACTCTAATAGTCACCTTCCATGTATTTGTTAGTCCTGCAAGTTGTGTCCATTGGAAGGGTGTCCTTGAAAATTAGTATGTATTTTAGGAACGTGGATTTGTGGCTCGTCCGTTCCAGTGAACTTGGTTAAAAAATTCTAAAAACAGTTACTTAGATACATACACATGCTCTCTCTCTCTCTATAGCTAAAAAATGTGCCTTTTTATCCTAACATGTGCCTTTTTTTGCGTAGATCACGAATGATAATATATTTCGACGAAACTTGTGTCATACATACTAGATGTGTATATGTAGTTGTATATTTTTCAGAAACTTTTGGAGACCTAAAAATATCATTTTTGAATTTTTGAGAAAACGAGGTCACTGAAGCTCAGGAACAACACCGAGTAACCAATACACGTTGAAAAGTAATATGTGAATATACTTATCACCCAATCTTGTTCACATAGGGGCGCTGCCAACTTCGAATGGAAGCTACTGTACGAAGTGGGAAAGGATAAAGAAGGCTTGTTGCAACGTGAAATCGTCAGGGGCGCCTTCGACGGCAGCTTCTTCGAGCGGCTGCAGGACAGCAAGAAATCTTCCTGAATTGGTTTTTCAGAGCAGTGTGTTGTGATGTTGTCAATACAACATCTTCATTTGAAAAGCCTTTCCTGTCTTAGTTTGTGAGTTATATATACGTCGAATAAAATGTGTTTAACCCGTTCAAGGCCGCCTGTACATTTTTGTTACTAGCATATGGTAGTGCAGGTCTACAACAAAGGTGAACCATGCAACTTGTAATGTGCACTCATGAATCATCCTAACCTCACATAATTGTTTAGAAATCCCTTACCTTGCATAATAGATGCCTGTTTTTTCTTATGGTCGTGTAAATAATTTCAGTTTGAGGCTATAAAAGGCACCACCATGGGGGCGAGGCGTTGTGGAGCCCGATATCTATGTAGCTCGCTTAAAAAAATCAAATTCGTATTTTTAGGTTTAAAAAAGAGAAAAAACATATATGTAGATGGTGATATGATCTACAAGTTTGGATTATTTTAATTCGAAATTCAATATATTTTAGGCTATATAAAAAAGAAAACGGGTGGATCTAAATTGATGTACAATGCACAATTTCAAAACATGAAATTTTGCAAGATCTGTCTTTTATGTGTAGACTAAACTAATACGAATTTTGGATTGAAATTTTGCACACCGGTACATCACTACGTTATAGATATTTAATATTTTATTTGTACCTTTCGAAACTCAAAAATGCCGATTTGGATTTTGAAAAAAAAAGAGATACATGGAGCTCATACTCCATTTGCACTTTCCACCCCCCATGGTTCACTTGTAACGCATCTCTCATATGAGTAGCTCTCCTTTGATGATGAGACGTACTTCCAGGTTATTTCTTTCTTCTTCACCAGACCACAGAACTAAGATCCATTCCTGCTTTAAGTTCGAACATGATTCCTCCCACGAGATCCCTTTGAACTTCAAACTCCTGGAAGTAATCTCGAAAGAGGAGTGTAGTGCATCTAATCGCACCATCGGGTTTGATGGGGGGATGCCCAACCGGGTAGGCCCAAGACCCCGAGTCGGACCATGAGGCCGGGTGGCCCAGAGCCCACCCAGAGGACATCTTGCAGGATACCGGGTTCCCGAAGAACCCGGCAGGCCGGCTCGGGAAGGTGGCAAGCATATATCTCCGAATCGGTTCACGATCTGTATTTTCCGAAGAGTGCTCTTCACGAAGCCGCACTTGTATCAAGTTAGCTAGCGCCGTCTAGGGCACCCGTCATTTCCTGTAAACCCTAGCCGGCTTATATAGGCCGGCTAGGAGCAACCCGAGAGGCAGATTCTTCATCTCATTTCCCATAGCCGCCAGAGCCCCTCCAAGCTCTAGCGCGCACGCCGCTGTACACCCCTACAGATCTAAATACACATAGCAGGAGTAGGTCTTTATCTCACCAAGAGGGGCCGCACCTGGGTAAACACTGCGTGTGCTACTCTCCGTGGGTGCTAAGTCGCCTGGCTCACATCTGACTTAAGCCACCCCAATGACATCTGCCGTGATTAACCCACAACAGGGTTATCACACTCGTGCTCTCAAGATTGCTTAACGGGACTAGACCTCTCTCTCGCTAGCGAGCCCAGTCAAGGTTGAACCCGATTACAAAAGATGACATTTCAGTTGTCTTAGTGTCTTATGCCCAACAACGTAATGGTCGCACACGTTCTTTACTTAACCGACATCAGTGTGGGACTTCACTTTATGTTGTTTTCACCATAACATCACATAGTGTTCCGGGACCTAGCTAGTGTCCTGCGGACATGCTGAAAGCACGGAACAGATAATGCGTGGAACTCTGTCTAGTTTTCCTGAATGAGCAGCTTTCCTTTCTAAAAAAACAGAGGAGAAACCAAGAAAGAAGCATTGAATTGTACGTGGATGATCAGCTGGGCATGCACGCCATTGACTCATCGGCATAGCATGGGCTCCTACAGCTTATTAGGCCTGTGCCAATGCACCATCTCTTAGCACGGAATCATAGGCGTAATAAATATTTAAGATACAACTAGTACAATGCATTATCTCATATGTGTTGTATCTACATTTAATGATTTTGAGCTCATGCATTCATATGATTGGGGTAGAACCATTTTTTGCTTATGGCCACGTGCAAAGGTTGTATCTTAGCTAAGTTACAACCTCACCCTCTCTCTTCATTAACTAGTATGCCACATAAGCAAAATGCCTATGAAACCGTGCTAAAAAACTTGCATTGGCAAGGGCCTTAGGAGCGTTGGGAACGCTTGCATGATTGCATCGGAAATCGCCTCCTCAGAAAAGAAAGACATCTCTTTTGGGGTCAAGACGCTTAGCTAGCTGGAAGTCTGGAACACGATCGATCGAGGCCGAGCGTGTTTATTCCATTTAGGCACGGTTCCGCATTCTCGGTTGATGGCGTTCTTACATGTATCCGAGATAATGGCGTTCTTACACGTGTTTCAAGAGGAAGAGAGGAGTACGCATCTCCGTCAGAGTCGCAGCGACACCTTTCAAGCCATTACCAGAGCGGGCGAGCGTTTCTTCTTACAGAGCCATGGCAGCCCTATTAGTATTACCACCCATCGCGAGGCTCCCCACTCTGCGCTCCCACCACCGCCTCGCCATTCTCCAAAGGTACTCTTGGATTCGTTCTCCTCACGGCACTCTTCTCCTGGATTTCTTACCGTCCGAATCAATTTGTTTGTCAATCCGCAGATCCTACAAACTCGGCTCCTCGCGAGTAACCGCCATGTCGTCGTCTTCGTCGTCTGATCCGTCGATGGAGACGGTGGCGCCCCACGCGGCCGTCACGAGCGAGCGGAAGCTGAACCCCGACCTGCAAGAACAGGTGCCCAAGCCATGTACGTGTCCCTTTCCCCTTCTTCAACTCGTGTGCTATTCGGCGATCGATCCATGGGTTTCCCTGCTTGGCTATACGTTTACTCATTTTCTCTGTTGCTCTGTCTCTGAGCTCGCATGTATGTGCAGATCTCGCGAGAGCCATGGCGGCGGTAGACCCGAGCCACCCGGAGGGGACCAGGGGCAGGGACACCCGTGGGCTGAGTGTGCTGCAGCAGCACGCCTCCTTCGACCGCAACGGCGACGGGATCATCTACCCATGGGAGACTTTCCATGGTGACGCCACGCCACTGCTCGTCTCGCTATCCTTCACTATTTAGTACCAGTCCGGTGTTTTCCCGTTATGGACAAGTCGTCAGATATGGCGCTCTTAATATATTTTTTTTTGGCCCTGTGAGATTAGAGTTCTCTCCAATGGATGATTAATTGTTTCTGCAGCTCTAATTACTGTCACCTCCTTTTCATTTCAGGCATGCGAGCAATAGGGCTTGGGTACCCTGTATCCTTCGCCAGGGCCGGGCCCACTGTGGTGCTGACTGTGCCGCTGGCACAGGGCCCACGATTTTTGGGGGCCCCAAATTTTTTATATGTGTATATATATTTGTATAGCATTCTGAATAATATTAAGCTTTATCCTGCAAGTTGGGCCGCATTGCGCGCGATACTGGGCCTTTCCAGTGCGCTACGCTGCTGGCCGCTTCTATGTTGGGCTGATGTGAATAGGGAACGATGGAGAGATTCCATCGATCTGGTCATTAGTCAGTACGCCAGACGCCCAGTCGCCCCGATTCCGATTCAAGGCCCTGCCTCGAGAGGAACCGACGGCCGACGCCTCCACGACACGCCGTCGTTGAACGGATCAATCTCGTGATTCGACAGTAGCGTCGACCGACCACAGCGTCGCTGCGCCGACGACCAGCGACGGTTCTTCTTCATCGCCTGATCGGCTCACCGCAGAAACAGGTATAGTCCGGTTAGTTTTTTTGTCCAGTTGTCCACAATCCTAATTTCTGATCGTATGCACACTTTAGTTTAATTTTATTCATCTCTTGTATATTGTGTGTCAATAACACAGATTTAACATGGGGAAACATTAGGCCGGTTCTCAGAAACGTAAGAGAAAAGAAAAAGAACAAAATTTGATTAAATCTCAAAAAGGTGCCATAGACAAGTTTATTAGAAAAGATGAATCACAAGTGTTATGATAATGTGTCCAATATGAAAGGAAAGCATCAATGGGTACAGAAGCTACTTTTGGATGTAAATCCTAGAGCTTTCTATTATGCGTGTGGTTGTCATAGTGTTAATTTAACACTTTGGAATCATCCAATGCATCTATACAACTTTTTGTGATCAATCTTGAGGCTGCTCTTAAAACGGATGCACAATCTGATATTGATGCCAATGATCTATTTGCTGAGCTGAAATTTCTTCAAAAATTCATGTCAAAAGAAAATATTAGGCATATTGATGTTTTGAAGTTTATAAAGCGACATGATTGTTTTCCCAATGCAAGTATTGCATATAGCACTTGAGGGTGAACTGTTGGGGAAGATTTATTATGAGAACATGATTGAAGATTTTATTTCAAAGAACACAAAAAGGATGATGATGTTCAAATAAACGTTCGAGTTATATAGGTATGATTCTCAACATATTCAATTGTTACGTAAAATATTCTCTTATATACATTAAATTTAATTATTAGTTAATTTTTGTGTGTAAGATAGGACCCGTTTTAGATTTTGGCACAGGGCCCCGGATTTTGCCGGCCCGGCCCTGTCCTTCGCTGCCGCCATATTCATCAACCTTCTCCTCAGTTATCCTACTCAACCGGTAAACAGGGCCTGTCTTATTCACAAGATTCAAGTCTTGACATTCAAATTACAGCGACTCATGCTTAACGCTAACTTTGTTTGTCTCAAAGTCTCGAATAAAATCTTGTGTCCCTTGATGCATATGAACTTAGAAACTAGTGAGTGAAAAGCTCACTAGTAAACTGACACCAATGCCAAACAAATCTTTAACTAGGGTCACCTGAAGAACTGACGTTTTGTTTTTTCATTATAGGGATGGATACCTTCCCCTCTGCTCTCAATCCATATAAAGAACATCCACAAGGGCAAGCATGGGAGTGATTCTGAAACATATGATACCGAAGGGAGGTATGTTTGCAAAATGTACTTCTGTTTTTTCCCCTTTTTCTGCACAAAAAACATGATTTATTACCATTTCATAAACGAAATTTCTAACTAGTTTTCGTACTCTCTGTGTAGGTTTGATCCATCAAAATTCGATGCCATATTCAGCAAGTTTGGTCGAACTCGGCCAAATGCTTTGACAGAAGATGAGATGAACACCATGCTCAAAAGCAACCGTAATATGTATGACTTTTTTGGCTGGTAAGTGCAGTATTGGTTGTTACTTACTTTCAGTTACATTTCTAGTAACTGATTGTTCCTATAAAGATGTTGATTCAATGTACAAAACTTTAGACAAGCATACAGGGCCGTCTCCAAGAATTTGGGGCCCCGGTGCGAAATGTAAATCAGGGCCTTAATTTTTTTAAAGTTTATATACACTGACTTAAATAAATCATACTAACAGAGAATATTAGCACTAAAATAGAATTTTTAAGCTACAAGATCGATCGACACATGAATATATTAATCTAATATAGATTTACCAAGATCGTTCGATCGAATATCAATTGATGAACTCATCTTGAAGCCGTGATCAAAGCGTGATTACAATCCCTGAATTCTCACGGCGTGATCCCTGAACATGGTTTCGACGGTTCTGCCTTGCGGGGTCAGGGAATCGCCGCCTCGACAGGGGCGGAGCGTAGTTGTGGCCAAAGTGGGCCATGGCCCCCCTACTCACAATTTTTTTTCATACTATTACTCACATTTAGCATTTTTAACGTACATATAAGATTTTTTTTTAGAGATTGGCCCCCTCTATTATCTTGGTGAAGCTCCGCCACTGCGCCTCGGGCCAACGGCGCAAGCAGGAAGGCGCAAGCGGGCATGGCCGGGGCGAACCAGGAACGTAATTCCACAATCAATTCATCCTTGGACTGTTGACCGATTGATACGTCCAAAACGTATCTACTTTTCCGAACACTTTTGCTGTTGTTTTACCTCTAATTTGTGTGTTTTGAATACAACTAACGCGGACTAACGCTGTTTTCAGCAGAATTGCCCTGGTGTCTTGTTTTTTGGCAGAAAGTCAACTTTCGGGAAAATCCCCGGAAAATATCGCGAAGGTCCTATTTTCCCAAAGATCCACGGAGCCAGAAGACGAGACGGAGGAGGGCCATGAGGCCCCCTCACCATGTCATGGCCGGGTGGGCCCTGGGCCGCGCCACCACGTGGTGAGGGCGGCTCGGGCACCCCCTGACGCCCCCCTCTGGACTACTTAACGCCTCTGACCTAAAAACGCCGGGGGTTCGACCATATTTCCAGAAACACTCCAGAGCTCCGCCGCCATCGAAAACCCTATTTCGGGGACCAGAAACTCCGTTCTGGCACTCCGCCGGGACGGGGAATTGGAGGAGATCATCCCATCATCATCACCGACGCCTCTCCATCAACCATCCATGACTCCCCCATCCATGTGTGAGTAATTCCCGCTGTAGGCTGAAGGGGATGGAAGGGATTGGATGAGATCGTTCATGTAATAGCTATAAGATTGTTAGGGCATGGTGCCTAGTATCCGTTGTTAGTACTTTTATGTCATTGTTGCAACTTGTTATGCTTAATGCTTGTCACTTAGGGCCCGAGTGCCATGATTTCAGATCTGAACATGTTATTGTATCATGAGGATAATCATTGTTTTAGATCATATCTGCAAGTTGTATACACATATTATTGTCCGGAACCCGAGGCCCCAAAGTGACAGCAATTGGGACAACCGGAGGGGATGGCTGTGATGTGAGGATCACATGTGTTCACGGAGTGTTAATGCTTTGCTCCGGTACTTTATTAAAAGGAGTACCTTAATTACCAGTAGATTCCCTTGAGGCCCCGCTGCAAACGGGCTGGTAGGACAGAAGATGTTGTGCAAGTTTCTCATTGCGAGCACGTACGACTATATACGGAACACATGCCTATGGTTACTTAGTACTTGGATGCTTTATTATTATTTACCTGCAAATGCCTTGTCTTGATTATTACATGAATCATCCTATCCATGCAGCGCCCGCTCATCCATCCCTATGCCTACAGTATTTTAATCCTGCTGTTTACTGCAATCACTACTGCTGTCTTTATTACACTGCTGCTACTATTTCACTACTGCTACTGCTATAAAACTGTTGCTACTGATAATCTGTGTCGAGCAAGTCTATTTCCAGGTGCAGCTGAACTGACAATTCATCTGTTAAGGCTTATAAATATTCTTTGGCTCCCCTTGTGTCGAATCAATAAATTTGGGTTTTACTTCCCTCGAAGACTGTTGCGATCCCCTATACTTGTGGGTCATCAAGACTATTTTCTGGCGCCGTTGCCGGGGAGCATAGCTTTATTTATAAGCTCACCTGAAAGTGATATTGTTCGCTGCAATTTATTCATCATGGGTAAAGCTCGTGATGAGAAGGTCCGTATATTGCCTTCCACTACAAGAAAAGGTACGACTCTGAGTACCTCTGCTGCTCTTGACTCACCTACTGTTATGAGTCAACTTATTACACCACCACAAGCTTCACGTGTTGGTACTTCTGCTGAATCTGAAAATACTTCTGATAATTTTGATGATGCTTCTACTGTGCTTGATGAGAGTGTTCAATTAGGTCCTCTTTTAGATGCTGCTATTGCTAAGTCTAAACAAATTGAAAATCCTTTTACACCTGTTGGTTCACCTGAGTCTATAGAGCATTCTAGTGATGATCTTGATGAAACTTATGTGGAACTTGATGATGATTTTATTGATGCATGTCATGCTACTACTGGTGCAAGTGGCATTAAAAGTCTTCTTGCAAAACATGCTGTTAGATATAAACTGTCTCCTGATCCTAAGTTTGCCACATCTCCTATAAACATTAAAGATAAGGATTATGATTTCTCTCTTGATTTATCACATATATCCATTGTTGAGAAAGAACCTTTTCGTGGTACTGAAAATGAAAGTGCTGTAGAACACATGAATGAGCTCTCTACTTTGAGTAGTTTGTTTTCTGATGATATCAAGAAACGTGGCTACTTTGTTGCTAAATTTTTTCCTTTCTCATTAAAGGATGAAGCTAAAACTTGGTATAATAATCTGCCTCCTGATTCTATTGATAGTCCTACTGGTTTGCTTAATGTCTTCTTTCAGAAATATTTCCCTGCTAGTGCTCAACATGCTGCTTTACTTAGAATATATAACTTTGATCAAGATGAGGGAGAGAAACTGCCTGAAGCCTGGGCAAGGTTTTGTTCTTTAATTAGGGCTCGGCCTGGGCATGAATTGGAAAAAAATGAACTTCTTGATATATTTTATAGTGGACTAACCCCTGAATCTAGGGAATATTTGGATAGTTGTGCTGGTTGTGTTTTCAGGAAAAGAACCCCAGATGAAGCTGAGGAATTAATGGCTAAAATAAGCCAAAATCATGATGATTGGACTACACCTGAGCCGACCCCAACACCAATATCAAAGAAGAGGGGTATGATTGAATTGAATGATGAAACAATGAGGGAAGCCAAGAAATCTCTTATAGAGAAGGGTATTAAATCTGAAGATGTGAAGAATCTACCACCCATAGAAGAACTATGTAAGCCAATTCCCCATTCTTCTACAATTGAGGTACACTCTCTCCAACGCTTTAATGAAGGAGATATTCCCTATTCTAAACCTCCTGATCAATGCTTAGATGAGTTTGATAATTATATTGAAAAGCAAAGTAACTTTAATATGAGAGTGGAGAATCATCTAATGGAGAATTCTCGTGCTATTGATAGTTTGCATGATATTGTTGAAAGAACTTCTAATGATGTTAAAATGCTTATTAAACATTTTCATATGGTTCAAACTCAAATTGATCAACTCACTAAAGTGCAAAAAGACATGCTAATTAACTCTTCTAAAGAAAAAGAGAAGCATGCTTATGAAGTGACAACTAGAGGTGGTGTTTCCACTCAGGATCCTTTATATCCTGAGGGGCATCCCAAAAGAGTTGAACAAGATTCTCAACGAATTAAAGAAACTAGTGCTCCTTCTAAGAAAAAGAAGAAGAAACATAAAACTGTTGTAGAATCCTCTGAACCTGTTAATGATCCTAATAGTATATCTATTTCTGATGCTGAAACTGAAAGTGGTAATGAACATAACAATGATAATGATAAGAATGATGCTTCTGATAAAGAAGAAATTGAAGAGGAACCTGAAAAGCATGCTAAAAATAAAAAGTACACTAAGGAAGACTTCACTACTAAGAAACATGGTAATGAAAGAGAACCTTGGGTTCAAAAGCAAATGCCTTTTCCTGTTAAGAAATTGAAATCAAAGGAAGAAGAACACTATAATAAATTTTGTGATTGGATGAAACCTTTGTTCTTGCAAATTCCTTTGACTGATGCTATTAAATTGCCTCCTTATTCAAAGTATATGAAAGATATTGTTTCTAACAAAAGGAAAATTCCCAATGAGGAAATTTCTACTATGCTTGCTAATTATTCTTTCAATGGTAAGGTTCCAAAGAAGCTTGGAGATCCAGGTATACCAACCATTCCTTGTTCCATCAAAAATAATTATGTTAGAACTGCTCTATGTGATTTGGGAGCAGGAGTTAGTGTTATGCCTTTCTCTCTTTATAAGAGACTTTATTTGGATAAATTGATACCAACTGATATATCTTTGCAAATGGCTGATAAATCTACTGCTGTTCCTGTTGGCATTTGTGAGGATGTCCCTGTTCAAGTGACTAATAACTGTTTAATCTTGACTGATTTTGTTGTGCTTGAGATGCCTGAAGATGATAATATGTCTATTATTCTTGGGAGACCTTTTCTTAATACTGCAGGTGCTGTTATTGATTGCAACAAAGGAAAAGTGACTTTCAATGTGAATGACAAAGAGCACACTGTTTATTTTCCCAAAAAGGTGGACAAAATATTTGGAGTTAATACTATTTCTAATTTTAGAACTATCAAAGTGGGAAGTATTGATTGCCCCATATATGAACATCAAGAAGGATATCAAAATATTATGATTGGATCCATATCAATACAATTCAAGGTAACATAATTGGTTCATGAGGTTTGATTTCTTTTATGTCATATAAAATTTATTTGGTGGCAAGACTTGATCAACCTTGTTAACAAATACATTTTAAATGCATAGAGAAACTAAACAACATTTCTTTCTTCATCCTTGTTTTACCTACTGTAGTATTGTTTAGTTTGCAAAATTTTAGTTTTGTTTAATTTTTGAAAATCATTTTTCTGTCCTGAAATCATTACTTTTAACACCCAGAAAATGTGCATTTTAAAAGTTTTCAAAAATTCATAAAAATTATACCACTGGTCCTATTTTTGAAAGAGCATTGTGGGAGTGCCTGGGGCTGACCAGGGGGCCCCACCATGCCTGCTCACCACATGGTGGCGCGGCCAGCCTTGGGGCCGCGCCATGACATGGTGAGGGCCCCACCTGGCCCTCCACTCACTCAGCCACCTACCACCTCACTCACTCTCACGACAAAACACTCCACCATTGCTCAAACTCGAGTTCTTGCTGTTCTTGCTCGCGATTTTCGATCTCCTTGCTCAGCCCATCTTTGCTGCTGAGATTTGGGGCATTTGTTCTCCGGTATGTGACTCCTCCGAATATCCAAGTAGAATTTTGTTTAGTGAAGTATATCTTGAGTATTTTGCTGCTGTAGGTGACATGTTAAGTGAGTTCCCATGCTTGTTCTATGTTGGAATAATTAGTTTTGATGCATGTTTAGTCCTCTAGCAAGTTCCTATAGTAGTTCCCCTCATTTAGTTGTCTCAAAATCAATTTTTATAATGATTGTCAAAAATTTCAGAAAAGGAATATGCATAACCACACCTATGGAGAGATTTTTGAGAGGGATTCGCAAAGGGTGGCAAGGCCTTCAAGAGCAGCCACTCGAATTAGGCGATCCTACGATGAAGATCTCATTGCACCAAGCATTGGCGATGAGAGGGATGATGGAGTTCCAAATCCATCATCTTTCCCATGCACTGACTTTTTGCGTGATGCAGGGCTCCTTGATGATTTCTTGTTCCTTGTTCAGAGGGTTGGTTTGACTACATATATGCAGGATGAAAGTAACCAATATGTTATGCTCACCAAAACTTTTGTTGAGAGCTTTAAATTTGGCAACTCTTCTTTCACGCCATCCGTTAAATTTAAAATTTATAATAGGCCTGTTACCATGACTTTGAAGGATTTTTGTGCTGCCATAGATATTGCTCCTTCAGGTACAGCGAAGAGGATTCAAGGACGCCCCAACGATTTGCTGGAACTTTACCGAGAGGTGACCAATGATGATGACCGCACCGCCCAGCGTGGCAAGATAAGGAACATTCAGCTCCCTGCCATTAGATATTTTACTTACTATCTTGCCACTAGCATTCTTGGTAGGGAGAACACCAGCAACATTTCTAATTATCATCTTGCTTTTCTGGCTGCTGCACTTACTGGTAACACATCTTATAATCTTGGTGCTCTCATTGCTCGTCGTTTAGCTGCTAGTGGACCCATCTATGGAGGGATTGTTGCTTCACGAGTTATTGCATATCTAGGCCTTCCTGTTGATCCTAATGATGAGTTGTTACCCCCATTTAGACTCAACCTTGCTGCCATGAAAGATCATCAATTTGTTACTAAAGATTCTTGTGAAAGAAACCTAGTCTATAGGGTTTTATTTACTGATGGGGACGAAAGGACGGTTCCTTTGCCGCAGCCCGTTTTGTTTGGTCTTAACAGGAGATTGTGGTCGCGCTCAAAGGAGGAGTTGGATGAGCAGCTGAGGTTGCTTGGTTTCCATGACCAGCACGACTCTGAGCACCAGGAGGATGGGTCGGCCGCCGACCACTACACCGTGCACTACACCGGTGCGTCGTCGAGTTCATATCAGGACGAAGACCCTTCTTCGTCATACTACGGAGGCGCCACTTCGTGGCCACGTTGGGATTGATCTCCACTTAGGCCAAAAGCCTAAGCTTGGGGGGAGGTATACCGACATCTCACTCATTTACATATCATATCCTGTCGGTACTTTGTATATCCATGTTTCGATTTTCTTTCTTTCTTGTGTCTTCTTTTATTCGCTTTCCAAAACACAAAAAGACCAAAAATATTTCTGTTGTTTCTCTCTATTTATTTCTTTAGTTCCTATTATTAGTTTGCTTGACTTTTAATTTCGGTTTGATATTCGAAAATCCAAAAAGATTTTGCTTTGTTTGCTTGTTTCCTTATGTTCTTGTTTTAAATTCGAAAACACCAAAAATATTTGTCGTTCTTCTTCGGTTTTGTAAAGTTTGCTGCAGAGTTTAGCGGTCTTCGATGACTCCATGGAGCTTGGTTATCATTTCATATTATTCGAGCCACACAAGTGAAAAGCAATTATGACGATCTACGACAATTCGAGTTGGGGTGAGAGGCTGGTATGAACTCTATTTGTTTTCATTTTTGTACATATACTCATCCATGTGAACATGCTTAGTTGGTTCATGTGAGGTATATGTCATTTAATGGATGCTTAGTAGTTTATGTTCTCTTATGATCAGTTCCAATTTATTAATAGTGGGTGGCATGTTATATAGATGTTGCTTGCATTGTTCTGTTCATAAAAGGGTATGACATTGTGGTATCCTCCTCTGAATAATTCATTTGAATTGACTTGGCACATGCTCACGCATGCATATGACTGAAAACAAAAAGTCAATAAGCCTCGATGATTTACTTTGCCTCAGAGTACTTGTATCATTTTTATGCCTCCGTTAATTTTATTTTGTCGCAAGCATGATTATGACGGTTATTGCTCTCTTGATTGTCGCTTCCCAGTCTATTGCTAGCCTCCACTTGTACTGAGCGGGAATGCTGCTCGTGCTTCCAAATCCCTGTAAACCAAGTTATTCCAAAGAGTCCACCATAAATACCTATGCATGGCATTTCAAACCATTCAAGTAAATTTTCATGTGCTACCTTTAAAACCTTCAAATTACTTCTCATTTTGTGACACTGTTTTTAGCTCATGAGGAAGTAGTAGTTGGGTTTGTTATCTTCCATACTAAATTAAGTACCCCGACTTGCATGCTTCATCTGCTTGTCACTAATTTTGCAAAGAGCTGGTTAGACCATTATAACATCAAAAAGCTAAACAAATAAAAATAGGCACTCCTCCATGGTATGTGATTGTTGGCAGGCACCCGAGGATTCGGTTAGCCATGGTTTGTGAAAAGCAAAGGTTGGGAGGAGTGTCATACTATATAAGTGCATGCTATAAATGCTTAATATCAACAATTCGGAACCGCTCTCAACTTGTTTAGTATGGAAGATAACAGAAACTCTATTGCCATTCGTTGACAGGAACAACCACCTCCCAAAACATTTTTACTTCTGTTTTAAAAATAAAAAGCTCTAGCACATGTTAATCCCTGCTTCCCTCTGCGAAGGGCCAATCTTTTACTTTTATGTTGAGTCACCATCCTTTCTATGAGCACCTTCTCGAGAGCATAATTGTCATTCTTAGTGTAATGTGCTTGTCCCAGAATGCGGTTAACTGCGGTATAACTCTGATGCTTTTATCTTTGATAATCTTTACTTCTAGTCTTCCCTTGAACTTCAGAGGTGCCTGGGCATTTATGTTTTGCTGTACAAATACGGGCAAGCGAGATACCACCTTATCATATCTTATTATGAGCATTGCAATCCTGCTGACAGATATGTTTCATGTTGTCTATTATTAGTATGTTGGTATCTTTTCATGATTGACATAACTATTAGGTGACATTATTTGCATGTATCTTATTATGAATTGCCTAAGTACTTGTCCACATAGTGAGAATATATACACCATATGAAGCAAATGTGTTCGTGAAAGTTCTTTTATCGCACTCAGTTGTTAACTGAATTGCTTGAGGACAAGCAATAAGCTAAGCTTGGGGGGAGTTGATACGTCCAAAACGTATCTACTTTCCCGAACACTTTTGCTGTTGTTTTACCTCTAATTTGTGTGTTTTGAATACAACTAACGCGGACTAACGCTGTTTTCAGCAGAATTGCCCTGGTGTCTTGTTTTTGTGCAGAAAGTCAACTTTCGGGAAAATCCCCGGAAAATATCGCGAAGGTCCTATTTTTCCAGAAGATCCACGGAGCCAGAAGACGAGACGGAGGAGGGCCACGAGGCCCCCTCACCATGTCATGGCGCGGGTGGGCCCTGGGCCGCGCCACCACGTGGTGAGGGCGGCTCGGGCACCCCCTGACGCCCCCCTCTGGACTACTTAACGCCTCTGACCTAAAAACGCCGGGGGTTCGACCATATTTCCAGAAACACTCCAGAGCTCCGCCGCCATCGAAAACCCTATTTCGGGGACCAGAAACTCCGTTCTGGCACTCCGCCGGGACGGGGAATTGGAGGAGATCATCGCCATCATCATCACCGACGCCTCTCCATCAACCATCCATGACTCCCCCATCCATGTGTGAGTAATTCCCGCTGTAGGCTGAAGGGGATGGAAGGGATTGGATGAGATCGTTCATGTAATAGCTATAAGATTGTTAGGGCATGGTGCCTAGTATCCGTTGTTAGTACTTTTATGTCATTGTTGCAACTTGTTATGCTTAATGCTTGTCACTTAGGGCCCGAGTGCCATGATTTCAGATCTGAACATGTTATTGTATCATGAGGATAATCATTGTTTTAGATCATATCTGCAAGTTGTATACACATATTATTGTCCGGAACCCGAGGCCCCAAAGTGACAGCAATTGGGACAACCGGAGGGGATGGCTGTGATGTGAGGATCACATGTGTTCACGGAGTGTTAATGCTTTGCTCCGGTACTTTATTAAAAGGAGTACCTTAATTACCAGTAGATTCCCTTGAGGCCCCGCTGCAAACGGGCTGGTAGGACAGAAGATGTTGTGCAAGTTTCTCATTGCGAGCACGTACGACTATATACGGAACACATGCCTATGGTTACTTAGTACTTGGATGCTTTATTATTATTTACCTGCAAATGCCTTGTCTTGATTATTACATGAATCATCCTATCCATGCAGCGCCCGCTCATCCATCCCTATGCCTACAGTATTTTAATCCTGCTGTTTACTGCAATCACTACTGCTGTCTTTATTACACTGCTGCTACTATTTCACTACTGCTACTGCTATAAAACTGTTGCTACTGATAATCTGTGTCGAGCAAGTCTATTTCCAGGTGCAGCTGAACTGACAATTCATCTGTTAAGGCTTATAAATATTCTTTGGCTCCCCTTGTGTCGAATCAATAAATTTGGGTTTTACTTCCCTCGAAGACTGTTGCGATCCCCTATACTTGTGGGTCATCACCGATCAAGAGACTACATTTTTTTTAGGGGTACTGTGTAGTTTTCGTACGCATGCTCGGGCATGAGTTGGGCTTTTCCTTTTATTCTCTTTCTATTGGGCCTGCGTGCATGTTGGACCCAGGAGAGGCCTTTTCTTTTCTATTTTCATTTTCGGCTGATTAATCAAAGCATAGTACTTAAGTACAGTTGGGGGCCCCTAATTTCTTGGGGCCCTGTGCGAGTGCACAGCTCGCACGTGCCCCTCGACGGGCCTGCAAGCATATACTTACTCTTTTTTTTGCGAGTGAAACCTGGAGTTTATTCATTAGTAACAGAGTTACAATCGACTAATACAAGGTTTGAGATGAAAGCCAGCTCTTGATCCACCCAACAGCTATTGTTGTGCTTAGAGCGCCCGTAATTAGCCAAGGCGTGTGCAACTCTATTTTGACCTCTACTAACTTTAACAGGAATAAACTCCCTATCCTCCATTAGCTTCTTCACTTCAGCTACTAAATGTCCGGCTGCTGATCGAGATAGTGACTCGTCTGTCATTGCTGATAGCGCTCCCGTAGAATCTGCCTGCACAATAACTGGGAGGTCTGACCACTGGGTGGCCAAGGCCATGCCGCCCATGATCGCATGTAATTTGGCCTCTAGCGCATCATTGCAGAACTGGATATGTCGACAGGCAGCCACAATGACGCCACCTTCCTTGTTTCTCAACACCATTCCAGCACCGGCCCATCCATCTGCAGAGAAGGAACCATCAGTAGAAAGCGCCACCCATCCCTGCGGAGGGTGAGGCCACGACAAGTCTGGTTTAGAAACTTGGCTCTTCTTCGCAGTCGTTGCTTCGATTGGCCATTTTCCTTTCATAATTTCTTCAGTGCTGAATCGCTTGATATCTTGTATTGATTGGAAATAGCTAACTAGAAAGCTTCTTGAAATATCCACCGGCGGGATTTCCTTACCATGTACCACATTCATTCTAAGACTCCATATGCGCCAAATAAGCATGATTATCATATTTCTAACTTCGTGCTGATGTCCATTCAGCAAGTGCAACAGCCACTCGTCTCCTGTATTCATAATCATTTCTTTCCGTGGGATGAGCCACTCCATTCCCATAGCATCCCATAGATCAGCAGAAGTTTTGCATCCAACCAGTGCATGGAATGAATTGTCCTCCTCCCGCCCACACATGGAGCACGTAGAGTGAACAGCCATGTGATACGTCTCAAACGTATCTATAATTTTTGATGTTCCATGTTGATATTATACCAATTGTTACATGTTTTGCATCCACTTCATGTCACTTTTATACATTTTTTGGGACTAACCTATTAACAAGATGCCACAGTGCCAGTTCCTGTTTTCTGCTGTTTTTGTATTCCAAAAAATCTATTCTGGAAATATTCTCGGAATTGGACGAAAATCGACGGAGGTCCCTATTTCATCGAAACACACACGGAGTCCAAAGGGGAGACGGAGCCGAGCCACGAGGAGGCCACACAAGGGCTCGGCGCGGCCCCACCTCCTGCCGCACCGAGGGGTTGTGTAGGCCCCTCGGGTGCCCTCAGCCGCCGCCCTTTCGCCTACTTATTCCCCCGATGCAAAAACCCTAGATACCCGAGTCATATTCCACAAAAAGTTCCAGAGGCGCCGCCGTCGTCAACCCTAGCTCGGGAGGGTCCAGAACCTCTTCCCGGCACTCTGCCGGAGAGGGGAATCATCACCGGAGGGCTCTACATCACCATGCATGCCTCCAGAGTGATGCGTGAGTAGTTCATTCTTGGACTACGGGTCCATAGCAGTAGCTAGATGGTTGTCTCTCCACTTTATGTCATCATGTTTAGATCTTGTGAGCTGCCTAATATGATCAAGATCATCTTATTGTAATGCTACATGTTGTGTTTGCTGGGATCCGATGAATATTGAATACTATGATCAAGTTGATTATTAATCTATGATACATGTTATTTATGATCTTGCATGCTTTCCGTTACTAGTAGATGCTTTGGCCAAGTAGATGCTTATAACTCCAAGAGGGAATATTTATGCTAGATAGTGGGTTCAGTCTCCAGTAATCTGGGCGAGTGACAGCAACGCCTAAGGTTGTGGATGTGCTGTTGCTACTAGGGGTAACATAACAATGCTATGTCCACGGTCATATGTACTTGTTTACTTTATGCACATTGCTTAATGCGATTATCAGTTGCTTGCAACTTAATACCAACGGGGAACACGGAAGTGAACCTGAAGGTGGATTATTAGTCATAGATGCGGTTGGATAACGGTCTATGTATTTTGTCGTAATGCCCAATTAAATATCATGGTAGTCATCTTGTCATATATATGCATTGTCATGCGCTCACTATTTTATAAATTGCCCAGTGTAATTTGTTTACCCAACATGTCATTTATCTTTATGGAGAGACACCACTAGTGAACTGTGGACCCCGGTCCATTCTTTTACATTGATAAAACCACCAACTTCAATCATTGTTCTCTTTTACTTTCTGCAATTAAACACTGTTTTCCACACCATACATTTAACCCTTTGTTTTCAGCAAGCCGGGGAGATTGACAACCTTCCTGTTTCGTTGGGGGCAAAGTAGTTTGATTGTGTTGTGTGCAGGTTCCACGTCGGTGATCGAGTAACGGCGCCACTGACAACCTTCTGAAGTGCTACTACTCCTCCTGGATACGATAACCTTGGTTTTATACTGAGGGAAACTTGCTGCTGCACTGCTTCATACCTTCCTCTTGGGGTCTCCCAACGAACGTGTGTTTCACGTCATCAAGCACTTTTTCTGGCGCCGTTGTCGGGGAGTTAGCAAACTTCTGCAAGGGGAGTCTCACGCTTCCAATCTCTTTACTTTGTTTTTGTCTTGCTTAGTTTATTTTATTTTATCTTGTTTGCTTTTAATTATCAAAAACACAAAAAAAATTAGGCTTCTAGTTTATTTTCGTTTTTGTTTCCTGTTAGTTATCATGTCTGGCTCTGCTCATTATGTTTCGGTTCCTGAAGTTGAGGTTCGACCCTTTAAGCAACAAGGTGGAGAGAGTTTGAAAGATGCTTGGTATAGAATCAGCGATGCTCATCGTAGGTGCACTAAAAAATATTCCACCGTGATCCTACTTAGAAATTTTTATGTTGGCATCACTAGTTGGCATAGGTATGTCTTGGATACTTTGACAGGAGGTAACTTTCTTGGTACTCCTGCGTTGGAAGCTAGTTATATTATTGAGAGTTTGGTAGGAACATCACCCGTTAGTAACATTAAAAATGAGATTACCTTGGGAGATGTTATAAAGAAGTTGGAGTCTATAGAGAAAAATTTGCCAAACATCCTTGGTAGTGCTAGCAAAGTTGATGAATCACTGGCAAACATTAATAAAAGAATTGCTGTTTTAGAAGCTAGTACTATTCATGATAATCAAAATCTTAGGATTGGTGAATTGGAGGAGGCTATGGATGCATTAAGTTCTACTCTTACTTCTATTAAAACTAAAAAGCAAAAGGCTTTTGTGGGGAAAGAGCAAAAATTTATGTATGTGCCAAAAGTTTCTAAACCAAAACCCACAAATGTGTTTAAAACTGATAAAGTGTTTGGTGAACTTGGGGGTGAATCACATAATGGTTTATTAAGATTTTCTTCCCAAGAATTACACAAACCGAAGAATCCTATTGTGACAAGCCGTGTTCTTGATGAAGCTTTTGATGATTTAGACCTTGCTACACTTGGTAATACTTGATGCATGCTTTGTCCCTAGCTAAAAGACGTTAAAGAAAAGCGCTTATGGGAGGCAACTCATTACTTTTATTTCTGCATTTTTTCTTTTATTGAGTCAAGGAGGGTGTTTACTTCCATAGCAACTCCTTTGTATCTTTACTTTTTCGCATTGTTGTGCCAAGAGTAGTCTCTAATGATAAGATGATGCTAAATTTTGATTACTGCGCAGGAACAGATTTCTGCTGTTCACCGTATTAATTTTCTAAAATTACCAGAATGTGAATTAAATCTGAAATTTTTTGTGCGTAATCCTTATGTATGTATGCATCTTTTGTTCATTCAAAGTTTTTCGACCTGAGCATCGTAATTGCCTCGAAAAAATTCGTCTTTTCGGACTATTCTGTTTTAGACAGATTATGTCTTTTATTTTGCATTCTCTCTTTTATTAGTGTGGAGTGGAATTCTTTTTGGGTGGAAGAGCTTCACATAACATCAGTGGCAGTAGCTAATGTTTAAAGTAACGGTCATATTGTGTCCTTACAGAACATGTGAGTTTTTGATTGTGCACTAACCCTCTAATGAGATTTACTTTGAGTTTGGTGTGACGGAAGTTTTCAAGGGTCAAGAGGGAAGAGTGATATAATAGGATGGAGAAGAGTGAAGAGCTCAAGCTTGGGGAGGCTCACATGGATCTCACCAGCATATTTCAAGAAGACTCAAGCGTCTAAGCTTGGGGATGCCTTGGGCATCCCCTTCTTCATCGTCAAAATTATCAGGTCATCTCTAGTGAAACTATATTTTTATTCTTTCACATCATATGTGCTGTTCTTGAAGCGTCTGTGTGCTTTTATTTTCAGTATGTTATTTTTATTTTTGTGATCAACTTGATTGGATCCTAGTATTCTTGATTGGGAGAGAGACACGCTCCGTTTTTTCATGAGAATAGTTCTATTCTTCACTTATATTTGTTGTGTATTCATATCTAGCACTGTTCAGCTTTTAACTTTTGTTTTCATGTATCTCTTGTCAGAGCTATTAGTTCTTTTAAAGAAAGTACTCTCTTACTTCACTTATACTTGTTTGGAGAGTTATTGAAATAAATTGATTGGTGTTTGGTTGGAACAGAAAATGTTGCATGTGGTAAATGGTATAATGGAAAAGACTTGCATACTCTTGTAGATCACTAATTTGGATAATTTGATACTTGTCAATTGTTTTGAGTTAACAAGTAGATCATGATTAAACTTTTGCATCATGTAAGTTAAGCCCATTAGTGAAGAACTACCGTAAAGCTTGTTGAAATTTGATTTGCATGAGTGGTATCTCCAAGGTCTAGATATTTTCTAATAAAAGGGTTTGGTTAACAAGGAAGACGGTGTGAAGTCTTATAATGTTTGCAATATGTTGGTTATATAAAACTTGGTGTACCGGTTGATATTCTTGTTTGTTTACATAACCTTGCTAGCCTAAACTCTATACTGAGAGGGAATGCTTCTCGTGCAGCCAAATCTTTGAGCCAAAATCCATGCCATTTGTGTCCACCATAACTACCTATATGTGGTATTTTCTTGCCATTCCAAGTAAATTTTTCATGTGCTACCTTTAAACTATTCAAAATTGTTACTACTCCTTTTTGTTTACCAGCTCCTTTTTGTTTACCAGCTCAATGTTTACCAGCTCATGAGGAAGTAGTGGGTTATTCTTTATTCAACTTGTCAAACAGACTTTACCACCAGACTAGCGGCATATACATCCGCTTATCTATTAATTTCGCAAAAAGAGCTGGCAACTGGGTGCCCAGTCCCAATTAATTACAACTTTAACCGCTTAATTCTCTTCACATTTTGTCAACTGAATACTCAGTGAAACATCTGCATGTGTAAACAAAAGAGAAAGGGGGATGATCTGCCTTGCTGGTAGAAATAACGTCCTTCATGGGAGCCACTCTTAAAAGTCTATTTGATAGGGGGAATACTGTTTTCATCCGCTGCCATTCGTTGACAATTAACAAACACCTCTCAAAACTTAATTTTTTTACTCTCTATATGATTTCAAAACCTTAAAAGCTCTAGCACATGATTTAATCCCTGCTTCCCTCTGCGAAGGGCCTTTCTTTTACTTTTATGTTGAGTCGGTTTTCCTACTTCTTTCTATCTTCCACAAGCAAACACTAGTGTCAAATTTGGTACAACATTTGTTATATGCTACATATTGGACTTATTATATTAATTTGTGTTGACAATATCCATGAGATAAATATGTTGAAAGTTGAAGCAAATGCTGAAACTTAAATCTTCCTTTGTGTTGGTTGAATACCTTTTGTTAGAATCTATTGCTTTATGAGTTAACACTTATGTAAACCTGTGGATACATTGTCTCCAAAGTACTATTCATGAAAAGTTTAGCTTGTGTGATTTAGTTGTTTACTCATTATCTATTTGATAGCAAACTATAGACCATTGACTTGGATCACTTCATTTATTTACATGTGCCTTACAATACTATATTATCAAGATTATGATGGTAGCATGTCACTTAAAAAATTATATTGTTTTATCGTTTACCTACTCGAGGACGAGTAGCAACTAAGCTTGGGGATGCTGATACGTCTCAAACGTATCTATAATTTTTGATGTTCCATGTTGATATTATACCAATTGTTACATGTTTTGCATCCACTTCATGTCACTTTTATACATTTTTTGAGACTAACCTATTAACAAGATGCCACAGTGCCAGTTCCTGTTTTCTGCTGTTTTTGTATTCTAGAAAATCTATTCTGGAAATATTCTCGGAATTGGACGAAAATCGACGGAGGTCCCTATTTCATCGAAACACACACGGAGTCCAAAGGGGAGACGGAGCCGAGCCACGAGGAGGCCACACAAGGGCTCAGCGCGGCCCCACCTCCTGCCACGCCGAGGGGTTGTGTGGGCCCCTCGGGTGCCCTCAGCCGCCGCCCTTTCGCCTACTTATTCCCCCTGATGCAAAAACCCTAGATACCCGAGTCATATTCCACGAAAAGTTCCAGAGGCGCCGCCGTCGTCAACCCTAGCTCGGGAGGTTCCAGAACCTCTTCCCGGCACTCTGCCGGAGAGGGGAATCATCACCGGAGGGCTCTACATCACCATGCCTGCCTCCGGAGTGATGCGTGAGTAGTTCATCCTTGGACTACGGGTCCATAGCAGTAGCTAAATGGTTGTTTCTCCACTTTATGCCATCATGTTTAGACCTTGTGAGCTGCCTAACATGATCAAGATCATCTTATTGTAATGCTACATGTTGTGTTTGCTGGGATCCGATGAATATTTAATACTATGATCAAGTTGATTATTAATCTATGATACATGTTATTTATGATCTTGCATGCTTTCCGTTACTAGTAGATGATTTGGCCAAGTAGCTGCTTGTAACTCCAAGAGGGAGTATTTAAGCTAGATAGTGGGTTCAGTCTCCAGTAATCTGGGCGAGTGACAGCAACGCCTAAGGTTGTGGATGTGCTGTTGCTACTAGGGGTAACATAACAATGCTATGTCCACGGTCATATGTACTTGTCTACTTTACGCGCATTGCTTAATGTGATTATCCGTTGCTTGCAACTTAATACCAACGGGGAACACATAAGTCAACCTGAAGGTGGATTATTAGTCATAGATGCGGTTGGATAACGGTCTATGTATTTTGTCATAATGCCCAATTAAATATCATGGTAGTCATCTTGTCATATATATGCATTGTCATGCGCTCACTATTTTATAAATTGCCCAGTGTAATTTGTTTACCCAACATGTCATTTATCTTTATGGAGAGACACCACTAGTGAACTGTGGACCCCGGTCCATTCTTTTACATTGATAAAACCACCAACTGCAATCATTGTTCTCTTTTACTTTCTGCAATTAAACTATGTTTTCCACACCATACATTTAACCCTTTGTTTTCAGCAAGCCGGGGAGATTGACAACCTTCCTGTTTCGTTGGGGCAAAGTAGTTTGGTTGTGTTGTATGTAGGTTCCACGTCGGTGATCGAGTAACGGCGCCACTGACAACCTTCTGAAGTGCTACTACTCCTCCTGGATACGATAACCTTGGTTTCATACTGAGGGAAACTTGCTGCTGCACTGCTTCATAACTTCCTCTTGGGGTCTCCCAACGAACGTGTGTTTCACGTCATCACCATGTGACGCATCCGCAAGCTCTGGCCGGTCGCAAGAGCTCCCGTGCACGCTTTCCAAGCCATATCTTCATTTTATGTGGCGCTTTAGATTTCCATATCACATCCCATATTGGTCTTTCGCCATTGGGACAAGAGCTTGAGGCTCCACACGCCAAGGTCTCCTCATGTGATGACATAGCTAGACGATATGCACTCCGGACCGTAAATATACCTCTTGGTTCAGGTTCCCATGCAATAAAATCTTGCTGGAGCCTTGGTGACGTATGTATCCTCGTGATTACATTGACATTAGCTGGATAGAAGTATTTTGTCAGAATTTCCCCTTCCATGCGCCATGATCATCAAGAAAGGCTGAAACCCTGCTTAAACGACAGTCTCGTTTAGGAGTTATTGGGCGGAAACTGGGGCCCCTTGGGATCCAAGGGTCACGCCATGTACGGATAGAAGCTCCGTTACCAACCCGCCAGATCATCCCCTTCTTAAACAACTCGAGCCCATACTCAATGCCCTTCCATACAGCCGATGAATTCCCTGTAAAACAGTGTCCACTAGATGGCCATTAGGAAAGTATTTTGCTTTTAGGAGGCGAGCACACAGGCTACCTGGAGTTTCAATTAGTCTCCAAGCTTGTTTAGCAAGGAGGGCCTGGTTATATGCTCTCATATCACGAAAACCAATCCCTCCCTTGCACTTCGGTAAGATCATCTTGTCCCATGCCAACCACGCCATCTTCCTTTTTCCTTTTTCAACACCCCACCAATATTGTCTCATCAACTTTGTCGATACTTACTTAATACACAACATTTGATTTTTGAAGAATAATTTTATAAAGTCTGATTGTCACCATAAAAGTATTTTCAGTCCTACTAGTTCTGTCAATTTCAAGCATGTACTTGAAAAGTAATATATCTTTAAGGCGTTCAAAAGTAAATGTGTGAATACGTATCACCCGATCTTGTTTACACAGGGCCGCTGCCATCGGCGAATGGAAGATACTGTACAAAGTGGGGAAGGATAAAGAAGGCCTCTTGCAACGCGAGACCGTCAGGGGTGCCTTCGATGGCAGCCTATTCGAGCGACTGCAGGACAGCAAGAAATCTTCCTGAAAATTCGTTGTTTAGAGCAGAGTGTCGTTAATACAACATCTTCAATTGAAAAGCCTTTATTGCCTTAATTTGGGTTTTAGTGTCTCACGAATAAAAAACGTTTTATCCGTTTACGTCTGCCTGAATATTTTGTTTACTAGTATATGGTAGTACACCAAAGGTGGACCATGGAACTTGTAATGTGCACTCATGAATCATCGTGTAAATTTCAGCTTGGGGCATCATTAGCTCGACGTTGCAAGATGCCAACAAATTATTGTTAGAAACCTTTGGAAGAACTTAATTTCCATAATCTATGATGTCAAGGCAGAGCTCCTCCCCTTCCATCCCCATCGTCAGGAATCAAGGACCATACCCGAGCATGGTCACTTTCGGTACCGACAATGGAACATATCACGACAAAGATGGAAGGGGTTTTCAAGCTCGTCTAGATTGAGGAATTGGATCTAGGCATTGGGAGCTCATTGCAGACGAAGGGTATGATACTGAGAGGGTTGTCGAAGAGCGGTCCTAGCTAAGATGTGGGTCTCACTGTTGCGATAGGGAATTCTGGGGGCCTTGACCACAAATTGCGGCTCCCATTCTAAACTCTCACCTCGAGCCACCGTCATGGACTAGGATTTGTGGCCTTTTGCCGCACTCTTATCGCCCTAGCGCTTTATGAATCATGTCAAACATTTCCCACCCCTTCCGCGGAGAGACCCCACATCAGTTGTGCGGGATTTGGATCCCCTCGAGAACCCTAGCTTTTCGATCAAGCCTGGCTCGTCCAATGAAGAAATTTGAATCTGGACAACGCGCTAAAGCAACATGTCTGTGTTTAAGGCGCCTTTTGAAAGGTGTATTTTAGAGCTTCTAATGTTGCGTCCTCTAGAAACCCGCCTTCTCGACATCCCCATGGTGATCTAGGTTGCATGGAGGATTTTCTTGGGAAGTTGTGGGAGCCTCGGAGGCGCCTACGGGCTACGTCGCTTCCTAGTGGTTTCCTCTGCCTCCATTCTAGTTTGGATCTTTCGGGACCTCGAGACGGCGTAATCATTATAAGATATTATATGCTCCTCATTGCCAAGTTCGAGAGAATTTGTCAAGACCCAAAGCTTATAAAATCTCCTTTGGTAGTTGGGAATCCGGGGTGGAGAGGCCATCGAATATTGTTAGTTTTCGACGGATGGCTGACACACACGAAGCTCGGGAGGGTGGCATCCACCGCCCACAAACCCTTACGCCCGTCAAATTCCCCCACCATCGCGCCCTCCACACCCAAGAACACAATCTCAAGTGCGCCTTAGTGTTGTTGCGATAACTCATGTGATAGTTGTCCAACAAGCTGCAACGCCACGCAGAACTCCAAGGAGGATCTCAACCACCGCTCCAACTGCTCATCAAATCGGAGCAAGTACTCAACTCCATATACAAGCACCTAGTCTTCTTCAACTGTGGCGATCATGTCACTTCATCTATAGTTGCGTTAAAACCAAGTGTTCTTTTATCTTGCAACACTGACGGATCTTTTTTAGATAAAGGGATTTTATTACTTAAGATTTTTAAGCATTACACCCGACCTCTGCATAGCTAAGATGCACATAGCCACCAGTTCACTAGTAACCAATTCAGAACAAAAAGTAAAAAGGCGAATTACATATCATAATGAGAAATTGTAGATCCGCCTGAGAAACTGGTAGGTCTATCCGGAGTCTATGTTGCCATCCATGCCGGGAGAATAACTCCCTGGCCGCAACCTCCAGCCTCGACGCCACCTCCAAAAAAAGTCTCGGTGCTCCACACGCTGCAGGGCCGACCATGCTCGTAGCGTAGCTGTACACCGATAGATAACCTGCATAACAGAAGCATTTTTATCGTTAAAAACCTTGTCATTTCTACATAGCCACAGCGACCAAATAATGGCAATCGCGCCCATCTTACAGAAGAGTTTAAACCTAGGATCCACGCCATTTAACCAGTTGCCAAAAATGTTTGCAACAGTACGCGGTGGATGTAAGGTAGAACCTATCTGGATGGCTGACCATATAGACCTGGCGAATTCGCACTGGAAGAATAAGTGTTTAATGGTCTCGTCATGTTGACAGAAAACACACTTTTTACTTCCGTGCCAATTACGCTTGGCAAGGTTGTCTTTTGTAAGAATTACACCCCAACGAAGATACCACGCAAACACTTTAGTTTTAAGCGGGATCTTCATCTTCCAAATTTTGTTATAATCCTTAATATCAACTGGCACTTCGGGTAGAATTAGTGCTCTATACATAGAATCAACCGAGAATTTGCCATTCTTCGTAAGATTCCATTGAAATTTATCTGGACCTTCCGACAATTGGACTAAATCCAATCGGATGAGCAAGGCATTCCAGGATGCTTGTCTCGTTCCAACTAAAGTTCTTCTGAACGAAACATCTGGTGGGGAGGTACCCAACACCTTCGCAATCGTGTCGCTTTTGTTTCGTACAATAGTGTACAGAGCCGGATATTGTTCTCTAAGGGTAGAATAGCCTAGCCATTTATCCTCCCAGAAACGAATTTCCGATCCATCCCTAATTGAGAAAGATCCATGTTGGAAAAAAACTTCTTTGTAGCCATGAGGCCAGCCCAGAAGTGTGAATCGCCAGGTTTCCAAAAAACCTAAGAAACAGCTTGATCTCCCACATACTTTCTCCTAAGGAGGGTTTGCCAAACTCCATCTTCCGATAGAAGTTTGAAGAGAATTTACCTAGCAAGGCTCTATTCTTGACCACAAGGTCATGAATTCCGAGCCCTCCTTGGTCATCAAACCACACTCCATTTAGTCAGACGATATTTTTTCTTCTCACAATTCCCTTGCCAAAAAAATCTAGACCGGAACTAATCCAATCTTTTTAAGACTCGTTTGGGCAATTGGAAGAATGAAATCATGTACAGTACCATGTTTGTTAGTACCGAGTTTATGAGAACCAATCTTCCACCCAGGGATAAGAGTTTGCCTTTCTAGCTATTTAAGCGTAATTGAAGTCTTTCCTCCACCTTTTTCCATTCAGCATTTGTAAGTTTCCGATAATGAATCGGAATACCCAAATAGTTGATAGGAAATTGACCTTGCTCACAGCCAAAAAGTTTAGCATACAAGGCGGCGTTTTCTCGAGCCTCGCCAAAACAAAACAATTCACTTTTATGGAAATTTATCTTAAGACCCGAAAGTTGCTCGAATGCTGACAAGATCAGCTTAAGGTTACCAGCCTTTTCGATGTCATGTTCCATAAAAAGAATTGTATCGTCAGCATATTGAAGAATCGATAAACCACCATCTACAAGATGTGGAATCACTCCTTCAATTTGACCCTCAGATTTAGCGCGTTCGATCAAGATAGCCAACATATCAGCCACTATATTAAATAGTATTGGTGATAACGGGTCACCCTGTGTGAGGCCTTTTTCGTTTGAAAGTATTTGCCAGTGTCATCATTGAACTTAATGGCTACACTTCCTCCCGAAACAAAGCTATTTATTAACGCGCACCACTCAGTAGATAAACCTTTCATTCTGAGGGTTTGCTGAAGGAAAGACCATTTGACTTTAGCATAAGCTTTCTCAAAGTCAATTTTAAGAATTACCACATTCAGCTTTTTCCAATGTAGCTCGTGAACCGTTTCATGTAGAATCGCAACTCCATCATGTTGCGGCCTTGCATAAAAGCCGTCTGAGACGGACGAACCACATGATCTGCCACACTGTTCAGTCGAATCGTAGCCACTTTGGTGAATATTTTAAAAATAACGTTAAGAAGGCATATAGGTCTAAATTGTTGAATCCTTTCTGCCTCGTTAACCTTAGGTAATAAAATTATCTCACCAAAATTGAGACGAAACAACTCTAGCTGTCCATTGTGAAGACAAGCGAACAGTTGAAGTAAATCAGACTTGATAACATCCCAAAAGTTCTGGTAGAACTCGGTCGGGAAACCATCAGGTCCAGGTGCTATATTATGTTTCATTTGGAAAACCGCCATCTTCACTTCCTCCTCTGAGTAGAGTTTAGTAAGTAGACTATTTTCCGCATCTGAAACCTGGGGGATATCCTCTGTTCGAGACTCATCCAAAGTGAAATTTCCTTCCTCTGGAGCACCGAACATGCCTTTATAGTAATTTTTAATGTACGACTTTAGTTGTTCATGACCCTCAATCGTTCCCTCATCCTGGACTAGAGAATGAATGCGCTTTTTCCTGTGTCTGCCATTGGCAATACTATGGAAATAGCGAGTATTCGAATCCCCTTCTAGGATGAATTGGACTTTAGAACGTTGATACCATTTTAACTCCTCCTCTCGCAGTAGCTTCGCTATCTGTGCATTGGAACACTGACGGATATGATGTCAACAATTGTCACTTATTTCAGAGCTATTGGAAAGGGTTAGTTCTACCAGATGGACGTCCCTCTAGACATGGAAGACACAATGGCCGAATTAACTTCAGAAACATGAGTGTGATTAGTACCAAGGCACCACGATCCTGATTGAGCTAGACCGGCCAGAGACTCGTCACCATCTTTTGCTAGAAGAGACATTGGTCGTGGTAGATAAGAGAAGTAGATGATAAGGCTTTATGGCCAGTGGAAGAAGATTGATGAACTTTGAACAACCCATGTTTGGCTTCAGGGAAGATGCTCATGCAGTCAAGGTTACAAGATGGGATGTTGTTGTTGATGCATTTGGAGAAGTCAAAGAGGCGTGTATGAAGATTGCAGGAATCCCTCCAAAATGGTGTGTCAAGATTTTTTTGCCCAGTTTTCACCATATTTTGGCATTTTTTTGGACTGATGTCTTTGATTTATTCATTTTGGATTAAAATATGCTTTGCAGTCTAAGGGCTGATAACATGATAAGTAAACAAAAAACGAAGACAAATGACGCTGGTTACTGTAACAAGAAGGGTATTTTTTAATGATGGTAACAAGAACTATTTTACACATTTTAATCATCTTCGAAATTTATTGAACTTAATCTGCATATGCATTTGGTAAACGTCATTGTAAGGGACACGATATTTTGACTCATAGCTCTAGATGCACCCATTATGAAAAGAGTATTTTTAAATGCATTAGAAAATTCGAAAAAATTCCAAACAAAAATGTTGGGTCTATATCCGGACATTCTGAGTCCACACGAAAAGTTTCAGACAAAAAAGACATTTTTTGTGGTCTGTAACAAAGACAAAAATATATCTCGTGAAAAAATATTTTGGAACAACATAATTTGTCCTTTGTACATATGCCATATAAAACGTTTTTGGGGCGAAATTTTTTGTGCATACATAAAATGTATGTACATATATCCAATTTTCTGTTTGAATTTTTTTGACATTTTAAAGTACGGTTATTAAAAAGGGGATGTATCTACACCTATAACCCAAAATAGATTTCCCCATTGTAAGTTCCTATTATACAGGAGTTGCATTCAAATTTGGCGGATAGGCGGGTGCTCCAATGGAGTTAATAGTAATATACCTGTAAGTATCGGGGAGTACCACGAAAACTTATAATGGATCCCGGGCTACATGGAGCCCCTTTTTTTGAAAATTCAAAATCGACATTTTACTATTCCAAAAATCGCGAAAAAAATTCTGGATTTAGATATTGTCTAAATCTACAATCGTGCAACTCCAAATACGTTGTATTTTGGTCTGAACAAAAAAGACAAATGGGTGGATCTGGGTGATGAAAAAAACACAGTTTGAAAATTTTGAAATTTCTCCAGATTTGTCTTTTTGTACAGAACAAAATACAATGAATTTGGGGTTGAAATTTGTAAGATTGTAGATCTCAACAATATATACATCCGGGATTTTTTTCGTAATTTTTGGAAACTTAAAATATCGATTTTGAATTTTCAAAAAAACAGGCTCCATGTAGTCGGGTTCCAAAGTCCACTCTCGGAGTACCACGGTTTCAAAGGTAGAATAGGAATAGAGGAAGACAAAAATGGTTAGTATTACCTCCGTTCCGTAATGTGGTGGTTTTAGTTTAGATTTGACAATGTTTTTGACATAATACCATCGATGACTGTCGTGGCATAGCTAAAGAAACTCTAATTAGGAAGATGATTAGATATCACATGAAGGGATGATTGGGCCCATGTGCCGCCAGGGGCACACCACAGCATCTGGTTGCAGAGATGCAGGAGCCTCCACCGCCGTAGCGCGGACCAAAAGCAGCAGTGATTTCGCAGCCTCCCGCTCAATCCGCGACCAGGGATCTCTGGTTCTGCATCCCCCTGAGGACCGGCCGCATCGACGACGACAACGATGAAGGGCAACGCCACCTCCGGCACATCCGGGTTCCACCATGACCATCTCCTGCGCCCCCACGCCACGACGACGGGCAACGCCACCTCCGGGTCCACCATGACCATCTCCTGCGTGCCCACGCCCATGTTCATCTTGATCGCCGCACCTTGGTGATCTGAACCTTGCGGTTTCATCACATCTTCAGAACCACGTGGCCCCTTAGTGCCCACACGGCCGACGTTCACACGCTTGGCCCCGTCTTCTTCGCGGTAGTGGAGCAAGACCAGCCCCAACGCACCCTCTGTCTGGTCGGTGCACCCCAGATTCAGCTTCCGTGAGCGGAACGCCCACAGCTCGATGCGGACATTACCGATCTCTTGCATCGATCGATCGCCATTGGGTTCCGGGGAAGCTTCTGCTCTGGGCAACGGCTTCTTGCCCTTTCTTCTCTTCTTTCCCCCAGTTTTCTCAACAAGCAGATTGTTTTGCTCTGATACGTCTCAAACGTATCTATAATTTCTGATGTTCCATGTTGAGATTATACCAATTGTTACATGTTTTACATACACTTCATAGCATTTTTATGCATTTTCTGGGACTAACCTATTAACAAGATGCCACAGTGCCAGTTCCTGTTTTCTGCTGTTTTTGTATTCCAGAAAAGCTAGTCTGGAAATATTCTCGGAATTGGACGAAACTTGGACAGAACCTCCTATTTTTCCAACACGAAGACGGAGTCCAGAGGAGAGACGGAGGAGGGCCACGTGGCACCCACCCATGGGGCCGCGCGGCCCCCCTGCCGCGCCGTGGGGTGTGTGGGGCCCTCGTGGCTCCGCAGCCGCCGCCCTTTCGCTATTTATTCTTCCCGACGCGAAAACCCTAAATACCCGAGCCATTATCCACGAAAAGTTCCAGAGACGCCGCCGCCGTCAACCCTAGCTCGGGAGGGTTCAGAAGCTCTTCCCGGCACCCTGCCGAGAGGGGAATCATCACCGGAGGGCTCTACATCACCATGCCTGCCTCCGGAGTGATGCGTGAGTAGTTCATCCTTGGACTACGGGTCCATGGCAGTAGCTAGATGGTTGTCTCTCCACTTTATGCTATCATGTTTAGATCTTGTGAGCTGCCTATCATGATCAAGATCATCTTATTGTAATGCTACATGTTGTGTTTGCTGGGATCCGATGAATATTGAATACTATGTCAAGTTGATTATCAATCTATCTTATATGTTATTTATGATCTTGCATGCTTTCCGTTACTAGTAGATGCTTTGGCCAAGTAGATGCTTGTAACTCCAAGAGTGAGTATTTATGCTAGATAGTGGGTTCATGCCTCCGGTAATCTGGGAGAGTGACAATAACTTCTAAGATTGTGGATGTGCTGTTGCCACTAGGGATAAAATAACCGATGCTTAGCTTAAGGGTACGCCGTTAGGTCTAATGCATTTGTTTACTTTACGCACATTACTTAATGCAATTATCCGTTGCTTGCAACTTAATACCAACGGGGAACTCGGTATGACAACCTGGCGGTGGATTATTAGTCATAGACGCTGTTGGATAACGGTCTATGTATTTTGTCGTAATGCCCACATGAATATCATAGTAATCATCATGTCATATATATGCATTGTCATGCGCTCAATATTTTGTCAATTGCCCAGCTGTAATTTGTTCACCCAGCATGTTAGTTATCTTTTATGGAGAGACACCACTAGTGAACTGTGGACCCCGGTCCATTCTTTTACACTGATAATACAACCAACTGCAAACACTGTTCCTTTTCATTCTCTGCAATTTACTACTGTTTTCCACACCATACGTTTAATCCTTTGTTTTCAGCAAGCCGGTGAGATTGACAACCTCACTGTTTCGTTGGGGCAAAGTAGTTTGATTGTGTTGTGTGCAGATTCCACGTCAGCGCGCCACTGACAACCTTCCGAAGTGATTTCTTGCTCCTACTGGTTCGATTAAACCTTGGTTTCATACTGAGGGAAAACTGCTGCTATACTGCATCATACCTTCCTCTTGGGGTCTCCCAACGAACGTGTGATCCACGCAATCAAGCATATTTTCTGGCGCCGTTGCCGGGGAGCAGAAGCACTTCGGTTCAGAATCTCCTTGCTTCCCCTTCCACACGCCATATTGGGGAGCAAGAGGATTTCTGCAAGGGGAGTTTCACGCTTCCAATCTCTTTACTTTGTTATTGTCTTGCTTAGTTTATTTTTATTTAGTCTTGTTTGCTTTATTTATCAAAAACACAAAAAAATTAGTTACTTTTATTTTCAAGTTGTTATCTTTCTGTTTTGTTTTAATTTTGCTAAAATGAGTACCCCTGAGAACACTAAGTTGTGTGATTTCACTAGCACGAACAACAATGATTTCATTAGTACACCTATTGCTCCACCTGCTTCTAACGCAGAATTCTATGAAATTAAACCTGCACTTTTAAATCTTGTTATGAAAGAGCAATTCTCTGGTGTTAGTACTGATGATGCTGCTGCTCACCTTAATAATTTTGTTGAACTTTGTGAGATGCAAAAGTATAAGGATGTAGATGGTGATATTATTAAACTGAAACTTTTTCCTTTCTCTTTGAGAGGACGTGCTAAAGAATGGTTGCTATCTTTGACTAGAAATAGTATTGATTCATGGACTAAATGCAAAAATGCTTTCATAGGAAAATATTATCCTCCTGCTAAGATTATATCTTTGAGAAGTAGCATTATGAATTTCAAACAATTTGATAATGAGCATGTTGCTCAAGCTTGGGAGAGAATGAAATCATTGGTAAAGAATTGTCCCACCCATGGACTGACTGCTTGGATGATCATCCAAACCTTTTATGCAGGACTAAATTTTTCTTCAAGAAACCTATTGGATTCGGCCTCTGGAGGTACCTTTATGTCCATCACTTTGGGTGCTGCAACAAAGCTTCTTGATGATATGATGATAAATTATTCTGAATGGCACACCGAAAGAGCTCCACAAGGTAAGAAGGTAAATTCTGTTGAAGAAACCCTTCCTTGAGTGATAAGATTGATACTATTATGTCTATGCTTACAAATGGAAAATGCATGTTGATCCAAATAATGTTCCTTTAGCTTCTTTGGTTGCTCAAGAAGAGCATGTTGATGTGAACTTCATTAAAAATAATAACTTCAACAACAATGCTTATAGGAATAATTTTGGTAATAACAATTATAAGCCCTATCCTTTTAATAGTGGCAATGGTTATGTTAATTCTTATGGTAATTCCTACAACAATAATAAGAGTGTACCCTCTGATCTTGAAGTCATGCTTAAGGATTTTATTAGTACACAAACTGCTTTCAATAAATCTGTTGAGGAAAAGTTTGGGAAAATTGATGTTCTTGCCTCTAAAGTTGATAGTCTTGCTCTTGATGTTGATTTGTTAAAAATTAAAACTATGCCTCATGATGTTAAAGAGAGCAAAACTCTCAATGCTATACAAGTTAAAATTGATAATAATGTGAGGATGTTAGCTGATTTACATGCTAGGTGGGCAAGAGAGGATGAAATTGCTAAAAAGAATAGTATTGCTAGAGTTTATACTATTACTACTACTGAAAATGCTATAAACTCAAGTGTTAACAAACCTCCTACTATCAATGGTAAAGTAATTGGTGTTGGCAATGTCTCTACTTCTGTTGCAAAACGTTTAAAATTGCCTGAAAACACTGAAACTGTTCCTGATAAAAGTGCTGAAATTTTTCGAGATGTGGGAGACAATGGTCCTATTACTTTTGATAATAATGATTTTGATTTTGATGGTTGCAATATTTCTGAAGTAATTAAGTTCTTGCAAAAGCTAGCTAGAAGTCCTAATGCTAGTGCTATAAACATGGCTTTTACTAAACATATTACTAATGCTCTCATGCAAGTTAGGGAAGAGAAATTAAAACATGAAGCTTCTATCCCTAGGAAGTTAGAAGATGGTTGGGAGCCCATCATTAAAATGAAGTTGAATGATTTTGATTGCAATGCTTTATGTGATCTTGGTGCTAGTATTTCTGTTATGCCTAAGAAACTCTATGATATGCTTGATTTAGCACCTTTGGAACACTGTTATTTGGATGTTCACCTTGCTGATAATACTATAAAGAAACCTTTGGGGAGAGTTGATGATGTTTTTATAATGGTTAACAATAACCTTGTCCCCGTTGATTTTGTTGTTTTGGATATTGAATGCAATGCTTCTTGTCCTATTGTTTTGGGAAGACCTTTTCTTAGAACTGTTGGTGCTATTATTGATATGAGAGAGGGGAATATTAAATATCAATTCCCACTCAAGAAAGGTATGGAACACTTCCCTAGAAAGAAGATGAAGTTACCTTTTGATTCTATTGTTAGAGCAAATTATTCTGTTGATGCTTCATCACTTGGAAACACTTGATTCTTACTTTCTGCGCCTAGCTGAAAGGCGTTAAAGAAAAGCGCTTATGGGAGACAACCCATTATTTTATTTCTGCAATTTTTCTTTTTTTGAGTCAAGGAGTTGTTTACTTCTGTAACAATTCCTTTGTATCTTTATTTTATCGCATTGTTGTGCCAAGTATTGCCTCTAATAGGAAGATGATGCTAGATTTGGATTTCTGCGCAGGAACAGATTTCTGCTGTTCACCGTTTTAATTCTGTAAAATCACAGAAAAATTATTTAAATCTGAAATTTTTGTGCGTGATCCTCAGATATGTACGCATCTTTCGTTAGTTTAAAGTTTTTCGATCTGAGCAACGTAAGTGCCTCGAAAAAATTCGTCTTTGCGGACTGTTCTGTTTAGACAGATTCTGTCTTTTATTTTTCGCATTCTCTCTTTTACTAGTGTTGAGTGGAATTCTTTTTTAGGGTGAAGAGCTTCACATAACATCAGTGGCAGTAGCTAATGTTAAAAGTAACGGTCATGTTTGTGTCCTTATAGAACATGTGAGTTTTTGATTGTGCACTAACCCTCTAATGAGAATTACTTTGAGTTTGGTGTGGCGGAAGTTTTCAAGGGTCAAGAGAGAAGGATGATATAATGTGATCAAGAAGAGTGAAGAGCTTAAGCTTGGGGATGCTCCCATGGATCACCCCAGCATATTTCAAGAAGACTCAAGCGTCTAAGCTTGGGGATGCCCAAGGCATCCCCTTCTTCATCAGCAACTTATCAGGTCATCTCTAGTGAAACTATATTTTAATTCTTTCACATCATATGTGCTTTACTTGGAGCGTCTGTGTGCTTTTATTTTCAGTATTTTATTTTTCTTATGGTCAACTTGATTGGACCCCAGCATTCTTGATTGGGAGAGAGACACGCTCCGCTTTTTCATATGAATACTCCTATTCTTCACTTATACTTGTTGAGTATTCTTATCTAGCTATTGCTATGCTTTTAGCTCCTGTTTTGCATGCATCTCTTATTCAGAGCTGTTAGTTCTTTTAAAGAAAGTACTCTCTTGCTTCACTTATAATTGTTTGGAGAGTTTATGTTGAAATAAATTGATTGGTGTTTGGTTGGAACAGAAAATGTTGCATGTGGTAGATGGTATAATGGAAAAAGCTTACATATTCTTGTAGATCATTGTATTGGATAATTTGATACTTGTCAATTGTTTTGAGTTATCAAGTAGTTCATGTTTAAGCTTTTGTATCATGTAGTTAAAACCTATTAATGAAGAACTACCGTAAAGCTCGTTGAAATTTGGTTTGCATGATTGGTATCTCTAAGGTCTAGATATTTTCTAGTAAAAGGGTTTGGTTAACAAGGAAGACAGTGTAGAGTCTTATAATGCTTGCAATATGTTTTCATATAAGCCTTGCTGTGTCGGTTGATATCCTGTGTTTGCTTCAAATAACCTTGCTAGCCTAAACTCTGTACTGAGAGGGAATGCTTCTCGTGCATCCAAAACCTTGAGCCAAAATCCATGCCATCTGTGTCCACCATAACTACCTATATGTGGTATTTTCTTGCCATTCCAAGTAAATTTTTCATGTGCTACCTTTAAACTATTCAAACTTTATTACTCCTATTTTGTGTCAATGTTTACCAAGCTCATGAGGACGGGGTGGATGTCTTTATGTCAACTGTCAAACAGACTTTACCACCGGACTAGCGGCATATACATCCGCTTATCCATTAATTTTGCAAAAAGAGCTGGCAAATGGGGTGCCCAGTCCCAATTAATTACAACTTTAACCGCTTAATTCTCTTCACATTTTTGCCCTGATTTATCAGTCAAGCAATGACAAACAGTGAAATATCTGCATGTGTAAACAAAAGAGAAAGAGGGATGATCTGCCTTGCTGGTAGAAATAACGTCCTTCATGGGAGCCGCTCTTAAAAGTCTGGTTGGCAGGGGTCATATTGTACTTTCCATTTTCTGATTCGTTGACAATTAACAAACACCTCTCAAAACTTATTTTTACTCTCTATATGATTTCAAAAACTTAAAAAGCTCTAGCACATGATTTAATCCCTGCTTCCCTCTGCGAAGGGCCTTTCTTTTACTTTTATGTTGAGTCAGTTTACCTACTTCTTTCTATCTTAGAAGCAAACACTAGTGTCAACTTTGGTGCAACAATTTTTATATGCTCGTATATTGCACTTATTATATGCTTTGTGTTGACAAATATCCATGAGATATATATGTTGAAAGTTGAAAGCAATTGCTGAAACTTAAATCTTCCTTTGTGTTGGTTAAATACCTTTTACTTAGAATCTATTGCTTTATGAGTTAACTCTTATGCAAAACTCTTGATGCTTGTCTCGAAAGTACTATTCATGAAAAGTTTTTGCTTATATGATTCAGTTGTTTGCTCATTATCTACTTGCTAGCAAACTATAGACCATTGACCTGGATCACTTCATTCATAACATGTGCTTTACAATATTATTTGATCAAGATTATGATTGTAGCATGTCACCTCAGAAATTATTTTGTTTTTATCGTTTTACCTACTCGAGGACGAGTAGAACTAAGCTTGGGGATGCTTGATACGTCTCAAACGTATCTATAATTTCTGATGTTCCATGTTGATATTATACCAATTGTTACATGTTTTATATACACTTCATAGCATTTTTATGCATTTTCTGGGACTAACCTATTAACAAGATGCCACAGTGCCAGTTCCTGTTTTCTGCTGTTTTTGTATTCCAGAAAAGCTAGTCTGGAAATATTCTCGGAATTGGACGAAACTTGGACAGAACCTCCTATTTTTCCAACACGAAGACGGAGTCCAGAGGAGAGACGGAGGAGGGCCACGTGGCACCCACACCATGGGGCCGCGCGGCCCCCCTGCCGCGCCGTGGGGTGGTGTGGGGCCCTCGTGGCTCCGCAGCCGCCGCCCTTTCGCCTATTTATTTTCCCGACGCGAAAACCCTAAATACCCGAGCCATTATCCACGAAAAGTTCCAGAGACGCCGCCGCCGTCAACCCTAGCTCGGGAGGGTTCAGAAGCTCTTCCCGGCACCCTGCCGGAGAGGGGAATCATCACCGGAGGGCTCTACATCACCATGCCTGCCTCCGGAGTGATGCGTGAGTAGTTCATCCTTGGACTACGGGTCCATGGCAGTAGCTAGATGGTTGTCTCTCCACTTTATGCTATCATGTTTAGATCTTGTGAGCTGCCTATCATGATCAAGATCATCTTATTGTAATGCTACATGTTGTGTTTGCTGGGATCCGATGAATATTGAATACTATGTCAAGTTGATTATCAATCTATCTTATATGTTATTTATGATCTTGCATGCTTTCCGTTACTAGTAGATGCTTTGGCCAAGTAGATGCTTGTAACTCCAAGAGTGAGTATTTATGCTAGATAGTGGGTTCATGCCTCCGGTAATCTGGGAGAGTGACAATAACTTCTAAGATTGTGGATGTGCTGTTGCCACTAGGGATAAAATAACCGATGCTTAGCTTAAGGGTACGCCGTTAGGTCTAATGCATTTGTTTACATTACGCACATTACTTAATGCAATTATCCGTTGCTTGCAACTTAATACCAACGGGGAACTCGGTATGACAACCTGGCGGTGGATTATTAGTCATAGACGCTGTTGGATAACGGTCTATGTATTTTGTCGTAATGCCCACATGAATATCATAGTAATCATCATGTCATATATATGCATTGTCATGCGCTCAATATTTTGTCAATTGCCCAGCTGTAATTTGTTCACCCAGCATGTTAGTTATCTTTTATGGAGAGACACCACTAGTGAACTGTGGACCCCGGTCCATTCTTTTACACTGATAATACAACCAACTGCAAACTGTTCCTTTTCATTCTCTGCAATTTACTACTGTTTTCCACACCATACGTTTAATCCTTTGTTTTCAGCAAGCCGGTGAGATTGACAACCTCACTGTTTCGTTGGGGCAAAGTAGTTTGATTGTGTTGTGCAGGTTCCACGTCAGCGCGCCACTGACAACCTTCCGAAGTGATTTCTTGCTCCTACTGGTTCGATTAAACCTTGGTTTCATACTGAGGGAAAACTGCTGCTATACTGCATCATACCTTCCTCTTGGGGTCTCCCAACGAACGTGTGATCCACGCAATCATGCTCCAGGAAGTATGTCCAGTCTTTGCCGATGATTCGGAAGGCGCTGTTGCTAGTCAAATGCCTGCACTTCAAATGGTATAGCTCACCGTTCCGGTCGTACGCCTGAACGTCCAGACCAGGTTTCTTCTTCTCAGCTGCATTCTCCTCCTCCTCCTCCTTCCACTTGCGCTTCCGCTTGTGCTCCTCGTTTTCGTTATCCTCCGGTTGCTTCGGATCCGGTTCGTGCACTACGGGTATCTCCATCCGTGAGAAGATCTTGGCAAAAGGGATTAACTTTTGATCCTTGCATGAGATGAGGAGGCGGTTATGTCCCTTATCTCTGTCAGCAACAGACATTTTCTTTTGGTGGACGCATACCGGGCTGACGGAGCCGAGGTCACGGAGGATGTCGCGCAGCCTATTCTCGATGACAATGTCGCCGAACACGATGTCTTTCACGGCTGTGAACGGCGACGTGTCCGCATGCGATTGGGTAACATGTGCCCGGATGGCGTCGCCCATGAGCTTCTCGACTACTGGAGGCGCGTCGTTCTTGGCGAGCGGCGGGTCCTGGTCTACGGCCAGCATTTTCCCCTTGCGCTTTCGTTCTTCCTCATATTTCAGTTGCGCCGCTGCCGCCGCAGCTTCGTCGTTGTCCGCCAAAGGAAAGGATGACGGCGTCGGCGCCGTAGAACCGTCGGCGCTTGAAGACCCAGCACCGCCGCTTTTAGAGTCCGACTCATGGTCAATGGCCATGGCGGCCACCGTCATCGCGAGAACGGTGTGGTGTCGTCGGCCTCCTTGATTTCGGGCAAACCGAGGCAAGTACGCCGAGCAAGTTGTCTCGCCGGCGGCACGAGATGGAAACACATAGGGCGAAAGACCTAGTTCTAGAATATATACATCACAGACCTATGTGGTATTCGACTCGGACTCCAGTCCCCGGAAGAGCTCCAATAGGAAACTGAACAAAGAACGTCGTCTAAACTTTCCATGTTCATGTTGATCACTATGGTCATGTTTGGTAGCCCGGGCCAACCCATCAATTCTCAGCCCAACCGAGATTCCTGCAAATTTGGCTGTTTGCTAGCCCTGTTTTCCAGTGTGGGCACTGCCCAACTCATACCGAAAAGAACTCTCAGCCCTGCCCGGTAGAGAAGCTCCAATCGAGCATCGCAAGTGAGGCCTGCCTACCTCGTACCAAAAAATCCCACGCGTGGGCCCCACCCGCGAGTTGCGTCGCCAGCCCCTCTCCTCACCCCGACCCATTTGCTTCGTTCTCGTTTCTCGTCTCCTCTTGTGCCGCCCCTCCCTCCCGTGCCTGGTCGCCGCCCCTCCCTCCCGTGCCTGGTCGTCGTGCGCCACCACCGCCGCACCTGGCCACCAGCACCGCGCCTGACCGCCGTCCCGAGCTCACCGCCTACGTCCCGCGTCTGACCCCGCTCCTGGTCGCCTCCCCGCGCCTGGCATTGTCGGCCTGCGCCGTAATACGAGCGACGCCGCCGGTGGGCTGCTCTGTAGACAGGAAGCTCCAAATGGAGGACTCGATTGCTTTTTTGTATTTCTATTCAAGGTCTTTGTGTCAAAACTTGGACCTATTTGTAATTTAGATTTCTGGACTCTGTCTCAGCATGTTCCAACGTGTACAGGTCATCAAACAACATCTCATGTCAGCCTGTCTCAACACATAATGTCACGAACACTTAACAAAATCTCATCCAACATGTATCAAATCAGCTTGGCCCAGTTGGAGACCCATGTTGGAATGATCCGGGCTACCAAACACCCTATGCCTATTGGGCCTGGCCGCCTTCCTAATCCCACGTGCGTGCTCCTTGGACCTGGGCAACGGCGGCCCATTTTACGTGGCTGCCCGTCAAAATCACGATGGTGCTGCCCTGCTCATATGCGTATACCTATACCGCGTGTACTCGATCTAGTAACCCTGTCTCTTCTCTCCGCCCGGCACCGCCGCCTTCCCCGCGCTCCAATTCGTCTCCCCGCCGCGGCTCCGTCCGACTCAGGCTCACACACCGGCTGCCAGATCCACTCCGTCCGCGCGTCAAAGGCCGAGGGTCGGCGGCCACCGGGCCACGTTGCTGCCCGCGCCGCCCGCAGGGGAGTACCGCGAATATGTCGGTTCTAATCGTCACCAGCGTGGGCGATCTCGTGGTGGATCTCCACACCAAGCTCTGCCCCCGCACCTCCTACAACTTCCTCAAGCTATGCAAGATCAAGTACTACAACGAGTGCCTGTTCCACAATGTGCAAAAAGACTTTGTGGCGCAGACCGGGGACCCGACCGGGACTGGCAACGGAGGCGATTCCGTGTACAAGTTCCTCGACGGCGACCAAGCTAGGTTCTTCGACAGCGAGATCTCTCCGGAGCTCACGCACAGGAAGACGGGCACCCTTGCCATGGCGAGTGCCGGCGAGAACTGCAACGCCTCGCAATTCTACATCACCCTGCGGCCCGACGTGGACTACCTTGATGGCAAACACACCGTGTTTGGGACGGTTGCGGAAGCTGAAGGTCTCGACACGCTGACGAAGATCAATGAAGCCTATGTTGATGGTGATGGAAGGCCGTTCAAGGATATAAGGATTAAACATACATATATCCTCGAGGATCCTTACGATGATCCTCCACAGCTTGTTCAACTTTCCTGGAGATTCTCCCAGAGGAAAGCCAAAGGATGAGACAGCAGAACCGCGCTTGGAGGATACCTCGGTCCCTCTAGAGGAAACATTGGACCCTGTACAGCTTGAAAAGATCGTCCGGTCTAGAGAAGCGCGTTCTACTGCCGTGATCCTTGAGATTATTGGAGACATTCCAAGCGTCGAGGTCAAGCCACCAGACAATGTCTTGTTTGTTTGCAATCTCAGCCCGATAACATGAGATGAAGATCTGTATACAATCTTCTCTCGTTTCGGAACCGTGACTTCAGCTGAAATTGTTTTTGACCACAGGACTGGAGACAACCTGGGCTATGCCTTTGTTGAATTCGAGACAAAGAAGGCGTGTGAACACGCGCTCGAGAAGATGAACAATTGTGTGGTTGATGATGCGAGGATTCGTGTTGATTTTAGTCAGAGTGTTTCACAGATGCGGGGTCAGTTCAGACAAAGCATGTAGAATGCAAACGGAGATCGTTGCGTCAAACGTCATGCCATAGGAGATACTGAAGTTGATAGGCAAGATCGTCGTAGGAAGATTCTGAAACTGGATGATTGGAGATCAGAGCCGCCACATAAGGGTTACGGTGACAGGAAAGGCAGGCATGATGAGCGCACTAGTTACCATAGATCTAGTAATAGTAGCTATAGCAGACAAGACAATCGTGACCATAGCAAGCACCAGAACAGGAGATGAGATCAGGAGCTGATCAGTATGACAGAGATAAGGAAAGATGATGACGGTAGAAAGGGTGATCGCCGTAGAAGAGAAGAAAGTTGCCACGGGAGAAGCAGCAGATGCTGAGATACATAGAAGTGCAGGCGGTGGAAATCGTGAGACGCAGATGCATATGAGTCTATGTTCTCAATTTATCCTTATCTGTTTCCATTGTACATTGAGTTTGCGGTGTCGTCTGTGATCCAAAATTAACTCGTATATAGCTTAATATCTTTTGGTGTAGACAATATGTGAGATCCGTCCATGGTAGCTTGAATATTTTGTTTTGAGGGTTCGTATCAGCTGGTGGTTGTCTTAAGGTTTCAGTCACTAACTTTGACCGTTGTTCAAACCTGGCTTTAAAAAAAAGTAACTGAGAAAACTTGAGGATGGTTTTTCTGCTAACTGTATGATTTTCTAACGAGTTTTCCTTGTTGCCATATAGGCTTGATTCATCAAATTAGTAATTAGTACTACTATATTCAACAAGTTTTTTCGAACTCGGCCAAATGATTTCAGCTTACATGCCTCCTAGGAAGTGAGGGGGAGAACAAAAAGAAGACGAGTGGCACTAACGGAAATGTTGGCAGGCAGTTAGATTTTCGGAGTTGCCTCTCTTCTCTATTTTCTGATGCCATCAGTGTTTTGATGCTAACCAACAAATGTGTACTTCTGGAGAATGTCATTTGTAATTTCAGGCAACTTTGAGATGCGATTTTTAGGGTTTTAGTCAAATCATAGAAAATGTGGAGAATAGGATTCCTATGATATATGGCTCGATTGGGACGAAGGAATACAAGTCCTACATTATATTGAAGGGCGTGCCTAGGTATCAGGCGACCGAGAATCAACCTTCCACTTGTACGATTAATACTAATCTTCCTGATAGTTTCAGGTCTGTCAAACTGATATGGTGTCGTAGTTTTCTTTGACTTGCTTACGTGGTGTGTCACGTGTTTGGCAAGTGCTACGCGTCAGTTGGGTGTAGCAATCAATTGTTACAGCCACCTTCCGCACCGTCCGATCCACTTAAGTGAATCGATCTCGCGCGTCCGATCAATGTAGCAAAAACGTTTTGTGTGTAGCATTTTTTCCGGTGCATGTAACATCGCATGTAGCAAAAAATATTTCAGAAAATGTTGTGTCCGATCTATGTAGCAAAACAAAGTCAAACACACATTTTTTTCTCGTATGTAGCACTGTGTGTAGCAAAAAAAAAATCTGATCCAAAAACATGAGACGTGTAGCACAAATGAATGTAACATTTTAAACACATCCATGTAGCAAAAAAACACAAGCTATGTAGCAAAACTCAATTGGTAGTACCAAAAATGTCAAAAACTTGAGACGTGTAGCACAAATGAATGTAACATTTTAAACACAACCATGTAGCAAAAAAACACAAGCTATGTAGCAAAACTCAATTGGTTGTACCAAAATGTCTGAAAATGTGACTTTTGAAGAAAATCAATGTAGCACTTTGTCCGTCCTTGTCCAACAAAAATAATACTCGTATGTAGCAAAATCCCCAAAAAGCTGACCTTCATATCATGGAGACACTGCCATGCTTGTGTTGGAGCTCTCCGTCCATGGCGAGGCTCACAGCGCAGGTCTCCGGGTATCTCGACCCCGGGCGCTCGCACGAAAGGAGGCGGACGGAGGCGTCCGTGGCTGGAGAACCCTGGGGCGGTGGCTCCGGGCGACGACGGCCGGTGGTTTGCGCGGTGGCGGCCGCCGGCGGACTCCGCGGTGGTGGCGGCCGGTTGTCTCCGCGGGCCGTGGCGGACTACGCGGTGGTGGCCGCCGGTGGTCTCCGCGGGCCGTGGCGGACTACGCGGTGGTGGCGGCCGGTTGTATGCGCGGCGGCTGCCGCCGGTGGTCTCCGCAGGCCGCGGCGGACTCCGTGGCGGGGGTGGCCGGTAGTCTGCGCGGCGGCGTCCGCCGGTCGGCGCGGAGGGGCGAGGTTGGCGGCGCCACCTCTCCTCGGCGAGCAGCAGCAGCCCTGTCGGCCATGGTGCTACCCCGTCGGCCCGCCTGGTTTTTCTCGATGCGAAATTGTATCGTAGGGATAAGGTAGAGGAAAGGAAAACGCTTGGCTGAGACGAGCCGGCTGTAGCTACAGCCGGCTGTCAAATAGCTTTTCCCCATGTGTTTTGATTGTTTTTCCCTGCCCGTAGCATGCAATAGCAGTACGGCCCAGCTACAAGGCCCACGAACAACCCAAGCAAAGCAAGCTATGAATGACCACTTTAGGAGTTCTACTTGCATACAACAACAAAAACTCGTACTTGTATGTGTGTCTCTTTTTAACGAAGAATTTTTAAAAATTTATAACTTCTCAAACAACATATCAAATACTAATTTCGTTCGAACTATTATAGTACTTACGCCAAGACCTACAAAACGAAACCACACTGGCATAGGAAAATAAAGTATACAACCTAAAAAAACCTATAGTTTAGATGCAATTATTTCTCATATGACCGATTTATCTTAATGCTGATTCTTGACTCTAGCAAATGTTAGTTGCAACCCAGCTGAAACTCTTAGCTAGCACAGACCACAACAAATTCTCAGTTACAACTCACTTATAACTGGATAGACTCAGTTGCAACCCACTTAAAAACTAGAAAAAACTCGATTGCTGTCCACTTCCAACTAGAAAAAAAATCAGCTGCAACCCACTTAAAAACTATAAACTCTCAGTTGCAACCCGCTTACAACTGGAAAAGGTCAGTTACAACCCACTTGTATAACTAAGAAAAATAAGAAAAAGCTCAATCCAACTGCAGTTAGAAAACCTGAGTGGCAAAACAATTACAACTCCTAGCTAGAACAAATAACGTTGCAAATCTGAGTTACAAGTTACAATTCACATGCAACTGGAAAATCTGAGTTGCAATATACTGCAATTGGATAAATCTCAGTTGCAACACACTTGCGACCGTAAAAAAAACAGTTACAACCTACTTGCAACTGGACAAAAAAATCAGTTACAACCCCTGTGAAACTTGACAAAAAAACTCACTTACAACCCACTTGTAATTGGACAAAAAGTTAGTTGCAACTAACTTACAACTAGAAAATCTCAGTTAGATCACACTACAACTGGATAAAACCCCCAAAGAGTTGCAAGTGTAAAAAAGACCAGTTGCAACACACTTGCAACTGGACAAAAAACTCAGTTGCAACCCACTTGCAACTGGATAAAAAAATACGTTGCCACCTTGCAACTGGACAAATAAAATCAATTACAATCCACTTGAAACTGGACAAAAAAAATTCAGTTACAACCCACTTGCAACTGGACAAAAAGTCAGTTTCGACCGACCTGCAACTTAAAAATCTCAGTTGCAACACACTACAAATGGATAAAAGCCCAAATTGCAACCGAGTTGCAAGTGTAAAAAAGACCATTTGCAATTCGACCAGAAAAAATACGGTTTCAACTTGCAACCCACTTGCAACTGGAAAAAACCAATGCCTCTAAGTTGCAACTGAAAAATCTCAAACGCAACCTCTCTCTCACATCTACTGTTTCAAATGGTAACTCTCCTCACTGCGGTAAATGGAAAGCCACGCGCGTAGGTGGGAAAATAGAAAACAACGGGGCGTAACAATTCAAAGAAGAAAAAGAAAAAAAACTAATATGCCCATCAGCCAACACCTGAAGACGCGGCAACAAAGTCTCATAAACTCATCGTACATAGCTGACAAGCCGCCAGGACGCTCACGATTCTCGCGCGTATAGGAGCGCTCACAGGAAAAAACACAACAACATGAATCTTGAAACACCAGATCAAACGGTTACAAACATGATTGAGATCTAACTTTTTCAGTCGCTTGAGAATTAGCAAATGCGTTTATTGAAACTTTTATAGAATTGACTGCTATTTCTTAGGAATTTTTTCTTAGGAATTTTGGAGGAAACCAAACATTAGACTATACCTCATATTATCTTCTCTTTATGTCTACGATTCATGTATTTTCCTGCATGACATTCAACTACAGTTTTTGCAGTTTATTAGTGATTTCTGTTCTGGTAGAAATTTTTGATAATGTACATCTTAATTTTTTATGTTTCCTGTTCCTATGATCTGAGTTTCTGAGTTTCTGCCAAGCCGTGCTGGATGATACGGCTCTATCTCTTCTACCATCTAGTTTGGTTAAGCTGTACGTCCTAGCATGTCGTCTTTGCTTTGGCTAAGCTGTATGCCGCAGCAATGTAATCAATCTGGTGAACAGGTAGCTTTGTTAATTCAAATCTTTTTTTTTCAAATCTGGACAATAAAATGCCTTTTATCTAAAAAAGGCTCGTGCAAGTGCAAACCGTACACTGCGAGTTTTACTGCAACCGGACTCGTCCTCCAGGTTCAAGCTTACTCCAGATCAGTTTCTGTTGGGGGGGCAGCCACGGCAATTTCGACACTGTTGACCTCGAGGTGAAACTATAACACAAAATGAACCTCCGGCGAAACTATTTCACGCATCTAACCCTTTTGGGTAGCGCCTAACGATCAGGCGCTATCATAGATCGTTAGGCGCTACCCAAAAGGGTTAGATGCGTGAAATAGTTTCGTCGGAGGTTCATTTTGTGTGATAGTTTCGTCCAGAGGTCAACAGTGTCCAAATTGCCGGCAGCCACCGGCTCGTTCCATGGCCGCCGTGCTGTACCTCCCCGCGAACCCAAACCCGACGCCTAACCCCACCTCGTCCCTGCGGCCGCCGTGGCCTTCCACTTCCGGCGAGCTTCGCTTCCGTCCCCGCCTAGTCCCTCGCCATGCCCGCGCCCGAGCGCGAACCCATCTCCCAGCCGCGTTCGGGAGGGGGTCCCCCGCGGCGGCTGCGGCCGAGCGCGGAGGGAAGGACCACTACGCCACGCTGAACATCCGCCGCGAAGCCACACTGAAGGAGGTCAAGAGCGCCTACCGGACCCTCGCGCGCAAGGTGCCGCTATCTCCCATCCTCTCCCATGCCCCTCTCGAAAGTAAAAAAAAACAGATTGGCTGCTGCTGCTATTCTGTTTACATTCAGTTCAGTTTGCCTGTCTCTAAGTATATTTAGTTTAAGACTACTAGAGAGTAAGAGAGACAATGTGCTATGATTGAGCTGAGCCACTTGCATATTATCAGCATGTGCACCTATTTCACTACTTTGAGAATTGAGATTGTACTAAAAATGAGGTAACATTTCAGAAAGCTGGGTCGTGGCAATAGTACAGCACCGTTAAAAATAGAGCATTTTCTGAAATGTTGGGATTTTTCCTGGGCAAAATTAAGCTCTCATAAAGGTCTGGTAGAGAGAACAGAATTAAGAACTAGGCTAGTGTCCAGCACCGTGGATAAATTGCAGAAGCGATACTATTCGGAGTTCGTCAAGCAAGTTCGACAGTTACTATAACAGGTGTAAGTTAAGCTTCACTGGATAACTACATCAATAATGCACCATCAATGGAGTAATTAGGTACAAAATAGCTCTACCTTCAAAAAAGGTAATTCACTTGTGGCTAAGCTTAACAGGATTCTGCAAAGCTATACTAAATGTAATTTTCTACCTTTTTGTTTTGTTTATCGTCCTAGTTTCAAATACATTCAGTTTAGTTAAAAGGAAAGCTTGAAGCAAGGCAACGGATGTTAGCAAATTCTAAGATAATAATCCTGCATTTTGTGCCACACTGCCACTTTTTGTTGCATACTACCAAGTTATACATAGGTAATACAGTTTACAAATTAAAATGCATGTTGTCTTCAGAGAAACCTACTCATATTTTATTACGTGCGGGGTTGATTCTCTTTCCAAGAATCCTCCCTTGTATAGTTGGTACTGGAGCTACAGGTTTTGAGGAACACTTTTTTTTTAAATAATTTCAGTACCATCCAGATATGACCAAGGGCCCTGGGGCAGAAGAAAAGTTTAAGGAGATAAGTGCTGCTTATGAGGTATCTTCTGCTCTCTGGTCCCTGCTAAAGTGTTAGGGGTATGCTGAGCGTTGGACTATAGCAGTGTGTAGCTATTATCTTTGTTTCGCAAAACGCAAAAGCTTTGCGTTTCGATGCATTAACAGATAAGAAGATTTTTACATGCTCAAGAAAGAGCAGACACCACCCCAAACAACACCACACAATAGAGTATAAGGACTACAACTCGTCTGAGCGTTGTACGCACTCCACACCTGGCTAGTCCGAAGACAGCCACCACTGACATCAGAACTGCAAAGCAAAAGAGCATGCTTTGGTTTTTGTGCGTACACTTGCTAGTTACTACACTGCTTCGCAGGATAACTACATCAACAATGCACCATCAATGGATTAATTAGGTAGAGATAGCTCTACCTTCAAAAAAGTAATTCACTCTTGGCTATGCTTCACGGGATTCTGCAAAGCTATAACAGGTGTAAATTAAGCTTCACAGGAAAACTACATCAATAATGCACTATAATAGTTTAGATGACCATATACTTCCAAACTGCAATGATTTGCAATGTTATCAGATTACTACCCTGTTATGTGATTCACTTATGCTTTAGCTTCTTTTAGATTCTGTCGGACGAAAGAAAAGATCTTTGTATGATCGATTTGGAGAAACAGGACTTGATGGAGGTTATGGAGATGGAGATTTCGGTGCACATGGGGTACTTATTTATTTGAAACCCAATGATAGTTTTTGCTTTTCAATAAGCTCGTTTCCTAATTTAGGAATATAAATTTATTTTCTAGTGCTAGATTGGTTTCTTCTGCTAATTAACTCTTGATTATACCAGCAATTTTTTGCCTAAATTGGATTGGATTTCTTGTTTAACAATGTAATGTAATAGAAGTTAGATAGGCTTGATTGTGAAATTCCTATGGACTGAATTTTAAAGATGTTTCTCATTTTACCCTCCGAGTATATCTTCTATTCTGTCTTTCTACTTTGGGATAGAGTTCTCATTGTTTCCAGGAGGAATAGCCGAAGCTCCACTACAATTGTATTAACAGCTGAAGTAAACAAAGTAAAGAGTATTTTGGGCAGAAAACTGTAGGGGTGGTGGGGGTTGGGGGGCAACAGTATATCCATTATTAATAATTAAAATGGTTTACAGGGTTTGTACAGTACTACTTATGAGAGATCTGGGAAAGAATGTACAGATAAAACGCTGAGGAAAAATCTACCTTAAAAATTAAGCTGGAGAATCTATCCAACAAAGTACAAAGTGATTTATAAATGCAATTTAATGAAGAAAAATAGCAGCAATATCATGTGATTCTCATTCATGTGTGACAAACTTGCAAATAGCTATATGTTGCTTGCATCTTGCATCATAACTAACACCCAACTTTACATGGAAGATCTTAATTCTTAATAAAAAAAAGTTCCGGTGACATGATCTTTGGCCTTTTGTTTATTTTACAGGTTGATCCATATGAACTCTTCAATGCATTCTTCGGTAATTCTGACAAGTTTTTTGGGGGCATGGGTCCTGGGCGATTTCATTACAGTTCAAATGTCAAGGACAACAGGGGACTTGATATTCGGTAAAAATTTCAGCCTCACATTAAAGCAGTGAAAAGTAATTCTTGGATCACACCCTCTTTTCTGTATTGCAGTTATGATCTTCTCCTTCCTTTTGAAGAATCAATCCTTGGAGGCAAACGAGAGATCAGTATTATTCGTCATGAATCATGTGGCACTTGCCACGGATCTGGAGCTAAATCTAGCAATAGCATAACAGAATGTACACAATGCAGAGGTCAAGGCAGGTCGATGAAATCTCAGAGGACACCTTTTGGTATAGTATCTCAGGTGACCTAGGCATTCTACTGGAACTGTGTGTTCTCAGTCATTGTGTAACTTGTGTTTATCCACCCCGGCAGTTAATCTGAACATAACCTTTATCCTTTCCTGGATACTAAGTTACTTTAATAACCCTTAATTCTTTCATTAATACGGACTCACTGAGTTTTTACTCTACACTTTGGAAAAGCGTACCTCTCATAGAACCTACAATACACAAATGTTCTGTCACTTGAATTTGCTTCTATGTTGGATCACCAGGGTTACTTGTGTAGTTCCCTAATATGGGGGGTTACTTGTGGAGTTTGTGTATTTCATTGAAATGGGAGAAGTATTGTAAAAAAACACTGTATACGAAGTGTTCGATTCTGCTCAGTTAATTAGCCCGGGATGTTCCTTTCTTCTGCACATGCATGAACTCTTATTACTGTGTGAGCATCAACATCTTAATTGCAATTTTTTTAAAGGTGTTTGATATCTCGTATCCATCTTTAGTTGCATTTACCACATAATTTAATCTCTTTATCACTGTTTATTATTGCTCAATGTCTGGCAAATTCAGAATGATACACTTCAGTTAGTATCTTTTGCTGTTACATTCTGCAGATATCCTCTTGCTTAAATTGTGATGGCAGTGGTAAGATAATTACTGAGCATTGCACAAGCTGCTATGGTTCAGGCAAAGTCCAAGTTGAACGAGGTATAGAAGTAGACATACCTGGAGGTATCGAGGATGGCTCAGCCATTCGAATTACTGGAGGCGGTAGTGTTGATAAGCAAAGGCAAGCACTGGGCAACTAATACATAATCACGTAAATTCATGAACCCTCTGTATAGTTTTCTGCATGTTTAGTTTAAACATGTAACTTGTCAAAGCTATGCCTAGGCCGTCCATACTGAAATTTCTACCCATTGAAAAGGTGCTCAAAATTATTAATCTGCAAAGCTTAAGTAGAGTAATGCAGCCTGGCTCAAAAACTCACATTTCAGTTAAGTTGATTAGGATCCACTCACTGGGAACTTTTTTTTGTTATCCATTTCTATCTTATCATGCAGGGGTGTGAGCGGTGACTTGTATATATCTGTTCGTGTTAAAGAAAAACAAGGCGTCCACAGAGAAGGTCTCAATTTGTACTCGGATGTCATGATTGATTACACTGATGCAATTTTAGGAACTACAGTAAAGGTGAGGAACTATAGTACATCCTTTTGTTAATGCCATCGTAGTGCAAACATTCATGTTTTGTGCTAGAAAGACACCCACTTAAGCTTTATCGAGAAAGCAATCTTGTTATTTCAGGTTGAGACAGTAGAGGGATGGAAAGATCTTTACATCCCTCCTGGAATTCAGCCTGGGGAGAAGTTAAAATTTGAGAAACTGGGAGCTCCTGACATTAAGAGGCCTAACCATAGAGGAGATCACAACTTTGTTATAAAGGTGAAGATCCCGAATAATATCAGGTGCGAGTTGCCAGTATATTTTCTAACAGCATGTGAGCTGCCGAGGAATGTTGTGTTTTCTGTGACGAGTTGATGTCTTGTCCAACTTTATCTATTGCCGGAATCATCTCTTAAATATTAGTTTCTGAAAGTTCTAAAAACTAGCGGATCTATTGTTCGAAAAGTGAACCAGATTGGACATGCTTGATTGCAGGCTCAGCAGACAACAGCAATCGTGTAGATTTTATATTTCATCTGACCTGCCTTATCTTCCTTTGGCTGTTTCCTCTCTGTTGGCAACTGAAGGCTGCTGCTACTCATAGTGGTCCTTCAGGGCTGAACTGTGAAATCCTGGAATCTAGCAAGAGCAATGCTTGTTAGTTTTTGTGTTAACACCAGTCTTGACTTTGACGCGTTATTTTTTCAATGTGTTAATTTATGCAGTGACCAGGCACGTTCACTAGTTGAAGAGCTTGCCGCGCTAAAGGGAACTCAGAGTATTTCAGTTCCTGGTGATGGTATGTCTTACCTTTTCTGAGTTATTGTAGTTAGCATCTACTGCATGGGTAGATGATTCATGGGACTTCTCGCTGCCTAACCTTTGGCTTAATCAGAAAATGTAAACCAAGAAAACTTGAGTAAGAGAAGCCATCATTCTTCGGAGAGGAAGAAACAAACGTTTTGGGGATCTGTCAGGAATCTTTTTAGGTACATGTAATATCTTATTAACTTTTGTTGCAATATAAAACAACAATGGATCTCTTGTACTGATACATCAATATTACTGCTTTCACATTAAAATGTCAAGCCAACTCATGCTTCTTCTGTTGAACTACATTTCACTTTTGTTGATAACTCATTCATACCATGCTAGGGGTGATGGGGGAGATCAGAGATTTGCTTCAATCAGTGCACAGTCTGTTATTCCACGGTGGACTTCTCAACGAGGAATCCACCCGATTGCCCGATTGTTAGAAGGATGCTTCATGATCACAGCACTCGTATTCGTAATTAGCAGAAGGCATAAATTCAGAATTTGCCGGAAGTGGTCTGATCGTGCAACTAAAGCTAAACAAGCTGAAGATGGAGAGTGAAGTTGTGTAGTGCTGTTCGTTGGAAGTTAATAGTGTAACAGATTGGAATTCGGTCGCCCAATCTGTTTGTCGATTGGCGATCGTACTTTTTGCACCCGCCAGCTTTGTTATTAAGAGGTATATACGCTATTAGTCCCACAACTTGTCCAAAATGGACAAATTAGTCCCACAACTTGTAAAATGGACAACCGAGACCCCACAACTTGTATTGAACGAACAAATAGGTCCAACATCGTTCTAAAGCTGACACGTGGCATCGTCAGTTTTGCGGAAATACCCTTATATATTGTTCCCTAGCATCTGTTGACAGGGGCTTGTCTTACATGCGGGTCCCACATATCAGAATGCGAAAAAATAATTAAAATTTATTGTGAAGAGGAGAGGAATCGAACTCATAACCTGCAGCCTACCTAACGCATGCCACTGCCAGCACACCACACAAATATTCATGACATGATGCAGTACGTCACACTATTATTGACTGAGCGTTACATGGAGGTCGTTTTTGAAAATAAAAATTGAAATCGGTATTTTTGGAGTTTTAAAAATCGAGAAAAAGTTTACAGATGTAGATAGTTTCGGGATCTACATGTTTGCAAATTTTTAAATCAAAATTCGTTGTATTGTGGGGTGGACAAAAATGACAAGTGGGTGGTAAATAGTACACATTTGAAAAACTAGAAATTTTCCCCATTTTTTTATGCAGCCCAAAATACAACGAATTTTCGGATAATTTTACACGCTTGTAGATCTCGACACTATCTTCATCTAGGATTTTTTTTCTCGATTTTTAGAAACCGAAATGTGGTGATTTCAATTTTTTCAAAATACGAGTTTCATGTAACTCGGGAGTGATTTGCAGTTCGGGATTGATGTCGGTTCTGTGACTTGGCGTCGCAAAGAACTCGAAAGAAGGATGCTCAAGTGTCTACATCAGCCCACGATTTCTGCTGGGGTCCTAGCGTAGTAACAACTGCTAGTGAATAATAAAATGACGTGCTGTACAATATGAGGATGGTTGTGTGGTCTAGTGGCAGTGGCATGCATAGGTGGCCTCAGATTTTGAGTTCGATTCCGCTCCCCTACTTATTTAAGTTTTAATTATTTCTTCACCTGACATATGGGACCCACGTGTAAGACAAGCCTCTGTCCACAGATGCTAGGAAAAAAAAATATACGGGTCTTTCCGCAAAACTGACAACTCCACGTGTCAGCTTCAGAATGGTCTTGGACCTGTTTGTTCGCTCAATACAAGTTGTGGGGTCTAGGGTGTCCATTTTACAAGTTGTGGGACTAATTTGTACATCTTGGACAAGTTGTGGGACTAATAGGGTATATACCTCTGTTATTAATGTAGGGGAAAGCCGGGAAGATGCAGCGACCAGAGTAACATCAGTGAACATAGAACAACGAGAAAATTCCTTATGTGACACTCTGTTAAAATCACGTTCCTTATTTGACACTGCTAAAATATTTCTTCCTTGTATGTCTCTTCTCAAAATTTCTTTCCTTTCTTGACACTCTAGTTCATTTTGTGAACAAACAGTGTTAAAGAGGGGTATGAAAAGACCTTTTTACCCTGTTTCATAATGTGATAAAAAACTGTACATATAATTTCTTTCCCAGTATTTTGTCCGTGAACCTTGCCGTCGACGCGTCGGTCGCCGGCGCGCCCACGCCGCTCGGAGGTCCCTGCTGCAGCCCAACGCACCTCCACGGTGATGTCGCCGTTCCCCAGCGCCTCCACGGCGAGGTCGCCGTTCCCCAGCGCCTCCACGGGCCGGCCGCCGCCTAGCTCGCCTCCACGACGAGGTCGCCGTTCCCCCGCGCCTCCACTGTCCGGCCTCCGCCTAGCCGCGCGTCGCCGTTCCCCAGCGCCTCCACGGTCCGGCCGCCGCCCAGCACTCCTCCCCGGCGAGGTCGCCGTTCCCCGCACCTCCACGGTCCGGCCGCCGCCCAGCGCGTCGCTGTTCCCCAGCGCCTCCATGGGCCGGCCGCCGCCCAGCGCGCCTCCACGGCGACGTCGCCGTTCCCCCGCGCCTCCACTTTCCGGCCTCCGCCCAGCCGCGCGTCGCCGTTCCCCAGCGCCTCCACGGGCCGGCGGCCCGCCCAGCGCGAGCGCCTCCATGGTCCGGATGAAGAAGAGGAGCGAGAAGGACGAGAGATGGATAGAGTTGACTTCATACGAGGGTAGTTTCGTCCGTCATAAGAAAAATTAACAGAAAAGACTAACGGAACCAACGGCAGTGTCATCGAAGGAAAGAAAAATTGGACAAAGACATGTAGGGAAGAAAAAATTTAAAGTGTCAAATAAGGAACAAACTTTTAAGGCAGTGTCTCAGAAGGAATTCTCTCTAGAACAACACATTTGTACTAGACTAATACTCATGACTTGAACAACACATTTGTACCAGATGAAAATAGTACAATTTTGAAGAAGCTATGTACCCAAGATTGAAAAGTGTTATACATATGAAAGAAGATACCCTAGATCTTATTTACTGATTATGGAACTTTGCTCTGGGCGAATCTCCATTTTACCCTAGCCAGATGATGTTTGTGCTTGTAATAACTGGCTCGGTGCACTGATAAATGATACACCCGTTCATGTTTGATGTTGTTGTTGTTCATGTGTGGTATCGTTGGTTCCGGTTTTTTGTTCTGATGAGTTCAAGCATCGCTGTGCAGGTGTCGTTTAATGCTGTAATTGTGAATTAGGAGCTGTGATAGACAAATGGAGACGGTGTACTCCAGACGGCAAGTGCTTGGGTTAATTGTTTGTCCCTTAGAAATTGCACGAGGCAAACTGAGTTGGTTTGACGCAGCTTGACTGACTTCGAATTTTGCATTGTGGTCGGAAACTATTACTAGCAAAACTCGTGTTCACCCTAAATATGATCGAACAATTTTGAAATTTGCAAAATGTGACTCAAACATGGTCTTTGTAACGTGTTCCGGGATAGAGGCACGGGGAAACATCTCTCAGCCCCCGCATCATCCGCCATGCGTCCCCGTTCACCGCCGCTCCCGTTCCACCGGAATCCGCGGCGGCGGATCCCCGCCGCCTGCTGCCTCCTACTCCTACTCGGTCTCCTCCTCCTCCCGTCCGCCGCTGCCAAGTCCTCCAACCGCGCCATCACCGTAAGTATCCCCACCTAACCGATCTCCCTACACTTCTTCCCTGTCATCTATCAATCCGTCTCACCCTGCAATTCCGTGTTCCAGGACAACGAGATCCGGAAGAAGAAGAACGCCTGCTACGCCGACGTCGAGAAGTACGTGACAGGATGATATGCTCCTTGCTGCTTGCGTTGGACTGGCTTCATCTGATATTTCTGACGGTTGTTTTCTCTCGGCTCCGCGCAGCGGGCTTTGGGGATTCGCGTGCAGGTCCTCGTCCACGGAGAAGGAGAACTGCGTGCTGCGCTGCCTCTCGCCGGAGTGCTACAACCTCATATACGGCGGCGATCCGGTGAGTGGAGGGGCCATGTGGTGTTTCTGAAGAGCTGCTTTTGTGGTTTCTGATGGGATTTCACTGTGTTGTCGCAGCTTGAGGAAGGGGAGTTGGACTATATGCGCGGCCAAGAGTTCAAGTACTGCATGGTCAAGTAAGACGGAAGAAAATTTCTGGAACATGTAGTTTTCACGTTTCTGGTTATACACTGAATTGGATCTACCTATCATCGAGAAATATATCATTGAGAAATATTGCATTGCTTTTCTCTCTGTTTGGGTTTAGAGGGAGGAAAAGGAAAAACCAATTTTGGAGTAATGTCTCCTGTCGGATGGGATATTAGGGGAAGTTGGGAAGAAGGCTTATAGACTTATTGCAAGGGATTACTTCAGAGATAACTAGACTTTTAGTAATTTTCATTGGAACCAAATTCTTACAACAATACTTTTCATGTAAATTTATTGATGAATATAAGGATTAATGGTCTAAGCGTGGTTTTTAAGGCGTTAAGGCGAAGGGGGGCGCCTTGGCGCCTAAGGCGGTAGTGCTTGGTTATGTTTAGCATCTAAATTAGGCATGATGTGACTTATGCTGGAACAATTAGTCATCGGTGTTCAAACAAGTTCTTTTGTGATGCTTGTTAAAAATCCTGACCTTGAAGCCTGCCATAACATGCCAGTGAAGTAGAGAATTTACTAAAGGAAGGTTACATTGCATCTATTTCTATCTTGTTTACTGCGCTACTGCTTTATGTGGGCTATAGTGGAGAAGGGGTCAATAGCTTTTGGGAACAACAAGTGCAGATCACATCATTCTGTTAGTCTGCTCAAGTGTTCATCATCCACATTCCACAACCTTCATTATTTGCAGTAGAACAACCGTTCAGTCCTTAGGTTCGGCACTCAGCTATCTCTTGGACGGCAGTCTATATTGCTGCTTTGTTTAATTTTGTCAACCAACAGCTTGACCCATCCTAATGGTAGTTAGTCCAAGTGTTCATCGACGCAGCCTGCTTGGCTCCATTGGATTTCTAGTTTTCGTTGCTATATCCTAAAGTTATAATTCCACAGAAGAGAACGTTAACTAGTGATGTTCTGTCAATTTTAAATACATGTGCATACCAGAAGATAACTTTAGTTTCCATGATCCTATGTTATTTACTGAGATATTACATCCAGGACGAAACTGCAAATAATTTATTTCAAACTGAGTATTTTTTTATAATCTACGTTGGAATTTACATGTTGCTATTGTTATTATTCATTCTTTTTTGTATGTCTAAAGAGTATAATTCTGGACTGTATTACTGTAATAATCCTATCTTGAATCCATACTATGATTGCATGCTATTTGTAATAATCGCATTAGACTCTCAGGGCTTTGAATTTGGTTATCTATTATTACTTCCTCACCAGTCACCACAACATGTGATTTCCCTTATTTTTTTAGGTCATCCCTTGGAGAAAGCTTGGATGGTGTGAAGGGGTCCTTTAGTTATTCATGAAGGACTTGTACCTTCTGGAATGGTGAAAACAGAAAAAAAGAGGGTCTCCAAGTCTGCTGTAAATTGTGACTTTCTTAACATATGGTGTATCCTTATGTAGCTGTTCTCATTAGATTTTTTTATGAAATTGCTAGCCATTGAGTGAAACATATATCTTTTCAGTGATGTGCTTTTATTTATTTGGAGATGTTTAGTATCTAGCAGTACCCAGGAAATGCTGAGTTATTCAGTTGTTCCTTTGTTTCTAACTGTCATGTCCCTCTGATTTGTCAATTAAAAATTTCTGAACAATATTTATTAGACTAGATAATAGATATCCAAAGATATGGAAACAAGTCAGATGCGCAAATATAAGGTACTGCAGATAAACAATAATTTATGAAGAAAATGGTAAGCAATAAAGAAGCACCAAGATCAACAATGTCCTGAAGTTTATGTTAACATTCAAGTTTTATTGGCAATGGGTGACTAAAGGGTGATCCTCAAATATATCACTACTTACACATGTGTTTTGAGACATCGTACAGCTTCACCTTCCAGTTATCTCTTTTCCACTATCTTTGAATTCAGGCTCCGCCTCTACACATTGAGCAAGTTCCAGCCCTTCAGGGATGCCAGATACAATCACTGCTTTGGTGTGGGATACCTTCTTGACTGATATCTCTTTTGTACTTGATTAATGTCACCGAAGAAGAGTATTGAGATGTAGAACATCCTGCACGAAGAATGATATTGTCAGAGACTGGGAGCAACACCACTTGCAAAGCCAGATAATTGATGTTTTTCAGGACAAGTGCAGGACGCATTATCCTCTAGCAATAAGTGTGTAGTTGAATGTTTCCAGGATCAAAGATATAGAAGTCAAGAGGCTCAGAAGGCTTGGGAGGCATGGAAGATTTGACAATCATGCACACAAGCTTTCAGAATCAGCACGATGCACATCTTCAATCCAGAAAGGGGGCATCTTAGTCAAATCATCATCTCTCTACTGACTCTGTGGTCGAGTTAACTGTCTGCAATTGTCACAGGTGGGAAAATCTGTTCGGCTGGTGCACCTGGAAGTAGCATAGCTTCCGTCATGCAGGGTCAGTTAACTTCTTCAAAGGGAGGTGCCTCAGCCTATGGTTGCCTGTTTAGGCTGTATTTCCCTGATCCTGGAAGGTGTTTAATCAATTTTCTCCTAATTAAGATGGTGCAAGCAGGACGAGTCCCCCATAGTTGCTGGTATTGTGTCAATGGGTGAGTCTTGCAGCCCCAGATCAGCCAAATAGATGGATATGGAAATAAACAAGGACACTGTCTTTGAGTTTTTGCAGCCCGTGCTTGATTTCATCAGCTAATTACAAGTGTCAGATGTTCAGCCCTACATCTGCCAAATCAAACCTGCCTTCCTAGAGAAGTAGAGAGCCAGGTCATGCACAGCGTTGTTCAGCTTGTAGATGGCAACTGCATCTATCTCAATGTTCTCCATAAGTTCCAGATCCAGCATGTTTGATGACCAGTTTCAGCACGGTAAGTAGGTAATCATCTTGAACATCCTGTAGGGCACTTTGTGTTTCTGAATTTTGATATGAAACCAGTAAAGTAAGTAGATAACCATCCGCAACATCTTGTAGTTTACTTTTGTCCTTTTGAATTTTGATACGAGATCATCTGATCTCCATAGCTTCACATGGATTCTTCCCCGAGGGTTCTTGACTTTCAAGGACATGCCCTAGTGTAGAGAGCAGTTTTTAAGGTGCTTTAGTCGCTGACATTGAAACTGTCATAGTCACGTTTTGGTTCCTTACTTCCTCTACATCAATTATTTTTTCTTCCCGGCTCCAGCTTTAGTGCAGTCAAACTCATCCTCAGCTCCACCTTTCACTGAATGTTCATCTTGTAGCATCTCCTCATCCTTGCTCTGGTTTTTGATTCACCGTTGTACATACTGTATCATCATTGGCCATCTCAGATTAGTCTGTGTCTTACTTGCTGCTAATTTTCCCATGAAGCCACAGGGCTTTGTCCAGCTCATATCTGCTTGACACCACTTCTTCTACACTGTCCAATTATTCCCCTTCAGTTACATTCCTGGTGGATTTACTACTCTCAGCATCCTCATGAACCACTTCATCTCAGTCTCTTTTGTTCCTTTGCTCTAACAGACAGATTGTCGGGCCCCCTTGGGTACTGGCTTCCTCTACAGCTAATATTTTCAGTCTTGTGGCCATTCTATGGAATGTGTTGCAATATTGTTCTTCCTCTTCTAAGGGCTCGATTGGATTGCTGTTTTGGGGCGTAAACTGTCGGAAGAAAATATGTGGTCCGTGTTGTTTACGGGCCGGAAACGGTGGAAAATTACGGTCTGGAAATTCTACACGCTATCCAAGCGGGGCCTAAGGGTACGTCTTTTAACCTAAGTTGTATCAGTTTCAACGAACCTGCATAAAATACAATTTGGAATCAGGAAAGGTTGAAATGGAAGAAAGAAAACAAAATGCTCCTAAAACCTAACCAATTGGGCAACGCATCACAAGGCTTTGCTTATATGATTGGGCCAGACCGAGACAAAGGAATATAGGTGCTGAACGGAGCCCATCCCAACTTTCAACTGATTAATCAATGGAATTCTTATCAGTACTACCATCTTTCCGTCAAAAAAAAAAATCAGTACTACCATCTTGGAAAGACCTATCGTTGATCAATTCTAAACCAAAGATAAACAGATAGTAAGCGAGGTGCAAGACTTGCTTGGGCCAGCCTTACTTGCCATCATCATTCGCCAGAGGCTCGTGTTCTATCGGGACATCAAGTTGGCCGGAGCGGCGGAGCACTGCCTGCCATCTTTTCCCCGATGTGCTGGACTGTGATGATGCAACTCAGCTGGAAGCCGAGCTCCTATCCGCCGGAGCAATAATAAACCGTCCACTAGACTCTCAGATCCGGGAAAAAGCCAGAGCGACTCCTTGACCAAAACCAGCGAGAGCAAGCCGTGTGAACCTGAACCTGTCATTACGATTATTATTACTGTGTTTTACCGTACTTGCAGCGTACGTGTTGCCAAATTTTCAAGTTATGTACGCTAAAACAAAGTGGTACCCGTGTAGCTTGCCCGGGGAACTGGTCGATAAATGCTCATGAACTGGAGAACATGCCATCCTGGGTACCACTAGGCAACTAGCTCAAATTTTTCTTAGTGATTACAGGTGGAGCTGGAGAACACCCAAGTATAAACCGACAAATGCCAAGGTTCGCGGTGGTTAGGAATTTTTGAATTCCTGGTGAAAGCGAGCACAGGTTCACCTGTCTAGCTCACGATTCTAAATAAAGATCTCATCATGCAAAATGTTAGTACTCCTACTGTTAGTAGTAATTATTTTACTCGTGTCTTTTAGCCCGGCTGGCCCCACATCCAGCCTTTCATCGAGCCTCAAAAGACTCCACCTGCTAAACCGCCTTTTTCAAAATCAAAGAGCTTTGGATTATAAAAAGAAAAAAGGAGGAATTCTCCAACTAGGCTCCAGTAAGTGCCACCTAGTTTATCTATCATTAAAGCAATCAAAGCCCATTGAGCCACTCAATCAGGCAGCCCCTCCCTCCATTCCAGCTCCTTAAGCTAAACCAAATCTTCCATTATAATTCAAGATTCCATTGCCCCGACCTGCCCTGCCCACTCTATTTCTACTACTGCTCGTACTACCACCACCAAAGAGTGTGGTGTGTGTTTCTTTCTTCTCCATGGCAGTGCTCCCCTGAGCTAAATAGTAAAAAGGCCCTGCTCCCACTCCCACCGCCGGCGATGGTGGCAATGCCGGGGCTGCCAAGGGCGGCCCTTGCCGTCCTTGTGCTCGCCTCGCTCCTCCCGGCCTTCCTCTCCGACGACCTCAACACCGACGCGCAGGCCCTGGAGGCGCTGCGGTCCGCGGTGGGGCGGTCGGCGCTCCCGTCGTGGAACAGCAGCGCGCAGACGTGCCAGTGGCTCGGGGTGGCCTGCGAGAACGGCCGCGTCGTCGAGGTCCGCCTCCCGGGCGCCGGCCTCATGGGCACGCTCCCCTCGGGCGTGCTTGGCAACCTCACCGCCCTCCGCACGCTCTCCCTCCGCTACAACGCGCTGACCGGCCCCATCCCCGACGACGTCTCCCAGATGACCGAGCTCCGGGCGCTCTACCTCCAGCACAACGAGCTCTCGGGCGAGGTCCCGGCGTCGCTCTTCACGCTCAAGAACCTGGTGCGGCTCAACATCGGGGAGAACAAGTTCTCGGGCGAGATCTCGCCGGACTTCAACAAGCTGAACCGGCTCGGGTCGCTGCTCCTGGAGGGCAACGGCTTCACCGGCGAGATCCCGAAGCTCGACCTGCCCACATTGGAGCAGTTCAACGTGTCGTACAACCAGCTCAACGGCTCCATCCCCACCAAGCTCCGGAAGATGCCCAAGGACTCGTTCCTGGGCATGACCGGGCTCTGCGGCGGGCCGCTGGGCCTGTGCCCCGGCGAGACCGCGGATACGCCGGCCGGCTTGCCGGGATCCAAGCCAGGCGCGGACGGCGCGGCCGACGTTGGCGGCGGCAGCAGCAAGAAGAAGAAGCTCTCCGGCGGCGCCATCGCCGGCATTGCCATCGCCTGCGTGTTCGGGCTGCTGCTGCTGCTCGGCCTGCTTTTCCTCCTCTGCTGCCGGAACAAGTCCGGCGCGGCGGCCAGGTCCACGGAGGCGGTGGAGAAGGGCGGGACCTCGGCCCGCTGGACGCGGAGCCCAAGGGACAGAACGGCTCAGCGGCCGGCAACGGCGCTTACGCCAACGGAGCAGTACCGGCCGCCGCAGCCGCAGCCGCCGTCGCGGCCGCCAAGTCCGGCGGCTCGAATGCCGGCTCCAAGAAGCTCATCTACTTCGGGCCCATGGCGGCGGCCCCGCCGTTCGACCTAGAGGACCTGCTGCGCGCGTCGGCGGAGGTGCTGGGCAAGGGCGCGTTCGGGACAGCGTACAAGGCGGTGATGGAGAGCGGGTCCGCGGTGGCCGTGAAGCGGCTCAAGGACGTGGACCTGCCCGAGCCGGAGTTCCGGGAGCGCATCGCGGCCATCGGCGCGGTGCAGCACGAGCTGGTGGTGCCCCTCCGCGCCTACTACTTCAGCAAGGACGAGAAGCTGCTCGTCTACGACTACATGCCCATGGGCAGCCTCTCCGCCCTCCTCCACGGTAAGAAAAAAGCTCAAACCATTTTTGTTACATTACAGCGTAGCGAGCTTGGCGACGAGCGAGCCAGTTGCCCAGTTCGTTATCCGCTCTGCCGTCCTGTCGGTGGATCCATGGATCCCAAACAGCCTGGCGATATCCCGCCACCGGTGTGAAAAAAGTCCAAAGCTGAAGGGTGCCGCGTCCCTTTCGTTTTCCCTTTTACTACCGGTTCAGATCAGACACAGCGTTCGTTTGCTCATCTCAACTGTGGGCACGATGATGAATTGGGTCACTCAAAACCTGACCTACTCTGCCGCGTCCCAGGCCAGGCCATGGCCCGGTTATTGTGGCGTTGCCGGGGCTCCGCCATGGCAAGGGGTCACTGGAGCTGCAATTTGTACGCTAGTATAGTATCCCTTGTCGGCTTCAGGCGTCGCCAGCTCAGTTGCGTGGGATCTAATCTACACTAGTTTATGAGGCAAGGCTACAACGTGACAGCCATGACTGCCCTTGGCATTTGCGAGATTTAGAACGGCAACTCGCCTTGTTGCCGTCCTAGCTCGTGGTGGATGTGGTCCATCAAACGGGATCCTCGTTTTGAGATTTTCGACTCACGCTGCCTGGTAGTACTACAATACTCCAACTGTGCAAAGCACGTACAGTACTACGCCAGAGTTATTAGTCGCAGATTCCTGGTAAATTTCTAGGGCAAGTTGCGCATGTGAGGCAGCCCTGGCCGGCCGGGGGAGGGTGGTTGATGAACTTGATATCCGTCCATGTGACATTTAGTTGGCGCCACTGCTCCTCGGGATTCCTCCTCTCCTCTCCTCTCGCGCCAATAATGTCCTCTCCCCGCGTACACATTTTAAAGAACCATCATCATTCGTGGTAGTAGAATAGATGCACACACATGGCACATGAAGACGTAAAACCAACGAAAGCTGAAAAAGTACTACTGTATTGCACCGTGCACGCTAGCGCAGTAACTGTGAAGGATGTCGTGTTGATTTTTGTGCTTGTGTATGTTTGCAGGGAACCGGTCGTCGGGGCGGACGCCGCTGGACTGGGAGACGCGGGCGGCGATCGCGCTGGCGGCGGCGCGCGGGGTGGCGCACATCCACACCACCGGCCCAACGGCCTCCCACGGCAACATCAAGTCCTCCAACGTCCTCCTCACCAAGAGCTACGAGGCCCGGGTGTCGGACCACGGCCTGCCCACGCTGGTCGGCCCGTCGTTCTCCCCCACCAGGGTCTCCGGCTACCGCGCGCCCGAGGTCACCGACATCCGGCGGGTCTCGCAGAAGGCCGACGTGTACAGCTTCGGCGTGCTGCTCCTCGAGTTGCTCACGGGCAAGGCGCCCACGCACGCCGTCGTCAACGAGGAGGGCCTCGACCTGCCGCGCTGGGTGCAGTCCGTTGTACGGGAGGAGTGGACCGCCGAGGTGTTCGACCAGGAGCTCCTCAGGCACGACCACAACGTCGAGGAGGAGATGGTGCAGCTGCTCCAGCTCGCCATCGACTGCTCCGCGCAGCACCCCGACAAGAGGCCCTCCATGGCCGACGCCGCCGCCAGGATCGACGACATCCGGCGCTCAGGCCACCATGCCACGACGACAGAGAGCCCCGAACACGGGGGTGACGAGCCTTCGCTATGACCGGCATTGATCGTACATCTCGTTTGTTCCTTCTCAGTTGGAAAAAATTGCTTAGTTCTTTGCATGGATCGGATCTTCCTCCCCTCCCCTCCCGCCACGGCTACTTTTGGTTCATCAGCAACTTGTGCATGTCTTCATTTTCTTTTCACCTCTTCTTTTCTTTCTTTTTCGGCCTTTGGCTTTGATTCTATTCTATAGCACATGTAAGTCACTGTAAGCTTTGATTCTTGGAAAGTAACACCCCATGATGCCTGTACTGTACCTAAGACAACGGATACCAATACCACCAGCTGTAATGTTTGCTTGATTTAAGAATACCAAGTGATTTGCGGTAGCTACGCTTTCGTTGCCATGCTCGTCTTATCTCCATCGGTTGTTATAGATGGTTGTTGGCCTGGCCATTCCCCAGCGTGATTAGCCTTCTTTTGTCACTGCCTGTGGCGTCTAGTTCTTGACCTGTGAAACTCGGCTGGTTTTGGAAGTACGTCGGAAGAGACATCAGACATGGGCGTGCGGGGCTCTTTGGGCCTGTTTGGTTTATGCCCCCAGCTGACCTTACCAAAATATTGGTCATGCCAAATGCTCTTACACCTGTTTGGTTTACTACCAATTTTTTGGTTGCCTTTGGACTACTTGGTGTGGTCTTCATAGATTCTAGCCAAATTTTTGGCCAACCGTGGGCGGTGGAATCCCACGCCAAATAATTGGCTAGCCAACTTTGGTAGGGCTGGTGTGGGCATAATCCAAACGTACCCTTTATCCGAGAGTGATTCCCAAGTAACACGACCATGGAGAGAGACCCAAAGCTTCATCTCAGACGGATCGCTTGTCTGCTTTCTTCTCCGCGGTCTTCTGTTGTACTGTACTGGTACTATACACCGGCGAGCCGACACCTTGAGCAATTGTCGAACAGGACCAGCGGGCAGTCTACTGTCGCATGTCAAACCAGCTGGCGTACTCGATGCTGGCTTCAGTTTGGTTGCCTCGCCAACAGTTGCCAATTAATAAAACACATACGAACCGCAATGGATTGTTTTTTCTCAAAAAGCTTTATAGAAACCCCCACACGTCTCAATCTGTAACCGACGCAATTGCGCAGTCTTATATGACAAATAGAAATTTCAAGTACTACTAGAAATTAGAATTTCCAGAAGTGCGATCGACAGTTGCTAACATCCTAAAAAAATAGTATGAAAGATTAGGAACTGATGCAGAAGCAATAAGAATTTCAGCAAGCGAAGAAACTGGCCAGCCCTGTCATCCGGCCAGCGCCGCCCTGGCTTACAGCCTGAAAGAGGCCATGCCTTTTCGGCTTCGGCCTGCTCGATCATGGTCATGCCTCGTGAGATTCTCCTGCCTAGCCACTGGATTAATTTGGAGTCTCAATAATTTGTCTCCAACGATGATTGCTTACACTTTTAAAATGGTTAATTTGCTATATATACTCGTGCAGTAGTTTTTTGAAACAATTTGTCTCCAACAATTTGGATTAGTTTTTTTTTTCTGAAACAAGGCAAAACATTTGATATTTTATCGAAGAACTACTCTCACGGTATCACATTACTCAAGTTTTTTGCCCCGGCGAGGGACCAAAGCGCCGCCTCGTCCTTGATCTTGGCGATGAGCATGGTTGAGGTTGAAGATTGATTCCTAAAGACGCGAGCTTCTCTCCTTCCATATCCCTGCAAAGCTTACAAAGCTTATTAATTGGAGTAGTATGTGTAACCTGATATGTATCATATAAAGTAGAAACAACGCCAACAAAAATAGAGAACATAGTATCTGTTGAGAAAAGTTTTGCATCGGCCAATGCTGATCAGAGTTGGTGCTACTCCAAGGTGAGATCGATAAAGCTAGGTCGAGCTTTTGACTTGCGGGTCACTGGCTGGACGTACTCACCTAATACTCGATCGTCAGATAATTGAGTCGGGTAAGAGATATGGTCCCTCTTCTTCTTCGTTTATGCACCTACGCACCGAATTCCTTTGTGTTGTGCCTCCCGATCCATGGCATCGGCTGCGCTAGCCCTCGCTGCCGCGCACTGGTGCGCAGCACAGCCGGCGCATGTGGAGTGGGCACGATCCCGTGTGCGTACGGGTTAGCGTGAGCTGTGAAATTCTCGTTTGGTCGCAATGATGGTGATTGGGGTGTCAAAAGTATGCGCCGGCCGGCTAGCTAGGGTTTCGATTTCATATATTTGCCATAGGTCAAGGAGTAGGGAGGAAGTGATCTGGGTTTGTGGTGTTTTCTTATTGTTGCTAAAATAATGCTTACGAGTTGCAAGTAGTCGGTGGGTTCGAATTTTTCTTGAATTATTTGCTATTTTTTAAGTGTTAGAGTGGATATTTGGAACTGATCGGCCGAAGGAGCGTGAATGTGTGATTTAGACGTTTTCTGTACGTTGCGGTGAGCAATTGATAAAAGAATGGGCAGACATGTTTTCATGGGAATCGCATGTGAAGAGTTGACGATACAAATCAATCCGTTGTATAACCGTTCAGAAGAGAAAAAAATCAGGCCGCTGTATGCATAGCCGCAGCATGCGTCGAGGGAGAAGAGGAGAGATCCTGCAAAAATTAGGATAAAAATAAGGGAAGAGCTGACAAATGATTTAAGTTATTTTTAGTTCAACGCTAGAGCTATTTTAAAAAAATTAATATGGCTTATATTAGAAAGTGTGATACAACCGACAAATGTGGTAATTGAACTCTTAACACAAAAAATACCCTAAACAAAAGAGAGTTTACAACAAAGACCATATACCTAAAAAAACCTCGGCCCGCAGGACACCCCGGCTACTACCTAGTGTTGCGCCCATAGCACAATGGCGCAGCAGGCTGTGGAGCAGCCGGCAGAGTAGGAGGGGAAGTAGGAGGTAGAGCAGGAGCAGCCGAGGCCATCACGGTCTGCATGACCGAGGAGCAGGAGCCGGGCCATCGCGACAGCCAAAGCCAGACCCCTAGGACGACGACATCATTTACCTCAACGACGCCGACGAGTAGATCCAGTCTAGTTTAGGTTTTTATTTAATTTTGTTCAAATCCATGTAAAATATCTTGAATTTGAATATTTTTTTTGAAATTTGCGTATTTGAAATTTTTAATAAAATATTTCGAAGCTCCACTGGAACACTCCCCCAATTTAGCCGAACATGTGTCTAACAGACTAAAACGAACACTTTTTGGGCGTGCTGGACACAATTAGGGCCCCTTTGATTCAAAGGAATGGCATAGGATTTTTAAAGGATTGGTTCATATAGGAAATTTTCCTATAAAAGTTGTTTGCACATCCTATAGAAATTAATCCCATATAAATCTTGTAGTGTAAATCCTATAGAAAAAAAGCTTGAGGTCCAACCTCATGGAAAATTCTTTGCTACAATCAAAGAGAATCCCTCTTCCCATAGGATTCACTTAGCCATGTCATCCCAATCCTATTCCTACATTTTTCCTATCATATAAATCAAAGGAGCTTATACGGGCTACTGATGATGCTAAGTCATCCCTACTAGACCCATCGTGGATGACAAACTCACTCCTGGTTAGTCACGGAGGTAGGCTCTGATTTTCAACCACAAGGCCCAAAAAACAAAATGAGTAAAAAATGTTTATCGTAATCAATTATAATGATATATTTGTATTAAAAAAAATTGATAAGTCAAATGTTAAATGAACTGCTCTTACTTCCTCTGAACCTAGGTATGGATTTTAAAATAGAAAATGCTTATATCCAACCGGTTGAACCATCAGTCGGTCTTCTGTACACCACATGCCACGCACCGTAGTTGTAGCTCCTACGCATTGCCATCGATGGCCGCGTTCACGGTCAGCAAGCTTGCCATGGATGCCATTCACCCCGGGCATAAAAAACTGAAACCGAAGACCGAACCCGAAAAGACTGGACCGAACCCGAAATACCCGGAACTTCGGTCTTCGGTTACCTCGTCGGTCCTGAGAATCAGCTGACCGAAATAATAATAAGTTGTTCGGTTGTCAGGAGCAGTAGACCGAAGCGACCGAAGTGACCGAAGAAAAGCCTCCTGCGTGCGATGCGAAACAGAAATTAGTCCAACTTGTCTACTCCAGCGCGTATAGCCCATCCTGGCCTATCTCACTTCCTTCGCGTTCCCTTCTGCAATATCTCTCCTCTTCTATTCCCCATCTCAGCAGGGGACGGGCACCGCGCCGCCGCTCATCTCGGCCGCCGGCAGATCTTCGCGCCGCCTCCACACCACCTCGAGGCCATCCTAAGTTCCTCACAGTCGACCGCGCCATCTCCGTCCAAGCCATATCTGATTCTGAGCATCTCCGAGCCTGGCCGCCGTCGTTTCTCCGACCTGGGCTGCCGCCGCCGCTAGCGACATGGTGAACGGCAGCCTGTGTTGTTGGCCTACTGTTGTGCGCATGTCTGTCTCTAGTGCATCGATTCTGCTAGTGCTCTTCTAGTGCTAGTTCTGCTAGTGATTACGATTAGTGTGCTAGTTTTCTAGTGATTTGGTTATTCGCTGTTGAGAACTGAGAATGATGAATTTGTGGGTAGGTTTCGGTTGCGAATGGATAATGAATCAAAGAATTAAGAGATTTTTTTTTGTGCTGCCAATGTATATACTTGCGCTGCCATTTCTTAATTTGGTCTATTTGGTCATGACCGAAGACCGGACCAAAAAGACCGAAGACCGAATACAGAAAGACCGAAGGTAATATGGGTAGCATCTCTGGATGACCGAAATTGTCGAAGACCGAATAGACCGGACCGAGCAAACCGAACAGACCGAACGCCCGGGCTGAGATGCCATGGTAGAGCTCACCATGGATCCCATCGACGGCGAGCAACCACACACGACACACCGAAGTCGGAGAAGATGGACCTCCTGCATGGCGGATTCCTGGCTAGTGATGAGCTCAAATCGGCACCGGCGATGTGTCCATAATCGATCATGGAAGGCACTTTTTTGGCGAATTTTCCATGACGGTAAGAGTGCTTAGAAAGGTTACCGCTGTCTATAGATTTTGGTTGTGCACCGATGAGTAAAATGCTATAGGGATTTCATTTTGCAACATGTTTCAATGATGTTTTTAGCGGCAGGCGCATATGTTGGGTGCATTGTGTTTTTTTGTTGCAAACGACAACATCCTTTCCAACATTTTTTATTCAACCAATGCTATTTATTGCATACGTTGGATTTTTGCTACATGTTTGTGTTCAAAATGTTGCAACATTTTTTCTCAATTTTGCGAACCACCGAAAAAAATTGTAAGCAGTGTTAGGCACACACACCAAAAAAAAAACTACGTCGAGAAGTTTGGTGTTGCGTTGATCGGACGGTGCAGAAATAACACTTAAGTAAGATCGAATGAATGTGGAGAGAATCACTGAATCAGCCAGCCTTGGGTTTACCAAACCTGCCATGAACGAAGGTTTGGACATATCTACTCTCAACCACGTTATAGGTTTACCACTTCAATGACTTGCCAAGTATCGAAGCATGTTTTTATCTGCTCATTTAAACATTTATTATATTTATATGTATAAGAAGCAAAATCTGTCGTTCTCTATACCAAGCAATCTTTTGTAGAAGATGACCGTCCAATTGTCCATCACTCATACCCCTATTAATTGTTGTGTTAGAAACGATGATATGAGCTCGGGTTCAATTGACCCACTTGCACGCTTCAGAACTTTTACTCTTTGTTTTTTAAACTATCCAAAAGATTTGCCTTTTATATTGATATAGAAGGAGCAAACATGATGGTTTAAGCCCCCCCCAGAAAAAACAGCTACATTAAGCTATGATTTGCTACGTTTGGCACCCGCCGTCCAGTCGTGCCCTTCGTGCTTAATTCTTTGGACAAGCATAGAAGGCATGAAGAACTTGTTGAAAACTCTGACATTTCGCTCTTTCCATATTCTCCACACAATGAGAGTGATGACGGTTTGAGTCCCTTAGGATGTGCAGTAGGAGTTTTAGATGCCGCCATCCAGTACTAAGCACTCATGGGCGATCACAGCCCATACAATGGGTGATGGCGCGGTAGGAGAGCCAGGTTGCCATGGCAGCCCAGACATAGTTGGAGTAGCGACATTCGAACATGATGTGTCTGGTCGTCACGGGAGGCATTTGTAGAGCTGGCAGGTCGTCTGCTGGGGCATTCCCCTAATAGCAAGACGGTCAGAAGTCCACCTCAGTTTTGCACTTCCAGCCAAGAAAAAGTGGCATCTGGGGGGGGGGGGGGGGGGGGGAGGGGGATGGTTAGGGTAGAATTTCCAAACAATCTTTCGAAGGAGCAAGGCATGAAGCCAAGGAGCTGGGCTCTTTTGCGGAGTAAGAGTCGTTGGTCGTAAGCGCCCAAAGGATGGTATCCTCATTGCCTGGGGTGAGAGTAGTGTCAATGACTTTGATCCAAAGGTGGACAAACTGCGAAATGTGCTCCAATGTGAAGGACTCCCTAGGAAGATCAGAAATCCAGCGATGGTACGTTATGGCATCACAGACATATCTATTTTTTCGCTTGGAGGCGGCGAAGGGCAGAGGCGCCATGGCCTTTGGGTGCAGCCATCAAGCCAAGAGGAGTTCCAGAAAGAAGCCCGACATCCATCTCCTATGTGACTTTGGTGGAAGCATTGATGAGTTGCTTGGCTTGTCAGGGCAGTCCATTCAAACCAAAGCCAGCGAAGGCGAAGGGCTCTGGCAACTTCTCAGGTTTAAAATGCCAATACCTCACGTATCTTTAGGCATGCAAATTTTGTCCCAGTTTACTTTGCATTGGCCGCCACTTGCACTTTCTTTGCTAGCCCCAGAGCATGCCGCGGCTGATTTTGTTGAAGGCCTTGAGGTTGCCTTATCTGTTTTGATGGTTGTGAGGAGGACTATCGGCAACGAGGTGAGGACAGAGTTTACCAAACTGTGGAACCAGCCCTATTAATGAAGCGTCCTTGCCAGTGCCTAATTTAACCGCAGAGAATTCCTTATTTGGCCCTTACTTAAAATCGTCTTCCCTATTTGGCCCTAGAAAACTTTTTCTTCCCAATTGGACATCTTAACTTCATTTCTTTCTAATATGGCCCTCTGTGTATTTTGAGCAATAAAAAGACTCTTTGCTCCTGATAAATTATGTGAAAAAAAGCTGGATTTCATGTTGGTGCAGCTAGCTAAGGATGCGCTAGATTTTGCTGTTCCTTCGATTGCCATTTGCCTCGGTTGTGCACTGACAGAAAGAAAAGAAAGAAAAGCCCGCGTGCGCGCGCGTTGATTCCGCTCGAGCCAGAAAACATCACACGAGCGGCCACATACATACGCGTGCATGGCACGTAGTACTGCTTCAAACGAGCGGACCAGGTGCATGAGCGGAGGAGGCACGAGAGCAAAGCATGAGGAGTAAAGTCTGAAACAAACCTTAAACTCATAGAGCATGTCGAAATTGAACCATGAACTGTCGATCCCGGAAATCAGCACACTGAACTCGCGGTTCCGGTCGATACTTGCCTCTAACCCGTTTCTTGACCGTTTTGCTGATGTGGCCACAGTTAACGCCAGGATCATTAACTAATCTTTGACTCGACAATTTTGGACGGTGCGCGTAGAGCGCGCATCGCCGCCATGTGCCGTGCTCGAGTGCGTCGAACGCTGGCATGCTCTACTCGCGGCCAAATTAGTTGTCGCAGTGGCCATGAGCACTTAGGCAGATGAGCCGCGCCATGCTATGCCTGCCCTCGCTGCACTTGTCCAGGCGGGTAGCAGGACTGGAAGGGGAACACCTCCACCGCGTCCCGTCAGGCCGTACCATGCGCCGCTCTCTGGTTGGGATGCTGATTTCGTCGTTCTGCAGCCAAAACGCCATTGCCGCAGCCTCAGAGGAAGACGCCGCTGCCAACTCTTGTTGATGCTAAGCGCGCCGCACACCACCACATAGCTCGGCCGGCGCACTACCTCTCCCGGCCCTGCCCATGCGCACCACGGCCAGCACGCCACCACCGTGGCTTGAATTCGAGTCGTTCACAGACGGTAAGAGGACGGCGCGGGCGAGCTCAGAACGGCTCAGAACGACGAGCTTGAACCTTTTTCCATGCGGACGCATGAATTAATGTTGCTTCTCTTCTTCTCTATGACAACAGCGATACTCAGAACTTCCATCGTCCCTTGGGCCTTGCAGCGTAAAACAGTGCCCGACTGAGATAACTATATTCGTGCGTGTCCTATAAAACCTAACTTTTAGGTCACCAAATGGCAAAAAAGGCCTCCAGCGGCTGCCATATTATACTCCGTGCCCTAAAAAATATATAGGGCAGAGCCCATTTTGACTCAAATATAGATCACCAGAGGCAGTGCCCTATATCCCACCGCCCCCGTGCGCCAGCCCAACTGTCGTTCTGAACAGTCCAACTGCTGCCGCGCCGCTTCCCCAACCCGCGACCGTCCCGTCGCCGCCGCGAAATCCACCGCCGCCTCGCCGTATCTGGCCAGATCCACCGTCACCCCGCCGTCTACGATTAGATCCACCCCCCCCCCCCCCCCCCCCCCCCCCCGCGTTCCCCGCCACCGAATTGCCGTGCCGCCGCCGCTCCATGAGCGGGTTCGTTGCCGTCCGTCTCCGCCCGTCCGGCCGCTGGGCCGCGGAGATCACCGTGGACGGCCACCGGTGGTGGATGGGGATGTTCAACACGCCGGAGCTCGCCGCGCGCGCGTACGACGCGGCGGCCTAGAGGTTCGGCCGGCCGCGGTCGGCGCTGAACTTCCCCGACGTGTAGTCCCGCGAGGAGGCCGAGTTCCTCGCGCCGCCGCTGGAGATCGTCGACTTCGACGCGGCGTGACCGCCCCGATCTGGTGCGGGCGGAGCTGGACTTCTAGGCCTCGAGGAAGAAGAAGCAGTCCAGCTCCGACGCTGCCGCGCCACCGTGCGAGAAGACCGGAGATTCGTCGTCGGACCTCTCGAGCTTCTGGGACGATAGCTCGGAGGACTTCGATTTCGGAGATCCGGAGTAGTTTTAGGTTAATTTCAAGTTGTTCTATGTTTAATCATTGAAGTTTAGCTTAATTTCGTGTTGTTTTAGGTTTAATTTCGTGTTGTTCTATGTAAAATACTATCGAACTCTTTAAATTTCAGTCAAATTTTGTTTCGTACGGCTAGTTTGTGCCCCATAATTGATCAGCCGCCGGAGCATGTCGTGCCCTATTATAGGTCAGCCGGTAAAGCGACAGTCGTTTTCGTGCCCTAAAAGTGAAAAACTGGTGCCCTATAATGAAAAAACGGTGCCCTATTATAGGTCAGCCATTAGAGTTGCTCTAAAGCAGCAAAACTTCTTCAAAGCCACAACAATTCATCAATATCGTTGAATTACCATGTCCCAACAACACCAATCCGGACTTCCTTGATTCAATTTCATGTGTGGACTAGTTTGCGCTGCTCGGATAGTGAGCGCCGCCGCGACTGCTATTCAGTATGGGAGGCACCAGTTTGTGCTATAACATGTATACTCCGGCTAGACGTGCACGGGCGCTGCACACCGCTTTCCAGGTGACTCGCCATGGCTGTGCGGGGCGAGGAAGCCTCCGCTCCTCGAGATGGGACGCACTGCCCCTGCTCGGACGCCGCGTGGTGGTGCTCGGAACGGGTTGTCGGTGCCAAGAGAGACTGAGATAGAAAAATAGATTGATCGATATATGTGGGCCATAAATGTCAGTGTGAGACATATGGCAGAGCATGGATACGTCAGTAATCCCCCTGTTTGGGAACGGACTAAATGCAATATTAGACCGGGAATCCAAAGTTTAGAGTGATGATTTCAGGGATTAAGAGTTTAGGGTTTGATTCAGACACCATCTACAACCTTAAGGTTTGTTTCAGACTTTACTCAAGCATGAGCATCTCACCCTCCCACCTTAGGCCACGTTGCCTACTCCTCATTAATTAGCTCATCCCGTGAGTATGCATGCATGATTCAGATCAATGCATCAGCACATGTATAAGTCGGTACACTATTCTTTCCATGCAAGCAGATTTAAAATTAGCAAAATCAATTAATTAGAAGCTAGACTTAATTTATTCAAATTAAATGATAACACGAAATTTCAGTCCACGAGTCTACTCCTGTATGCGTAACTCAAATGCCTGATTTTTTTTATTCTGAATTTTGTTTGTCCACGAGAGAGGAAAGGAGAGGTCCGGACTGAATTTTAGTGCCACATAATTTATCAGGGTCAAAGGAGTCTTTTTAGTGCTCAAAATACACTAGAGGGTCATATTAGGAAGGAAATGAAGTTAAAATGTCAATTTGGGAAGAAAAAATTTCTAGGTCCAAATAGGGAAGACGGTTTTAAGGAAGGGCCAAATAAGGAATTCTCTCTTTAACCGCAGCCTTATCAATGTACGGCTGGAGGTGGACTTCCGTTAGGCGGCCCAGCGAAAGTGGCAAGCCCAGGTACTTGAACGGAATTTCCGAGGCGGTCGCGACAAGTGAAATAATTTGGTTACAATCTTTTCTTAGAGAGCTTGGAGTTAAGTTAACTCAGCCATCATGTTAAAGATGTAACAATCTTGGTGCCACGTATGGTCAGCTAATCACGTGTTTCATGCAAAGGCTAAACGTATTAAGATAGACCTTCATTTTGTGAGAAGAATTCTAAATAAGAGATTACAAATTTGGTTCGTTCCTTCCAAAGATCAAATTGCTGATAAGTTCACGAATTGTGCACATTTAAATAGTTCAAGTATAATTTCAACTTAGCCAAGTTGTGATTAAAAGAGAGTGTTAGAACTAGTTTGGTTTAGTCATAGACTTGTACGGTCAGGTTTTATACCGACCTAGGTTCATATATGTATCAAACTGACACAACCTTGTACCCATCACTTGATGAGGGCGGCGTTTTGTAGCCTAGACTACATGTAGCTCTTTTTCAATAGTTTTGAAAACAACATTTTAAAGTGTCAAAAGATCTGATTTTTTTAGATGTAGGCACTGATGTATTCTATCAAAGTGCAGAACTCCGACTCAAATTACATTGTATTCTAGGCGAAAAAAGTGAAAATCTGAAGTAGTGAACAATGCAAAAAAAAATGGACCATCCAAAAAATTCAGATTTGTCTTTTTTGTACGGATCAAAATACAAGGTGTTTCGAGTTAAGATTTTGCATGCTGATAGAATACATCATTATGAACATCCAAGTTTGTTTTCAGAATTTTTTTATACTTTAAAATGTCGTTTTCAAAATTTTCAAATAACAGGCTGCATAGCTCGAGCTACACTTGGCCTTCTCGCACTTGATGCAATATATACACACGATGCTATGCATCGCTTCAGAACTTTTACACGCTGATTCTCCTTTTTTCAAACACAAAGGCACCATCACCTGCTGACGTCCTCCTTAACAGAACTTCTGTTATCACCAGCCAATGCGGCCCAGGCCTGCACTAGTGGTGCATATCTCATAGTTGACTATATGCTGATCTGTTCATGCCAGCTGAACACCGGACCCTGTACTGCTAACTGAATTGTGGCTGTCAAACTCACATGGAGCATCTTTTTGCATTACTTGATCAAACAGTGAAGGGAAAGCGTCGCCTAATACCGAAAGCGAAGCACGTCCAAACCGTAGTGATCGTGCAGTAGTAGTTTGGACTCGAGGTTACATTACACTTCCCACAAACCGCAACTACCTACACACCATCTGTTTTCCCTCTTTCAGGATGGAACAGCCTGAATCGTAGGATGATGACTCGCCCTTGACACCAGCCGCATTTGCTCCTCCTGATAGATGATACTCCAATTAGCCCATCACCAAGATATTATTGTTAAGTTCTGTTATTTTAGGCAGCGGGCAAAGCTGATTAACAACTAGTGCAAAACTAACAATAGTCTTCTGAGACAGAGGAATCGTTCGTCAGTTACAGTGAACGTGCGCTGTGTGGCGTAAGTACCATTTCGTACTCCTCAGATGCATCTGCATCTGCAAATATTTGATTAACTGAATGATTCTGATTGTTCCCTAATTCCTAGCCTTTTGTGCAGTGCCGCTGCAGCCTAATAAACTGGGTTAGCAGTGCTTCTTGGTTCTTCTTCTCGGTGGACAAGCTTAGCAGAGGCACTGGAGCTTTGTCTTCTTGTCCATGGAATCGAAGCCGATCAGTGGAAGGCTTGCATACGACGCAAAGACGCACGGTTTCCCGACCCGGATCTCTCGCACGCGGTCAGTTTCGATGGGCGCAGGTAGAGGAAACAAAGCGTGGAGAGTGCGTGTGTTCTTTATCGAAAGAAGGTAAAGTTGGAAGCAAAGCGTGAAGAAAGAGACCGTTCGCTCAGACATGCTAATCATACTGTAATAAGGGCTTAATTCAGTCACACACCACCGCGGCACTAGCAGACTGTTTCTCAGTTCGGTGATTGATCGCAGAGACAATGATGCGTGGATCCTGCTCTATCAGATTCATGATGAAATGAAATTGGGACTGTGCTCTTGCGCTTGAAAAATAAATGTTTTTTCTTCTTACATGTATTTTTTACATAAAGAGTATATATTAATATTGTGAAGATATCAATTACACACAGTCTCTGCAACAACTCAATACACTAAAAGCGTTATTGATGCACACAGCCAAAAAAAGAAGAAGAAACTAAAAAAGAAAAGTCCCACTATAGAGTTTCGGTCCTTACCGCAGCAGCACAACCACCACCAAGACAATACCTGATGTCCAAATTCTTGGGACATAAGGTGGACACATACCTTGGGACGGTCATCGGCGGACTTTGGTTCTTCCTTGTCCCATGCATAGTTGGGACACAACCAAAACCTTCACTGTTTGAACCCTTCTTCCTCTTGTGTCATCCCAATCATCCGACTGTTTGGCCTTGCTAATGTCTTGGCACCAACACTTGGGTGGATCATCCGTAGGGTAGTCAGTCGCCCTTCTCCATGCCCAGGGCCTCTCCAGCCAGTTCGACGACCCATACCTACAAAAAGTAGAACAATTTTGTTAGTACGATAAAATGAAACAATATTCGAAATTTAACCAGAAAGACCTGAGAGGTGGTTTCGGCGAAACGTCGAAAAAATGGCTAAGTTAGGTATAGCTCCGTGAGGTAGGGAGCTATGCTCTTAAGGATAGCGCCTCATCCTGGGGCGCTACACTTCAACCCCTGGGCCCGCCGTGCCACGCTGGCACGACCGTAGCAACTCACTGCACGGCGCTATGATGTGGAGGGTAGCGCGGCGCTACTAAAAAGGGTTTATTTAAAAAAAAAGGTTATTTTTCGTTAACATTTTGCAAAAGGGTTAATTTTATTGATTTTCACTAGTTCAGTGATTTAGTCACACACAACCGCAGCACTAGCAGACTGTTTCTCATTTCGGTGATTCGATCGCAGAGACAAAGATGTGTCATGTTTACTTTTTTTTGTTCTTGGAAATGGATCATGTTTTATCAGTTTCATAATGAAATGGAATTGGTAACGTTGCTATTGCATTTGGAAAAAAGAAGTTTTTTTCTTCTTGCATGCATCATGCATATACACCCTGTAATATGTGCTCTAGCAATTGTTCTACCTTTCTTTCTTTCTCTGCGGGGGAGCAATTGTTGTACCCTTGGAGTAGCTAGTAGTTCTGATTACGCGTGTACCGATCTAGAGACGAGTAATCAGGGACTCATATTTTTCCAGGATTTTGTTTTATAAATTACCTTCTCTTTGTTAGCATTTGCAATAATATGATGCCATCCATCTCTTGGGAGTGCAACCGCCAACCAAGATAGATCAACCATCACTAGTAGATCATCCGTGCTTCCAAACATCACTAGTAGAGAAACCGAGGACAAGTGTAGGTACAAGAAAAAAACTAGTAGAGCTGAGCTCAAGCATAAGGCTGATTTGTTACTTTCTGTCCACGATCCTATGAATACTCTCAATTCGGCACAAACAATGACTCCTCTCGTAAGATTGATCTTAGCAATAAAGCCCATTCTTTTGAGGCCATCCTCAAGCCCATTGCAACTCGTGACTCCACCATCAGATATGGCCCGTGGCAGATGAGCCCATCCTAGCCACGAGGAGTACATACACGACGCCGGCCGAGTCCGTCCGTCGCGCCCGAGAGCCACTTGCGTGCACGAGGGAACCTCCGCCTATGGCGTTTCTTCCTCGGCCGAACCAATGCGTTCCACAGCTAATGCTTTTTTTTAAATAAATCTCAAATATTATATTAGGTTTCTATTTAATTGGTAAATCCATTAAAATAATGGAAACATTATGCTGCATTCAAAGAAATATTTAGAAATTTCAAAATTTGTAAAGATTTTTTAATCTCAAGAACATTCTCGAAACCCGTGAATATATTTTTTGAACCCGTGAACCTACTTTCTGTAGAAATCTTCCACATTTTCTGAAACTCCGTGAACATTTTTTAAACTCATGAATTTTTTTTGAACTCCGTGAACATTATTTTGAACCAATGAAATTTTAAATTCATGAACGTACATCTTTTCGAACCCATGAACATTAAAAACAAAACCTGGCCCATGGTTCAGTCTACCCACGTACATCTACAATATATATGAACATTTCTTCGAATGAAGACTATTTTAAAAATTCACGCTGCTTGAAAAATGTTGATGAAAAAGTTATAAAAAAATAGAAAACTGATAACTTAAAAACAAAAATATAGAAATAGAAGATATAGAAAAAGGAAAAATATAAAAAGAAATAAAAAATAACAACAAAAAAAGTCCAGTCTACCTTATTGGGCCTGGCCCATGGTCGAAATCCTTTCGGCTGAGGTTCCCACGGCAAACCCTATTTGACGACCAGGTCGGAGCGCAATGCGCTCCGCACACCTGGTCGCCCCGCCCCGTTGCTTATGGGACGGCCCATTAGTGCACCTGCTTCTCTTTTTTCGTTTTCTTTTGGCTGTTTCTTTTTTCTTTCTTATTTTTCCTATTTCTTTTTTGGCTGTTTCTTTTTTCTTTTCTGTTTTCTTTTTAGATATTATTTTAAATTTAACTTTTTGAAAATATTCAAATTTAAAAATGTTCAGATTTGAAAATTGTTCATATTTGAAAATAAAATAGATTTGAAAAATGTTCATATCTGAAAATTGTTCATATTTTAAAAATCGTTCAAAAATAATTTCCGTTAATAGAGTTTTTGTTCACTTGTTAAAAAATTGTTCAAAAATAATTTTCGTTCAGAGTCTTTTTTCTGTTCACTTTTAAAAATCGTTCAAAAAATATTGTCGTTCACCGTCCTTTTCTGTTCACTTTTAAAAGCGTTGAAAAATAGTTTCCGTTCACCGCGATTTTTCTGGTCATTTTTTAAAATAGTTCAAAAATAGTTTCGTTCACCGGCCTTTTTCGTTCACTTTTAAAATCTTCCAAAAATAGGTTTCGTTCACCGCCATTTCCTGTTCATTTTTTGAAAAAATTTCAAAAATAATTTCTCTTCACAGAGTTTTTTTGGTTTAGTTTTTAAAAATCATTCAAAAATAATTTTCCTTCATAGACTTTTTTCTGTTCACTTTTAAAAATCGTTCAAAAAATATTTTCGTTAACCAGCCTTTTCTGTTCACTTTTAAAATCGTTCAAAAATAGTTTCCGTTCACCGCTATTTTTCTGGTCATTTTGTAAAATTGTTCAAAAATAGTTTTCGTTCACCGGACTTTTCCGTTCACTTTTAAAATCGTTAAAAAATAGGTTTCATTCACCGCCATTTGAAAGTGCATGTTGCCCTGATACGTCTCAAACGTATCTATAATTTCTGATGTTTCATGCTTGTATTATACCAATTGTCACATGTTTTATATACACTTTATATCATATTATGACATTTATTGGACTAACCTACTAATAGTTGCCAAAGTGCACAATGTTCTTGTTTTACACTTTAATGTGTAGGAATTATCAAAATTGGGCAAAGGAAACCTTGTTGGAGTCGAATCGGAACCTTCCTGAAATCTGTCTGAAAACGTTTTTCGGAGATTGTCACGTACCGGACAGAAGACGACGTCAAACTGAAAAAGTCTAGTCGCGAAAGTTGCGGGGAATTTTCTGCCAATCGATCTGGACTTAAAATTCGCCTAATTCCGAGTTCGGACGCTCCAGATATCGCCGCTCTACCGAAACCCTAAAGGAGATGACGGGAATCCGAGAGCATATATAAGGAGAGGAAACCTAACTCGTGGAGAGGCCCCCATACCACGAATTTTCCTCCTCCCAGGCAGCCGTCTTGGGGTGGAGAACCTCCTCCATACCAGCACCATCTCCAAGGGCTGCCGCCGCCGCCTCGACGGGCTGCCGCCGGCCGCCGCCTCCACTCCGGGCTGCACCTCTCCATCAAGCTCCTCATCACCATGACCATGTGTGAGTAGTTTCCCTCGGGGCTGAGGGCTCATGCCGGTAGCTATGTGGTTTATCTCTCTCTCCCATGGTGTGATCTTTATGTGATCATGAGCTTTGTAATCTAGTTGAATCCAGAGATCTTACTCTTCATTATCTTATATGCTACTTGAGTGGTTTTATTAATGTAAACTCCGGAGTCACCTTTGTCCCACGGTGCGAAGTTGACAGTGTGCGCACCGTGTGTGACTCTTAGGCTAAAGATTACAGGAATACTTATCATGAGTTATTATTTGTGTTGGATGTCTCTATGAAATTGTGGTGTTTGTCTAGTACTATTTTAGGGCGCTCAAGTTGACAGTAAGGGGTTACCTAGATGTGGAATGCGACTTTAAAGTGTGCTTTTATATCCCTACGCAGTGGATTGGTGTTCGTTATCCAACGAGAGAATAATTCAGAGTAGCATAGTGAAGAAGAAATATCTATGTATTCAATTATATTATTATTGTTGAGAGTGTTCACTAGTGAAACTATGATCCCTAGGCCTTGTTTCTAAGCATTGAAACACCGTTTACAACTAGTTCTGCTACATGTTTGTTTGCTGCCATTTTTATTTCAGATTGCAATTACCACTTATAATCATTCATATCACTTGTATTTTAATATCTCTTCGCCGAACTATTGCACCTATACATCTGACAAGTGTATTAGGTGTGTTGGGGACACAAGAGACTTCTTGTATCTTAATTGCAGGGTTGCTTGAGAGGGATATCTTTGACCTCTACCTCCCTGAGTTCGATAAACCTTGGGTGATTCACTTAAGGGAAACTTAATGCTGTTCTACAAACCTCTGCACTTGGAGGCCCAACACTGTCTACAAGAATAGAAGCGTGCGTAGACATCAAGCTATTTTCTGGCGCCGTTGCCGGGGAGGTAAGTGTTGGAAGGTATCTCCTTTAGATCCTGCGGTTATATCTTTTTGTTTCTTGTTTTTATTTTACTAGTTAGGCTTAATGGAAAATAACAAAAAAAATAGAGATCTTTATGAACTTTATATTGAATTAGGACATGATGCTTTTGAAGAGAAAATTAAAAAACCTATGGAAATTTGTTTGCATAATAGTGGTAACAATGTTATTACTATAAATTCTTTGAACACCATTATTGCTATTGCTATGGAAAAGTCTAAGCTTGTGGAAGCTGGTTTTGATGAATATGATATTTTCAGTCCCCAAGTTTTGAGGAGAAAATTTTCTTTGATGATACTTTGCCTCCAATTTATGATAATTATAATGATAGTGGTATTATGGTGCCACCTACTATGGAGGATAAAGTTTATTATGATTATACTATGCCTGCAATTTATGATGATTACAATGATGGTTGTGATAGTTTTACTCCCACTATTACTAATAAAATTGATTATGCTTATGTGGAGAGTAATGATACTTTTGTGCATGTGGATCATGATAAGAATGCTTTATGTGATAGCTATATTGTTAATTTTGTTCATGATGCTACTGAAAATTATTATGAGAGAGGAAAGTATGGTTATAGAAATCTTCATGTTACTAAATTTCTTCTCTTTATGATGAAGGTTTTGAGTTTTCTCTTGATTTGCTTTTATTTGCTGGGTACTTTAAGATCTACTGGTCCTTATGAGAGAGGGAGACACGGTTTCATATATCTCAATAATATTAAGTCTTCTCTCTTTATGTTGAAATTTTTGAAGTTCCACTTGTTTTGCCTTCCTATGCTAGTCACTTTGTGCTTTATTGATTTATTTTCTTACAAGATTCCTTTGCATAGGAAGTGGGTTAGACTTAAATGTGTTTGATATTTGCTTCCCGATGCTCTTTCATATTCAACTCTTATACATATGAGAGCATCATCAAAATTATCATGCCTAGCTAAAAGGCTTTAAAGAAAAGCGCTTATGGGAGACAACCCATTGTTTTATTTCTGCATTTTTTCTTTATTTGAGTCAAGGTGCTGTTTACTTCTGTAGCAATGCCTTTGTATCTTTATTTTCTTGCATTGTTGTGCCAAGTATTGCCTCTAATAGGAAGATGATGCTAGATTTGGATTTCTGCGCAGGAACAGATTTCTGCTGTTCGCCGTTTAACTTCTGTAAAATCACAGAAAAATTATTTAAATCTGCAATTTTTTGTGCGTGATCCTCAGATATGTATGCATCTTTCGTTAGTTTTGCGTTTTTCGATCTGAGCAACCTAAGTGACTCGAAAAAATTCGTCTTTACAGACTGTTCTGTTTAGACAGATTCTGTCTTTTATTTTTCGCATTCTGTCTTTTACTAGTGTTGAATGGAATTCCTGCTTCAAATAACCTTGCTAGGCTAAACTCTGTACTGAGAGGGAATGCTTCTTGTGCATCCAAAACCTTGAGCCAAAATCCATGCCATTTGTGTCCACCATAACTACCTATATGTGGTATTTTCTTACCAATCCAAGTAAATTTTTCATGTGCTACCTTTAAACTATTCAAAACTTTTATTACTCCTTTTTGTGTCAATGTTTACCAAGCTCATGAGGACGGGGTGGATGTCTTTATGTCACCTGTCAAACAGACTTTATCACCGGACTAGTGGCATATACATCCGCTTATCCATTAATTTTGCAAAAAGAGCTGGCAAATGGGGTGCCCAGTCCCAATTAATTACAACTTTAACTGCTTAATTCTCTTCACATATTTGCTCTGATTTATCAGTCAAGCAATGACAAACAGTGAAATATCTGCATGTGTAAACAAAAGAGAAAGCGGGATAATCTGCCTTGCTGGTAGAAATAACGTCCTTCATGGGAGCCGCTCTTAAAAGTCTGTTTGGCAGGGGTCATATTGTACTTTTCCATTTTCTGATTCGTTGACAATTAACATACACCTCTCAAAACTTATATTTTTACTCTCTATATGATTTCAAAAACTTAAAAAACTCTAGCACATGATTTAATCCCTGCTTCCCTCTGCGAAGGGCCTTTCTTTTACTTTTATGTTGAGTCTGTTTTCCAACTTCTTTCTATCTCAGAAGCAAACACTAGTGTCAACTTTGGTGCAACAATTTTTTATATGCTAGTATATTGTACTTATTATATTGCTTTGTGTTGACAAATATCCATGAGATATATATGTTGAAAGTTGAAAGCAATTGCTGAAACTTAAATCTTCCTTTGTGTTGGTTAAATACCTTTTACTTAGAATCTATTGCTTTATGAGTTAACTCTTATGCAAAACCTTTTGATGCTTGTCTCAAAAGTACTATTCATGAACAGTTTTTGCTTATATGATTCAGTTGTTTGCTCATTATCTATTTGTTAGCAAACTATAGACCATTGTCCTGGATCACTTCATTCATAACATGTGCTTTACAATACTATTTGATCAAGATTATGATGGTAGCATGTCACCTCAGAAATTATTTTGTTTTTATCGTTTTACCTACTCGAGGACGAGTAGAACTAAGCTTGGGGATGCTTGATACGTCTCAAACGTATCGATAATTTCTTATGTTCCATGTTGATATTATACCAATTGTTACATGTTTTTATATACCCTTCATAGCATTTTTATGCATTTTCTGAGACTAACCTATTAACAAGATGCCACAGTGCCAGTTCCTGTTTTCTGCTGTTTTTGTATTCCAGAAAAGTTGTTCTGGAAATATTCTCGGAATTGGACAAAACTTGGACAGAACTTTCTATTTTTCCGACACGTATACGGAGTCCGAAGGAGAGACGGAGGCGACCGAGGAGGCAGCCACGCCAGGGGCCGGCACGGCCCCACCTCCTGCCGCGCCGGGGGGTGGTGTGACCCCCTCGGGTGTCTCCAGACGCCGCCCTTTCGCCTATATAATGCCTTCGTCCAGAAAACCCTAAATACCCGAACCTCCATCCACGAAAAGTTCCGTAGCCGCCGCCGTCATCAACCCTAGTTCGGGAGGGTTCTGAAACTCTTCCTGGCACCCTGCCGGAGAGGGGAATCATCACCGGAGGGCTCTACATCACCATGCATGCCTCCGGAGTGATGCGTGAGTAGTTCATCCTTGGACTACGGGTCCATAGCAGTAGCTAGATGGTTGTCTCTCCTCCTTGTGCTATCATGTTTAGATCTTGTGAGCTGCCTATCATGATCAAGATCATCTTATTGTAATGCTAAATGTTGTGTTTGCTGGGATCCGATGAATATTGATACTATGATCAAGTTGATTATCAATCTATTTTATATGTTATTTATGATCTTACTTGCTTTTCGTTACTAGTAGATGCTTTGGCCAAGTAGATGCTTGTAACTCCAAGAGGGAGTATTTATGCTAGATAGTGGGTTCATGCCTCCGGTAATCTGGGCGAGTGACAGCAACGTCTAAGGTTGTGGATGTGCTGTTGCCACTAGGGGTAAAACAGCAATGCTTTGTCTAAGGATAATTGTATTGTTTACATTATGCACATTACTTAATGCAATAATCTGTTGCTTGCAACTTAATACCAACGGGGAACACGGATGTCAACCTGAAGGTGGATTATTAGTCATAGATGCTGTTGGATAACGGTCTATGTATCTTGTTGTAATGCCCAATGGAATATCATAGTAGTCATCTTGTCATATATGCATTGTCATGCGCTCTCTATTCATCAATTGCCCAGCTGTAATTTGTTTACCCAGCATGTTAGTTATCTTTTATGGAGAGACACCACTTGTGAACTGTGGACCCCGGTCCATTCTTTTACACTGATAATACAACCAACTGCAATCATTGTTCCTTTTCATTCTCTGCAATTAAACACTATTTTCCACACCATACGTTTAATCCTTTGTTTACAGCAAGCCGGTGAGATTGACAACCTCACTGTTTCGTTGGGGCAAAGTAGTTTGATTGTGTTGTGTGCAGGTTCCACGTTGGTGATCGAGTAAACGGCGCCACCAACAACCTTCAGAGGTGCCTTTTACTCCTACTGGATCTGACAACCTTGGTATCTTACTGAGGGAAAACTTGCTGCTGCACTGCTTCATACCTTCCTCTTGGGGTCTCCCAACGAACGTGTTCTTTCACGTCATCAAGCAACTTTTTCTGACGCCGTTGCCGGGGAGTAGAAGTATTTCAGGAAGCTCTGCAAACTCCCTGCAACAGCTCTTTTTCTGGCGCCGTTGCCGGGGAGCTAGCAGTCTTCTGCAAGGGGAGTCTCACGCTTCCAATCTCTTTACTTTGTTTTTGTCTTGCTTAGTTTATTTTATTTTGTCTTGTTTACTTTTAATTATCAAAACACAAAAAAATTAGTTACTTGCATTTAGTTTATTTCGGTTTGTTATTATGTCTAGTTGTTTATTTGCTATCAATGGGTTTTCTTTTTGAAACAAAATCTGATTGTCTAAGTGGGTTCACAGAGGAACAGCAAAATAATTATAAGGAATACCGCTTGTCTCGAAAAGGGAAACACTTATGGGTACAAATATATAAATTGAATTGTTTTGCTAGAAACTTGTGCTCTACTTATGATGAATCCTACTGCTTTAATGAATCTTTTTGTTGTAGAAGGCATAAACACCTCCCTTTTCAATGTGATTATAATGATAATGAAACCTTGGCTGCTTATGCTAAAGGAAACTATGACTTTGGTAATCTTGAACAAATTAAAGAATTTGTTGTTTTTAAGGGTGCCTATGAAATTGCTGGTTATATTCAAAATGATGATGCTCTTTGTAAAACTGAGAATTATGCTATACTTGGTTATTGCCTTGAATATTACAATGATAATCCTTATATCACTGAATTTCTTGAGAAAATTTATTCTCCAGAACAACTTGCTACCTTTCAGGAACCTGTGGGAGAAGAAATTGCAGAAACTGAAACCTCATTGGATGAAAAAGAGGAAGAGAGTGATGAACAAAAGGAGGATCTACCTCCTAAAGATAGTAACTCTTTAACTCTTACATTATTTGATTGCCCTCCATGCCTACCTAAGGAGGAAGAGTGCTATATTGTTGAATGTCAAGATTCTATTGAAATATCTCCTTTTGATGAATTTGAAGTAAACACTCTCCTTGACTCAGTAAAAGAGGAAATTGCACAAAGTAAAAAATGTGCTCCCTAATCTTATATATGATAATTCTCTTGATGATGGTCCTATGTTGTTTAATGATACTAATTATACTACTATTGTCAAAAGTGGGTTTAATAACCCCACTGTTTTTTAGCTTAATAAAAATTATGTGTTTGTAGATCATGAAAAGCATGCTTTATGTGATAGTTATATTGTTGAGTTTGTTCGGGATGCTACTGAAAGTTATTATGAGAGAGGAAAATATGGTTGTAAAATTTTTCAAGTTACTAAAACACCTCTATTTATGTTGAAAGTTTTGAAGTTGCATTTGTTTCGTCTTTCTATGCTAGTTGCTTTATGTTTCAATAATTTATTCTATTACAAGATTCCTTTGCATAGGAAGTGGGTTAGACTTAAATCTGTTTGATGTTTGCCTCTTGTTGCTCTCTTTTATTTTTCAACTCTTATTCTTATGAGAGCATCATTAAATTCTACTAGCCTAGCTAAAAGGCATTAAAGAAAGCGCTTTTGGGAGGCAACCCATTATCTTTTGTTTTCAGTTTTAGTCAAGGAGCTGTTTACTTCTGTAACAACCCCTTTGTATCTTTACTTTTTTGAATTGTTGTGCCAAGAATAGTCTCTAATAGAAAGATGATGCTAGATTTGGATTTCTGCACAGGAACAGATTTTTGCTGTTCACCGTTTCGTTCTTATAAAATTGTCAGAAAATTGAAAAAATCTGCAAATTTTTGTGCGTGATTGATGCATGTAAAATGCATACATGAACTTTGCATTATATTACTTATATTTCAATCATATTTGCATCATATAAGGGTTATATTATTGATTTATATTGATTTTGGGAATATTTCATTGTTTCCCTATTTTTTGGAATTAACCCTGCACAGGCAGAAAACCCTATTTTCTATATTTTGATGTTTCAGGGACCCAAACGACGTCCAAATGACCTAATAATTTACGAGCATCAGTTTTTGGAAGGAACAAAGCGTGGGAGCGAAGGAAGCGAACAAACGGAGGCCCGAGGGCCAGAAGAGGGTGGCCCACGCGGCCAGATTCCTTGGCCGCGTGGGACCCACCATCTGGGCCTCGGGCTCCGTTGCCGTCGATCTTTTTTCCCGAGCCTCCGTCTTGATCTAAAAACGACTATAAAAATAGTCCCGAGGCCCTTCGGAAAGAGCGCCGCGAAACACAGAAACCACGAAACAGAGACCTGGAGTTGCAGATTGGAGGGGGAAAACTCCGACGGGGCGCTGCCGGCGTGGTCTCCATCTTCTCCAATGACTTCTCCACCGTCTCCATGATGAAGAGGGAGTAGTCCACCCCTGGACTATGGGTTTGTGGAAGTAACTTATGTATCTCTCCTCTCTTGAGCTTCACTAATTAGTACCATATGAGTTGCTGAACATGATTACGGTCATCTATGTAATACCTTTGTGGTGGATCTTTTTATGAGTTAATATATGTTTGAGATTGCAATAGTTTTGTTTCAGTTATGAAAGTAGATGCATATTATGTACCCCGTTCTTGTTTACTTGTTCTGATCAAACTTGTGTATGAGAGCGTGTGAGGGGAACGTGTGCATTAGTTGGAGTAACGGGGGGTGGCTAGTGCGGTGAAAGTGAGAGAAGTTCCGCGATCCACTTGGGTTTTACCTTACTTTGTTGCCTCACTAGGGATAAAGAAAAATACCTTGCTACCGGAGATGTGGGTGTGACCATTGCCACTACTCCATGACTAGATCTAGCATGTTCTTATTTTAACTTCATGTCATGAACTTAATGCTATGCTCTGATTTATCTTAATTACTAAGGTGTTATGATTTAGTTCGCATCTTGGTGGAGTATAAGAGAGATTAATAAACAAAAGATCTCTATGTTAGGACGTGATGCCCATATAATTAGTAACTTGTCATGAAACCTTTTTGTTGCAATCTCATATGTCAATTCTAGTGTTCCATTATCTACCACTTTATTAAAGAGAGAGTGCATTTGTGAAACCATGAACCCCGGTCCATTTTTAATCATAAGAAACACCTTTCCAACAACTTTTATCCACTTTACATTTTCTGCCATTTAAAAATCCGAAAATACAAAAACACTTTTATATCTTGCATTCACAATACAAAACCCAAAAATATCATCCATCATTGTTTACATCATCATTGCATATTTATTTACTGTTTTGCATTCATTATCTTTTCATATCATTCTCACACCTTGTGCTTGACAACCACTTGGTGAGGTTGAGGGCACAAACAATTTACTTTGTTTTGTAGGTTTTCAAGAGAAGGATAAGAAGATAAATCTTTCACTACTGATTCCCCGAGAGTTCGATATTAAACCCTCGAGTCACCCCTCGTGGGGAAAACGTCTTTCCTATACTATACACTCTGCACTTGGAGTCTCAACCTAACCCATATTCTTTTGACGCAGGTAACTACGTCAAGGGCCATCAAGACAGTTTTCTGGCGCCGTTGCCGGGGAATCATTGCTGTAAAGGTTTATCCAAGGGTATCTCACAACAAAGTCAACTTCATCACCAACTTGTGCAAACACCTAAGCTTGGGGAGGTTGCACCTACGTGAGCATCATCTTATCCATCTTTACCTTCAAATCATTTTATTTTGTTTTGTTATTGTCTTGCATATCATATTATATTTCGGTTTCATATTTTATTTTCAGTTTTGCATTTTGTGTTGCATTTGTTATTTCGGTTTGCATTATTTAGTATCATTTTATTTTCAGTTTTTCATCTAAAAACATAAAACCCATAAAAACTAGTGTTGTTTTTAATATGTATGCTAAGCTATGGAGAAAGGTTATGTCAAAACTATGGGAGCTTACTATGAATACCGATCAACCAAAGAAGGAAATAGAATGCTTGAATTGCTTGAACATCTCAATGATATGGCCACTGAGTTTTGTGAATTACATAATATAACTTGCTGCTTTAGAAAAGACTATAAACACTCTCTCTATCAATGTAAGTATAATAGTGATCCTATTATTGCATCCTATCAAGAGTGTAAATTTGCATGCCATGATATAGAACAAGTTGAGAAATATATTGCTTATGTTGCAGCCCATGAGATAGACTTTCTTATTGATAATTTTTTTGCAACTAGTCATGAAGCTCGTGTAATGAAAGGACACATTTCTATTCTTCTCCAACTTTGTAAAAAGGAATTTAGTGATAATGTTTATGTTAAAGAAAGAATTCTTGCTTCCATGGAAAGTACTAATATTTTGCAGGATGATGAAAACATAAGCTTGGAAGAGGAAGTATGTGAAGAGGAGATTGAAATGGATGTGTTCCAATCTAAGCTTGGGGAAGAGTTGGATCTCCCAGCTTCACCATCAACAAATATAGTAACACTCAAACTCAAAAATCTTTTGTTATTTATGAGAATCCATGTTATGATGAGTGTGAAACTGAAAATGCTATGGTCCTATATGATAACCCATGCTATTATGATGAAACTAATAATGCTCCTTTACTTTTTAATAATGCTACTAGTGAAGTTATGATAATAATGAGGAGTGTTGCTTAAATATGCTATATGATAATGCTTTAGATGATGGTCCTATGCTTATTGATAATCCTCCATGTTTAGTTGTTACTAATTTATGCGAGGATAAAAATGATATACTTGCTGTTTGTGATAGTGCTCTTACTCATGAGAGTCCTACTTTGTTTTGAACTCTCCTAATCACACCATAGAGGAGAAATTTGCTTATGTTGAGAAATACTTATGTGGTTTGCAATTATCTTTAGTTCCAAATATTTATTGCAGCAATGATATTAAATTTGATATTGATCTTAATAACTATTTTGAAAGAGGGAAGCATGCTAATGAATTCCAAAATAAATTTAATGATCCTCTTTATGTGCCTATATTATCTAAATTGAATGATTCTTGTGGTTATATGGTTGAATTTATTTCTACTACTTGCAACTATTATGAAAAGGAGGTGATAAGAACCCTCTTTATGTTACTAATAATTATCAGCTGCAAGTACCTACTGTTAATATGCATTGGAAAACTTATATCTATTCTGATTCATTCACATACAAAATGCCAATGCATAGAAAGAAAGTTAGACTTCGTTGTTATTACTTTTGTGTTTTGTTTTTCTCTACTAGGTTTCAACTTGGCTATTATTTTGATTGGTTTGAGAACACCATGGGACCCTGGTATTATGCATGAACACTTCCAAGGAAGAGGGACACACCAAAGTTCAAGCTCCCTCATGAGCTTCGTCCACAATAAATATCAAGTAAGAAGCCTAGCTACATGGCTATAAAGAAAGCGCTTTACGGGAGGCAACCCGGTTGTTTTTATTTTTGATTTTCTTTGTGTCCTCTTGCTGTAACAAGAGACTTAGTTTTTAGTTTTGTTTCTGGAATTTTTAATAAAGTGCCAAGTTTTACCTATTTTGGTTTGAAAAAGTTGCTATTTGCATTCGGAGATTTTATTCCAGCACGAATCTGTGCACGGTATGATTTTTAATTCCTATTCTGTAACTCCGAATGAGCTGATATTTGAACTGTAGTTGCAACTTTTCATCCTCTGTAAGCATGAATTTTTTCAGAATTTTTCGACATATTTAAGTAGGGTAGAAAAATACGTTTTGCTGCTGCTGTTTTTCTGGACAGATTCTGTCCCATTTTGTTTGATGCATTCTTTGAACTTTTAACTTGAATCTTTTTGATCCAATTGAGTTTATAAGTAGGCATACAACATTATACACTTTCTGGACATTCATATGAATTTTTGTTTAAGGATTTTATGCAGCAAGTAATTCATTTGTCTATCACTACTAATGTCACCCCACAGAAAAGAAATGGGAGAAACGGTGTTTTGAAGTTTTTTCACAGGGATTAGAGGAGATGCACCAAGAGCTATCCAAGGATGGTGAAGACCATAAGCTTGGGGATGTGAAGACAACCCCACTGGACCAACACACTCTCGGTTTGCACACGTCTAACTTCTGTTTTTCGATCAATGCACTTTATCGCATAAACTTGGAGCGTCTTTTATTTGCTTTTTATTTCGGTTTGATTTTTGTTTGTCTTGAGACCACCACTATCATTTATATATGAGAGAGCTACTGGAAATTTGGGTTGAATTAAGTTGGATGCTATTAAAAAGATTGGGAAAGGGATGTTTGAGTTGATTCAAAAAGATACATATAGTTGCATGATTCATATGCTTTTAATGAATATTAATTTGCAAGTGTTTTATCAAGAGCTATCTTTTATTCATGTTTTGATGCTGAATGTTACTTTACTTTGTTTAACATGGATTGGTTAGTTCTATGGACACTTATGCATGCATTTAGACGGTCAACTTTCTCCCTCTTGCTAGCCCAAAAATTCCAACAAGTAAAAACTTGTTTTCCAACACCTTCAACCAAAGTTTTTCCAGTGAGTCCACCATATCTACCTATTAGCTTTATGCTATTCCGAGTATGTTTATCATGTTATTTTGTATTATCTATACTTCTGAATTAAAATGCTTATGTTATTGATTGTTATGGGAAAAGTTGGTTAAAGAGCTCTCACGAACTTGATGCACACTTTACTTTTATTGCACTTAATAAACATGACCCATTGTGATTAAAATTATGAAGTTGTGAGCTTGACAAGAGTCTTGGTTGGGAGTTAGCTCATATGTGCTGTCACATGGCAAGCTTTCAACGTGCTCTTTATATTTTGTTGATATCATGTACTTTTGTTTATGGATGCTTATCATGGTGCCAAATAAATGTGGAAACTTAGTAGTTTAATGAGTTTGTATAAATGGCTAGAGAGACGCCTGGGCCGCTAATCTAAGCCATGCATCATTCATGGTGGAAATTTACTTACATGCTATGGTGAACCTTCAGTGATGCACCCCACAATAAAAAGCTATACCAATAGTAAATAAAAAGGGTGTGGAGATTGTTCATTTTGTTTGTTTGTTTGTCTTGTCATTTTGACATGGGCTTGTTCCATGTCCTGGGACAAGAGGTACCCCAGTTGACGCTCTTGATGACGCTATTATATTACTTACAATGACCTTAACTTGAACTTGCTTTGTGTCCCAAGTTGAGTAACACCGTGGTGTAGGTACTCGTATTCACGGGGCATGAGACATTCAACCCATACTTTGTCAAGCATACTACTCATATTTGCTTTCACTTTAAACTTTAACCATTCAAGATGCTATGATAGGGGTAATGAGAGCTTGACACCAATGAATACCACATTGCAAACATTAACTTAAGTAGAAGCATTTGGAAGTTAGATGAAACTTATTCATTTTACCTCTACTCATTTATATATCTTTCCAAAGTGTCCACCTTTTATATTCAGATTTACAAGAATACTCTATGACCATTATAGGATGTTTTTACTTTTCATTATGCATACATTTGGTCCATAGTACTTTCTTCTATGTTACACTTTGTGAATTATCATTGAACATCCTTACATTGAATATTTGATATCACTTCATAATCTATCTTGTATATTGCTACTCCTTTGAAGAATGAATCATTTGACTCTATGTAGCAATAGTAATCATCTTTGATATCCTTTGATAGTATTAAATTGCAAAGTCCATGTTAGTTTTATCACCTTCATACTCGAGGACGAGTATAGGTTAAGCTTGGGGATGTTGATGCATGTAAAATGCATACATGAACTTTGCATTATATTACTTATATTTCAATCATATTTGCATCATATAAGGGTTATATCATTGTTTTATATTGATTTTGGGAATATTTCATTGTTTCCCTATTTTTCTGGAATTAACCCTGCACAGGCAGAAAACCCTATTTTCTATATTTTGATGTTTCAGGGACCCAAACGACGTCCAAATGACCTAATAATTTACGAGCATCAGTTTTTGGAAGGAACAAAGCGTGGGAGCGAAGGAAGCGAACAAACGGAGGCCCGAGGGCCAGAAGAGGGTGGCCCACGCGGCCAGATTCCTTGGCCGCGTGGGACCCACCATCTGGGCCTCGGGCTCCGTTGCCGTCGATCTTTTTTCCCGAGCCTCCGTCTTGACCTAAAAACGACTATAAAAATAGTCCCCGACGCCTTCGGAAAGGAGCGCCGCGAAACACAGAAACCACGAAACAGAGACCTGGAGTTGCAGATTGGAGGGGGAAAACTCCGGCGGGGCGCTGCCGGCGTGGTCTCCATCTTCTCCAACGACTTCTCCACCGTCTCCATGATGAAGAGGGAGTAGTCCACCCCTGGACTATGGGTTTGTGGAAGTAACTTATGTATCTCTCCTCTCTTGAGCTTCACTAATTAGTACCGTATGAGCTGCTGAACATGATTACGGTCATCTATGTAATACCTTTGTGGTGGATCTTTTTATGAGTTAATATATGTTTGAGATTGCAATAGTTTTGTTTCAGTTATGAAAGTAGATGCATATTATGTACCCCGTTCTTGTTTACTTGTTTGATCAAGCATGTGTATGAGAGCGTGTGAGGGGAACGTGTGCATTAGTTGGAGTAACGGGGGGTGGCTAGTGCGGTGAACGTGAGAGAAAGTTCCGCGATCCACTTGGGTTTTACCTTACTTTGTTGCCTCACTAGGGATAAAGAAAAATACCTTGCTACCGGAGATGTGGGTGTGACCATTGCCACTACTCCATGACTAGATCTAGCATGTTCTTATTTTAACTTCATGTCATGAAACTTAATGCTATGCTCTGATTTATCTTAATTACTAAGGTGTTATGATTTAGTTCGCATCTTGGTGGAGTATAAGAGAGATTAATAAACAAAAGATCTCTATGTTAGGACGTGATGCCCATATAATTAGTAACTTGTCATGAAACCTTTTTGTTGCAATCTCATATGTCAATTCTAGTGTTCCATTGTCTACCACTTTATTAAAGAGAGAGTGCATTTGTGAAACCATGAACCCCGGTCCATTTTTAATCATAAGAAACACCTTTCCAACAACTTTTATCCACTTTACATTTTCTGCCATTTAAAAATCCGAAAATACAAAAACACTTTTATATCTTGCATTCACAATACAAAACCCAAAAATATCATCCATCATTGTTTACATCATCATTACATATTTATTTACTGTTTTGCATTCATTATTTTTCATATCATTCTCACACCTTGTGCTTGACAACCACTTGGTGAGGTTGAGGGCACAAACAATTTACTTTGTTTTGTAGGTTTTCAAGAGAAGGATAAGAAGATAAATCTTTCACTACTGATTCCCCGAGAGTTCGATATTAAACCCTCGAGTCACCCCTCGTGGGGAAAAGTCTTTCCTATACTATACACTCTGCACTTGGAGTCTCAACCTAACCCATATTCTTTTGACGCAGGTAACTACGTCAAGGGCCATCAGTGATCCTCAGATATGTACGCATCTTGCGTTAGTTTTGAGTTTTTCGATCTGAGCAGCGTAAGTGCCTCGAAAAAATTCGTCTTTACGGACTGTTCTGTTTTAGACAGATTCTGTCTTTTATTTTGCATTCTCTCTTTTACTAGTGTTGAGTGGAATTATTTTTTGGGTGGAAGAGCTTCACATAACATCAGTGGCAGTAGCTAATGTTTAAAAAATAATGGTCATGTTTGTGTCCTTATAGAACATGTGAGTTTTTGATTGTGCACTAACCCTCTAATGAGAATTACTCTGAGTTTGGTGTGGCGGAAGTTTTCAAGGGTCAAGAGAGGAGGATGATATAATGTGATCAAGAAGAGTGAAGAGCTTAAGCTTGGGGATGCTCCCATGGATCACTCCAGCATATTTCAAGGAGACTCAAGCGTCTAAGCTTGGGGATGCCCAAGCCATCCCCTTCTTCATCAACAACTTATCCGGTCATCTCTAGTGAAACTATATTTTAATTCTTTCACATCATATGTGCTTTACTTGGAGCGTCTCGTGCTTTTATTTTTCGCATTGTTATTTTTTTCTGAGATCAACGTGCTGGATCCTAACAATCTTGTTTGGGAGAGAGACACGCTCCGCTTTTTCATTCGAATACTCCTATTCTTCACATATACTTGTTGAGTATTCTTGTCTAGCTACTGCTATGCTTTTAGCTCCTGTTTTTCGTGCATCTCTTGTTCAGAGTTGTTAGTTCTTTTAGAGAAAATACTCTCTTGCTTCACTTATAATTGTTTGGAGAGTTTGTGTTGAAATAAATTGATTGGTGTTTGGTTGGAACAGAAAATGCTGCATGTGGTAGATGGTATAATGGAAAAGACATATATTCTTGTAGATCACTGTCTTGGATAATTTGATACTTGTCAATTGTTTTGAGTTATCAAGTAGTTCATGTTTAATCTTTTGTATCATGTGGTTAAAACCTATTAGTGAAGAACTACCGTAAAGCTTGTTAAAATTTGGTTTGTATAATTGGTATCTCTAAGGTCTAGATATTTTCTAGTAAAAGGGTTTGGTTAACAATGAAGACAGTGTAGAGTCTTATAATGCTTGCAATAAGTTTTCATATGAGTCTTGTTGTACCGGTTGATATCCGTGTTTGCTTCAAATAACCTTGCTGGCCTAAACTCTGTACTGAGAGGGAATGCTTCTCGTGCATCCAAAACCTTGAGCCAAAATCCATGCCATTTGTGTCCACCATAACTACCTATATGTGGTATTTTCTTACCACTCCAAGTAAATTTTTCATGTGCTACCTTTAAACTATTCAAAACTTTTATTACTCCTTTTTGTGTCAATGTTTTCCAAGCTCATGAGGACGGGGTGGATGTCTTTATGTCACCTGTCAAACAGACTTTACCACCGGACTAGTGGCATATACATCCGCTTATCCATTAATTTTGCAAAAAGAGCTGGTAAATGGGGTGCCCGGTCCCAATTAATTACAACTTTAACCGCTTAATTCTCTTCACATTTTTGCCCTGATTTATCAGTCAAGCAATGACAAACAGTGAAATATCTGCATGTGTAAACAAAAGAGAAAGAGGGATAATCTGCCTTGCTGTTAGAAATAACGTCCTTCATGGGAGCCGCTCTTAAAAGTCTGTTTGGCAGGGGTCATATTGTACTTTTCCATTTTCTGATTCGTTGACAATTAACATACACCTCTCAAAACTTATATTTTTACTCTCTATATGATTTCAAAAACTTAAAAAACTCTAGCACATGATTTAATCCCTGCTTCCCTCTGCGAAGGGACTTTCTTTTACTTTTATGTTGAGTCTGTTTTCCAACTTCTTTCTATCTCAGAAGCAAACACTAGTGTCAACTTTGGTGCAACAATTTTTTATATGCTAGTATATTGTACTTATTATATTGCTTTGTGTTGACAAATATCCATGAGATATATATGTTGAAAGTTGAAAGCAATTGCTGAAACTTAAATCTTCCTTTGTGTTGGTTAAATACCTTTTACTTAGAATCTATTGCTTTATGAGTTAACTCTTATGCAAAACCTTTTGATGCTTGTCTCAAAAGTACTATTCATGAACAGTTTTTGCTTATATGATTCAGTTGTTTGCTCATTATCTATTTGTTAGCAAACTATAGACCATTGTCCTGGATCACTTCATTCATAACATGTGCTTTACAATACTATTTGATCAAGATTATGATGGTAGCATGTCACCTCAGAAATTATTTTGTTTTTATCGTTTTACCTACTCGAGGACGAGTAGAACTAAGCTTGGGGATGCTTGATACGTCTCAAACGTATCGATAATTTCTTATGTTCCATGTTGATATTATACCAATTGTTACATGTTTTTATATACCCTTCATAGCATTTTTATGCATTTTCTGAGACTAACCTATTAACAAGATGCCACAGTGCCAGTTCCTGTTTTCTGCTGTTTTTGTATTCCAGAAAAGTTGTTCTGGAAATATTCTCGGAATTGGACAAAACTTGGACAGAACTTTCTATTTTTCCGACACGTATACGGAGTCCGAAGGAGAGACGGAGGCGACCGAGGAGGCAGCCACGCCAGGGGCCGGCACGGCCCCACCTCCTGCCGCGCTGGGGGTGGCGTGACCCCTCGGGTGCCTCCAGACGCCGCACTTTCGCCTATATAATTCCTTCGTCCAGAAAACCCTAAATACCCGAACCTCCATCCACGAAAAGTTCCGTAGCCGCCGCCGTCATCAACCCTAGTTCGGGAGGGTTCTGAAACTCTTCCCGGCACCCGGCCAGAGAGGGGAATCATCACCGGAGGGCTCTACATCACCATGCCTGCCTCCGGAGTGATGCGTGAGTAGTTCATCCTTGGACTACGGGTCCATAGCAGTAGCTACATGGTTGTCTCTCCTCCTTGTGCTATCATGTTTAGATCTGTGAGCTGCCTATCATGATCAAGATCATCTTATTGTAATGCTAAATGTTGTGTTTGCTGGGATCCGATGAATATTGATACTATGATCAAGTTGATTATCAATCTATTTTATATGTTATTTATGATCTTACATGCTTTCCGTTACTAGTAGATGCTTTGGCCAAGTAGATGCTTGTAACTCCAAGAGGGAGTATTTATGCTAGATAGTGGGTTCATGCCTCCGGTAATCTGGGCGAGTGACTGCAACGTCTAAAGTTGTGGATGTGATGTTGTCACTAGGGTAAAACAGGAATGCATTGTCTAAGGATAATTGTATTGTTTACATTATGCACATTATTTAATGCAATAATCTGTTGCTTGCAACTTAATACCAACGGGGAACACGGATGTCAACCTGAAGGTGGATTATTAGTCATAGATGCTGTTGGATAACGGTCTATGTATCTTGTTGTAATGCCCAATTGAATATCATAGTAGTCATCTTGTCATATATATGCATTGTCATGCGCTCTCTATTCATCAATTGCCCAGCTGTAATTTGTTTACCCAGCATGTTAGTTATCTTTTATGGAGAGACCCACTAGTGAACTGTGGACCCCGGTCCATTCTTTTACACTGATAATACAACCAACTGCAATCATTGTTTTTTTTATTCTCTGCAATTAAACACTATTTTCCACACCATATGTTTAATCCTTTGTTTACAGCAAGCCGGTGAGATTGACAACCTCACTGTTTCGTTGGGGCAAAGTAGTTTGATTGTGTTGTGTGCAGGTTCCACGTTGGTGATCGAGTAAACGGCGCCACCAATAACCTTCAGAGGTGCCTTTTACTCCTACTGGATCTGACAACCTTGGTATCTTACTGAGGGAAAACTTGCTGCTGCACTGCTTCATACCTTCCTCTTGGGGTCTCCCAACGAACGTGTGCTTTCACGTCATCATGCACGTTTATCGTTGCACCCTACTTGCTCCTGACCTCCCTAGCGGCTTGTTTTTTTTTAAATGAGGGAGAATCCTGAATCCCTAGACTCTGCATCGAGTGATGCACACAACCTCTATTATGAATTTCCAAAGTATTAAATGTTTTACATCTCAGCAATCACATAAAGTTGAGCCAAGCAGCCAGCGGCCAAAAACAAACATAAATCAAAAGCAAAGTAGGTCATGTCTCCCTGGCAAACATAAAGCTTTTTTCGAGATGGGGGAGAATCCTAGACTCCCCGGCGGCTAGCTATGTGTTTTCTCGAATACAATTGTTGGATTATGAAGAGGAATAGAGAATTGTTTCCTATTTTCAGGATCAAGAAGCAAAAGCAAAGAAGGTCATGTCTGCTTCATTGTTGGCTGAAGGGGTAGAAGGACATGCCGAAGAACAAGTCACGTGGGGAAGAACACATTGAATGAAATGGGGATCAACCCACTTTACCTCATACACAGTATGATGGTTGTTGTCCATATGAATCCAACTCTAGACAAGAAATGCTTCAGTGTCAATGCCTAGCGGCAACAACCAAAAAGGACGATGTTGAACACTTTAATTATGATCCAGGGAGAAGGAAGCCCATTGCAAGCTATGCTATCAATAATCAAGATTCAATTCAGAGAGTACATATTAGCAAAGGTCGGGGACGGAGCCAGGGGCACGCTGGGGCCATGGCTCCCCCATGCTGTGATTTTTTTTGCAAAACACCCCTTTAAATTTTAGGATCTGACCCCCAAATTTAAGCAAATTTAACTATATGGCCCCCTCCAAGTTATTTAGTGTGCAATTGGCCCCCTTGAGTAGTATTCCTGGCTCCGTCCCTGCCAAAGGTCCATGCCAACCTCGTACAAATGTTTTCCCAATCGGATAAATGTCAGATAGAAATATCCACTTCACTCTTAGTTGGTTTGATAAGTACAGTTTGATGCCAGATCCGCTCGGTGGGCTGCCTCTCTCAATCTAGGCGTCAATCATGATCATTATTTGTGCAAGATTTGGGACACTAGAGATTCTCACGTTTTAATGTACACAGATAAAACCTCCATGTAAATGTGTCAAAAATTATTGATGATGTGACTTTATAGAATAACCAATGCAAAGACTCGGTTCATAAGGTCCACGATGGACTATGGCATGATTACCTATGCTCACGATGTTCGTGATCAAAATTCAAATCTTGTATTCTGGTTTTCTGGAGTAATATATTTAGGTGTGAAAAGGACGATGCATTTTGCTTTATTGTTCATGGAGAAATGTAAATAGATGAAAAATTAATGAAATGTTGATGGAGAAACTTGAAAAAACCTCACTGTCTCGACAAACATGTGGGGTGGTATAAACAATATCCATAATCACGCTCAACAAAAATAGAACCATTTATGAAACCAAAAACGCCGATCGCTCATATATTGGCAAGTTCAAATGGCAATCCTTCACCGAGCTTGGCATTCTGTTGAAAGTAAGTGGGGATGATGATGTAGAGTATTCATTATTTTAAGGTCTTGAATATATGTGTGGCATGAGAGGTGGGATCACATTTTTTCATGTTGAAAGTAAGTGGTGACGAAAAGTTCTTTTTTGTGCAGTATCTCTCTAGTGCTGGGTCTATTCCTGAAGCATGATTTGGAAGAACACCTTGAGTATTCTAACATCATGAACTCGCCAATAGAAATGTTGAGAGGACATGATTATAAGAGGCTTGTAAGCTTTGGCAGCCATGTGAAGTAGAGAGTTTCGAGAGTATATCCTTATACACCGTAAAGTTCTCTATTACTTCATATGTCCCATATTATAATTAATTAAGACGTTTTGGTAGGCTAAATTGGCCTAGCAAACATCTTATATTTAGGGACGGGGTAGTATGTTGCATCTAAACTAGATATTAAAATACTTTAGAAATGCTTCTAGAGATACTTGTTAGATACTCATACATTTGTGGCATGATACCTAAATATTTATGACATATAAAATAACTTATAACACATATAGAGAAAATATCATTCAACATACATGCTTACACATGTATTTACTTACAGATATTGCTCTTAGAGAAGGCACTTCTCTCAATGAAATAGTTTATTATTTCTCATACTAAAAGCAAATCAAAATATAATCCATACGAACAAAGTGTAAGCTTTTTTAATCAATCGTTTGTATGTATGCAAGGTAGTATATCGAAGACAATTGTATCAACGGTTAGCCGCTCACCTAAAAAATGTACTACTTATTTCAGTTTGGGGTATATGAATGTTGAGTGATATCACAAGGATCATAAGGTAAAATTTTTGAAATATCAATCATTCAAGAAAACTGCAACTCGTTCCGGTTGTAATTTCTACCTCCGTTACACTTTTCTGAAAAATTATGACTAGATTCAGAAAATTATATAGAATATGAGTTGCACTTGTATCTAAACTGTGGTTGCACATGCCTTAGATGTATGAGACTTAAAAGACCTCAGACGACTCAGATTTAGCAAAAGCTTCAGATTTAGCAAAAGCGAAATAATTTCACATAAAAATATATTTTGCAACAAATTAGCTATACTACAAGCTACTCCCTCTGTTCCTAAATATAAGATGTTTTAGCTTTTATTCACATGCACATGTATTTAGATATATGTGGACATGTTTTAATGTGTATGTATACTCATTTGGGTTTGTACCTAGCCAAACATATGATATAGCTAGAACATCTATATGCAAATTCATGTCGTATTATACTACTCCCTCCGTTTCAAAAAAGGTTGTCGTGGGCTTAGTCCAATTTTGAATTAAAATCACGATAACCTTTTCAGAAGGGAGCGAGTACTATTTTTTTTCAATTTGTTGATGTCTTGTTGCAAATTGCAGTATCCATCCATCTAGGATAGGATACATCAATCGTCCTCGTCGTCATCAATTCCCTCTAGCCTTCACCCTCACCGGAGCCCGTCCGCCATCCGTAACGTCAGCGACGCCAGCTGCCGCGGCCGGTACTTGCCGTCCACCGCCAATTCAAACTCCTCCAGCACACACGCCACGATAGACTTCACCTGGATGTAGGCCATCTCCTTGCCGAGGCAAATCCTCGGCCCCGCGTGAAACGCCACGAACCGGAACAGGCTCTCCGGCCGGAACGTCCCCTCTGCAGCGTCGAGCCACCGTTCTGGCCGGTACTCCCGGGCGTCCTCGCCCCACACGGACTCCATCCGCCCCATCGCGTACGAGTTGTACGCCACGAACCATTTCGGCCCCACCGCCGTGCCGTCCGGCAGGACTTCGGCGGTCTGCGACTGCAGAAAGTTCACTGGCACCGGCGGGTACAGCCGCATCGACTCCGTGACGGCCGCGTGGACGTACTGCATCTCCCTCAGCTCGTCGAGGTCGAAACCGGCATTGTCCAGATCGCCCGGCGCGCGGCGAGCGCGCACCGCGGCTACCTCGTCTCGGATGCGGCGCTCCACGTCTGGACGCGAGGACAGCAGCCAGAAGAACCAGATGAGCGCGGAGGACGTCGTCTCCCGCCCGGCGAGCAGGAAGCTGATCACCACGTCGCGCAGGGCCGTCTCCGTGTATTTCTCGTCGTGACATACCATGAACCTCGATAGATGGCCGTGCTTCTCGGAGCCCATGCTCATCTCCTCCCGCCGCGACCGATGATGCGGTCGGCGTAGCCGTTAACCATCGCTATGGACTCGCGGAGCCGCCGCTCAGAGCCAAGATTAAGCGCCTTCTTGATCTTCCAGAATCCAAGGACCGCGTACCGGAATCTGCCCGGGCTGAGATTGGCAGCGTCGCAGAACGCATCGGCGAACCTGCTGGCGCTCTCGACCTGATCCGGGTCGCGCATCGCCGTCGTCGTCTCCGTCCGGGAGCTGGCGCGGGTCGTGGTCGAATGCGACGCGGCAGATATTATCGAACGCGTACCGCTCGAGCGTGTCCTGGAGTCGAGTCGACGGTCGACCGGAGCTCACGGCACGGCGCAGCAGCGGGATGAGCCTGCCGTGGAGCTCGCTGTGCACGCTCTGGGCCACGAAGACGCGCAGCGAACGCGTGTTGAACTCGTTCCTCGGATGCTACAGCCTACATTTTTGTTCCACCTTCAGCAAACATTTGTTCCTCATGCGCTCAAACTTTTTTATTTTCTCCTTTCTATAGTTCTTGTCATTCTATGTAAAGACATGTTTCTTTTTTATCCATAAATTTGGTTTGTTTCATCGATGATAATTTTTGGTCCAAACAATCTTTTTTCTTTGGTTCCGACTGTAATCAAGATATTTTGTTCCTCGATGTCCACTGATGTTCTGTTTTTCTGTTCCTCGGTGTAATCTTACTTGTTCCTTCGTTCGCAAAGATTTGTTCCTCTTTTTACAGAAAATTAGTTCCACATATTTCTTTAAACCATGTTTTTCCACTACTTCTATTTTT